>OU383776.1:80825073-81425073 GCA_910950805.1 Acrocephalus scirpaceus scirpaceus | reverse complement strand
CAAGCATCCAAGCTCACCAACTTTTGGTCTTTTCTGAATTCTTCTCATCTACAATTAACCCAGCAGCAAACTTGGGCACTTCTAGGGCAGAGGTCCGTGAACTCTGTGCTTTGACCCTGAGTGCAATTATTGTCTAGGCAAAGAGGATACTATAACAGCAAGTTTGAAAACCTCAGTTATTAGGGCTTGATCCTGAAATTTGCTTAATATTTTAAGATGAGCAGAATGAGGTCAGTTGATGCTGCTAATTGTGTGTGACATCATCACACATATTGGAGAATTGTCTTCATTGTGTGAAGACAAAATGACAACCCAGCACTGATCAATTCTGCAATGAACTGCTGTTCTTCTGGGCTTGGAGACTTGAACATTTAGGAGGTATGAAACATCGAACAGGAATCCCATTCCCCAGAAAAAAATCAGTTTCAAACATCAAGCACAGAGCCATTAAAAGGGGCTGTTCTGTGTTAGAGGATGGATTTGCTTCTCTGGATCAGGGGTGATCTCTGTGTCCAGACATGCTGAGAGGAATTTGTGTTGTAAAATCACTTCCTCCAGGGAGGTCTGGAACATCTTAAAAGCAAATCAGCATCTAAGCCATTTCCTAAAGAACAGCTCAAACTGTGCATGGAGCCTCTCTGTTGCCATATTTTCCCTCCTTGGCTTCTGCCCCAGTAACAAAATCACATCAATAACAAGGGGAGTGTCCTACAGAGGTGTAAAACAGAGGCATGGCTGTGAAATAACCATCAGGCTCACATCAGCTGTGTCAACCTTGAGGAAAATAAAACACCTCCAAAATGATGCTGCAAGACAAGCTATGGAGCCTTGCAGCAGAATCAGGGGCTAAAATCAGACTCCAAATGCAATTTCAGAGAACCAAAGTCTACCCCAAAATTACTTAAAATGCCTGAAACCATAAACAAAACTCAGTTGACAATAACACAGGTTTTTACTCTTCCTATTATGGACTCCATCAAAGGAAATTAAAAGCTTCCAAATGCTTTTTACAGATTCCAATGGAATATTTAATTGTTTAGAAGGAAGCAGCTTTGCATTGCAATAATAGCTGGCATAAAAGAATTCAAGTCAGAAATGGCAACAGGATCTTCCTGGGGAAAAGTCTGTACCTTTGGAGTATACTTCCCTTCAGCACAACAAAAGCCCAGATGTGGGACCTTCAAATACAGTGCATTATTGTCTCAGGGCAAATGACAAATTTATTCATAGTTTCTCTGGGTTTTTTTGTTAGCAGGATAAAAAAACCTTTTTTGTTTTGACCTCAAATTTCTTGTGCTTGCTGCATATTCTTCTGGCTCTTGTTTTGAATATTTATATTATTCTGAGTAATTGCATGCTGGCAGTTTTCATAATCACTAATTGCAGTAGATGACTCTTGTGATCACAAATAAAACATTCGGGAGGGAATAAATGAATGGAACCATCCTCAGAATCAATAACTGCTGAAGTCTTCCTACATACAGATAAATCTTGGTTTTTGTGCACAGAATAAGTTATCTAATATTTTCATCTTCATTGTTGATGCAGGAGCAAACTTTTTTGTTCATTCTTGAATTTAGCATTGTGTCAGATTTCTCACTGTCTCTCGTGTACAACACTTTGAACTGGCAGAGAAAATAATCCATTAGTGTTGGATCCAGCCCTGTCTCTGGATAATGGAAACTTATAAAATAAATTAAAGGAATTGAAATGAAAGCAGTACACAGAAAAATAAAAATAAAAATAAAAATAAAAATAAAAATAAAAATAAAAATAAAAAGGACAACAGCACCGCATTTCTTTGTTGATGTTGGTTTTGAAATGATTCATAATTCAATTGGTATAGATCACAAGTTTGTTGATTTGCTAAGGAGAGCTCTCCAGGGCATAAAAATATTTATATAATGATTGGAACAGAAAATAAAATTTATAAACAAAAATAATTTAAATTATAACTGGAAATTTATTATCCTTTAAAATATAAATCAGAAATGTCAGGAGAAAAATCCCTTAAAGAAACATTTCCAGGCTAGGCAAAACCTACAACCCTAACCAGCACAACAAAGGGTTGTAGCCCTGACAGAAAGGCTTGAATTACAATTATTATTCTTACAATTAATTTTATTTTTGCTGTGCACACCCCACAGCCCATGCCTGCTGATGCCCCAGCTCAGCTCCTTGGATGTTCATGGCCACAGGCAGCAGCAGGAATTGGCTTTTCAGTTCCCCCAATGTCTGACAGAGAGGTGCAGGATTCCCACAAATGTCATTGCCTGGCCACGCAGGGGATGCACCAAGCTCAGTGTGCAGGCGTGGGGATGGCACTGGCCTGTTCATCTCCACAATTTCACACCAGAAATGAAGGGACAGCTGGAAATACTAAACTATTTGATCACATATTTCATGTTCCTTCTGGTCTAAGCGACTGCAACCTGATGAACTCCGTGGCCCATGGTAATTAATGGAAATTAATGACAGCAAGGAGTGAAGGTCTTGGTTTTTTGTCTCCTCAACACCTCTTCAGCCTCCCATTCCCAGGTTCTCCTGGAATGCCTCTCAACCCACAAATAACCACGGGCACCTCCCAGGATGGCTCCGTGCTGCTCATGAAAGCCTGATCACCTGCAGGCAATCAGGACATTTACTTCAAACACACACTCCTGATCCAAATCAAAATGCAAATGTGAACTCACTCATCTGCCATCCGGAGTCATAAACATCCACACAACTCGCTGTCTGTAACAGCAATGATCTGCAATTAACAAATGAGAGCAAACTGCAGAATCATTTTCTCCCAGGTATTTATGCACGGGTTTCACTGCCATGCAACCTCCCCTCATCTCAAACAAAGATCTAAACGCTCCACCGTGGTATATTTAGTGACACATGGACAAAATGCAAATGTGAAATTTGGAGTTATATAAATTAAATGATAATCTCCTCCTCAGTAGTCTGATCTGAATCCGGGAGAAGCTGAAGCTCCTATCAAGTGCAAAAATAAGAGATCTGCTTCAAGATGTGTTCGAGCAGCTGCAGCTTCCATTTGGGTAACAAAACACCTACTGCAAATAAATAAGTGTACAATTTCCACAGAGTTCCAAATGTACAGAGCTCTTCCAGAAATCTGTGACTGCAGTTAATGTTCCTTAGGCGTGTTTAGCCCAGCCGCCCAAACCAACTGTGACTTCTGCAGAGGTCTGGGAATTACACCAGTTAACCAGTGGATAATGAAAATAAAAATTAAACAAAAAAAAAATTCCACAGAATTAGGTTGAGACAGACTGGAATTTATGAGCAAATGATTAGAAATGATTAAACAATGGAGCTTAGCTTTAAATGGTGTGAAATTACTTCAGGACCAGCAGAACTTCATTACTTTCTCTGTTTGTGCATAATGGATTTTTTGGAGTATAATTTCTCTCTTGAAAAGCTCCATAATATTAAAATGTTTTTGATTAACTAGTCAAGAAGCAAAGCAAACAACAGACATTTTTATATACTGGTATCCAAATAACTCAGGAGAATAACTGGGAGCACAATGAAAACTAAACGGAGCCAGAAATGCCTTGTAAATATTACAGTAGATGCTTCTGCCAAAATATTGTCAACTAGTACAGATTGCACAGTGCCATAATTACAGTAGATGACATAAAATTATTATAAATTAACAGTTTAGAGTACAAAGTCATGCATTATGTATTTTTATTAAGTAGCTACACAAGTGTATGAAATGAAGAACTGTGAAATAGTGTAAAAAGTGATTGATCTAAACTTTGTCTACAACACAAATTACAAGCTCATTTTTTTCACAAGGTTTAAACTCAACACATGTTCTTAGGCAAGAATTGTTGGAATTGGGGAGAAATGTGTTAAAGCCTAAAATTCCATTTCTGTTCCTACCTACATAAATTTTAGTGACCATAAAACACAGCCCTAACTCCCATTTCAGTATCGGGGCAGTAAGGATCATTTTCTGTAGGGATTATTTGTTATATCTGGGCCATGTCTTTGTGTCCAAGTGAGAGCCCATTTGTGCCCAGCTGAAACTGATCTCAGTCACAGCAATACAAATTTAGAATCAGTTTTCCTGAATTTGTTGTCACTTCTGTGAACCAGGCAGGTTCAGAGAATGTTGCTTTGGAGATGCATTAAGTGCTCTGAGTTTGCAGAATCAAATCTTAGTCCAGCAGAGGCACTCCTAGGAATTAACTGGGCTGCATTTCTCTTTGTCTCAGCTGACAGAGCCTTGCAAGAAAGGTTTTACATCAAGACAGACACTGCCTTCCTTTAGAGCATCTCTGTATTTTGGCAATGCTTGAGAACACATTTTGGATCAAGCCAAGACACAAAAAAGCCAGTTGTTTATTTTATGGCTTAACATGGTCTTAATCTATTTTCTACTAGCAAATATTCATCATTTCTGGTCAACCTCACCTCTAAAAATAACTCTGCTTTAATTCTGTTGCAGTGAATTCAGTCTCTGATTAATCCATTAGAGATATTATTAATATAACTTTGATTTATTAGATATAAATACATCTGTTAGATATCAGTCAGTGAATTTATCTAACAGAAGTTATCTTGCAGAGGAAATGTGCCTTTCCCCAAGGAGCACTCATGCACCGTCACAGTAGTTGTTACATTTAGGAAACAAATCTGTCTGTGACTTGCCATTTCCTTCCTGCATCAATCTGGTTTATTAGGGATTAGAAATGGTCTTGTGTGCCATGCTGCACACACATGGCAAGAACCTGCCCCTGTGCAGAGCCCACAGAATTCCAGATCTGTTAAAGGAGACACCTGGAAAAACCTGCAGTGGGAGATCTCCCGTGCACACAGGGAAGCACCAGAGTCTCATCAAAGACAAAAACCCCCACCCATAAATGCAAATTAGTCAGAGATTTTGGAAGTGCTGCAATCTTCTGTAGCCATTTTTGTCACCCAAGCCCAAGGAGTTTTTGCTTCACCTGGGTCAAACACCAAATCATTACTATTGCCAAGAACAGATAAATGAGCAATAGTAGCAGGTGATGAACAGCAAAACCAGAGTTAGCAGAGCAGCTGTGCCCAGGCTCCTGTCACAGGACATCATTCCACTTTACTGAACATTTTGCCATAATCCTCTTCCATTTATCAGCAGCAGTAGTCACTACATGGAAAAAGCACAGGTTTCGTACCTACCTACAAGAAATGAAGGTTGTTTGCTCATTTTCATGGAACATGACACTGCAGTGAGGAATTAGTGGCACAAAACACTTTGGAGAGGTGAAAATCCTACTACACAAAACACAGCTCCTATTACACAAAAACATTCATGCAAATAAGTCCCTGAAGATCTGTGTCCACCTACAATCATAATTTATAGAACATGAGTACAGAAAAAAACCTCAGAAAACCTTTTGCTGCTTCAACTCAAACTCTATTTTTCAAGTTTGCATGACTCCAGATCATCATAACCAAGCAGGAACTTAAAAATCATATACCTAAAAAAATATAGCTGAAACTCTTTAATTCACACCTCTCTTTTACCAAACAGTGAAAATATAAAATAGTAAAAACATAAAAAATAAAAAAATAAAATAAAAAAATAAAATAAAATAAAATAGTTTTTTACCAAAACCCAAAATATCTTAGGCAGAGCACATACAAAAGTTCTCACCTGTTTGTGTTTAATCCTTCCCAAATGTCCCCACACTGAAATGTCAGCAGTTCCTCCTAACTGAGGGCGTTTGTAAACTGACCTCTGTTCTGGCCAGTAAAATACCCCTGAAATCCCCAGTTTTGGGAAGACCAGAGACATGGTTCTCCTTGGTATGAAAGTTTCTACAGTCAGGTTTAAGCAGCAAAGCCAACCTCCAGTGCTCCTGGAACTGCAACCTGTCCCACGGGTCAGAGAATTCTCCTGAACCTGCAGGAGAATTCCCAGGAGAATTTACCCCTGGGAAATGCCAGGAAAAGGGGAACCCAACACTGAAACAAAGCATGGATTCTGTGGTAGCTCAAATATTGGCAGGGGAAGCCCAGCCAGCAATCT
The DNA here is from genome assembly GCA_910950805.1 of Acrocephalus scirpaceus scirpaceus. Classification (NCBI taxonomy): domain Eukaryota; kingdom Metazoa; phylum Chordata; class Aves; order Passeriformes; family Sylviidae; genus Acrocephalus; species Acrocephalus scirpaceus. Next base: position 81,419,039 of record OU383776.1, on the reverse strand, counting down.
CTGCACTGATTGTCACAAACAGAACAGGACACAGGAGGAGATGAAATGGAAGGAACACCAAGAAGCTCTCCCAGTTTGCATTAAAACTCAGTACCATTTCCTTTCCATGATATTTTCTTAGTGTTTGATTTCTTTTCTAATGACAGTGTAATGCACACTGACACCTTCTCATTTCCACATCATCAGAAGTTCTCTAAAGGCTCACACTGAAATCTCACTGCAATAATCACAGAGGAATCAAATTAACATCCTAATGAATTCTCCATGGACTTGTGCCCTTCTCTGTTTTCCCCATTCTAATCTCCTGTCATAATGGCACCTTTAACTGGGTCCCTACAGATTCCTACCAAAATTATTATGAACCAGCTCACGTGACAGCTACACTGCATTAATCTGAGCAGAGAGTAAGAGGCACTGGAAAATAATAGATTCTTAAAGGAACTACTACATAGTTATAATTATCTGCTTTGTTGTTCTGGGCTTTTTTTTCCCCATACTGTTCCCAAGGAAGTTGGTCTGAAAAAAGCTACCTGGAAGCCCCCTCCAAAATTCTTATTATTTAAAATATTCATCTGGAAAACTTTCAAGCCCTGCAGCACAACAGTGTGAGCCAGAACTGCTGCAGAGAGGAGACATGGCATTTTCTGCCTGCACGGGGTTCTCATAGTCAGTGGCAATATTTGTGAGGAAATGCAAACTCTTGGACTTCCCAGTCCGTTTCTGTGCTCACAGAGGCTTCTCAAGCACCACTGGATTATGCAGAGCATTTCACTCAAAGTACTCAAATTTAAAAAAAAACTATGCTGATATGAGGCTGACAAAAGTCTTGTTTAAATGGTAACACCTGAAAACATCCTTCTTTATCAGATAAATCTGTGGAACTCTCCTGCCTGGACAGTCCTAAGCCACAACACACCAAATCCTACAGAACACGAATGCAACAGCAAATCCCCAAATGTGCTGATGCTTTTTGGCCCTAAGTATTATTTGTAGAGACATTCTTCACATAAATATTTCATTTTACTGTCTATGCACACAGCTTTTAGCATACTGATTGTCTTAATGTCAGCTTAGGCCTCTAGGTGCTTTTGCAATGTGAGCCACAGATGCAGAGAAAACTGGAAAAATATTTATTATGAACGATTTGTGGCAAGTTTTACGATTTGTTTTGAAACCAACTGTTCCCAAAAACTCACAATTCAGAACTGTTTGACAAACAGTGAAATAATATCAGTGAATAAGTCCCTGGACATTATTCCAGTGTTGGCTGATGCCAGTTTGGGGAGTGGCTGGGGCAGAGGACAGGAGGTAAGGAAAATAATTCTTCCTGCTTTTGGTGCAGGAGATTTTTCAAAGTGATTTTCCCTTTCTTTACTCTGTTTCCTTGAAAAAAGAAAAAAAAAATTCCTTTATTTTCTCTTCCTCCATTTCTGATAAATATAAAAGCAAACCAAATTCAGGGCAAGGGCTTAAAGGAGTTAAGGGTTCACTCACGTTTAACTTCATGAGTGAAGATGCTTAAATATCACAGGTAACATGGCTCTTGGCCTAAACCTACTTCTGCTTTCTGTTGCCATATTTTAGTAGAAATCCTTTAAGATAACATTAAAAATACCTTGTTGCCTCTTGCTCCTCTAACACAAAATCTAATCCCCATTTGTGACCACACCAGCTCTTTTTGTGCAGCTGTAATTTTACAAGTGGGATGGCACCAGCACAATTTTATCAGTTCAGTTGAAGGGTAGACAAAGAAAATCATAGAACACAGATAGGAAGGTTCTGCTGTGATTTGAGTGTTTTGCTGTTTTTTCATTACATATTTGTTATTTCTTTTGTGTTACAAATTTAAAGGAAATGTGAGAACATCACTGTCCACAGGCTCTCTGGGGTATGAAACTTGCCTCTGTGAGATTTGTTGCTGTGTCACAGGAACTGAACTCTGCTGAAATGTCAGCAACACATTGTCATGATTAATAAAATGTCTGAATTGAATCAGATTTGCAACTGGAAAAGGCAGAACTCCGTTTCCAGCCTTGGAACATTCCATGTGCTATCACTGCTGCTAATGCTGCTAAGTACCATTTATAAAACAAAATTTGTTTGTTTCTTTAATGAACATATGGGAATTTAATTATAACAAAGCTGATGCACACAAAAATTTGCAAAAAGCATTACATATACAGTAAGAAGTATACTCAGTTTCAGCTTCCCCAGTTCTGCATACAGTGACATCAGATGAATTTGTATTCCATTTCTAAACTCAGACATATGCATCACAATTTCTTGTAATCAAGATATATAAAGGTTACAACCATCTGCTTCTCAGACTGCCTTGTGAAGTTATAAGACAAGCCCAAGTTTTGAATTTTCTTTGCATTTAAAGGGCTGATTTATTGATATTTGGGGGAAAAAAAAGAACCCAGCCCCCCAAACAACAAAGGGCAAATCAATAGCTAAGAACAGCTATAATGGTGTTTGTGGTAAAGTGAAAACATGACTGATAAGGTTGTAAAGTTCAGTACTTGAATATTCTCCTTACACCTGTCTTCCTGGGAGAGCTTTTCCTTACTGTGGATTTGGCTTTGCACTGCTATTAACCTTACTAAGACCAATTCAAGGAAACTAGGCAAAGCAAGTTTGCAGAAAAAGCAAAAAAAAAAAACCAAAAACCACAAACCTCTTAAAAAAAGAACTATTAAAACGAAACCCCTTCTCTGAAGAACCAGTTAAAAGGAGAGCAAACTGATGTAAATCATTAACTGGGGTCATGCAGCATCAGCTCTCTCGTTAAAAAGTGGCAATTAAGAAAACAGAAAATGCCACATGAAAGGCAACCTGTGTTCCTCCCTTTGCAAAGTGCTCCCATGATATATTTTTTAAAGAATAATTACATAATTGGCCCATATGCCGCGCGGAACACAATCGGATCTTGATTTTGCTTCTGATTCCTGATTGCTGCCATGGTTAACACTGGCAGCTCAGTGATTGAAATGTTCCTCAGACAGACAGAACACAAATGTGTACTTCTCTGAGTAACACATTTTGTTGCTAATTATTTGCCTTATGTCAGTTGATAATTTAGGATATACAGAGGACACATTTCCCAATTAATCTCTCGGAGCCCTGAAGCGTGATTCTCTCTTGTATTTAACAGCTGGCATTTTCAAATACAGAAACCTAAAGCAGGAATGCAAAATCCCTCCAAGATACCTTGAAAACAGTAATATTGAATATTGAAACTCCTGTTACTGAAAACAAATCATTTCCAGCCCAAATAATTCAATTTTTAGATTGATTAAAGGGATGGACCAACAAGGAATGAGCACTCCCTTCTCAAGAGCAGTGGAATCTGTGCTTTGAGAGAGTCACAGCATTGATGCTGAAGGGTTTTACAAACCAGAAAGGTTTCCAGCTAGAACAGACACAATATCTATGATGGCCAGTGATAAGATTTTTAAAGCCCTAAGTAGTCACACCTCTAAAAAACGTCTCCTTTTGGTGTTCCCTGTTAAAACTGATGAACAGGGATGAGAAAAACTATGGGGTGTGAACAGGATTTATGCAGATTTCTCTAAGCAAAACTCAGCCAGATTCCTTGTCTGTAAGCAGTCATTTTTGCTAGATCTAGCCAGGCTTTACCTGTAGGTGTCAATTTGATGAAGCCAATCTGAAAATGGTTTTTATCAGCTTCATGATAGGATTTGTAGTCGGGGCAGAAAGGTGTACACACGTTCTCTGTTACTACAGATGAGTCTGAAACACTGAATTTCAGATTTTGTCTCCCTTCACTTCAGGCCAACAACCATGGTTCTCAGTTTTCTATGTGTCTCCCTTGAGTGTATCAGACTCGCTGGTTTGGAGGTGTCTCAACCTTTCCTGCTGGAATGTGACCACTTTCCCAAGTAACTCACAGTGCATGGGAGACACTGTGCCCCAGGGACAAACAAGGGACAAACAAGGGACAAACAAGGGACAAACAAGGCTTTTGCTCCTCCTGGGATATGGGAAAGAGCAGACCCAGGGTGCAGTGAGAGCATCCAAACTCCCTGCACCGGTGTGCTGAGGAACTTTGGCCCTTGCCATTGAAATACTGCTACTCTTCTATTAATAGTTGTGAAAAGACATTTGCATGGCCCTTGATTTAAAAAGAAAACATTTCTCTGCCTTAATTTACATCTTAGAGTCTAAATTTGATGCTCAAATAGACTACATGTACGTCAAGGTCTTCAAATGCAGATCCAGCCTAGGAGGATTGTTACCAACGCCTGAATTTCAGGAGACAGACAGTTTAGTTTTGTCTCACATTATTTGTTTGTTTCCCATCTCCTATTTTAAAGTCTGGCAACCTGACCTTTTTTATTTTTTAATTAATTAATTCTGTTGCTATGGTGACAGCTCATCCTGTCAATCAGCAGCAGAAGAGGAAGGAACACCTTCCTGCAGAAAGGCAACGTTCTGAAGGCACAACAATTAAGAAATTGGATTGATTTTGAGGAAATTAATATAAACCCTCACAGTAAGAAGTCCAAGTGATGTTTAGCTCCCAACAAGATTTATTTTTGTTGGTAGAGTGCACGTGGGCAAGGGAATGCAATCACCTGAACCAAGCATTTGGATGCAGGTTCTCTCTGAGCCCTGGGGAGAGGAGCTGTGGTGAAGATGGGACAGAGCAGATGAAATTTTAAATTGCTTTTGCTCGACTCCTATCCCATTTTAGTAGGTGTGCAGTGGTGGAATGCCTGTAACTTCAATAAAGTAGTGGGATGGGTGCTAAACTGAGCAAGCTGTGAACACCAACGAGAAGCCTTTCCGTGCCATAAATTAAACAGCCCCATTCATGAGCAGCTTCAGAGCAAGCCTGAATTGAAAACCCCATTTCCCCCAGAAATGGGCCAGGACCACCAAGGGCAGGGCTCTGGTTTGAAGATTAAATTGTCGTACTGCAGGCTGAAATCTCTCCCTGCTGCCCAACACTTCATCCCACTGCTATCCACTTTTCACTCCATTATTTTAGATCAGGAGAAGACACAGGACTGTTGAACCCAGCCAACAGCTTTCAACACTTCAGCAGATTTTCTCTGCTGGATCACTTACTTTTAGTACTCACCATTAAATGAAATCTAGCAAAATATTGAATAAAAGTTGAATACTTTTTTTTTTGTATTTTAAGACCCAAGTATTGCACTTCTCTCGTGACCTTAAGTGTCATGTATTTTTCCTTATAATTAAATATTTTACCGTGCTTATTCTTGCAGATATCACAAAGAAATAATCTTACTATTGTTTGCACTATTCTTTATGCTCACCCGCTAATCATTTCCTTTTGCCTTATTAATTGAATTTAATTAAACTGAGTTACAATATCATTACCTCTAACAATTTCTGAAACATTTCAAATTTCTCTGTTAAATGATTCCCTATATATTACATGGATACTTAAAATCTTAGTGCATTTTAATATTCCTGCAACATCAGCTGCTTCACAATCAAACTTTTGTTTCTTTCTTTATTCTTCGTGTGTTTGTTCAGATAATATTGTTATCACTATTCCTACATGCTCCTTTATTTATGAGACTTGTCTTTTTCACAGGATTAGCTCTCAAATAGCCACGGATTGTTCCACCAGTTCTCTCACTAAGCAATGCAGCATTGTCATCCAAAACCATATTTGAAATAATATAGTTATCACAGTCAAAATCTCCAGAATAAAATTCCTCCATGATCAAAGTTCTGGCTCTCTGGAAGATTTTTCTCTTCTAAATCAGCAATGCATTTTGCTATCTGCTTTTCCTAACTGCCCTCCAGGGTTTAATAACTGGATTGCTTTATTGTTCTTATCTATTAAAGCTTTCTGATGTATCAGCCAAAACACAAACTGATTTCACTGCAACTGCCCAACACCATCTCACACCAGCATCAAAACATTGCTTTGCTTCTTCCTGTTCATCCCACAACAAATTTTATGGGTTTCAATGTCAAATTTTTAGTGATTTTTCTTCCCGGAGAAGCTCTGTTTAGCAGACTGCATTTGGTATGGCTCCCTAGATGAAAAGAAGAGATTTTTCTCTCCACATTTTCCCTCATTCTAATGGATTAATCATTAAGGGGCTGATGTTGGGCTGTATCTTTATTTTTCCTTCACATCCAGCCTAGAGCCGTGTGCTACACAATTCACAACAGCCAGCTGTGTCCCCTGGGTGCCACCAATGTCCCTTCCTTCCCCAGGAAGGACAAATCCCTCAAACCCAGAGCCAGCAGGGAAGGAGCTCCAGGCAGAGACAGGGATGGGATGGGATGGGATGGGATGGGATGGGATGGGATGGGATGGGATGGGATGGGATGGGATGAGAATGAGGATGAGGATGGGGGTGAGGATGAGAATGAAGATGAGGATGGGGGTGAGGATGAGAATGAAGATGAGGATGAGGTTGAGATGACCTGTGGGGATGAGGTTGAGGATGGGATGAGGATGAGGATGGGATGAGGATGAAAATGAAGATGAGATGAGGATGAGGATGAGGATGGGATGAGGATGGGATGAGGATGGGATGAGGATGAGGATGGAATGAGGATGAGGATGAGGATGAGGATGAGGATGGAATGAGGATGACGATGGGATGAGGATGGGATGAGGATGAGGATGAGGATGGGATGAGGATGAGGATGAGGATGGGATGAGGATGAAAATGAAGATGAGATGAGGATGAGGATGAGGATGGGATGAGGATGGGATGAGGATGGGATGAGGATGAGGATGGAATGAGGATGAGGATGAGGATGAGGATGAGGATGAAATGAGGATGAGGATGACGATGGGATGAGGATGGGATGAGGATGAGGATGGGATGAGGATGGGATGAGGATGAGGATGAGGATGGGATGAGGATGAGGATGGGATGAGGATGGGATGAGGATGAAGATGAGATGAGGATGAGGATGAGGATGAGCAGGAGGATGAGGATGCAGATGACGATGAGGATGGTGATGAGGATGAAATGAGGATGAGATGAAGATGAGCAGCAGGATGAGATGAGATAAAATGAGGATGAGTACGGAGAAGGGGATGAGGATGAGGATGAGGATGAGGATGAGGATGAGGATGAGAATGAGGCTGAGGATGGGTATGAAGATGAGGATGGAGATGAGGATGAGATGAGGATGAAGATGAGGATGGAGATGAGGATGGAGATGAGGATGAGATGAGGATGAAGATGAGGATGGAGATGAGGATGAGATGAGGATGGGTATTAAGATGAGGATGGAGATGGAGATGAGGATGGGGATGAGGATGGGGATGAGGATGAGGACAAGGTGGGAAGGCTCTGCCAGGGGCTCTCTGAACACCTGCAGACATTGGGGCAGTGGAGGGAATGAAAGGGCCCCAGCTGCTCCAAGATGCACACCCAGGAACAGCAGCACCTTCATTCCACAGCACGGTGGCCACAGGAATTCCTGTGCTGGAGGTGATGCAAACACAACACCAATGGTGAGATTTCCAACTGGTGTTTTAGCTCCCAACGCACACAAACCAAATGATCTTAGTGCAGTGATTGTGCTACAGCTCCAAGTGTTAGGAGCTGTCTTTGCTGCTGGTTTTTACTCCCAAAACGTGCCTTTTGTGGGGTGAGGAAAATCCCTGGGTGATTGAGTGCTCATCCCAAAACACAGGATACACAAAGGTACCAGCCACTCCCTTGAGCTTTGTCCCCACTAAATCCTGCTCGTAATTAATTTCCATCATCAACATTAACACGCTCAGCAGAGCCAAATTCCATTTAAATATCATCCCATGCACTTTGGTTTGCTCCTGCAATATGCTTCAGCTGTAGGGAGACCAGAACTTGTGTACCCAAAGTACATTAATTTTTAAAGGGCTGTCTGAGAGATGGCAGGATTTGGGCTTGGTTTATTTTGAAAAGCAGCTGTGCCACAATATCCAAGACCAAAATCTTGAGGATGAATATCCAGAGAGCACAAAACTGTGTGACAGTGGAAGAAGCCAAGCAAGGACAGATGAGAGAACTTTTCTATTTACTTCCAGTATGAAGAATCATCTTTTTCACCTTATCTGCTGTGAAATTAATCAGATTTTCACATTATGGTAGTACAAAGAGCTACCACCTGTGTAATTTCCTGAGCTCACTGGATTTTCTTTTGTCTGGCACCTTCTGTGCTGCCCAGTGTCATTCCTGTTTTGTTCATAGGCTTTGACAGTGTGAGTACATTTTCTCTCCAGAGCAGACAGCCCCCAGCTGTAGCTTTCCACATTGTGAAGCTGACACCACACAAATCAAGATGTGCCTTAAACTTGTCCTTGAAGTGCTTCACTTCTCTCCTGACCCCTCAGCTATTCACTACAATTTTATACCAGACAAAAAGAGGGGGATTTCTAGCACCTTTCCAGTGCATACAACCCATAAATAAATCAAGATAGATGAATCTACAGAAGAAACACCACAATAATATTTAATCATACCCTTAGAATTCAGCTGTCAAAATCTTTCCCTGCAAATATTCAGGTGTATAAGGAGAGCAAACATAGAGATACCTGAGATCTTGATGCAATAACTACATATTCTTCAAAATTCTGCAACTGCATAGAGAAGCAGTAAGTAAAGAGAACTTTGTTGGAAGTTATTTCTGTTTGAAGTTCATTGATTCTCATTCTGGACACTTTTATTTCACCAGGCAGTAGTTTTGGAGTAGTTTTACTATTGATCATCTTCTGCCACAGCAGGCTGCTGAGGTAAAAGTTAAACTAACTAAAACTAATGAGCAGCAAAAGTCCCTAGCACAGGTCCAACAGTGGGCAACGTCTAAATGTGGTGGTTAAATGTTTGCAAAGATCCAATCAGATTCATTATCCACACAGTATCACATCAAATTGATCAAAAAAAAGAGAGAATTTAGCCCAGTGTTGAAATGCATCCATGCAGTAACATGAATTAATTCTGGAGGGAAGAAAGAAAATAAATAATAATAATTGTGCAAAGGATCCTCATTTTTACTTGATATACTTCTTTCCACCCATAGTAAATGTAATACCTTCCTTCTTTAGGCAAAATTAGCAATGTCCTGTATTAAATTAACTATTTAAGAGCAGTTGAAGGCACTGATGACTGTTTCCATGTACTTTCAATTTATGTGAAATTGTTGCTAAATTGAAGGTTACTTCCCCTTTTTTGGTACTTTTTTTCCTGCTAGTTCTTCACCATTTCATCCGTTTGTCAAATGTGTTTTGGAGCTTACAGTTTCTTTCCTTTCCAACGTGCAAGGGTAATGAATTCCTGCAGGACTCAGTGAAGATTTTGAGTGCAGACAGGAGTGAGATGAGGAGGGCTGGTGCAGTGCCCAGCTCGTGGTGCCCAGCAGGGTCACTGCTGCACCTCTGGGACCACAGAGAGGAGGGGCTGCTCCACCAGCTCAGTGTCTGAGGTGTTTTTATCTTCTTTTCTTCATGTTAGAGCTGGGATCAGTGCACAGGAGCTGCAGTTTTGTGTTCGGACTCGGTGTTTATTAATTCTTATCTCTGTTACAGTCCCATGAGTTGTGAGCTCTAACTAACAAGGTAGAAAATGGAGCACCTCTGACTCTTCCCAGGGTTATTTAAGCATAAACTGTGCAATAATGAGATAACACCTATATTATTTATACTTTTGACCCAAAAATTGAGCACCCAATGCCCACAATGTGGGCCTTTTCACCCAATTAAGAACAAACCACCCTGCACCAGGAAGAGGAAGGTGATGAAGAAGAACTTTGCCCACACTCCAAATCCTCCATCTTGCCCCATATACACCACTATAAACTGAAACCTTGAAATCTGAGTTTCCAGGGTTTCAACAAGTGTCCACCCTGTACAACCCTCCCAGTGGAATTCTTCTGCTGACTAAACAAGACAAAATTCTTCTTGTGCTGCCTCTGGGCTCTTGGAGAGCTGGGGGAGCCCTGTGACCTCAGAGAGGAAATTGCCCTGGGATGGGCAAATTTGCTGGAACACTCTCAGCTGATGTAGCAGATACAAGTATAGACACAGATAAAAGCTTTAAATTGAGACCTCAGAATGGACGAGGCTTTTTAAAACAAGAAACAGCAACTACTGGCAGACAGAGCTCACATCGTTAGAACAGATCAGACCTTTTACAGCATTAAAGGAATTGCTGAAGAAAAAAAGCAGAAGAACTTGGAATTAGCTGCAGCTGCAAAGCTTGAAAGTAGAAAAGTTACAAGAGTACAGCAAGCAAGGACATGAAACAATAGTGTGAGTTTTAGGATAGACCTTAAGGCACAGAAAAATATGCTTAGGAGGATAGTGGAAGGTTTTAAGTTTAATAATGGAATATTGTGTATTGTTAATAGAAAGCACACAGCAAGCATTGTTTAAGCTGGTGTAGGTGTGCTTTCAGTGATGGTAGAACAATTGTCTGTGAGCTTTAGCAATGTGCCATTGGCTGGAAAACTTTTAAATTGCCCTGTGACAAAGAGATCTTTGGCTGCTGCTGGCAGACGTGAGCTGCTGCCATCTTTCAATTGTCTCAAACCCAGTTATGAGGCTGATGTGGCAATAAAAGCTTGAGGAACATCTCACAGTAGTCCTGTCCCGTTTGTGCAAACCTCCAACTCACCCCAGCACAGCAAGGGCTTTTTCCCTTCTGGCACTCTCAGGCAAGGTGGGTGTGCTGACAAGGGAGTGTGGCAAGGCACAAATGTCCTGTGTGGGTGCCTGGCACCAGCCTGAGCTATTTACATCCTTAGGAGAACACCACAACTTCCTTTTCCAACAGCATCCTCTGGAGTTTCCCCCCACCCTGCGTAGGCAGCTTCCTTTTTTGCTTTTTCACAGATGAGGTAATTTTGAAGATATTTATCCAGAAACACTGGGAGGCTCCTGACATCAGGCCAGAGTGCCACATTCGTTAATTTGCTTTTCTCCTGTTGCATAGTAACGAAATTTACAGAGATTTGTCAAAATACAGAGCTAAGTAAATATGACTTTAAATATTAAAACATGAATATTACACAGATGAACATGTTGAGTCTTTGTAGCACCAGAATATTGAAAGAGACAACGACCATCTTCTGAGAACCAGCTAATTAGCAAAAAAAAAAAAAAGAAAGCATGATCTGAAGTGTTCCTAAGAATTTTTTTTTTTCCCGTAGATTTTAAGAAAAACAATGGTGTCAAAGAGAGCTTGGGCTTCTCAAGAGCTTGAGAAGAGTCAAGTAAGGAGAATATAGGATGGAAAGACAAAAAATGGAACTTTTTGAAAGCTCAGGAAAAGCCTGAATAGACAAGTCTAATGAAAGGAGATAAAATCTTACAGACCAGAGTAGAAATATTTGAGAACTAGATCCAAGATGAAATCCTCAGGCTACAGGGGCTCCCATATGATCTGGGTAAGAAAGAGCTGGTTAATTTTCTTGAAAATTGGATTGCAAAAGCTTAACAGCTTGCAGTTGAGGATGACCCACTTTGCGTTGAAAAGGCAGACAAAATCCTTTAAAATGATAAAAGAAGGGGGAAAGAAGAGAAAAAGAAAGCAATCCTGAGTAGGAGGCAGGAGGATGCTTGGCCTCTCAGATCAGAGATACGAGGGAAGGATCCTCCTCAAGGCAGCCTGTAAGTTATCTTACATAATATACTTCATATTTCCTTTTATTTCTCTTTGTTTCTCATTCTTTCTGTCTCACAACAGCAAAGATTCAAACCAGCCCTGCCAAAGAAGAAAAATGAGGGGACATTTCCACTTCTGTCTCACAGGAAATAAGGTTTCCCATCTGTTTCCCAGACAAGATTGGGAGGAGCAGGATATGCAATCCTGTGGCAGAAAATGCACACCTGCCACAGCATTTCCTGTGCTTTCAAAGACATTCTGAGTTCTACAGCTCTGGAAAATTCCCAACAGAAGACATAGCCTAGCAGAAAATGGTATTAATGAGACTTCATAACTGAGTTTTAAGTCTCTTTTAGAAAACTAAAAAAAATTCCAGTCAACTCCAGGTTTGGCTCCTCACCACTGAATATCAAATGGTATCAAATAACAAGCAACAAACATTACATTTAGGAACTGGTAAGGACTACAAATGTCCTGATTTTTACAAACTTGCACCTGTTCAGCAGCTCTGGAGGCAAGAGCTGAGATATTTAGTGACCCACATGAAAGCTGAAACAAGCAAATCACTCTGACCTAACTTTCATCACACAGTGTTCAGCAGCCAACTTTTTTCTCCTTTTTTCTTTCCTTCCAAATTTGATGGGAGTCCTCCCAAATCACACAAACCTCCCAAACCTACAACCTTTCAACAGCTTTTTCAAAGAAGTTCTGCCTTCAACACCTGCTGGAATGATGCAAAGAAACCCTTGAGACTGTGGCATGTTGGATTAAAGTGCCATACAAATCTGCTATTACTACCTGAATTTCTACTGCTATTAGGGGAGACAGAAAGATAGAACTGTAACTTTTTATAGATAACTGTGGGAATTTCACACTTCAAGGGTTTTCCTCATATCAATTTTCTTATTCATTTCCACTTAGATAAATGAACACAGGATTATGCAACACCTCATAGCTGAACAGCTGCCTCAAAATTTTAATTAAAAACGTTCTAAACATTATTAGTTTTCAAACTCTCCAGACCCAGGTTTTGGGTTTTTTTTTGTAGTTCTACCTGTAGATTGTCGATCTGCTCTAGGTGCCATTCTCAATTGTTATTTGTAGATAATTTCTCTACCACATACCACGTTATTCCATTTCTTCAGAGGTGGATTGACACTGTCAATTTAAATCACTATTTATCCCATGTATTCAGCTTTAAGATATATAATTGACCTACAGTTGGAATAGTCAATACCCAGATTTATTTTAAAGTCCTATATAAATATACAGTCTGATTTACCACACTGAGATTCTTATTTAAATGAATCATGTTGTTTCTCACTGTGAATGTAATGAAGGGAAAAAGAGAAGACAATTCAGCTTGAATACATAATTAGAGAACTACTTCACTGAATTTTGAAAAGATTCTCAGACTTCTTTTGGTGGGGCTTTTTTTTTTGTTTGTTTGTTTCTTTTTTAAATAGTTTTAAAGATTTTTGAAATGGTTAGTTGGAGAACATTGGCCTGCATTGAAAAATATGAAGTGGAGTGCATAATCCAAGGAACACAGCATTTTTGATAACTATTTGAATTTTTGTTTTTAGACTGTCAAATCAAGTGTGTTTTAAAGTAGTCTCCTGTGAGTGTACATAATGAAAAAAAATTCTATTTCAGCAGATAATTTTTCAGGTGATTTGCTTGCAGCAAAACAAAATGCTCAGCTAAAAGGATAATAGAAAACTTAACGTGTTATTCCCATTTTTAAAGAAATGAGCACTGTTATGGTTAGAAATGAGTGATTTCTTTATTGGTGACTGAAAAAAACAAGGCAGTGCCATCTTCCTTTCAGCTCAGGTAATTCTGCATCAGGAACCTCTTGCAACATCACTGAATTGTGTCAGTGTTGGAATCCTGGGCTTTGACCCAATCCTTTCCTTTGCCTTCCAGACTGATATTCCCACTCCACAACATGCAAGAACCCCAACTCCATCTACAGTGTGATACAGAGAAAGAGTAAAATAACTTTTAAACTGTGTAAAGACTAAAATAACTTCTAAACTGTGTAAAACTTCTCGGATGCCTCAGTGCTTGGAAGTGCCAGGTGCCTTTGGGTATAAATTTTTAATCCAGTTCACCAAGACGTCGTCACTCTTCACATCTACTTTTCATGCCATGATATTTTCCTCTCTAGGTGTTTGACAAAGTTACTTTCTGGATAAAGTTTGGGTCAGAACTACAGGATTACATATCTTTTTGTCTCTACCTCAATTTTCTGCTCAGATGTATTTGTATTCTGCAGTACCAACACCTTCACAGTCCTTCCTGAACTCCCCTTGCAAAGTTGCTCTTCCTCCTAAACCTCCTGCATGAAATGTACTTTCAGTTCAGCCACTCAAGGCAACTTCCTCCAGTCCAAATTAAACCATCTCTCTCTTGGAGAGAGATTATTTTGTCTTTTCCACAGAAACACAAAGCAATTTTGGCCTGCACAAACCCAGAAGTGCTGTGAGGGGTCACAGAGGGGCTGCAGCCCCAGGAGGACACCGAGCTGGGCTGGGAGCAGCAGGTTTGGGGCAGATTTTTGATCCTGCTGCCTGCCCAGACATCCCTGGATGAAGCTGAGCTGGTGGGGAGCATGGAGAGGAGAACAGCAGGTTTGGGGCAGATTTTGGATCCTGCTGCTTGCCCCCATCCCAGGATGGAGCGGGTTTGGGGCAGATGTTGGATATTGCTGCCTTCCCCAATCCCTGGAAGGATCAGATTTGGGGCAGATGTTGGAAGTTGCTGCTTGCCCCCATCCGTGGATGGAGCAGGTTTGGGGCAGATTTTGGATCCTGCTGCTTGCCCCCATCCCTGGGCAGAGCTGGGCTGCTGGGGAGCAGCTGAGGCAGTTCCAGGGCAAAGCAGCAGCTGCTTTCCTTGTTTCTTTGATGTGTTATCAACCAGGACACAGAGAGCTCCTGGAGACACAACTGGAGGCACTTTTGTGGCTCCCCTGAGCCGCTGCCTCCTGCCCATCTCCTCACCTCAATATCAGCATCCATCCTCCCTCAGCACGGGTTTGCTTCCAGCCAGCCCTGGAGCACCTCAGGCATTGCTGAAGTGCACAACGTAGGCATTAAAAAAAAACAACCCCAAACAACAATGCAGCACAAAAAACCAGCACAGAATGTAAAAAGCAACAAAACCCCAAAGAAAAAGGCCTGGGGCTCTGAGCACCCACCAGCAGCACAGCCGAGCATTTGCTGGCACTCTGCAACCCTTACACACAGCCCTGGGTCATTTTACTTCCTATCTGGGACTGCTCTAAAGACTCCAAGCCTTGTTATTTGGGCACAAAATATAGGCAGCAGTGAATACATGTGAGCATCACAAATTACCCAAAAGGAAACTTTTGAAAAATGCAAAACTTTTTTTTTTTTTTTTTTTTTTAAATACATTTCTGCTTAAGCTCTCAGACTGGTGTGACAAACACCAGCAAGCCAGAGTTGTCCACGTCCTACAGCACACAGGACAAACAGAACTGTCAAAACTGCCAGTACCACACTGTCAGAAAGGAAAAAAAAAAAAAAAACTTGCAGAGAATTTAAAACCTTCTTTTTTCATGAAAATAAAATCACATTACAGTTTCACAAGAAGAATCCAAAGCCTTCTAAGCAGTGGAGCAATTGGCAAAACTTGAATCCAAATCAGCAAAATAAGATCATCAACATCAGTTTATATCCTTCAAGTCTTGTCTTCCTAGATCTTGATTATGAGGCTCCATCAGTGCCCTTTATACCTGGATGGGAAGGGAAGGGAAGGGAGAGCAATGCTTAGCACACAGAAACTCTTGCAAAGTGATAAATAAGAGCTGTCAGCAGCAGTTTAATTTCAATTTAGCAGTTAAACATTTCAATTCTCTATCAGCCACACAAATAAAATTTAACTCTAATGGGAAAGTTAATTTTCTAACTTTATAGCATAGAAGAAAAATGTGTTAACTCATTCTGGTGTCATAAAACTTCTGCTGTTATAACCATTTTGGAATTTCATGCATTTTTAAGATTTTGAAGTTGTTTTTTCCCAAACAGAAAGGGATGGCTCTTGTGCCTTTTGGGCAACAAAATATTTGAGATTTTACTTCACTTTAAAAAATGGTGTTTGGTAGGACAATGCAGAAAAGGTCAAGACAAAATCACCCAGCAGAGTTCTTTGTATCCTGTGCAGTCATTTGTGTCCAGGCAAAAGGAACCCACGCTCCTTTCATGACAAGAGGAGCCAAATCCCAACAAATATCATTATTAGGCACAATTTGCATCCACTTTCCAAACTGAAAAATCCACGCTACATCACAGGGAGTCAGTGTATTAAGATACAAAATTCAGCACAATGAATAATTATATTTTTACCAGAAAAGTACTAGAAAACATGGTTAAGCCAATCAGCACCATCAAAATATAACAATTTCCAGACCTCTGGAAAGCTTTCTCCTTTGTCTACAAACCATTCCCCTGGTGCATCAACAATAAACACAAACTCCTTCTGCAATTTCTATTCATGCTACCCAATTAAAATCCATTTGAAAACATCTATCTATCAATTCAGCAGATTATTCAAGCTAAAACATTAAAAAAAAGGTGGGAGAAGAAGTGAAATCCTGAGTTCAATAATTACAGATACAGCTCACTTTATTTTGACCAATCAGCTCTTAATCGTTTAGCCTGGTAAGACGAAAGTCAATTAGTACTTCTTTAATAGACTAATCCTTCTGCTTTTAATTGTCATATCAATAATACTGGCATATCCCTAAAGGAAAGTCAATAGTTATTACATCAGCTAATTAAAATCAGACTTAAAAGGTAACTCACTGAAGGTTCTGCTCAGAAACTTCAAGTTCTCAGAGCTGAAACAACTCTTCATGGGACGGGGCAGGGGAGGCTCATTTTCTCCTGAGAATCCACCAAAAATGTGGGGCTCTTCTTGCTATTAGAAGTGACTTTTTGATTGGCATAATGAGAGGAACAGTAAAACAGATGGGTCTCCTGTGAAGTTGCACAAGATTCCCACTGGATAATATAAAATGCTGACATAGATAACAAAGGAAGTCCACACTTGTTACTCACTGCAGATTAAAATTTAAACATGAGCAAGCCAAGGATTCAAACCAATTTTCCGAGCACGGAGTTATAAAATAAAATAACCTGAGATGGGAAATGATTGTTTGAGGATACAGGTCTACTAATGACTCCAGGAAAAAAAAAATCCTTATTTCCATAATGAGAGCAGGAATGCTAGAAGGATGTTTTACATTCTTCTGCTGTTCCTGAATTTGAGAGGCTGTTGCAGGAGCACTGGGGAGTCACGAGCAGCAGCACAAAGTGTGTCACCTGCTGAAGAGAGCACCCAAAACAGGCACAAAGAAAGATAAAATATTTCCTGTGCCATATTGGACCTTTTAGAATGATGCTACTGAACAAGTTGTTCTATGGATCAAAAAAAGCCAAAAATAGAGTCTGATATTTGAGCCTTAGCAAAATTGCTGCTATTTTTTCTGTTTTACTGGCAGATGATTTAAAAAAAAAAACCAAAAAAAACCTAAGATCTCTGAAACCTTAGGATTTGTGGGAGCACTCAATCTTTATAGTAAAACTGAAAAGCAAAAAGAAACTAGTTGAAAACTTTGTTTCCAAAGGAAGGGGAGAAAAACCAGTCAGAGAATTTGTATATCTAAATGAATGTACAATTGAGAAAAAGTGGGAGGGGGGAAAGAGCAGCAGTCATTAAGAGGAGGAACAATTTGGGAGATGGATGATCAATGATGCTTTTGGAAACACAGTAGTTTGTGGAGATGAAAGGAAACTCTGAAGTGCCTCAGCTAAATAACCCTGTATTTCAAGCTGAACAGCATGAAAAGCTGAAATTCTTCTCTGGCTGCAAGTGCACTCCAAAAAAGTACAATACTTCCACAGGTCAATTTATAAATAAATTATAGGGATGATTGTACCATGAGCTCATACACAGATTTATCCATGGTGCATTCATGGCAAATGCACCTCAAGCTGCAGTTCCAGCCTGATCAGTATCTAAGGAAACTTCTGCCCAGGATTTACAACCCAGATTTGACCATGATGAGTTTCATCAACGAGACTCTAAATACACAGAAGAAAAAAGAAATACCATTAACACACCTTGAGACACGTGTGTTCTACATGAAACTACTTTACATGCAGTTTAACACAGGTATTTAACAGTAATTACAATTCTCTTATATCTAGAGAAAATAATTTTGGCCTGATAAATCCAACCAGATAAAAAAGTAAAGCAAAAACATCTAGAAGTTGATATGAAAGGAGAAGTAGAAATACAAAAAAAAATTCAAAAATGTCATAGATTCTTAATATTCTACAGCAGCACGAAGTGTTAGATCATCTCTAAAGGTGAAGACAAGAGATGTACAAATTAACAAGCTCAAATTTTGGCAAAGAGAACTGCTGGGAATAGAATCTCTATACCCCTAGTGCTTCAGCTTCAGGGATATGAATCTCTAACTTTTAACAGGTTTTTTTCTAAAGAATGGTGATGGTGTTACGGTTTTCAGTGTGTGTATATATATATGTGTGTGTGTGTATATATATATATATATATATACACATATATGAATTCACACACATGCACAAACACAGAATACTTGTAAGTCTGGTTGGATATTTTACCATAACAATAAATGGGAAAAGAAGCAACATTTGTGCTGTCTAGGAAAAAATAACTTCAATGCTTCTCCATGCAAAAATCCACCCGTTTCCTTCCTGCACTGCACCACATTGTTTTCATGGTTAGAAGAGCTAAAAAAGCCAGCCTAAAAAAATTACATTATTGCATCCCTGGAACAGATTGCTTAGGGAAGGTGTGAAGTTACTATCATTAGAGATCTTTTAGTATGAGTTTTGCCAGCATCTATTTGTGCTTTGATTCCATCCTGCATGAGGAGAGGGCCCAGAGAGCCTCCTGAGGTCCCTCCCTCCCTGCAGTTCCACTTTTTCTCTCCGTGCCATGCAGGAGAGAAGTCAGAGCAAGTGCAATGGGATTTTTATTCATAGCAAATAATACTTATGAAAATAGAATGCAGGAGGCCTATCTATCACCTCTGTGATTTGACTACTAAACCACAATACTTCAAAGCACATAATCTCTTCCCTCATGACCCAGTAAATGCGTTCAGGAAAAAACTGCAAGAGCCAGAGATTTATTCCACTTCCAAGCCATGTAGTTTGTTGTACGAACCAACCAAAGCACAATATATATTAGAATTAAACCCTGTCCACCTCTTCAGAAACTACTCCAGGAAATTCATATCAAATCTGTCTGCTGCAGTTAGTTTTTGTGACAGAACCATTACAGAGAAATAAAGTGTCACTGGTGAAAGGAATGTCAAGCTGCTTTGAATTGGCTAAACAGCATCTGATGTCCTCAAGGATTAGAGTGCATTCTGACCCTGCCCTGCCAATCTGTTTAGCTTCTGACGCTTCACCATATGGGGTCAGAGCAGGGATTTCTCCTGCAATGCTAAATGACCTAGAAAAGCCCGTGGCGTTTGCATGGCAAACACTCGCCGGCGTCGCGGAGGCTTCGGCACGCAGCAAAAATCTTTAACAGATGTGCTTGGATGGGGCCTCTTTACACTGCTGAACGTGACTGCTCTCATCCCTCGGCGGCCAGGGAACCAAATGAACACCCAGCAGGGTGGGTTTCAGGTGCACAGGGCACTTGTGGTGACAGATCCCGTTGGGAAACGCGCACGTCTCCGATACCGCGGGAAACGCACGCGGCGTTCCTGATATCACCTTGAGACCTGGCAGGGTCATTTTTCACTGGTCGTGGCATTTTGCGGGAATCATCACGGCTTGGTAGGCTAACAATGCTCCTGGGGAAAACGAAGAGGAGGTGATAAAAATGAAAAACTCCTCTTCAAGCTTAAGAAGAGCGTTCTGAGCAAATAGCACACTGAAGTGGTCAGTGTAAGTAAAGAAAATTACTTTCTTATGATGTGGTTTAGCCAAACAAACAGCTAGGTACATATGCCAAGCCATTCCAAGTCAATAAACTATTGTTTGGGTTTTTTTATTGCAAACTCTGCTATTACATTACAAAATTTATGTCTCTGAAGACAGGGAAAAAAAAGTATGCTAAGCTGAGCAGAAGAGATACAAAGTTTTGAGTCTGAGTAGATGCAAAGAAACTGGAACAATGTAGGAGCAAAGATGATCTCAATAAAGATGTATTAATGCATTCTTTAAACTTTCAAAACTTGTGGTTTCAATGGGAGTACCAATCTAAAAATATCCAGGGCTGCAGAACCATACATAAACAATGAACAGAAGGAGCTTTGAAAGCTGGAAGGTTTTATCAAGATTTTATTTCCCTTTTTTCATCAGATAAATTGGTATGTGCTCATGACTAATGTTCATAAAGGTATGGTTTAAACCAAGAGAAAAAACACCATCAAACATTCCATTCCTTACAAACAAATGACAATGTTACTACAACAAAACACCACTGAGCTCCACATAAAAAAACCTCTTATGGAATATACCTGTGCTTTAATTCAAGCATTATCATGGGAGCTGTGGAAAATGGGAAAGCAGAGAAGAGGAATGGAAGGAGAGAAGCAATGCAGGGAACTGGTGGCAGATCAAGAGGTGAAACACCTCCAGCAGTTCTGCCCCACTGCAGCAGGCTGGAACATCTCAAATTAGCAGAAATGGCTGGAAAGGATGAAAAGGGGTGGGAATGCACATCCAAAAAGGCAATTTGGTGTGTTTACAGCACTGTCAGAGGGAGCAGTGTCACATCATGAAGTGCCTTTGATTTGATTTTACAGACAGTCATGGACCAGCCCCAGGTGATGGGAGCACTGCCTGTGCTGGGGGTAATAATTGTAATTGTGAGTGAGACACTTCAGCAGGGAAAGAAATCATCAGAGTTGCCTATTATGCCTCTTCCTAAGAAATAATTGCCTGCTTCTCTTTGTCCTCACTCTCACGTTTTCCCTGCCCCTCCTACATCAAAAGTATAATGAAATTACATTTATTTCCCAATTTACAAAGTTGCTCTTCTCACATTCACTGAACCTCACCATCAAGCCATTATTTATCATCCATGAGTTTCCTTCCCCACCTTTTCTTTTCTTTTCTTTCTTAAGGGAAAGGTTGACTAGAAAACAAGAATTCAATATAATGAGAAACAAAGAGCTGGACAGCTTAGAAATGTTTTGCAAAAACATCTTACAGCCCACACAAACAGACTGTAAATCTTGCAGATAAGGCTCTCACCTGCGGTGTGGCAGACTCGTGTGGGCATCACTGCTCTCCCAATAAACACACCAGGAATGGAAGAGCAGCCACACTGACCCATTTAGCTCACTGTCTCTTCACTGACAAAGTCACACATTTGATGTCTCCACCCATAAGACAACAGCTCAGGACCACCTTAAATATTTCTGTGTCCACCAGACTGTAAGCCTGTGGTGTTTATTTTTCTCCCAAGAATGAGTACAGTTCTCTCTGAATCTGTGAAAGCCCCTGACATCCAGAGCCTCCTGTGGAAAGGGGTTCCAAAGATTTCACTAAAAAGACCACCCAGCTGAGTGCCTTCTCCAGCTCATTATTTCCAGTGGAGGGCTGAATGCCTGCCCAGCTACCTGAGCTGTCCTTGGTGTGCCTGCAAACTGGAGCTCAAGAGCTCTCTCATTCTCTTTGGAGCATCCCACTTCTTGTAATTACTGACACTTTCCCTAGGGCCCAGCAGGAGTTTGGTCCAGCGATTAAAGCACTTCACAAGCCTTGGAAGAAGCTGATAATGGACATTTTTCCAACAGAAAATATATTTTTCTTGCCATTTCACACTGAGGCTCTGGGACAGAGCACTGACCTTGTCCTCATCCTAGGGGAAATCCCACCTTTAAAGCCCATCTCCTCCAGGAGCTCCAGAGTGTCCTGAGGGATGGGAATGCAAAGAGCAGAGGCTGCAGGATATTCCTGGGCAGTCATTTCTCAATGCTCAGAACACCCTGACTAATCACTGCGCTGCACCAACACACCTCTGGATATTGCCTACCAGAAAAGATCTGACAACGTTTATGGGAACAGCAATAAACACACCAAAACCAGAAAAATCTCCACAAACTCCTGGGTTGTTTGGCTGCTTTGAGCCGTGGGCCAGGCTGATCACACAACGCCTGCAGCTCCTCACAGTCTGAGGCAGTTGTTTGCTCAGCAGTTGACCCCTCTCTGAGAAAAGAGTAATCTAATAAAATTCAGAGTTTACTGCTTAGGGACAGGATCAAAACAGGGATATCAAAGCCCTTGTGCAGGCAGGAGCTTTCAGGGTGGTATCAACAATTGAGAAAGGGAAAGCTGCAGCCTTTAGGGTCACTTAGTACAGAACAAATGAGAAAGGCACTCACAGTACTGTCACAAAACCTCTTTGGCTCCATTTTCCTGTTTACTCCAAATACTGGAGTGTTCAATATCCACCCATCAGTCATTTAACAATGATGAACAGGAAAATTTAAACTCAGGGCTATTGCGTTATAGACCAAAATCCACATTTTCTGTAAATCTAATTTCTTTAGTCCCATAATTCCAGAAAAAATATCAGCAAGCACAAATGGCATTTGAAACAGCAATACTCACTCAGAGTATAGACAAACAAGTCAGCACCTATTACACTGACAGGAGCTCAAATTGGTTGGAGCTTTGACAAAAATCCGTCTAGACCTTTTCTTAAAAACAAGCACATCTAAAAAGATCAGAACAGCTTTTAAGCTCAAATGCCAGGTTTTTTTTGAAAATACGCAACAGAACAAATAATTTTTGGTATGGGGAGAATTAAAAATGACTGAAAGAGATCAGAAATAGAGGAGATTTGTAAACAACCATCTTCCTATTGCATCCTTGCAGGGTTTTCCCTTATTCCCAGGCTTGCTCTCAATCAAGCTGCTCTTCAGGGCTTCCAGGGTTGCAGAATTATCACATGCTCTGGTGTATCTCTAGGAGAAATGTTTCATGTGCTCCCTCAGCAGTCTCAGCCCCTGCACTGGAGGTTTCCTGCACTATTTTATTCCTGCCTCAGCTTGCACAACAGGAGTTTATTTCCTCTTGACTCTGTCCATGAGAAGGAGCAACCTTGTGCCCCGTGGCTTCATCCCACCCTGCAAGACAAGCAGGGGATTTGTCTCTGGCCAGCCACAGCCTTTTCAGGAATGCTGCAACATGCAAAGGAACAAAAACAGGCTCTGCCTGTAATAATTGCACCATATATCTCTTCTCTATATCAACAGTAATTCTGCTGGCAAGTTTCTACAGCGAAATAATATCACAGGATTACAGGATTTGGTTCTGAAACTAACTGTTCCAGAAACTGATGCATTAGTCAGGAGAAGATCTCAGATCAGTTGAACAGAAGGCCAGGGAGACTGGGTGCCAAAAGGCAGAACTTCAAAAAAAATTGGATAAAAGCTCTGCTATGTAAGTAATCCATATTTTATGATCAATGGGCTGCACAAGATGAGACAACCAATGGAGCAGAGATTGGGACTGTCACCAAGCTGGGTGGCACAAGGGGCTCCCTTCTTAAGGCATCCTGTCCTTGTAACCACAGCGGGACTTTTGGGTTCACCCCAAATTGCCTTCTTTGTTCTATATAATCACAGAAGAACTAGCAAGTATTCCACCTCCACTTGTAAGTACCAGAAAGCATTTAACACAGACAGAAATTCACTTAAAATCAGGCACCATGCTTTCCATAGGAAAAACCAAATATTTTTTCCAAGAGTATTTTTTTTTCCTCAGGATTCTGATGATTTAGCTTATTTTGTTCTCAGCCAATGATTAGCTAAGATTCTTTTTTCTCTCAATTCTTCTTCCATCCACCCCAGCTTGAATAAAATTGAAATCTGTGAGCACATTTTCCACAAATATCTAGTGGAAACTATTAAAAGAGGGGCAGATAATATTAGACTTCATTGGCAGGCTACCAGGAAGAAAAAAAATTCCATCCAGAATGTTGTTATCTCAACTACTGTGAACAGAACAGGTCTCAAGTGAAACGACCTTCACAGATGTCCCCTTCCTCACTCTGAAACTCTGCATTAATCCATGTAACAACATCTGCTGATGGAGACCTGGCCCAGACCTCTGAGCTCAGGCTGACAGAGAAAAGCTCCTCACGTCACCTCCAAACCACACTTGGAGCTCAGAACGCTGTCAAGCCCTCCTGTCAGATCTCATCCTTTCAGAAACCCAGGAGTTTTAAAAATGGAAACTCCTCTCTGGGAGGAGATGCTCAGTGCTGGAGACCCTGCGCCTCCTGCCTTCCCCTGCCTCTGCGCCTCGTGCTGTGCAAACATTTCCCCGCGCTTGTTTTTCAAGTGGCATCTTAGAGTGGAGCAGATATTCCCTTGAGTGCATTTTCTTTCTTTACCATCCCTCTCTTCTATACAAACAACAGATTGCTTTGCTGCTGCCCTTTAAATTTAGAGAATAAGAATCCCACACCGCAGATGCCTGGTGCTGGGGGAGGGCTGCTCTTCCACAAACTCACTGGGAAGTCAAACAACCCCAGCCTGGCTCACTGTCCCTCTCCAGAGGATGCAGAGCTGCAGTTCTCCTCCTCTGAGGATGGTTCTCACTCTGATTTACAGAATTGTTGGGATGCAGGATTGTCCTAAACACTCCTGAACTGCTCCGTGATTTTTTCCTGTACCATTTTTACATTTCCTTTTATTTTTTTCCTTTACTATTTTTAATCCCAATACAGTGCTAATGTTGGATAATTGTCTAGAAGCACTAAGGATTACCGGGGTTGAGCCTCCTGTAGGATTGCACCTTAGGAAAGGTGGGATTTCTTTGGTATGCTGGTTTTGCATAAGCAGTTAATCCCATAAAATAACAGTGCAATACAGAAAGACTCAATTATTTCCATAAGTTTCAACTGTTTCACCACCAATATATTTCTGTGAGGGTTCTTCAAAAGCATTGAGCAGGCTGCCAAAAGGAGCTGCAAATTTGACAGGAAGGAGACCCTCCAGGAAGACTTTCAAATCTCCAAAAGGAGGGAATAAGCAGTTTCATTTGGCAATTATTTCCCTCTGGTTGTAAACCTGGTATCTTCCTGCTTTTCAGAGAATCTCTCATGATGCTTTTCTTCTCTAGAAGTCAATGGCTTAGTCAATTTTCAATTTCAACGCCCTTAACAGCCATTGACTTTTTTTTAAAAAAAACAAAGGCTTATTTAAACCTCTAGCTATGATTCCTCCAGCTACTGAAGCCGTGGTCAGCAGCCTCCACCACAAAAATAACTTTTCTGCCTCCTTACCCTGTAACCACTGGCGATCACAAGTCTGCCAACACTGATATCTTCTTCTGCCCCTCTGTTCTCAGAGAAACGTTGGGTCAGGAAGTTAAAAAACGTAAAAATTTTCTTTTTTATCCTTGGTCGTTTTGTTCCTCCGGGATTTAAGGGACATTAGCTACGAGCTCTACTTTCACTGCGGAGAAAGGGAGAAGGCAAACATCAGAGCTGGATAAAGTGATGGAATAAAAGCCAGTAAAGTGCTTTGATGACAAAGGTTATGCAAGCGTGAAGGAACACTCTTACACTCCTCATCAGTGGGGAGACAGGGACTTTTGAAGCACAATTTAATGGCCAAAGAAAAAAAAAAAAAAAAAAAAAAGCCAGGAACTGACCAAAAGTTGGGGTTTGGGCATGAGGTGCACCAGGGACAGAACACACAATGGCCCCATGAATCACCTGGGATTATTCTGATGGGAATAAAAACTCCAGGCCTCTAAAGACAGATAATTCTCATGCCCAAACCTCAGCCAAAGCTGGCTGCACACCCCAGAACCCTTCTTTCTGGGGGAGGTGGGCTCTGCTGGGCAATTTGGAGATTCACAAGCAAGACCAGATGCAGTACTGGAAATCAGGCAATACCTGCCAGAGCAGAAGAGTCAAGACAAAACCAAAGAAATACTGTAAGCATCAAAATAAATATCAAAAATTGATACTAAGGTATTTTTTAAAACACTTACAATTGAAAAATTTGTCCTGTTCTGCTGCTCCAAAGAGAAATGGAGAACACGTCAAATAATGTGAAATAAAATTGGATATCTTGCTATATATTTTTTTTTAAATACTGAATAGGAAAGCCCTGTTTCTTGTTAAAATCAAGAATATTCAGGTGTCTTTTGTCTGAGATGTGACACCAAGCCAGGGCTCACCATCTCCGTGCCCTGTGGGACAATCTGTGCCCTACTCCTGTGTCACACATGTTCAGCAGCGAGGCTGTCACCAACTGCTCATGAAATCCTTTCCCTCCTTAATGACCACGGGAAACAGGAGATGGAAAATATCATATGGAGACCATTAAATCAACCATGATTTGCTTACTTAGCAACACTCCAGCAATTAAAAGTTTGGAATACATGTAGGTGCATATAAATAAAAGTAATGGGAGAAAAAGGACTTTTAAATCACCCATAAATTTCAGTCTCTCCTCCTGTTTTCCACCATCTGATTTATAAATCTAATATTTAAATTTCAAGCACCTTTTCACAAAAAAGGAAAAAGAACATGGAAAAGAAAGAAAGAAAAAAAAAAGGCAAGGCAATAGATCAGAAGTCGTTAAAACAATTTTGGTTTCCTACATTTCTTGTTTCCTTTAACTTTATGGTTGCAGTAGATTTTTCTGTCATACAGAAGCCATGTTTCTAGAAATAATGGACTCTCTCAAGAAAAATTGCCTTTATTCTTAAAATTCCATAAAAATCAAATGCAAATCATATGAAGTTCTCTTCCAAATTATGCCTTGAAATAATTTTGATGTATTTTAATAAATTTTTAAGTAATGTTTACTTCTGAAATGTAGCAATGGCTTATGACATTTCTTTGATCTATACAGAATTTTATCTATTTTTATTGTACTATAGAATGCACCTGGTTCATATATTGACATCTTTTGATGTACTGAAGTCTTCATATAATTTTTGTTACACATCATATTTTTTAAAAAATGGGTAAAAAACCCATATGGAAAATATTTATACACTGCATGCAGCAGATCACAAGTAAATTCAGTCAGTTTTTTCATGAATAATAGAGAACAGAATTCTGATTGAAAAACAACTGCTTGCACCTAAACCCAGCAGCACTTAGAGCACTAACCTGGGTTTTGTCCCAGCAGATACAGGCTGGGTGTAAATTCTCATATGGGTGTGCTCATTCCGTGGGATCCAGAGCCATGGCATGGGTTAGGTTGGAAAGGAGCTTGAAGATCATCCAGCATCACCCTTGCCATGGGCAGGGACAATTTTCACTGTCCCAGGGTGCTCCCAGCCCCAGTGTCCAGCCTGGCCTTGGGCACTGCCAGGGATCCAGGGACAGCCACAACTGCTGTGGGCACCTTGTGCCAGGGCCTGCCCACCCTCACAGGGAACAATTCCTGCCCAAATCCCATCCAGCCCTGCTCTCTGGCAGTGTAAACCCACCAGACTTCAAAGTTCTGCATGCAAACAAGACACAATACACATTTTCTCCCTCTTTCTTTGTCCAGTGTTCCCATTTCTCCTCTCAAAGAGATGAGGGCAGAAAACCCTGAGTGGCACCAAGAGACCTCAGAGAACAGGAGGGACAGAGAAGCAGGACTTTGTTCTGTGCTCTGTGACACACACAGCACACCCACTGCCCTGCAGCGGATAAACCCTGCCCAGAGCTCAGCAGCACTTTGAAGCTGACCATTCCTCCACAGAACACTGGATCTACACCATCAAAGCACCCCGGTGAGCTGCCCGTCTCACAAAGGGAGCACCTGGTGCAAAGCTTTTTGCTGGCAAAGGTGATTAAAAAGAATTCTGCCAGTGGCTGCTCAGTGGGGTCACCAGGGGATGTCTCGGATGCCGGGCTGATAGCCTTCCGAGACTGCGGATAAAGTCCTTTTTCCCAAGCCCCATTACCAGAAGAAGGAGTCAGGATGCGTTGGTTTCTTTCTCAAAGTTGTTTATTCTTTCTTATCTATAAACATTCCTTTTCAGCCAGCGTGGATGCTACCTACACTGCTGCCCAAGGCTAACTGCGCCACTCAAGGGTGGTCGTTATCTCTTATACCAATTGTTACGTGTTAGTTGTTTTCAATATTGTACCAATACCCATCACCTTTATTGAGCAGTGTACTTTCACACTAAACCAATCCAAAAGTGCCACCACCTCACCAGAAAATGGAGGACAAGAAGAAGAAGGAGAAAGACAAGGGACACACCCAAATCCCTCCATCTTGTCTCCCTGAGCCTCCTTTGTGAACCCCCAAAATCCCACATTATCACTCAATAATAAGCTATCTGTTATCCCAATCACACCCCTGCGACTCGTAATTCTTCATATAACGTTGGCAATCACTCCCAAGGGGTAAAATTAAAGGCACTGGTGTTTCTGCCACTGTACCAGGGTCCCCGGACCCCTTCCTGGGGTCTCGGACCACCCAGGACATCTAGAGGGATGTCCTGGGTTCCGACAGGGATGGACCCTGGACAGCTGCAACTGCCTCAGAAACAAAACACAACATCTGCTCTGGGGTTTGGAGGAATTACAAACAAGTGGCAGTGGAAATACCTGGGACATTGGTGGGTGTGGAGGCCAGTGCACCTCCTACATCAGAGCACCTGAGGCTCCCTTGGAGGGATATCCCTTAATCAAGACATTCTCTTAATATCCTCCCTTCGTGGCAGGAGGAGAAGCAGCTGCCTCCTCCCAGAATTCTTTGGTTGTTATTCAAATGTTCCCCAGTTCTGCTCTCCTGGTTGGCCCATTGGCCTCCCCACCCCTTTCTCCCTTATATGTCCTTCTCTAGAATGTTCTCCCTTCCCTGAGGCCCCATTGGCCCTGGTTTGGTGCAATCCCCCGCCCACATCCCGCTCCTGTTCCCCCATTGGTTCTCCTTGTACATTGCCCCGCCTCTGCACCACTTTCTCCCTCACCCATTGGCTCCTGCTCCCAACTCCCCCCCTATATTAACCTGGGCCCTCACTCATACCCCTGTCCTTGTCCCTGGACCTCTTCATGTGAAGATGGAATAAAACCTCTCTGTGGAACTGTAAATGAAGAGTTCTCCTTTCCCTTTCCCTTCCTCTTCCCCTCCTCACTGCTGAGGGATTTATCACAGCCACCCAGTGTGAGTGTTGATTGCTGCGGCTCCTGGTGGCAATCATGAACTGATTAATTGAAAATCATTAATTGATTAATTGAATTGATGAATTGTCCACTTGGGGACACTTCTTGAAGGTTGTGGCACCTTTCCACCTCCGCCTCCACCCATAGAACAACAGGTGGGGAAAAGTGGGATACAGATGTTAAAGCAGCCCAAGGACAGAAAGCAGCTGTGAAGATTCACTGAGAGAAGGAGTCAGCACAAACAGCCTCGCACAAAGGCTGGACACAGCAGGAGGGGTGGCAGCCCCGTGTCCCCTCCCATGGATGGACACAGCAGGGTGGGCATGGAGAGGAAGGGGGACTTCCAATCTCCCAGTAGGGCATGGCCGTGGATCCACTGGGAGAACACAGACTTTGGAAGTGGAGAGTTTGTAACAGAGAAAACAGCAACACAGAGCTGTTAGCAGGTTATGGAGCACATGCACTTACACAAAATTCTATAATCATTTGTCATATTTGCATGTCTTAAAGAAACACAATAAAGTTCCTCAGGTTTTATAATTGCTCCTATGACCTGATCTTATTTTCAATTGTATTACCAAAACCTGCTGCTTGTCCTCCTCCTCTTTCTTGGTTAAACAATTAGTTACCACGGAAACCAAAATATTTCTGGTGTGGACACCACGTTGTGACTCTGGCATTAATGTGAAATGTCTCCTCCTTCTGTAGATGGGGACAGCAGTGACCACGGAATACACTTCATGTGAGAAACAGCCTCACACTCTTTGTAGCAACAGAGAATATTAAATTTGGACAATGTTGCAATGCTGTGCAAATAGCAGAAAAAGAAAAGAACTTTTACAACTTATTTTAATGGAAATGGGCTTAGATTATATGCTTAGATTGTATACTGCTCAGTAGAGCAAATACTTCATGATCCTCCACTCACAGCTACTTTAGCAGACCATCACTTTTCAAAAGGGGATCACGATCATATCCACAAAGGAAGAATCTCTTGGACCTCAAGTGACAACAAGGCATGTGGGTTTTTTAAAATTTTGATTATTTTTTGAAATTTCCCCTGGCTGGTGAAAAGGAGTTTCCTGCCATTTTAGGTTTCTTTCATTTTAAGCAGGTAATCAGAGCTCTTTCATCAGCTGCTCTCACTCCAGGATATAAATGTCCCTCAGGAGAGTGGGTGCAGCAGCTCTCACACCAACATTCCCCCCCAGGTATGCCCGTGCAAATAAATGCTCAGGGCTGGATGTGGAGGGCTGCTCCAGGAGTGGCAATGTGCAATCCTACCCCCTCATTAGAGCACAGCTTCCTGTCATTTAAATCCCATTTCATATGCAGATCCAGCAAGAGACATCTGAATGAGATCATTTGTTGCTGCGATTATTTCGACATGAAAAGGAATGTCAAAGTGTGAAACTATGACTGAAAACTGACACGGCTCTACCCTGTATTTTCAGAATTGTAACTGCATAAATACAGTACTTAATTTACTTTTTTTTGTTTGTTTTTTGGCAAGGGAAGGGAAAGAGAGGTAGTGATTTAGAAAGATATGAAATAATATGGAAAAGAAGAAGAATGATCACGTTTTGGATGAATTTTGCATAAGATCACTTTAAAAATTTACAAGCTCACAATTTTGAGTAGTTTTCTCAGTCTCACCATTTCTATCTTCCAAATACTTTGTTTCAGATTATCTGGAATGATCAATTCCTTTAGAGTGCTTTTCCTGCAGTGTATGAAAATGGATAAAAGGGGAAGAGCAGAAGGAAAAAGGCAGTCAACAAAATTTTAAAAAGGCAAAACTCCTGTTTCTTCAATGCATCTCTTCAGAAGCTAAGAAAGTGAATTTCTCTAAAGGAGCTAAAGACAGCAGAAATTCTGTAATAACCCACAGTGATAGAATCTAAATGTGTGCAAAGATTGGACATTCCAATTAAAATCTCATGAGGGTTTTTTTTGGGTTTCTTGACACTCACCCACACCCACTTATATCTCTGCCATTTCTTTTCTGAAGGGGAGAGTCACAAAGCAGGTGGGGAACTCTACAGACAGCTCAAGCAGCCCTGACACCGCATTTGGAAGGAGATACCTGGAAGCTGAATACGGAATGTGGCAAGAATGTGCCAGACTGCCAGCACAAGAGGAAGGACAGGCAAAGGGAAACACTAATACATGGAATATCAACAGTTGGACTTCACCTTAAGCTCTAGCAAGAAATTCTCTAACACAGACTGCCAGGGGAGTTGGAAAATGTGACTTATTTTGTGTTGCTATTATCCAGTAATTATTCAATTATTAATTGTTCAAAATGTGTGGCTCCATGCACATTAAAAGCCAACAGAATTAACAGGAATTGTTTTGCTGAGGCAGTGGACACAGTAAACCCTGTGACTATCCAGACAAATCCATAATTAAGCTTTCAGATCAAGACTGATTTTTGTGGCACTGCACATTATACTGGTTCTGACTCCTTCAGCAGTCACCCAACAGTTCAGAAAGAAGATTAAATGTGTAAGCCAGCACTACATACATGGACTGAGGCTGCAAAACCATAAGCACTTAAATAATAGCAGCTTTTGTTCTTTAGCACAGAGCTTCCAACTCTGAGCTGAAGCCCGTTTTTACTTTTGCATCTGTCACATTTCAGGAGGGTGATAATTTCAGCTGCTCCCTCCATCCTCCGGTTCCATTCACAGAATAACTGCGCTCAAACCATGCCCGGGGTGAACTGTTAATGAGATAATAACATCACAAGTGTCCCCCTCCCCATGCCCTGCTGGCCGTGGCAGACCTGCAGCCTAACAGAGCAAAGATTTATAGAGACACGACAGAAATACCTCCAACTATTCACCAGAAGCTGTCTCTAGCTGCTGTTAGAAGGGCACTTTAAATATTTTTGCCTCCTTTCCTCAGGAAAGACAGCTGACACAATGGCACTGTGAAGTGCAAATTGGCACTTTAAGCACCCAGCACTCTGCTGGATGTCAGTCATACCTGGTAACTTTGGAGCTGATGGACCAATTACAACCACTATGACAAAAACACAGCAGCTTCACAGACCACTGAATTCCTTCCTGACTGGGAGGGGCGGGGCTGGGTGGGTGCAGGGGACAGGGAATTAGCAGAGTTATAGAGATTTAATATCAAAATTACTGCATCTCCCTACAGCAAAGGCTTCTGGGTCAGCTCCATAGTTCTCTCCTCGACAAATAATTAAGCAGAATTAATTATGGTGCTTGTTATCTATTTTTCAGCTAGAAGATGGGAAGGGTTTGGAAAGGCTGTGGAGGAAGGGGCAGTTGGAGGTGGGAGGAAATGGATGAGCTTGTTAACACTTCAGGAGAGCTCCGAAAATACGGAATGTGGTGCTGAAGTGGAGGAGACTAACAGAAAAACTGCAGGAAGCCCAAGTCCATTAGGCACAAATCAATTCTGTAATCATCTGCCCACCAAGCACTCCAAGATGTTTGAGAGCGAGTTTCTCCTCGTAGAAGAAACCATGCTAAAAACAGTATTCTCAAAACTCAGCTGTGGGATGAAAATGTGCAGACACGAGGTGCCATCATCACCTGTCCCAAAGCCTCTCTCACAGTTCCAGAATCCCATCACTCAATACCGTGTTCTGCCAACCACCAGGAGCGTGAGAATTCAGTCGGCAGCAGAACAACTGTTGCCCTCAGGAATTACTGTAATAAAGAGAGGAGATGTGCAGGGCTTCTGAAATACACAGTGTAGTACAAACGGGGAGAGTGTGCACAGGAACAGAGGCAGAGACAGGAAGAGATCACCAGGCTCAGCAGTTGGAGCAGACCCTGGGATTTCAGAGGCTGAAAAGCCAATCCAGGTATGTCTTGGTTTGGAAAGACAGGTGTCTGCTAGGGAAAGCTGGACCTTCCCTTGGAATGGAGAATGTAAATCCCTTTCCCTCCAAATTATTATGATTTTGCAATTAGGGGCTTTCAGGCAAAGATATGGGAATAGGAGTGACAGTTCTTTAACAGGAAAATAAAGAAAAAGGAATACAAATGTGGTAGTACAAAAAACCAAGCAAACAAACAAAAAGTCCTGCTGAAACTCTGTCAGACCTGACACCCTGTTGGTCAGGGTGTTGGGAGCAGCCCAAATAAATCCTCCTGGAGTGACAGATGTGGTTCTGTGGAGCAGAGTCCAGTGGTGGCAAGATGGGTTTGGTCTTCCTTGGGGAATCCAGTAGAAAAACCGGATTCCTGCTGTTCCTGAGTCTCAGTTTTTATCCAGGTAGGAACGGTTGGCTCTGCACACTGGGTGGAGCATCTCCCAATGGGATGATGTCATGTGTGATGTCATTGGTGAGCCTTCATGGCCCATTATCAGCAGATATCCCCAATGATGTCATGTGTGATGTCATTGGTGAGCCTTCATGGCCCATTATCAGCAGATCTCCCCAATGATGTCATGTGTGATGTCATTGGTGAGCCTTCATGGCCCATTATCAGCAGATCTCCCCTGGAGGATGGACGGGTGGTGACAGAGATAACAAACCCTGCCCCAGCTGCTTTAACAGCTGGGCCATTATCAGAAGGCATCTGCCCCCTCCCCCTGGAGTTACAAGAGATAAAGAAAAAACATTTCAACTGCTTTCAACAGATGAAATGGAATACACTTTCTTTGGCTACCTAACCAAGAGAGTACCAGACCGAATTCCTGAGCATTCCTTCTTCCCCCAGCCCTTGTTTCTTGTCAATCAGTTTGTATTCCACCCAGGAAGGAAAATAACAATGGCAATGAAAGGGTATTTGGGGAGACACAGCAAGAACACCTGGGCAAAATGGATTAACATCTTGCTGATCAAGTGGCTGAGTTATTTCTGAGATTCCTTCCAGAGGAGCTGGGCTCTGTCTGGGCCTGTTGGTGATGTCCCTCACAGCCCTGTGGAAGCACAGAGGGATGCTGAGGTTTGGGAGGGAGCAGCCTGTGGAAGGTGCAGTCCCAGGAGAGCACCGGTGTGATAAAAGATTCTGGGATCATGATCACCAGTGTGATAAAGATGCTGGGATGCTCAGGTAATGCAGAAGCTGAGGAAGATGGGACAATCCCTGGAAATGCTGCTGCTGGGAGAAGAAACAGTGGCCAGGCAGGTGAGTGGTGCCCCTGTGTCTGCCCTCAGCTCCCAGCAGCTGTTCCAGCTCATAAAGGAAATAAAACAACCCATCCAGTGCTGCCTTCCATAAAAACAACACCCAAATTCAGGAAATGGAAAGGTAAGAATTGACCTCCCACCCTGTGCTTGGGCTCTGCACAGTTCTCCTTCTGAATCTCTGTGTGTGGGAGCTCCTTCCTGAGCCTCCCTCCCCGTCTGGTCTCTGAAAATCCTTGGATATTCCACAAGTGGCATTGTCACTGGAGCAGTGACACTCCCTGCCGTGGATTCATTTCCATCTGGGATTGAGCTGGGTTACCAGGAGCTCTGTGGGGCAAATTCCCTTGGCAGGAATTTAGGTCAAGTGCAGTTCTACAAGAGTGTTCAAGTACTTGTGTGTGAAATATTTATACGTGCATGAGGCACACATTTTGACACAAAGAGTTCCAGACACAGGCAAATATCTATGATCTGCCATCTTAAGTGGAGGAATAATAATTCCATTTCCTTTTGCACTATAGTTTGTTTGACAGCTCCAGTCTAGAATCCACAACACTGACACTGAGCCAAACTGTCACTGACATTTCCACGTCTGAGAAATCCTGGATCTCACAGGTAAACTGTGAAAGCTGAGGAGCAGGCAGTGAAAGTGTGAGCCTCAGAGCTACTACAGCAGACAAACTCTAAAGAGTCACTTTGTGTGACCTCTGCTTTCTTATAATTGGGGGCAGCTCCAAGCTGGGAAAATGGGAAGGAATGAAAATCCACAGAACTTTTTGCAGACAGAAGAAACATATGCTCTACAAAGTAAAAAATAATTACTCATATGTGATAGACTAGATGAGCCAGACATCATTTAAAGTGAAATATACCCTTTAAATCCAGATAAAGAACGCAAGAAATACATTCATGTTTTCATTTTTATACGCTGTTGAGCAGGCAAAAAGGAACATATTGTAATTTTGAATTCGCTCAGCCGATTTTTCTTTTGCACTGGTAGGAGAGGAGAATGTATGGGAGCTTTCTGAGGGTCTGAAGAAGACCTGAGACCTCCTGACCTCTATAATTCCAATTTATTGATTGAAGTGAGGTGTTTATACCCCGGCAGCACATTTAATGCAGTTAACGTTTACACAGTCATACAGATCTCATTTAGATGACACTCACACCCTTAACATCCTCTGTTTCTCAAAAGAGAAAGACAAAAAAAGCTCTGTCAGGTTAATGTACACACTAGAATAATTTTATCACTTCAAAGGAGGTAACAAATGTGGCTCAAGAACACCACAAGTCTGGAAGACAAATCCATGCCCCCTCGGAGCTGAGTAAAGCTGAAGTTCCTGGCACAAAGCAGAAGCACATCTTATCTGCAGCGACTCGTTATCACCTCCTTTATACAAAATCTTGCAGCCACAACAGAGCTCCCACTGAAAAGGAGGGCTAGAGATATTTACTGGGAGCATTAGGGACTGCTGCTTCCGGAGATGTATTTTGTCGAGTCAATTAATCTGCTAAGAAAACAACATTTTCAGAAAAGCACAGCAAATCAGTGGCTGTTTGAAACGTTTATTTTAAGCATCCATTTGTGCATTGTCTAAAAGTGGGAAATGTGCCCAAAGGCAGCAGCGTTTCACAAAAAACCCCCACATTTTTAGTGGTTCAGGACCTTTCTCCCATGAATAGACAGATGATGGCCACAGAATAAAGAAAAAGTTTATTATTCTCCTATTGAATACAGAGAAATTAGGCACAAACTCACAAAACAAAGTCTTACAACAAGAATGAATTAGAATGAGATTTCCACCTTGAATTTTGGATCTCCTGTTCTTAAAAAAGGGTGATTTTTCCTAAAAGCTTTGAACAAAATCCTGACAGAGACATACTTGTTTTTTAAAAAAATCAGTTCCTAAAAGTCTATTAGTTCATGGTATTTCTGACTGAGAGAATGAGAGGTAACAAGTGCAAATTAAGACACATGACATTTCATCCCGACACAAGGAAATGCTTTTTTTTTTCCTCTCTCTTATGTCTTGTCTTTCCAGACTGGAATTCATTTAAAACCAAAGCACCACTCCCATCCCAAGCTGCACTCAGTTCTTCCAAGAATTTAATATTCTTCAAAAAACATATGCTTCTCACCCTTCTGCAATGAACTGTGAAGGTCTTAGTTTTACCCCAATTCTGCAGGAAAATTCAGGGACGATTTTCCTACTCTCATTTTGCAAGGCATATAATTGGCACTTGCATAATCTCTTCCAAATAATCTGCTGCTTCCTACTAGAGATTTTTTTATGCAGTGTTTGTACCCACTTGGCTTTTCATAGTACTATCACCCAACCCTGAATTTTAAAGGCAGTTTATTCATGTAAGCAGTCTTAAAATACACATTTTCCAAGGGAGAGCTGCCAGGCATGGAGGAGCTGGGTAACAAGCTAAATCAGCAGTACAAATAGGAGCAGGAGAACTACCTGCTCCAACAGTTTGAATAATTGTGTGATGGATGGGGAATAGAAGAGGCACTTTTCCCTCAAGAAGCCATGGAAGGCATGAGAAAGAGCAAAAACTGAAATTCTCCACTGGTCAGCAGAACCAGGGCAATTTCAGATCCCCATCCTGCTACACCTCTGTCCTTCAGCATAACCCAGGTGCCGTCTGTAAGGCAGAGCAGAAAAGTGTTCAGAGAAGCTGCAGGCTCATTAAATTCCTGGCCAGAATGGGCAGAATACCTGTGTGTGAGTACTGCAGGAAGGACGTGAACTGTGACCTCCCAGGAACACTTCAGCAATTCCCAGAGGCGGAACTTTCTCTGTGACCCAACCTGTTATTTCAGCAGCAGCAACAAAGAACCTTGACTTGAAAACAAGCACACATATTTTTCAGCTCACAGGAGAGACAGTTCAACATGCTCAAATATATAAAAATAAAAATACATAACTGTGGCAGAAATACATAACTGTGACTGCGAGATCAGCCTGAGCCACTAAAATCAGTGTTTAATTTAAATTAACTTCCAGCAGTGAAGGTGGCAACAAAGGCTTGCAAAAGTTTGTGAGTGTTTCCCAGAGCTGAGCATTGTGTGAGGAGCCTGCTAGGCTGCCAAGATGGAGAGCCAATTTGGATTATTAGGGGCTGATAAAGAGTGACATTTTGTGTTCAGGAAGCATCTGACAGGAGCTGCCATGCACCTTGTCACACTGCAGAGACTACAACTGCTGATAATGCTGAAAAAACACCATTGAAACTGTTCCCAGACACACACATTAAAAAAATATCCACAGTAATGTCTTCGAATCAGCAGAAGAACCATGTATTAGTGGCCTCAAATTTTCAACATTTGTGTATTTTATTCACTGAAGAAAAAGGTAAAATAGGAACTGCTCACCTACTATGCCCTTTTCCACTTTCCTTGGGAATATTATGCTGGTTTCTTTTCTGGCTGTCCTGGAAACAAGCTTTGTGTCTTGAGATGACATTTGGCACTGGACAGAAATGCACACACTGAATAAACACAATTATACAAGTGATATTTGCAACTATTTCAGTTCATAGCTGGCTGTACACAAATGACTGGTCCAATGCTCTGAAATGTGACACCACACACACCCTCTCAGAAAGCACAGTTTGCATTTCAGCCTCTTAATTCCATTGTAGCTCAGCAGAGGTGAGAATTTCCCACAGTAAAACACAAATATCTGATTCCAAGTAATCTGTGAACCCAGCCAGAGAACTGGAATACAGCAGGGCGGTTCTGAGTCTCAGGTCAGAGTATTCCCCTGCCATCTCATGTGGGTTTGTTTTACCACAGGCTGCTCAGGGATTATCCCAAGAACACAAAAGTGTGACTGAAATAATAGCTTAGAAGTTGTGATCCACCTTTCCATTGTGGAGCCTCAGCCAGACCAGCTCCCTGTGAGCAGAGACTCCAACTTTGCAATTTACCTGAACTTCCACACCACAGACAGACTCAGGGAAGGCTCGAGTCTGCTGAAGGCAAGCAACAACACCTGTACATGATGCACCTTGGCCAGGCTCAGCTGAAATCCAAGTTTCATCTGGATTGCAAAGCATTTACCCGACTAGGACCACACTGGATTCTCTCCCCTGTGTGACAAATGTATGAATTTCCATCAGCACCAAGCAAGCCTCTGAACTAAGATGCAATCTTATTGCTGCCTTTCAAGCTCTTATTGGCATTCTAGATTTAGTCCTACACAAAATCTTTCTTTACTTTTAATATATGGTTTGGTATAGGCTGCTATGAGAGGCTTTTAGAGAACCCAATGAATCTTTTGCTGCAGTCTATGCAACCTCAATCAGCTCATATTAAAACATGATTGTTATAAGGGTGAAAGGAATTAATATGGTAAAGTTCCGTGTACCACATTAAGTCAAAGAATATTTGGCAGGTGTGTATTTATAGCAGAATTACACAGAGATATAAATTCCTTGCACAATGAAATGGTTGCACAGTAAAATGTCTGCACGTTCAGTACACTGCTGTTCTATTCCATTTATGTAATGATTTGTAGTTTCTAAAAGTTGTTAGGCATTCTAAAAGCCAACGGGATTACAATCTATCTTAAAATTTACTGCCTTCAGTAAAGTAGCAGAGCACTCAGGCTTTGAAGTCATGGACTGCAAAGGCTGTTTATTCCACACATAAAGTGTTCCAGGATATTGTAGGGACTGAGATAGAAGGGCTGCAGTAGAACAGACTGCTAAACAGCTCAAATATTAATTCATTAGCTCCCAAAGTTGTGTTCAGAGAGAATACAGAATGAAATAAAATGAGGGATTGGGGAAAAAAAGAACGAGTGAAAAGAGTACAAGGATGTGGCTAAACTGCAGAACAGCCCACTGACATTCTGAGGCTGGGAGTTGTGTGAATGGGAGATGAACGTGAACAAATGGATTCATAAAGTAGATTTTTTTTTAATGCAGATCATGAAGGCTGTTTCATTTCCCTACACTTACACATGCAAAAAGAAGGTAAAGGCAAGAATAGTTTTAAGGAGGAAATAATGAAACAAGAAAGGGAAGAGGAAAAGCAGCTTTGTAAAAGATTATTTCCCCTCCATTAACCTGCCTAAACACCATGGATTCCCTCCCCAAGTTCAGGGATGATCAAGAAGCCATATTCTTGCTTTTATCTACTGCTTCTTCCATATATTCCTTGAATCAAGAAAAGAAGAAGAAATGTATTCACACTGGTGGATGTACCCCAAATACCCAAGAACGTAGGTCCAGAAATCCAAATACCCAATTCTAAAATGACTTTGGTGGGATTTCTGCCACGAGGCAGCAGAGTTGCATTTCTCCACTGAGGTGGAAGCCCCCATTAACGTTTGTGTGAGTGACTGTGAGCATTGCTCCAACACCTGAACGCCTGCAGGGCTTCTCTTGCTGGGTGTGCTCTGGTTCTGCACAGGTTACATAAAAGGTTTGGATATTTTCCTGCAAAGTAACCCCACAAAAGAGCGACCTTGTTGTCCTTTTGATTATGGAAAGCTTGCAGTAATGTGATTTACACATTTAAACAAATGTGGATTTGTTAAAAATAGTTTGTTCTATCCTGACAACTCCTATGGCAAATGACCTTGCACATGGTACACTTCCTACCCACGTGTCCTGGATCTGCAGGTGGAAGGGGAGAGTTAAGGAGAAAGCAGAGGTGCCTCCAGGCTCAGCCTAACTCCAATTTCAAAGAAACCTGAGAACATCAGTTTTCAGCAAGCAGCTCTCATTTCTTAGAGTCCAAACCCAAAAATTTACCCAAAGAAACAGAAATCAAGATATAGAGTGAGAGAACCTAAAACTCAAGTGATGTATTTTAGCCAGAAGAACATTTTTTCTCTCTGAAAATTAATGATGATTAGTTCTAAATGAAGTAGAGTCATCACAGGGTGATTTTCCATACCCAGCAGCTATGAACACTAACGAGACATCCAATTGATATTAAGAATGCTGCTGGCTTCTGTAATTTGGGCATCTGTGTGTCAGGAACTGAGCTGACAGGCCAAATCCTACTATGCATTTCACTGAGAACAGCAGAAGAAATCTCTGTGCAGACAAATGTCTGGTTGGAATCCATGATCTGGCTGGTAAACATCCCCAGACCTCTCCGAATCCAAATAATAAAATTTTAGTGCTTCTCAATGCCAACCCCTGAATCCTTTAATAAAAAGCTACTTCCCAACGTGAATTGTATATTGGAGATGTACTTCCAGTGTAATGAAATGATCCATAATATACTGTGTAGCTGAACCAGCCACCCTGCACATTCAAAGGCAGCAGCTGCACAACCAAGGCCCTCAGTAAATCCCTGCCTCCGGTGATAGTGCTGGGTTTTGTTGTTCTTTTTTTTCTAAAAGGAAAGGAGCTCACCCCTCTGTCAGTAATTCCTATGCAGGTGGTTCCTTCTGGGCCAGAGGAAGGTTGTACAGCGTGTGTTGCTGCTGTGCACACAGGAAGGAAAATGCAGGAACTGGAGAGCAGAAACATTGAAGGTACCAAGAGGATCTGGGGATTCTTGCCTGACAGGCACGGAGTTTCCTTCACTGGACATGGCAGCTGCAGGAATTTTTCTGCTCTGTCTCAAATTTCAAGATTCACCATATCAAGGCACAGACATTTTTCTTTCTCTGGCAGGAAACTGGGCCAAGTGACAGCACCAAGGAACAGTCTGTTCACAGAACCCTCTGTATGGCACAGCACCAGCCCTACGGAGACAGGAAATCTTTCTCCTGATAGAGAGAGATTTTCTTTTTTTGCAGCAACAGAGGACCAACTCCCAACACTAAAAAGAAACCAGCTTCAAGCAGGAGATTGAAAGAGAAGTGCCATCAAAAGCCAGTTTGATGGGAGAGGCTTCTGGTTCCTCACTAATACACAGCCACACTCCAGGCAAAAGCAACACAGATGCTTAGAGCAGTTGCCTCTGTGGAAATTTGTCTGAAAGAAGTAATTATTTGCCAGCACACTGTTCCTTCTTAGAAGCACACAGAAGCCATGAAAAATGTTTGTATGGATGAAACGTGGCAAGTTTTCCACAAGAAAAGCCAGTCTGCACCAAACAATGCCTTGTGCAGTGACAGAGACCCTGATTCCTGTGGGTGTCCTGCCTGAATTCCGAGCACAGTGACCACTTACTCACCTTCTAGAGGGAGCAAACATTAATGAATTGTTCCAGGAATATTGACACATAATTGATAAGTCAGGCCTCTTCATCAAGTACTTCAAAACCACCATAAAAATCCAAGCAAGATCTGTTATTTACGCCTTTCAAAATTATATAAAGTTATATAGGGGTGGAGGAATTTAATGAAGACCCAAAAGTTCAAGCTTTGCCAGTGGCTATATCTAGATAGAGTATTTTTCTAATAGAGTATTTTTCTAACAAGCTCTCTGGATGACCTGCAGAGAAAAAATGGTGTGAAAGCTGCATGCTCAGTTGTCCAGACCATCCTAAAATCCACACCAATTTGCACTGTAAAAACAACAACAAAAAAAGAAATCCAGTGAGTCTGGTTCCCTTAGCAACCAGTAAAATATTATCTACGTTATTCATATTAACATTATTTACTGTACCCTAGAACTAAGAGATTCCAACCCACAAAGAGCATGCACATTCCTCATTACACAACTTGTTAGCTTTGAAAATTCCGTGATGCTTTTCATTTAAGTCCCAACGTTCCCGTGTAGCTCCTCTCTGCAGAAACTCCATCCTGCTGTTTTGTGCCAGATGTAATCTCCTGTTTGTTTCTGAGAGCAGCTTTCACAGTGGCCATCACCCCACCCAAAGATGTTTGACATGAATGAATCTCCTCTTGCCACTCTCGTTTCAGCTGTGTAATGTTTTTACTCCTGCTGCAGGTGAGTTGTGCACCTTTATGTCACAATTACCACATTCTGCTGCTTTTTGACCCACGTGCAGTGTCACCACTCTGCTGAGGATCCCTGAGAGTGCCACAGAGCAGCCACAGCAGGTGGGGCCTGTGCCAGGCTCATCTCAGCACACATCTGTTTGCAAGATTTCTTTACAAACCCATCTCAGCAAGAAGGAACTCTTCCCACCCTGAGGTGTGCTCCCAGGGGATTTGTGGCATTTCTGCTGCTCTGGTTTGGGAATGCAGGCACCAGTTCAGTGGGAGACACTCCTGGGTCTTTAATAAATTCCTGCACCCTTAAGACACCACACTAATAACTTAATATAACTTTGAAAGAGGTAAATAACAGATCTTGCTTGGATTTTTATGGTGGTTTTGAAGTACTTGATGAAGAGGCCTGACTTATCAATTATGTGTCAATATTCCTGGAGCAATTATTAATGATTGCTCCTTCTAAGAGGTGTGTAAGTGGCCAAGTGCAGGCCACAGTCCTGCTGAATTCCTGGGAATTTAGGCAGGATACCCAGAGGAATCAGAGTCCTTGTCACTGCACATGGCATTGTTGGGTGCAGACTGGCTTTTCTTGTTGAAAACTTGCCATGTTTCATTCGTGTTGCTGACTCAGTGACATTAAGAGGCAGCAATGACTTGCCACCATTTCTTCATTTCCCATCTGTGGCTTCAGACACTTATCACACAACTGCCCCAAGGTTAAAAAGAATGAATTTCATTCCCTGCACAAGCTATTTGCAGTAGTGAAGAAAGTCACCTCCTTGATTTCTACAAACACGCAGCTAAAATGTGTGAAAACCTCATTAATGGGTTACATATCATTAATCAGTGTTAGCAACTGTGTGCAGCTGAACATTTTGAACAGGAAATGCTGCAAAGTTTTGAGTTCAGAGAAAAATTGATTGAAATTTCACTTAAAAGAAACATGTAATTCCCTCCCTGAACAACCCAAATATTAGATGCTTTATGTTTGCATCGCTTCACCTGCCCTGCTCTGAGGTACCAGAGCAGTGATTCACTGCACAGAGGAATTTCTGCTGAACTTCTCACAGTTTCAGAACTGGGCATGTGAAGGAAGAACTGAGGAAAACTTCTTCCAATGTCCAAAATTAAAAGATGCACTGAGACCTGGTTGAAAGTTCAAGGGCTAAAATGAAGTTCTCAGTTTCCCTATTTGTCTGTTGCTTCCAATTCTCAACTGCACATAATTTTTGAATGAAATGTGAAAATGCAGCTTCAGCAACACGAGCCCACAATGGCTTATTGCAAAATCCCTTATTGCAAATGACACACACATCACAAATAAAAATCATCATCCTTGATTCCCTTAGTTATCAACAGAACCTTGCTACCAAAAGGGTTATAAACACTGAACTTCAAAAGAGTGAAAAAAAAAATTATGTTAATCATGTGTTCTTATTGAACAATTAAAATCAGAATCAGGATGACACTAAGATCTAAACCCCCTACATAGGGAACAATTAACCAAAGCTTGAACTGATATACTGCGAGCTTCTCTTACCAAGGGTCATTTCAGATGCATAAAAGGTTTTATAAATAGGATGTTAAACTGAGGAAATTTAAAAAAATAGCACAGCTCTTGAAGCATCTTTCACATGAAAAGTGCTTTTTTGCCTTAATGATTAAAATTTTATTTATACTCAATTCAAGATACTTGTGTGGTTATATCTGCTGCTTAGCTGCTCCTCACCATTGATGTTAAAAACTGTTCTCCTTGGTGCACTTTGAAAAGATGAGTTTAAAGAGACAGGAGGAGACTGAAGTGTTCAACAGCAGATACGTAGGCGTGTGCTGAAACTGGGCCAAGACGTAGCA
Organism: Acrocephalus scirpaceus scirpaceus; assembly: GCA_910950805.1. NCBI lineage: Eukaryota > Metazoa > Chordata > Aves > Passeriformes > Sylviidae > Acrocephalus > Acrocephalus scirpaceus. Next base: position 81,375,390 of record OU383776.1, on the reverse strand, counting down.
GTGTTCTGATCAAAGGGGGTAAAAGTGAGTTTTGTGAGGGGAAGAATGGCTTTTAATGAGAGTAACAAACCCCACGCTGACCAGGAGCAATCAACAGCCCAGGGCAGGAGCTCGTCAGCCCCTGAACAACGGGGTGGAAAGCTGCTCCCCTTTGCTCAGGCTTTATTCCAGCTGCACGTGAAGAACCCTCCCAGAGCAGCTCCAGGAAACCAAGCCTTTCACTCTCCTAAAAAATCAGAGGGGAAATCAACCATCCTCCTCCTCGAGTGCTGGCTAGATGGACATTCCCACTGCAACATCCTACACCAAACCTCAGCTTCCCTGGCAGCAAACTCGAGATAGGAATGGCCAGTGAGGGCATCAGCATCGCCTCCTCAGCAAAATCAGAGCACATTTCTTCTGAAAGGCATCGTTAGGACAAACTCATTCACCTCGCCAGACAAGAGCCCTGCTGCAACTCAGGTTTCTCTCCAAAAATATGCTTCATTTTCTCCTTTTTCTCTGTTTAAAAGGAGAAAAAAAAATAATTTTCATGTTCAGAGAAACTCTAGAAAATGGGGAAACGACATAGGAATGTCAAGTTCCATATTTTAATAGCTCTTCAAAATACTTGTAATCTCCAGAGGGTTTTCAGTGTTTTCAACCAGTTATTTCAAAGTCAATAGAAATTAAATGGTTAAACACTTAAAAAACGCCCAAACAAACAACAAATACCTACCAAAAACCACTCCAGAAAACAGTAAGAAAAACATTCCTAAATTCTCTGAATCCGTTTGCAACTAAATGGCTTTATGAAGTGGAGTTGGCTCACATTTTTTCCAACAGCCCTAGGCTACATAGATGCATTTACACATAAGTGTTTTTCTGCAACCTTATTTACTTCTCCAACAAAAATGCTGATTTCACACCTGACAGAGTGTATTTATAATAATTCAGTAAAAGAAGAACTAAAAGGGAGTCTGTTTAGTTCCTGTTCTCATTTGATTCCCTCCACTGGCACTTAATACATCTGAACACATCCAGTAGTGTGTTTTCTGTGTTGTGGCATTTTATTTTTTTCTTTTGCACATTGGTTAAACACATCTGTCTCATCATCATAGTCATCATATAAATCAGGGGTATCTTGGGATCCCTGAATTCCTACAGATCTTAATGCCATAAAACATGTTTCAAGGTGCACTTCAGTACAACTCTTAAGGAGGTGACAGGAAAAGCAAAGAAAAGGTGTGAACCTAATGTTTTTTGCTGCTAATCCTAAATTAAATATAGATTGTGTTGGGAAATTTCCTGAATGTCCTCCTTTCTCCTTTAAGAAAATCTGAATACAAAATAAAAAAAATAACCCATTGAACTTGAAAGTTTACAGAAGAAAATTCCAACCTCCCTTCCACCTACACAGAATGAGCAAATGAACAAATAAAGCTTAAATATTCTAACTCATAAGCTCGTCATCTTGGTTTTCCTTTAAAAAATGCTGGTTTTATTTACTTTGGGGGGCAAAAGATTGCTTGTTTTTTTTCTAGGTAACCTCTGCCTTGTAAAAGCTTAGCCCAGATGGATTAGCAGCAGTGTAAATAGTTGTCTGTAGTAAACAATCCCAATCTTGTGTTTCTGCTTAGACTTTTCACCCAGACCCTCCTTGTACACCCAGAACTCACACGTGCACTACATGAATACCCTGGCAGATCTTTCAGCTGCTGTGTTTAGCCTTGTCCTTCAAGCAGAAGTTAAAGGGGCAGCTTTACAATCTGAAAAACAAGGTGCTTGAGCACTAACAGCTCTGGTGGAGCAGCCCCAGAAGGCTTGCAATAATTCTGCACATGCTTTTGGTGCAGTTATTGGATATCCTTTCTGGAGAGGAATGCTTGACAAGGGACACAGCTTGTGTTTCCAGTCCCTTCAGGAATTTGATTTAAGGTCTGCTGGAAAGCAGAGCAAAGGCAGTGTGAGTTTCTCAGCTGTGCTGTGTTTCATTCCCAGCAGCAGCCAGGTGATCCTTCACCTGCCGTGGCTGCTCTGTGGCACTCTCAGGGATCCTCAGCAGAGTGGTGAAACTGCACGTGGGTCAAAAAGGAGCAGAATGTGGTAATTGTGACATAAAGGTGCACAACTCACCTGCAAACAGGAGTAAAAACATTACACAAACTCCACCTTTTACATGCTTAGTTCCAGCCTGCCTTTAACAGGAAATTATTTACAAAATCACAAGTTAGGAACAAGTGCCCAAGTAAACCAACTGTCCATGGGTAAGTATCCCAAAGGATGGAGCAGCTTTAAGGATTTCTGCCAAATGTAAATGAAAAGCCAATGCCTCACAGCTGAGATGGCCTCTGAACACCAAACCCACAGCAGAGAAGGGGCAGCGTGGTGGTTTGGAATTCTGTGTGTGTCTGTCAGGTGTCAGGGGGCCAGCAGGTCACAGCACTGCCACGGAACCACACCGAGGTCCTCACTGCCCACACATCCCTGAACTGGAGCCTCCCAAGGCTCTCACACCTCCTGAGGCAGGGAGTCATGGATGTGATGCTGCACAAACACAAATAGAATCACAGGGAAACCACCAAACAGAACTGGGAGTGCAGAAACCACGGGCAGGGACCAGGAACATCCCAGGGTGGTCCAAGGACCCCATCACTGCCTGGCATGCAGGAATCAAGGGAATCACTTCCATAAGCTCTGTGCCTGCTGCACTGACCCTGCTCTGGCCATTTACAAACATCCCAAACCCCCATTTGTCAGTGCCCACAGGGAATCAATACTGCCCATCTAGAGGAGAAGACTCAGATATAGAACATGGATTTCCTAGGACTCCTCAATCTTCTTTCTTCAAGTCCAGCTGCCTTACATAACTTCAAGGCAAGCAGATTGACAAAAGAGAACAGAATCCCAAAATAACCACCATGACATAGCCTTATTTTTAAACATTAACTTCTAATAACTCTCTGCACTTTGGCAAACACTAATCTTGTTCTCTGAAATCTATTTTTAGGAGATATGTTTATATCCAGGCTGAAACTCAGTATAAACTTAAGCATGCTGCAATTGAAAAAAAAATTAATTAATGCCAAAAAATGGAGTCTCAGAAATACTGCATCAGCCTTTGTAATGAGAGCAAAATGGTTGAAAGATTCTGCAAGCTGTATCTGATCCAGTTTGAATTTATTGGCAGAATCTTACAGGCAAAAGACTAAGCTACTTCAGAATATAGAATTAAATGGTTGGGTTTATTTAATATCCACATAATACTACTTTGAAAAGAAATCCTTTATTCTATTGCCACTAGAACAAGGGAAACGCAGATTTTTCTCTACTGGCTGTCAAGGTTTTTTTTTTTTCTCTTTTTCTTACGTACATGTGCTGTGTGAAATCCAGCAATTTCATTTCACAGGGTGTCTTTGGCATTAGCCACAGTGTAATGTAACTGGAACTACTGAAGTTCATCTGATTTCACACCTAGCCCATGCAGCCTCACAAATTAGACATTACCTCAATAAAAAGAAGCATAAATTGCCTAAGTTTTTCTGGAAACAAAGCTCATATACCCTTGAGTTTCCTGATCAAGAAAAGCCTGCCAGTGACCCCAACATGTGTTTGTGATAAAATGTCCACATAGAACCACGAGATTTTCGTGCAGTTTGAGAGAGATTTCTGGGTCAAGCTGTGCTTTGGAGTTTGTTTTGTTTTTCCTCAGAAAACACTGTGTAGTGATGGCATTGAAAAACCATATTTCATGCACAACTTCTGTCTCAATATTGTGGAAAAGCAATGAAAGACTTTCAAATGAGGAACAAGAGCTTCCATTCATCAACAAATGTGAAGAAACAGATTTGGAGGAGCCTACAGAGAGGTAATTACTAAAACCAGCAGCTTTAAAACCTTCACAATCTCATCCAGAGAACCACTGCACTCTGGATTTTGTGATCCTGACCTCATGCTCCTGCCAAACTTCTGCCACAAACCCTAAACTCTTCCCACCTGGTTTTTTGTTCACTTTGCAGCCTTCTCCAGCTCTAATGATAGATTCACTGTCCCTGCTTCTGAATCCTCCTGTTCTGTGACTCTCAGAATGCAGAAATGCAGACCCCAGCAGTGGTTCCATCTCTGGGCAAAGTGCTGCAGAGCAGGAGGAGCTCAGAAGCTGAAAGCTCATCCCAACTGCAATCAAATAACTCCTCCTTGCTCAGCTGCTCATGGTGCCTCAGCCCAGGCTCTCACCTTCAAGCTAAACAGAGAAATAGCCCTCAAATTATTCCCCTTTATTTCAGGGCAAAATGCTCTGCCTAGTCTGGGATCATAAAACCAGAACTGATTTGAAGAAAACAGAGCTCATAGCAGAAAACTGGAATGAGATCTGCACTGCTCATCTTTGGTTCATTATGGACTCTTGTGCAGATGTTTCTGGAACACGGGAGAAGCAGGGCAATGAATTCTGTCACGGATTTTGGCTGCTGAAGGATCTTCAGAAAGCAGTTTGGGGCGGAGGGGGGGACAAAGCCCCAAAACACACACGCCACTTTTCACTGGTAAGGATGAAAGAGAAGAAGATCTGGGGCCATCAGAGGATATTATCATAAAGGAAAGATGTCTCTGAGGGAACTCTGCTTGAAGGATATTCACTGCATATATCTTTAATTACAAGCTGGCATACATTTTATCCTTTAGCCACAATTTATATTCCTTTTATCACCTCTGTTGTGAAACACCAATGTGCTTTCCCACTTTCATCTAGAATCCACACCATTAGACACCCAGCCCTGTCATTCCATTCCTCTGCAACTCCCTTTTCCCTGAACAGTCAATCAACACCAGCAAACACACACAGAGAGATGCAGCCTGATGTACAGCTCAACCACGGCCATTTCAGATGTGAAAAGACAATTTTCAGGAAGAAAGAATTATACATCAGTAGGTGGGGGGGAGAAAGGAAAGAAGAAAAGAGAAGGGGGTGTATTTATTCTCTTACATCTCTTAAGATGCACATCTTATTTCCCTCATTTTTTTTCAGTCTTCATTTCTGGCTGCAAGGGAGAGCAGGTTCACTTTTTCACTTTTTCAAGGTAAAACCAGCAAGTTCTTTATTTCAGAGCCTTTTGGCTTCCTCCCACCAGCCCCTGTTTGCCCTGGCAGCCTGGTCAGGGGCAAATGGCAGTGACAAGAACCCCACCAGCAATGACACAGAACCCATCACGACATTCCTGCTCTGTCCAGGAATTATGGATGCATGCAGGGTTTACCCACCAGACACTCCCTCTTTTACAACAAAAAGTAACAGGACATCTTCTTCCTCAAAAGCTGATTCCTTATCTGTATCAGAATTTTTTCCTTATAAATCTCAGAGAGAGAGAGGCTTCACAGGAATGGAAAAAGAACATTCTGGATAAACACCCAACATCACTTTGAGATTTGAAACTCTGCATTCCACCCAAATAAAGTTTAGTTTCTCTCAACTTGGAATCAACTATTTAAACTGATATTGGAGCACATTGATGAATTTAATTAGGCAGATAGCTTACAGCCTGAAGTTATTAGAAGCACACACGTTCGTGCCCTAGGTGACATATTCACTGTTTTTATTACCATTGTATGATAATTTCCTTTTTTTATTTTTTCTACAAAGCTCTCTCTGGACTAAGTAATTGGTAGTTGTTCATGCATGTTTTAATAGTCTCTGCAAAAAGGCTTCCCAACAAATGCTATCTAGTAGGGAAGACTACTTGGACTGCATTTATTCCTATGGCAGATTTCCCTCGTTGGCCAATTAATTACAAAGTATGAGAGTCTTCCTGAAGTCACTTGGAAAGAGAAAAAAAATCAACACATAACCTACGGCTTCTGGTTCATTGTTCCTATCTTGAACTGATCTACTTTGTTTACACAGAACTGCTAAAAATGGGGTATTTAATATTTCTGGTACAAGCCTCTAAGACATCAAAAGTAGCACACAAGGCTACGCTTCTACATGCTCATTTCCACCATTTATCCACCATGGATCACATAATTAACAGCAATGTCACAGAAGGGTCAAAAAGTGTGCATGTGACTCCATGAGCAGTTTATATTGTTTTGTATGTGCAGTTTATACTCTGTGTGTGCTGTTTATGCTCTTCTATATGTGCAATTTATATTGTTCTATATGTGCTGTTTATCTTAAGTGTGCCTTTTATATTGTTCTATATGTTCTCTTTACATTGTTCTGTATATGCAGTTTATGTTGTTCTGTGCTGTTTATATTGTTCTACATGTGCAGTTTATATTCTGTATGTGCAGTTTATATTCTATATGTGCTGTTTACATTGTTCTATAGTTACAGTTTGTTGTTTACATTGTTCTATATGTGCAGTTGACATTGTTCTGTATGTGCAGTTTATATTCTGTATATGCTGCTTATATTGTTCTATATGTGTCGTTTATACTGTTCTGTATATGTAGTCTACATTGTTCTATATGTAATGTTTATTTTCTGTATATCCAGTTTACATTGATCTATATGTGCTGTTTATGTTGTTCTGTGTATCCAGTTTACATTATTCTATATGTGCTCTTTATGTTGTTCTCTATACCCAGTTTACACAGTTGTGTATGTGCTGTTTATATTGTTCTGTATATCCAGTTTACATTGATCTATATGTGCTGTTTATGTTCTGTATACACAGTTTACACTGTTCTATATGTACTCTTTATGTTCTGTATATCCAGTTTACATTATTCTATATGTTCTGTTTATATTGTTCTGTATATCCAGTTTACATTGATCTATATGTGCTGTTTATGTTGTTCTGTGTATCCAGTTTACATTGATCTATATGTGCCATTTATGTTATGTATATGCAGTTTACATTGTTCTATATATACTCTTTATGTTCTGTATATCCAGTTTACTTTATTCTTTATGTGCTGTTTATGTTGTTCTCTGTACCCAGTTTACACTGTTCTATGTGTGCTGTTTATGTTGTTCTGTGTGTGCTGTGCTCACAGAAACCACAAGTGCCAGAGGAGGTGACAAGCCAGCACGACAAATCAAATGTCATTCTCAGCCACTGACAGAGTTCTTGCAACAAAAGAAGGCGACTGCAGTGCAAACACAAAGCTTTTTTGGGAACAAAAGACAGCCCTTGACTCGACTTTTATGGCTGAAGCCACGTGTTTCTGCCGTGATAATTTTGGTGAACTTGCAGCTCTTCCACTGACAATTTTTGTGTGCAGATATCACAAAAGTAATGACAATAAATCAGGTGCAGCAAGAACCTTTATAATTGACCATTTAGCCTTGCACATTTAAAAAAGCAAGGTGAGTTCCACCTGGGTTCCAGGGCTGAGCAGTCAGTGAATCCAGACCTTCCTAGCCCTGTGAATTTCTTCTGGTAATGTCGAAGTGAAATTTGTTTGGTGATGCTGGAAGTGAAATTTGTAACAATCTGTAAAGTTCAGGCATTACAGCAACTCAAGGCATTGCACGCACAAGAATCAATTCTCCATTTATGCAGCACGGCAGTGGGATCTACATTCTTGATGATAAATTCCACCACAATCACCTCATAAATTCTAAATAGCTGCAGCTACTGAGGTCATGGTGAGGAGCAAAGCACCAGAGAAAGTGCTCAACAATCCAACAACCATCAGAGGCATTTGGTTTGGATTAGGTAGAATTTCAATCCATATGGAAAACTGGAATTCAGACCTGTAGAACTGTAATGCAGATGCTGGTGGTTATGTTCCAAGACACAACCACAGCCACCCAAGAAATAAAAATATGAAATTAATTCAGGCATGATTTTTCTCTACTTGTGAACAACATTTCTATCTTGCTCTTTGCAAAGCTTTCCAGAACTTCTCAAGGACAGGATGCTTCTAAAAGAGAAAATTAATATAGTAAAAGTAATATATTAAAATTAAGGGCATGAAAAAGATACCACCAGATTAATAAAAACAAACTTAGCAAACCCAGACAGAAAAATTAATTGGTGAAACCTCACTTGCATTTTCATCAGCACTAACAATTGATGAACAACTGTTTTAGGATGGCGCTAATGGGGGAAGAAAATGCAAATTGTGCAGAGCTTTTCTGGCTGTGTGTGTGCTGCACACAGCTATCAGAGAAGGTTTCCAGCAGGAATTCACAGATACACCCATAAAACAAAGGATTTGGACTAAATGTCCTGTCCTATCCTATTGCTTCTCCTTCCAGGATCTACAGAAACAATGCCCAGAGGTTAACAAGCTGTTTCCAAAAACTCAACAAGCTAAAACACCAGGAATGACCAACTGAAGCTGAAAGTAGGGAATTAAATGTCTGTTTGAATACGGCAGTGAATCAAGAGCATGAAAATAGGCAACTTTCTAGGCATGACTGCCCCCTTTCTTCTCCTTTTCTTCTGTGGCTGTGGTAAAATTCTTAAATAACCTGTTTGTTTTCTGGTACAAACAGATGCAGTTGCATTTATTTTACTTCCCTATCCTGTTTAATTAATCTATTATGTCCCTGAATTTTTAGGAGCATATTTTTTCCTGCTCAGCATAGAAGCTTCAGGGATGAGTGGAAAAGAATATTTGTTAGGTTTTTTTGGGGTGGTTAACAATTTTATTTCTTCAGTAACAAGCAATGCAGCACTCAGGAAAATTAGTAAAGAAAACATCCCAGAAACAAGTTAAATAAATTAGCCTAAAAGAGGTTGACTCTGTCAGTAAGCTTAAACAAATTACAGCAGTCAATCCCAGAAAATCAGTGCTTTTCCATGGGCAGCACACGAGCACAAGGAAGAGCACACAGCGTGTTGCTGAAGACTGTTCCCTTGACAATGCACTCCAAAATCATATATCAGAGATAATACTGTTATTATGAAATTTTTTATCAACAACTAAAAATCAATAATCTGTGATCATTCAAGCTTGCTGTAATGTGAGTCATACAGTATATCAGAGGAAAAAAATCTATAGTAAACTTTGCAGTATTATGATTATTTTTGGAAGGAGAAAAGGATATAAATGATAACTGAAATACTTTCCTACTCTAAACCACAAAGTGATGCACAGTTTGCTGATAAAGCTACCAAAAAAATTGTCCTTGGTGCCTGAAAAACTATGTTGGGCTGCAAATACATAAAATAATGAGTTAGAGTGGGTCCTTCCTGTGTGCAGGCAGTGCTCTGGGTCTTCTCCTTTTTTAAATGGTCTCACTCACATCAAACAGGATTAACTTTGATCTGAATGGAACATTCTGGATTTTCTATGCCAGCAGCACCCAGCTCTATTCAGATCTGCTGCCCAGTGCGGAGCTGCTCCCTGCAAAGCGCCCAGCTCATCCCAGCTGGGATAAGGCTGCACTTGGACCTTGTTTCCCCCTCAGAGGACAAAGCCTGGCTCCAATTTGTTGGAATTCTGCTTTCCAGCACCACGTGCAGGCCACGAAATCAACCCTCCTTCCACTGCAGGTTATTTTTGTTATTCACATAAACACCACATCAACACAGCAGCACAAATTCTTCTATCTGCAGAAAGATGAAATGTCCGCAGACAATGTGCAAACCTGCAGAGCCAGCAATGTACAATCCTGAATAAGGGGGGATAAATCCCAAATTTCCTGATACAGAAAGGATGAAGGCCCAGCTTCCCAGGACATGTAGGTTTGGTGGAATTAGTCACATCCCCACAAAGAAATGGGGAATTCCACTTCGTGGTTTAGATCCCTAATGACATTGGATGCCCTTTTATTCTCTCCCAAGGAACAAGGTCCTTGATGATTTTTTTTTTCCTGAGAGGAATCATTAATCCTATATAAGTTTTTCTGGGAAAAGCTGAGTAGAAAGGATTGGGGTAAAAATTATTAAGCAGCTCTATTAATTTTGAAGAACCAAGTCTGTTCTCAGAGCAATATACTACCTATAGGAAGTCTCATAACTGCAATAAATATTCATCTTACCATGACCATTGAAACACAATACCAGCTCTCACTGAAAGAAACAAAACTAAAACATTTTCCAGCCTGAATGTTGTTTGGAGTTCAACATGAAGTAACACAAGTTGAAAACCAATTACACTGCCCAACACCTCACCAGGCACTCTGGGCACACACTAGAACATTCAGTGTGTGTGACTCTCAGCAAAGGAAGATTTCCAGGTTTAAAAAAAATACATCTGGCAGCTAAGAGCTGTTTTTTAAGCGTTAATGAGTATGTTAATGACCCAAACCAAAACGAAGAAACCCATAACCCTAGACACTCATTAATTCTGTACAAAATATATTGGCCAGAAATCATTAACGTTGAGAGAAGCTTCTGTAACAGGAGCGGTTTTAATCAACTCTCAAATCTTCTGTAATTATACACTTATGGCACAGGTTACTTTATTTATTTGGATTTCAACTTCATAACAGAAGTACCCATCTCAGATGCTGGGTTATTATTAGAACAAAACATTATTACAGACCTGATACATCACTTCACTTACAAGGTAAGCATATCTCCTTATGGGAATGAAGTCTAATTCCATGCACCTGCAATACTCAGTTCTCTTTCCACTGCACAGTCCCCTCAAGAACACTGACAAAGACCTGAAAAGGCCCCAAAATTAGATCAGTTCTGTAATCTCTTGCACTCTCAGAGCTCATAAGAAGTTGTTCAGGTTCAAAAATCAGCATAAGAAATCTTTGCCTCTCAATTTCCTCCCTCTGAACATTCCAATTCGCAGCCATTGGTGTGCAACAAGAATGCTTTCCTTGAGATTTGCCCAATCCATTCCCTGCCCCAGTCCTGGCCTCTTAGATCCAATAAAGCTCTGAGTTAAAGACAGGCCCTGGTCTGGATAACACACTAACAGAGCTGTTAGGCAAAAATCAAATTGTAAAGCAAAATCAATGCAACTTCTAGCTCTTGGTGCAGATCCAGAAGTCTAACCAAGGATAGATTTGGCTGGCAGGATTCTGGCTCACTTTCCTGATCTCAACACAGACTTTTGAGAGACGTTAACTTAAGAGGAAAGAAAAAAAAAAAAATCTTTGTAACTGTGAAGTAAACTGAATTTTCTCTGAAGTCACTGAGACAATGTGAGATGTTGAAAGGTGGTAGCTTCTCTTTCACAATTTTAAACATGGAACTCACTTAGAAAGGCACATTAGAAAAAGCAAAACGTCACCATTAACATGCAAATCTGCAGCTTCAGAATTCCCAGGAGGGTGATGAAAACTCCCCTCTAATCATGCACAGCAACCCCAATTCAGGGGAAGTCGAGTGGATCTCATTATCTCATTATTTGCACGCTGCAGATGAGGTTCCACTCCCTGGCAGTCACCAGGAACCCGCGACCCCTCCACTGAAAGGAGGAATTTTGACAAATGATGACTGACAGCTATAGTTCTTGTCCAAACAATGAACGAGCACTTTGGCCCTCCTTGCAGGAGAAGGGTTTTTCTCACAAGAGAATGGCTCTTTGAGTGGCAAGAGGATGGCTTCTTGTGGGAGACCTCTTTCTCTGTCTTTTCGGAATTCTTTTAGCTCCGTGTGTGACAAACCAGCACCAGGGATTTTTTTTTTTTTTTTTTTTTTGAAAATGACTGATCCTAAAAAACACTTCAGAAAAATGAAATAATGAAATTTAAATTCAGTTGATACAGTAAATACAGGCTTTGGGGAGATACCCATCACTTTTGTCAGGTTTTTCCTCTAGGATAAATGCTAAATATTAGCTTTAAGAGAGACAGAAGCAAACCCCAAGACATAACCAGAGTTTTCTAGCACAGCATTTCCCCAAGGAAAAAGTCAAGGTCTTTTGTAATTGCTGTAATTGTTTTTGATGTTGGGTAAGCTAAGTGATATAAACAGGACACAAAAACATTGCATTTGAGCAGGAAAAAAATCTCAGTGCATGCCCTCCAGAAACAGAGCTCTGTTTCCATCAGTCAGTCTTTCAGAAAGTGCTTACTTATTCTTCCCTCCAGAGGAGCATTTTCATGGAATGAGGTTTAACCTGGAGCACCTGGGCTGGGTGTCAGATCTCCCCTCAGCAGGGAAAGGAGCTGGTCCCAAGCACTGGTGGAACTGGGATATTCTGTAGGATCACATCCCACCTTGGGAATTTCAGAGCCAGGCCCAGAAAATGGAAGGATGGGCAGAGGATGAAGGAAGAAATCACCCTAAAATCTAAGAAATATATGCACTTCTCAGGATTTGGCTGACATTTGACATTTCTTCCTAGAAACATCCTGAGGTAGGTGAGTTTCTTGTTCTGTGTCCAAAATTCTCAGCCTCAGAGGGCAAAAAAGGGATAAATTCAAGGCAATGTGATGAATGTGTAGCAATTAAAACTAAAACATCACCCTTAAAAGTAATAAAGTTTGGAGAAAGATACCAAGCTGAGAAAATATTCCTATTTTACAGCAAAGCAATTCCAACTGGGTCTGCACAACCTCTGATCATGACACAATCCCAGGCTTGATGGAGGCCACTCCATCCAGACAAACTGAACGCACTCAGCTCAGAGGGTAACATTTACAGTAGGGCTCATCTTATTTAAATGTGTTAATATTTTAATATTTAAATATTTTAACAGTAGCCAGCCACCCTCAGAAGCAAAGACAGGAGCCCTGAGCTGTTTATTTCCCATTACCAGCAGCTCCAGCACAGCAAGCCCCATGTGTGAGTGTTTTTTCCACCCCTGCCATGTGTTTGCACAGAGTGACCTGCTGTGCATTATTTGTGCCTTGTTTCTTCCACAACCTTTCCTTCTCCTGACACGCTGTCCCAGCATTTACCAGGCTGTCAGTGCTGACATCCCAACTTTTTATAGTAGGAGGAGGGGCAGGGAATGGGTTTCCTTGCAGACAAATCTGAGGGATAGCCAGCAAACCCTCTGTACCCCTAACAGCTTCTGAGAGGTTCTAGCAATTCCAGACAGAGGCAGAGCACAGAACTGCTGCAGAACAGCTGATGCCACTTGTCTTTTTCAGAAGACAATCCCTTGACCCATTGAGGTTTCTGTGCTGCAGAGAAACTCCAGAACTGTGCTGGCAGAAATTTTACCTCCTTAGTGCTTTACTCACAGAGAAGAGGGATGGTGTGCAGCAGCTGCTGCACACCTGATGGTCCATGCCTTCCTGAAGATACAGAACTGAAACCCCACAAAAATAATAATAATGAAAATACACTTAAAGAAGTGGCATGAGTGAGAAAGGCAGTGAATATGACTGAATCATCCAGGTCCTCTGTCAGTTTGCCACAAGGCGCAAAAGGGCTTGGGAGGAAAACAAATAAATTCATTTCCAGGATATGTGATGGCACAGGGGCTGCAAATGTCAAAAACACACTTTATTACCAATTGAATATTCAGAGTATGTATATCAATGGGGTGTAAAAGTTGATGTGGCAGGATGCTACTCTAACTTCAGAATCCTGCAAGGCAAGAATTGATGGGGAGATCCTACCAGAGCTTCTATTTAAGTGTGATAGCCTTAAAGCGTCAATTTTTTTCCTTTTGAGGCCAATCAAAAAAAACCCCAAAGCAAACTAGACCAACCAAATACAAAACCCCTGACACTTAATGTGAGAAGATAAGGTTGGTCTTATCACCTCACTGTCTCTGAGCATGTGCCTGGCAGTACACAGCCCCTGACACAGAGCATGCCTTGTGCTCCTGAGGCCTGGAGAGGCTGCCTGGATCAGAGGCTAGACAGTGTTAAAGGAATAATGTAGGAATTTATTTAAAAGGCCTTCAGGAGATGATACACCTTGGGCAGTGCAGGAGCCTGGGCAAGGCTACATCCAAGATGGACCAGGGGTCAAGAGTTTTCACACTTCTATAAATTTTGGTCCATTTACATATTGGGGTTAATTGTCCAATTACAGCTTCAGGTTATGCAGTCCCATCCTTGCAGTTTGCTCTCCTCAATTCACTGTTGTTTGCACTTTTCGGGCCTGAGGCTGCAATGGTGTCCTTGGGCTGGAAAAGGATTGTTTTGTCTGACTACAATGTGAGGAGAACTTGCTAACACTTTATATGAAGTTCAGAGTTATATATCAACACAGTAGAGAATCTGGAAAACATGAAAGTTAAACCTAAGGCATCACTCCCAGCTCCCATGGTCAGTTTGGTCAGCACCCACCAGCTGGGCTTTGAGGGAGACCCTTGCTGGTCAGCAGACCTCGACCCTGGAGCCCAGGATCTGCTCCTGCCTTCCCAGCTGACCTCCCTGCTGCCTTTGGGAGCCAAGCTCACTCTCCTCCTCTGGCCGAGGTGACCTCAATTTCCACATTAATGAGCATCTTTGGGGTGCTTCTCACTCACCTTCCTCCTGCACTGCCTTTCACAGGCACTGTCTTGTTGATTCAGGTCCTGACCTGGCAAATTCCTATGCCCATGAATAACTTCTGCCCTGGGAATAGCCAGGCTGATTTTTATACAGTTTCTCCCAGAAGTGAAATTACTGACATGGATGTGGTGAAGGGGATGGAGGATGTTTGTTTGTTCAGACTTTTCCCTTTCTGACCTTCTGAGTTTTGGTTCTGGCATCTTCTTCACCCTCTGTTATTTTATTTGTGTCTTTCAGGCTTAGACCACAGTGAATAAATGATGAAGCATACATGGGAAATATTGGAGGTATGTCTATGTTATGCTGCAGGTAAGGACAGTCTTATGATTATACTTACTGTAGATTCTCTGAATTTTTTAAATTCCATTTGACACATTTCAAACATTTTAAAGAAAAACTGGATTTTCCTCAAATCCATGAAATGTAATATACAGACTTGCAGTGGTGTTACACAAACAGGTCACAAAATAAGTTGTGCACTGCCTGCCTTGTCCATCCCTTATTTCAGTAAATACTCAGGAATTGCACACACCCCTCACACATCATTGCATTCCCCCTCTCTGGACATTCACCCTGGTTCAGCTCAGTGTTTTTTGACAGTTTGTAGAAAGAAACAACAGGAGAATGGGAATGAAACCAAGAATATTTGTTTAGAAACCAGAATATTAATTTTTCTAGTATTTTGCTAGCATTAGTTTTGTGTTAGCCTCCTCACATTTCTGCCAGAAGCAATTTTATCCCATGTTCTCGGAATAAATATCTCCTAGTTTTGCAATGTTTTACGCTTTTTTACCTGTTTAAACATTTCCCTAGTGCCCCTATGTTCCTCCATGCATTTCCACTCATTTTACTCTCACAGTGTCAGTACATTCTTTCTGATTTACTTCCCTCTCTCTTCATCTTTAGAATCTACTGATTTATGTTATTTCACTTACTTTTCATCTCACTTCACATTCTTCCTTTCCATTCTTGCTCCACCATGTTTTCCCTTTTTAAAGTTGCTTCCTCCCTCCATACCTGGGTATGACTTTGAGCAATTTAAAAAACCCAATGTCATAACTGCCAAAATTATCCCTTATTCTCATTGATTTTAGTGCTTGAATTGACCCTGATTAAATATATATATATATATTCATAATACGGATCCTTTAACCCTTATTCTCATTTATTTTAGTGTTAGAATTAACTCTGAATTTTAAGAAACACTTTTGATGTGGATTTCAGGGCAAAGAATAGGAATGCCTTCAGGTAAGTACACTTTGCTGCAGAAGTACTTATTGCCAACCTGTGGCATTTTCATAACGTGCAGTTTTATATTTGCACACTGCTGAGGCTGCAAACCTAAACATTCAAATTTGAATGCAAAGAAAATAAGAAGATACAAAGCCATCCATGGGGCAAGAATTAAACAGCAGCACAAACACCTGAAAATGCTGAGAGCACAGGCAGCATCCTGCACGGGGAAGGGAAGGGAAGGGAAGGGAAGGGAAGGGAAGGGAAGGGAAGGGAAGGGAAGGGAAGGGAAGGGAAGGGAAGGGAAGGGAAGGGAAGGGAAGGGAAGGGAAGGGAAGGGAAGGGAAGGGAAGGGAAGGGAAGGGAAGGGAAGGGAAGGGAAGGGAAGGGAAGGGAAGGGAAGGGAAGGGAAGGGAAGGGAAGGGAAGGGAAGGGAAGGGAAGGGAAGGGAAGGGAAGGGAAGGGAAGGGAAGGGAAGGGAAGGGAAGGGAAGGGAAGGGAAGGGAAGGGATTTTCTGCACTGTTTGACAAGGCAGCTGACAGGAGAACTATGCCAACATCCCACAGCAGCCTTGATCTCCTCAGTCCACCCCTTTGATTTTACGGTGGTTTTTGATTTTAAGGTGGCTGCACCTTCAGAATTAAATCCTGCTCTCATCAGGGATGCTGTGTAATGTGCACACAGTCGCTGCTGAGGGAGAGAGGATCCAGCCAGACTCCCCTGCCTTGAGAGGCACTGGGGAGGGAGCTCTCAGCAGAGCACAAACCAGAATCAAACAGCAGAATATTCAGATACAGCCCCAACAGTCAACTCAATCACATGAAGAGACACTCATGCATTATTCATTCCGTGAAATCTGGGAGTTTTTCCAGAGAATATGCCACAGACTAGAGATAGGGTTTATCAACTGTTTTAAATCAGCATGTTTTATCTAATACAATAACAATTTATTTACTAAGGATATTTATACTATTGGAGCTTTCCAGGCTTAATTGATTCTTTTCATCAAGATCCTGTGCACTGCGAAAATCAGCTCACAAAGGGATTCCAAAAGACACTGTGCTGAATATGTACAAAGTGATTTAGGTAATAATGGAGTAAAGTTATGGATCTGTTAGCATTTCAATTACCAGATTCTTTTCCTTTGGAGCTATTCTATAAGGCCATCCTCACCTTAAGGATATCAAAAACAGTTTTTCATTTGATAAACAGTTTATGTGAAGACTTAAATAATCAATCACCAAAGCTACAGTTAGGCAAGTCAGTCTGTAAATACCACTCACATTGACAGAAGTCTTAACACAGAAAGCTACCACAAAATGAAAACTTTAGCTATTAGTGGATCAAGAATGTTATAAATAATGTGGACCAAGCACAACCCTATCTATATTTTCCCTCCAAACCTGGCATGAACCACATAACTGAGAGGAGTTTCACCACAGTGAAAACACAGGTCAGTGGTTGTCCTTCCAGTATTGCCATGCCCAAACTTCAAGTCATGAAACGTCCATCTAAAATTAAGAAATAATTCCAAAAGTAAAGATTAAAAACAAGCATTTGAGCTAATTCATCACTTGATGTTCAGCCTTAAAACTGTTTATTCCAGGAGCTGGTGTTTTAAGACATGAAAACTTTAACTAGTGAAAGATAAAAGATGCCACGCAGTTAAAGTGAACAGGACTGTGCCAATCATAAAAGCTGGAGTCACCAGCATGCCAAGAGAAACTCTGGCTGGGTTAGCAGGAAGCCAGATCCTGGTGCCAGTTTGAAGCCAAGGAAATCAGGAGGAGATAATTAGCATTCCTTTTAATTTTAACTGAGGCTAATACAAGAGAGAAACACTCACAGACTCCACTCTGTTCTCATTGAAAAGAATAATTGCAGAATAAGATTTTCTACACAGAAACAAGGACACTTCCCAATTACCCATCTTCAGATGTCTGAGTGCTTTGGAGCAGAGTGAAGAATTCTGTTGGAGATGAAGTTTGGATAAATTGCAGTGAAAATGAAAGACAGCACAAACTCCTGTGACATATCCAGGTGTTTAATGGCAGAAATGCAAGCAGACCTTGCTGCAGCAGGTAAAGAACTTCTATCTGTAAAAGACTTCATATCAAAGAGTATCTTTTCATTTATCTATCAAAAGCCTTTTATATAAAAAGTTTTGCTTCTGTGTGAAACCCTAGCTACAGATATTAGCCTCACTGGTAGAGAATTCCCCGCCTATTTTTAAAGGTTTATGAACATATTCTTGTCTACCCCAAAGAGCGTTTTTGATGTGGTATTTCTAACAAAATCATTTGAAATCCTTTTGGCCCAGGATGCAATCCCTGCTCAGCCCTGGCCGGGGTGCAGCTGGGGAAGGAGGGTGGCAGAGCTCAGGGCAGGGAGTTGTGCCACCCCTGCCCGTTATCCTCAGTGCAGTAAATGCCTCTCACTCCTCTGCAGGAGAGTTCCTGGCCACATATTTATCCTCTGCAGCTTCTTCAGCTCACCCTGATGCCTTAAGTTTTAGCTTTCATTATCAAAAAAGTACACTCTGATGTACACTTTAATGAGGAGTGGCACTCCCCCGGGGCCCTGGAATCCCCAACCAGTCACTGCAGATCAACGTAGGTAACAGATGAGATGGGCCTTGCTTGGAAACCTGAGGATTTATTATCTCAAATGCTGACCAGAGGCAAGGTCCCAGAATACAAACTGCTTAGAGGGTTTTAAGGGACAGAATAAGGGTGAGGTTTAGGGTCAGGGACCAATAACAAGAGAACTGGGGAGAAACACAAGGTGGAGTTTACAATTCACAAAGCAGTGAGGAAAACAAGAGGAGGAGAACATGGAACAACGGGGCCTGGAGGGTTAGGGGATTCCTAAAGGGGATTTTCAGGCAGAAAGATCCAGGGATTGGGACAAGAGAGGATTCACAAGGAACTTTGGGGAGCAAGGGGCAGGATCAGGGTAAGACTGACAGCTCTGTGGAGGACACAATCCTGAGAGGAACCAGCAACACGGGGCAAGGGGAAAGGAACAAACCATTGGGGACAAAACCACAAAAACACACACCACAACATTTCCATGTATTTCAGGCTCTGTGCTGCCCCTGGTGCAGCTCTGAGCTCACAGTCAGGGTCACTCAGCTCTCTGCACACAGCAGGGACACAAAACAAATCCTTGTCCTGCTGCACACCAAGGACAACTTTCAGCCCAACAGCACAAACAAGGGTGGCTGGAGGGAGGAACAAGAAGGATGGGAGCTCACAGCCTGGAGCTGGGATTGGACAATTCAACCCCAATGTGCAAATGGACCAAAACTTACCAAAGTGTGAGACCTCGTGACTGGTCAGCCATTTTGTGACCATTTTGTGTCCATTTTGGGTCCCTTTTGTGACCATTTTGGGCCCACCTTGGGTGTAGGCCTGCCCAGGCCCTGTCCTGCCCAAGGTGTATCCTACAGTTCTCTCAATAAATCCCTACTTTATTCTCCAGCTCTGCCCAGTCTCTGTTCTAGCTCATCCTTCCCAAGGCATCAAACCAAAGCAAGGTTTTGTTTGTTTGATTGGCAGCTTGGTGGTTTTGTTTATTTTTAGAGACGAGTTTATTTGCTTATTTTGTTTAAATCCAGAAGCCCTTTTCTCTGGGAAGGTAAATGTTCTTAGGTTCCCAAAAACCAAAGCTGTTGATTTTGGAGGACTTTTTTTTTTTTCCTAAGGCATAGTTTTCACAGCTCCTGAACCCAGCCCTGAACTAATCTGCCTGCAACTAGCACCATATCCAGGCAATAATTGCCTGTCCTAGTAAGGCCCACTAGTCCCAAAGGACGTGTCTTTTAAGGCAAAATAACTTGGAGAAGGGACAATATGCAAAGTGACAGCAGATTAAAGAATGATGGAAATTAAAAGTTTAAAAAGCATGAGAAAGCAATTAACCAAGGAACAAAATGATGTTTCTAAGCATATAGAAGCTCAGAGTCTGTGACAGAATCAAAGTCTCCTGAAAAAAAAAAAAAAAAAAAAAGGGGGAAATAAAAAAGCAGCTAAGGAAACTACCAAAATATGAAAGTTTTTATCTTTATTTTTTTTTGTACAGAGTGTAAGATAAGTGCTATTTCAGCTTCCAATTCACACTACAAGGACAAGAATTAGGAGTATTAAAACAAGCAACACTAGGATAAAGTCATGGAGGAATCACCAGCAAGGCTCCAGAGCCAGACTGGTCTCCATTAACAGTGTCTGCCTGCTTCATCCAGGATACAAATAAATTGTCAAGATACTAATAAAATATTCAAATGAACTCTGAGAACCCAAATTTAATCACTTCCTGGTCTGAAATGGAAAACAGATCAATAGATTGATCTCAACCTTTGTTTAGTCTTAGCTCTTTCTGCATATTTTACATGGAAGAAGGAAGTAGGAGTTTTTCTTTAGACCCTGAGGGACTTTTGCTCCTCTCCTCACACAGGTGTCGTCCTCTGAAACAGCACAAAAATAACAAGGAAATGACTCTTTTTTTGTCAAAAAGCTTGTAACAAAGTCCACCACAAAGGTTTGCTCACGAAAACAGTTACAAATCAGAGGTAAGACATCTCTGCTCTCCTGCTTGCATGTAATGTCAAGTGCTCAACAAATTATAACTGGAGAAAAGACCTAGCTGTTGGTTTGAAAAGTCAGTAAGACCATTGACTTCTACAATATTAGATAAAAGCAGAGAGAATGAAATATGAGATGATAAAAAAAATCTGGAGAAAATCTAATATCAA
This sequence comes from Acrocephalus scirpaceus scirpaceus, assembly GCA_910950805.1. Taxonomy (NCBI): domain Eukaryota; kingdom Metazoa; phylum Chordata; class Aves; order Passeriformes; family Sylviidae; genus Acrocephalus; species Acrocephalus scirpaceus. The sequence goes on along the minus strand of OU383776.1, from coordinate 81,355,107 downwards.
AACCCCAAATTCATCCTCCTGTGTAATAATCCAGGGTTTTTTCCACCTGCTTTAGAGTGACAGCAGGAAGAGAAGCTGTTAAATGGATATGAACTCCCCTCCAAAAATAAAATATGACTTTTTTTCTCTGAGACTGTAGTCCATCTCCAGCTGAATGCAATATTATCATCACAGGATTGGGTTATAAATGTGTGCTAAAATAAAGCATGGGCCAGCAAATTAAAGATCTGTGCTCAACGATTTTAAACAAGTTATTTAACCTTTCCTTCCCTCAGTTTCCTAACCTTCTTAAAAGGGTTTTGTTCAAAAACCTCAGGCAAAACCCAAGCTGTTGTGATAGTTATTAAAAAATTAATAAACATTTAATTAGGCTAATTTGAAAAGTTATTTCTAAACCCTTAATTCTGTGTAGATGAAAACATCATTTGTAACCAGACAACCATCTGAGTAGAAACCAATATAAATCAGCAAGAGCTATTCCAGTAACAGAAACTGTAGCTACATCATTAAGAACAATTTTAAATGCTTACAGCTTTCGTAATCACTTGCATTTTATTTTCAAACTTTTTTATTAGAACATCGACTAGTCATTATCCTGGCACAGCTAAAGTGGGACAGAATCAATGCCCTGCTGACTGTCTCCTCTGCTCTTTGTGATAAACACTGTCTCACAAGTTGGAAAAAATCTATTTTGATACTGCTTCCCAATTAGACCTGTTAAATGCTTTTTTGAATGACTAAATTCTGTTTGGTTTTACACCTTAGGTATGTTGCTAAGCTAATATTTTAAATAGAGGAGTGCTGTACTATCGCTGATCATTTTCTTATCAAATTTCAAGCTAAGCAAATTGAATTGTCATTCTTTTCTTGGGATTCAATGCAATTTGTGATGTTCGTGGTAACTTCTGGAATTCTAGCCCCTCCTGCTCACAGCAGCAGCTGAGTAGATGCACATACAGGAAATGATGCCCTGAGCACGGTGGCAGGAGACAGCCCTTTCACTTGTGGCACAAAGTAAATAAAATAAATGCTGAATAAAACCAGTGAACCTCAGCCAGGAACAGAAATGCCAGCCTCATTTAATCATCACAGAAGACACTTTTCTTAGATGATTTGGCTCAGGGAGAACCTTTAAAGCCCATCCAGTGCCACCTCTGCCATGGCAGGGACACCTCCCACTGCCCCAGGCTGCTCCCAGCTCTGTCCAGCCTGGCCTTGGGCACTGCCAGGGATCCAGGGGCAGCCACAGCTGCTCTGGGCACCCTGTGCCAGGGCCTCACCTCCCTCATTCCAAGAAATTCCCCCCTCTTGTCCATCTAAGGTCACCCTCTTTCAGTTTAAAGTCTTCTCCTGTCCTGGTAAAAGCCTTTCCCCATCACTCTGAAGAGCCTTTCATACACAAAAGCTGCACTGAGCTTTCCCCACAGCCTTTTCCTCTCCAGTGGGGATGAGGAGAAGTTTCCTTCCTGTTCCTTTTGGAAGCACCCCCAGTGCTCTGAGCAGTGGAGCCCCCACTGATGGCTGCAGGCACAGCCCCCTCAGCCACAGGGATCTCCCCTGAAAACCTTCCCAAAATTAGTCCAGAATTGACTGGTAAATTCCAAAAGTGTTGTAACTGGGAAAAAGTCACAACTATACCTACCTCAGATCAGCTAAATGACACATTCTGAAATATCCTATACTCCTTAAAGACTGTCTAGCACTTGAAATTGAAATATCTGGTTTTTCTTTCTGCGCTGGTGAACTTGGGAAACATTAATTATTTTTTTTTGCTCAAGCTGACCTCTGTCCTTCCTCCTTTTACCCTCTCACTCTTTCTTCATGTTGCATTATTATCTGTCTGCACTAAGCTTTTAGCTCTTCCCATTTGCAAATTCACTTAATCATCAATGTAACTTGCCTCTAAGTTATGCACACTTCAGTTTAATGAAACTGTATTTTCACATCTTAGTGGTCTGGGTCACCAGCTGAAATGAATATTAAAAACTGTAAGCAAGCATGTCAAGATCTGGCTAATGGGCCCATTACAAAGGAACAGGAATAAACCAACCCTCGTGGTTTTCTCAAAATATTATATAAATATAAAATATTTATATATCTATAAAAGCATACATATATTTATACTTTAAGTATTTATATAATATATATAATATTATACATATTATATAAATACATATAATATAATAACATATAATATATAATAACAACATATAATATGCAATATATAATATATTAATATATTATACATTGTATATTATATATACAATATATTATATATTGTATATAATATAAAATAAAAATAAAAATAAATATAAAATATTTATATAGAATATGAAAGGTATTCTTTAAATCCACTTCTCAGAGGGTTATTAAGAGAGAATATTAAAAATATTGAAATTGTTGTTTCTATTAACAAACTCAAACTTGTGTGGAAGAAGTCAGCAGACTCAGCCAAGCAGCCTGCCAGGATGGCTGGGGTCTGCTTGGTGTACTCAGAGTGTTTAAACCTAAAGGAGTTCCAGAGCAGCTAAATTAGCTAAATTCACTCCCTGCCATTGCCCCACTCTGCCCTGAACACATCACACCCTGTGCACTGCTGTTGTCTCTGCTGATAATCCCTGAACCACTGCCCGAGGCATTGTTAATGACCAGGAGCCAGGAAAAGTTGTGCTGCTAACCTGGAACCATTACAGCAAAATGATCAAAATCTGACTGAGGAAAGGGTGAGCGTGTGCTGTGTTCATTTCAGGCTTGTGCTGAGTGTCTTAAGGGAAATAAATGTAAAATTCTGAACCACGGAGTACAGCATGGAAAAGAGAATGTGTCATCAAGGCTCACATTCAGCATGGATAGATCTCCTCTTGTTTTACATTAAATTATTGTTAAAATTGCACCAAAGATTTAATTGGAAAGGGCAGAAAACCTGAAATCACTGCCCTTTGTATCAGCCACTCAAGAATGGACTACCTTAAATCAGACCAAAGTTTTTCTTCCCCAGATATTTAAGAAAGAAACATACAGTTTAGTGTTCAGAAATGGTTCTTGAAACACTTTTCTGTAGTAACTGATGTCTGTTTTTCTGTGGTAAATTTTTTGTGCTGCTCATATTTACTTTTACCTTGATTCTTTCATGTGATGGTAAAAAATTCACACAAAGATTTTTGTAGATGCCGATGATTGTGAGATTATTTGCCATCTGTTTCAAGGTAGAAAGGACAAAACTTTCCAGGCAAAATGCAGAGAGGACCCTGCTATCCAACCATGAGGAGCAATGAAAGAAACGTTGACAGATTTCCCAGAGCTGTGCAGACCACAGGAGCATGCACTTGCAGCAAAAACAATACCAGTTCACAGGTATAAAACAGAGTTCTTACTCTAAAATCAAAACAAATTTATCAGAGTGGCATTTCTTTAACAATTAACAGTGTCATCACTCAGGTTTAAAAAGTTAGGAAGTACTAATGGCAGCTATCAGGAACATTTTTTTTTATTAGGGGAGAATGGGAAGAAGCTCTAATTACTGCATACAAATGTTTGCATTACTGTTTGTATTGAAAACTGTTAATTACCTTGAATTGCTAGCAGAGTTTCATATGCTTTAGGGTAAAATAAGAATAAACACCTGTAGCCAATAAAAAATGTAGTTGGCATTCTATCAGCTCGGAGAGCTGGACTGCTGCTGACTCAGCAGGAGCAAAAATAAAAGTGCTCTTGCAAAGAAGCTTCAGAAATCCCTGTTTTGGAGAGCACACATGACAAAGAACAATAAATCCATGGGACAAGGCTATTTCGTGTGTTGCTTTTTGAAAAATCAGTAACATCTAATAAGAAGAAGAAAATTCCCAAGCCCAGCATGAGGATGTTATTTCAGCAGCTAAGCCTCTAAATTAACTTGTAATGGAAGTGCTCCTGGCACTGGAAAGAAGCCAAATTGTGACGCTTAAACTTCCAAGGCCTGTTTGCTGAACTGTTCCCCCAAAACTGCAGCAAAGCGTTGCACGTATTTTATTTATTTTCTGTATCTGTTTAGGAATTTGCATCGGTCTGTGTGCCAATAAAATTCCTGGAGAAAACAGATGGGTACACAAAAACACAGACAACAATATTCCAGAGCTGTTGGTTGTCTCAGTTTTTTGAAGAACACATACAATTCTGAGATCCTTTGTCACTGAAGAAACAACACCCTGAAGGAAGTTGTTTGTCTTTCTTTCAGGAACAAATTAGGTCACAGCAATGGAGCAGACAGTGGAGCAGCCTGAGTTGGATCTTTAATTAGCAAATAGCTCATAGAATTAGCTCTGGGTTTTGTTTTTTCCTTTTCCCCAGTCCTTTAGTTTATGGAAATGTGTGTTCACATGAGAATCAGCTTACCAGGAACCATTTGTGTCCCAGTGCTCACACTGATTGCCCATGACACCCATAGGATGGCAACACCACCAGTCTTGGGGGAGTCTCAATGCACCACGACTATTTCCAGTTTAGCGATCGTTTTAGCAAAAGCAAAGTGAATTTAACATTCATGGCTATTCCCCCTCTTGTAGCGTGCTCACTTTGCTCATGAGTAGCCAATTCACCGCACAAAATGGGCAGAGAGCACATGGAAACCACCAACTGCTGCCCAGACAGGCTCACCTCGTGCTCAGAGGGAGCATTCTCAGCCCCCTTTCTTCATGGATATTGAATTTCTAAGTTTCCATCCAGTCCATTCATTTACACCGACCATAAATTCAGTTTTGTGCCCTTAATTTGCTACGTTTTGTATTCCTGAGGAGCATTCTGCGTTGCAGAATTCACTGCTCATTTGAAGACCTTCAATTTCTGCTCCTCAGATGAGCCCTGGCTGCAGTGCTGATTAAACATATTGCTAATGTTTCAGCTGACATATTTTCCTGAGCTCTGGAGGTATGTGTGCACGTGTCTCACTGCTGATCATTTGTGAGTGCTCATGAACTGATCCACATGCAAAGTACTGAAAACTCTGTTAAAATGAAAACATCAGTAACAATGGATTGACAATATTATGACATCCAAAAAAAGCAGGAGTAGGCAGGACAAGAAGAGTCACCTCAGAAATGACAAATTTTGAAAATGACCAAATCATGTGCAGTGGTAAAGGCTGGGGGAGAAAGCTAGAACAAGGAAAAGTAGGGAAAAGCAAAACCAAAGAGGAAGTTAATAAGCATGATGGAAATAAAATTATAACAGAGAACAATAAAGACTGATGAGGAGACTCAAAGCAATTAGAACATGCAAATCTAATGTTATTAAATAAATGCACAGGAAAAAAATAATCCATCCAATCGATTTCCTTAAGACAACACAGGCAGTGGAAGGACTAAAACAGTTACCATAACAAAAAAATTAGGATTAAAGCATGAACATCTGATCAATAACCAGAAAGTTCTTATTGAAAAGACAGGAGAGGTGTGAGGGAGACACAGCTGGGGTAGGAGGAGAGGTCAGTAGGACAAGGAGTGGATCCACTCCCACAAATGGGAGATCACGTTTGAGATCCTTCAGCAGATGCACAGGGAATTGTGAGCTAAACTGTTATCACTGTGCCTGAACAGGAACTTAGGGAACAACTCTGCAATTAATTCCCTCTGGGCAAAAACAAACAAAGCACACCCACACTCCCCAATCAATCAATCATTCAGTAAATCCGCGCCAAAAAATAAATCAAAAAGCCTACACAGAGATAAAATATAAATTCTAGAACCTTTGACAGAAGTTCCAACAGAAACTTCAATGAGAGGTTTTTAGCTCTAAGGACTGAAATACCCCTTTCTCTCAGAGGTGTTTGGCATATGACAAAAAACAGAATAGAAATATTCTTCTGTCGCCACTTACAACTGTTAGATAACATATCTTAAATTTCCAGGGTTAGCAGGTTGTCATGAGCCCTATGTTAACAGAAGGAGTATTTTATTCTTGAAGACACTTGCTATTTCTGGAAGTTAAACAAGATATTCCAATAAAGTAGAAAAGATCAAGCAGGAAAATTAATATTCCATCTCTCCTTCTATACTGATTTGCAAGCTATGTATTGAATAAGAAGAGACAATTAAATCCCTTTCCCTTTTTTTGGGCAGACATTTATATTCCAACTGTACCACGAGAATTTTGGATTTTGATTAAATATGTTGTTAACTGTGCTTGTCACTCGGCACAACTTGTGAATGTTTAATGTCAGTGCAACACTGAAGTGGCCAAATTTGAGAAAAGTCACCTTTCATTACAGAATCTTTCAGTTTTTTACAGAAAGATATTCAGGAGCTCTCCAGTGTTATTTTCTTTTTCTACTTCTATCATCTTGAAGAGTCAATAAAACCTCTGCTCAAAATGAAACTCGGTTTTGCTCCCCATCCAAGCAGTTCTGCAGGGCTTCACAGCAAGGGCTTTTCCTCTTTTTTAAACCATGGGCATTGGACTTCATTGCAGAAGTCCTTCCAGGGCTTTGGCAATAATATTTTATCCATAAAACCTGAACGGGATCACAACCTCCATGGCCATGCATGTGAGATCTTCCAGAATGGATTTGGCTTCAGAGATACTCCTGGTGTTGGAAAAACGGAATTTCTATGGCCAGGAGCATTTCAAGCAGAGCTTTTAAATCAATGTTTTTTCCAAGATTGTGCAAGTTTCTTGAAGATTTTCAGCATTTCTCTGCACACAAACAATTGTCCTCCACTCAGTTGAATCACACCATGCCTGTTCCTGTTTTTAGCAAATTTCCCCTCTACTTAAACCATTGCCTGCTAAAGACAACAGAAACTGGTAAATTTAAATTGTTTAGAACTCTGTCAGCATTCTGCAACATTAAATTAAGAGTTAAAAAATCAAATCCAAAGCTTCCAAACCAAATAAAACTCAGTTAGAGACTTTTCTTTTCACACTTTACACTGAAACAACTTCTTTGGAGGTTTGCTTATTCTCTTTCAGTGCACAGCACTGGAATGTGTTCCTCCCAGGTTCGCTTCTTGTCAGAGCTAACAGAAAATACTGCGGAGTATTATGGATTATTATGGAGTCTGTAGAGATTAGGGATGAGCACAACCACAACAGAATTCAGCATTTTGAAGCCTCAGTGAGGTCTGAATGCGGATCTGGTATTTGGTTCACCTTGCCCTGCAATAATCCAGCAATACCCAGACTGTACCTGGCTGAGAGCACTTGGGGTTGTGGGGACACCCCAGGGTCACAGGGAACATCAGCTGTATTTTCTCCTCTCACACAGGGCTTGATAAGCGTCCACATTCCCCCAACACCTCCTGAAGGGACCCCATAACAAAGTAAACTGTGACTTTCTAGGAAATATTACCCAACTGAGATGATAGATATTCAGATCTGTTAGGATTTAAGAAGATCCAGCACGAGATTTCTTACACAGCAAAGCTCTGAAAAACACTTTATCCTAATTGAACATTTACAAGGAAATTCATACGGTGTTTTATAGTACAATTTTATGCATCATCAATTAGCAATTGAACCAGTTGCAAACTCTGAACTCTTGGAAGCATCAAGCACAAAGAAAATTCTGTAGCCCACATTCATTTCAGAACAAACTGACAGGTAGTGCTGAACCTGTTACATCTTCTGCAAAAACTTATTCACGTTGCTTCCATGCACACAAAAACCCAAACAAAGAAACCCCACACAATGACAACAACCCACGCAAAAATAAAATTTTCCTCATCCAAAGGACGAGGAGAAGCTGAACCATATATTGTAAACAAATGACATTTCAATTAGTGCTTTGGAGTATTCATATTTTTATCCCCTAGGCTCTTCTAAAAATCCTCACCAGAGTTGCATCAAACTCTTACTTTATATGCAAATTTACTGATTCAAAATCTTTATAATTCTGTTCTGAGGGCCCACAGGATATTGGCCCATAGGGTCACCTTGGTTTCTCTGTCACACTGGTTATTTGTAACAGAACTGGCTGAGGGGATTGAAGGGAAGGCAACACTGAAACACCAGAGAAATGGGGAAAATGCACAAATTCACAGCAGATTCTCCCTGAGACAGCCTTTCCAAATTAAGCTAATGCAGTCTAACTAAACTTATATGTGAGTAACTATGAGCTCTTTAATATTTATTTTCTATGTATGATTTGCTCTCAAGGACAGAACAGTTGATGACTCAGTCTTGTGATCTGAGTCAGAATCGGGGCTGGCAAGAACAAAAAAAAAACCACACCACCACTTAAAGAAAATTAGTATGCACACTGATGTTTTCTTCATTTTAGCTTAGCACAGGGAGAAAACTGGTCTCATACATCAGGAATCCTTCACTGGATTAGCAGCTATTGGAGCTATTAAAAAAACTGACCAGTGCATCTGTTTCTGAATAAGAACAAGATAGGGGAGGAAAAAATGCAAAATCCATTCCATTTGTAGCTTGGATTCCCATATTTTCTTTCACCTTTCCAGCATGTTTATCAAATGACTTTTTTTTTTTGCTTTGTAAACCTGTATGAGAACAACTTGATGTTGGTACTGTACTTTATTCATATGAAAATGTCAAGCCAAGTACGGAAGCAATAAAAAGCAAAGAAGAAATATGATGAGAATTTATAATATGATCTTAGTAGGCATCTTGCTTCTCTGATGCTCAGTGTTGTCTGCAAAAATACAGAGCCAGATTAATGAAAGGTGGAAGAAGAAAACATTTTTCATGAATTCAGTTTTAACCTATAAAAGAGCTCGTATAGTACCAGCTCTCAGTACTCAGCAAAATATTTTCAGCTTTCATTTCTATGTAGAAAAAGTAGCAAGTGTAGCTATTTAGCACTTTTCCATATTATTCAAATGAACATTTTCCGTGGGTATGTTTTTATGGAGTGGTCATGGATTCTGATTCAGACTCAGACGTGTGCAGCAGTCAGGGATGGGGAGGAGGCAAAGAGAAAATTGCACAGCTGCAATCTGCAATGCCAACCTCTGCCACAACGCACCAGGCAGCCACAGAAAAGCTCAGGGCAGCCTTTAGTGCTGCTCTCAGCAGCGGCAGGGCTGAGCCAGCCCTTCCAAAAGCGAAGCACAGCAGCAATCCCGGCCGGGGATGCTCATCCTGCAGCAGCACCTCCGGCTCCCTTCCCAGAGCCCATCCGCGGCTGGGACCAGTGCAGGACAGGGCACCCCTGGCTGAGCTTCCTTGCAGCAGGCAGCACTTCTCTTCTGCCTGAATTCCTGTTTGACGTGTCCTGGTTGTGGCTGTGGGTGTTGAACTGAATGCTTCCAAAAACTTACAAAAAACCTCACCAGAGGTATAAGCAGCAGCCAGGTGAAGTGGCTTGTCCTCATTCTGAAAGTGCCACATCTGTGAGCCTCAGACAGTTCACTCTTAGCTGCTGCAGACTAAAAAACTCCAAATTTTCACTCAATTTAGCCAAGATTATTGTTTCCATTTTCATTTTTGCTTCCACTCCTTTTTCTCTCTTTCTTACCTGGTACCTTCCATCCAACATTTTTCATTTCTCTATTTGTTCATCTTCTTCTATTCTAAAGTGTGCATTCCACATGCTGTTAGTCGCTGTCCCCTCTGCACTTTAAACTCAAAGGATCCCATTTCAGCTGTAAAATCTCTACACAATCCTTACAGCACGAGGCAGGCAAATTCTTCTCTCCGAGCAGCACAATCCATTACTTACAAACTATTCCTGAGATGCAGAACTGAGAGCAGGAAAGTTCAATTCTGACATCTGTGTGCTTTCCTGCATATTAGCACTTCACTGTTGGCTGCCAGCAGTATTAATTTGATTGTGCTTCATGAGAGACTTTCCTTTACATTGGTGAGAGCTACTTGAGTGAGACTAAGAGGGAATTTCTTCCCTCCCACCCCAGCTCCCCCTTTCTGCGCAATGCAGAACATTGTGTATATTTCTAATTGTTCAATAACAATATTTCTACATCTTGGCCTGAAGAGTGAAGCTGGAAGTTCACAGGACGTGATATTGATAAATAGCTTTGTTTAAATCCTTCATTGTCACTAGGTGGAAATCAAACTTACAGTTTATTATATTGATTCAACTCTTAATAACTCTGGACAGTTTTACAGATCTCCCCAGCTGGCAGTAGAAAATTCATCCTGAGAGCTCCAAAAGAGACAAAGAAAGGGCCAAAAAGCCATCTAAAGCTGCAGTTTAGGACTGCTCTATAAAGAAGGAAAATAATGACCCATTTGGAGAGTATCCCCAGTACAATTCATCAGACATTGGTTGAAGATAACAGAATATGCAGAAACTCTCAAAAGGGAGACAGTGTGGATCTGCTGTCTGAGTTAACAATATTCCTTTCAAAACCTGTTTCATGGGCACAGGCAGTAATCAAATAAATATTGATATTTTTTTTATTTATGGTTGAAAACCAGAACAGAGAGTCCAAAAGTAATTTTTAGGAGCAGTAAAGAAAAAAAGCTAAGATTTCTTTTGCCAACAGTGTTAATTATATTGAATTTAATGTGGATTAATACACAGGTGTTTGAACAGGTATTTTGTAATAGGAATAAAATAACATAAATCAGGGATCTCCAAAGCTCTGCTTAGAGCATACTCCCATAATTCTTTTATAGTTAAGGGCTACTCCTGTGAAAGATGACATGCTCAATAAGAGCAAGATAAGGCCATACATGAGAATTTTCCTTTCCTTTGTGTTCTACAAAAGCTTGCTGAGCATCTTTAAAAAGGGCAGTGCATACATATTTCAAAGTTCAAATACTTCTGGAAAGCATTAGGTAAAATATTTGCTTAACACTCCTGCAACAGATTTCTCATATTTTGACCAAAAAAGCCCCAAAACCCACTAACCACCCCCCCAAAACCCCCCAACAACCCCCCCCAAAGTAAAAAAAAAGGATAGAAATTATTTAGCAAAGAACCCCTAAACCTGAAAATATAATAGAATACATTTAGAATAAGAGGAAATTTTTAAAATATATATACTTTTACACATTCTCTTCTCCAGGGTACAACTTTGGCAGGTAAAACATGAAGCTTCTTCAAGCACTGTAAATAGAAAAGAACCATGCAGAAAGTGGGAAGGCAGTAGGATAAAGGGGATTGGGGTATCCCTGCTAATATCCTCCTTTTGGGCAAGCAGTGATTGCTCCATTCTCCCTTCCACAGCCTCTTTTGAGGGGCCCGTGCTGCTGCCTAGCAGCTTCCTCACCAAAATAATTTTCATGTGTGGTAAATGGCACATCACAAATCTTTCCACCTCCCCAGTTTTAGCAAGATAAGCACTTACTTTCCCTCTGTTCCAAACTGTGTAAATATACTTCAAGAAGTTTTATCTAAACCAGCGGGAAACATTTCCTTTTCCTGTGTTACCTAAGAAACCACATGTACCTGGGCCCGTGATGAGCACGCTGCTTTTTAATGGACAGCTTTTTGTGCTGTTGACACTATGATCTAGCTCAGAAGGCATTTTGAGACTGGAAGGAAGAGACTTTTACCTTGATGGAAATAAGCCACAAAAGCCAGCAGAGATGTTACTTATCACTGACTGTGAGAGGCACAGACTAGTGTAGAGTTTTACACCAGATTCTTCCCCAGTGCTAAAACAGGAATAGGCACGAACAGTATCAGGTCACATCATCTCCGTGCAGAGCTGTAAGAACCACTGATTTCTTTGTGCCATTCAGACTGATTTGCTATTATTTACCAATTCTTTTTCTCCCTCCTTACATATGCAGAGGATTGTATTGGGAAATGGTTTCCTTCAGTTACTAAACTTTTTACATTCCCCAATATGTAAAATGAGTACCAGTTATTCAGCTATCAGAATCTTGTATTTATTTCTTCCCTGCCCATCCCCCAGAGACCTTTGCAAGCAGGTAGGGAACAGAAAAAAAACCCCAAAAAACCACTGGTTTGTAAATCAAACATAACTCAGAACAACAGCAGCACATGAGCCCAGGGAAGCCAGAGCTTAAGGAAGTCAGAGCAGTTTCTAAGTGTCCAACAGCAATGACCATGTTCTCAGGGACTGTGATTTGAGTGCACAGAGTTAAAGAGTGGTTATTTCTGTAACAAATATCCACTTTAACAGGCACTTCCCACTATGGATAAAATATTTTCAGAAGGTTTTCTGAAAAAAAAAATCTGAGTTTTTCCAATTTTTTTTCTGTAAAAGCTGAGTTTTGCTGCTCCAAGACTGAGTTTAGCCTGGGAAGGGCAGTGAGAGGATGGGTCAGGCTGGGAGGGACCTGCAGAGCCTGACTCTGTCTCACCACCCAGGGCTGAGGGGATGGTGCTGCTCCTCCAGGAGCACAGCCCATGCTGCAAAGAGCCTGTTCCCCCACGTGCTGACCTTTCCTGCTGTACAGCAGCAGCAGCAGCAGCTCATCTCTCCGGAGCTCTAATGCAGCCAAATTAGTCAGAAAAACCATGCTGTTGCCCTAGGCAACTACATGCATGGCTTTGTTTTTGTAGCCATGAAACTTTCTGCAATGCTTCCTTCTGTTTGGGTGCACGGAAAAGTGCAGATCCGTTCTTGGAATCCCACCATTAAAGAGCATTTCTCATTAGCATTCACTTAACATAAAGATCACAGCCATTTAGGAGCCCCTTTTATTGTTACAGACAGGAAAATACATTCCTACAGGCTCTTTTCTCTAGAACCTGCAATCATATTTCAGAAACCATCCAGCCTGTGCTCGAAACAAAAGTTTACTGTCCATTCTTATTTTCATCCAGTACTGAATATTTAGATGTTGATAGCATTACATTTTCACAGCTTTTTTTAGTTCTGCCCCCCCATCCTTAAATAAGTCATGGGAAGAGAAAAAAAAATTATTTTCCCTTTCAAGCTGAGCTGTCACATAATAAAATATTTCATCGTATTTGATTACATTAAGAATCTAACGTTCATTGTATACCCTCACTTCCAAAATTTCTGAATATATGTATGTTGAAATTAAGCAAGTGTGACATAGTTCTTGGTTCCCTTGGGAACAATATTCAGAGCTCATTTGAGTTGTGACCTGCTTATGCTGCCAGGGAGTATTAGTATTTTTGTTGGATCTTTAGAATAGAGATATGGAGTGAAGGACAAAGGAAAAATAAGGCTCTAAATTCACAGATGAAAACCAGATGAGATACTGCTCTGTTTCAGAAGGCAGTGTTGGCAGACTTTTATAGAATCTGCCCCATTTCATAAGCTCTGTTGGACAGATTACTCTTTCTCATAGTAAAATGTTTTACATGAACTATGAATGGAGAAATCTACAGCCCAAGGTGTCTAAATAAGTTGCAATGAAGAATCAAGAATGGAAATTTAGGAATTATTTTGCAAAATGCATGGTGTTCCAAAGTAGAACAGAACCACACATCCTACAGTGTTGCCTTTTGTCTCCTGTCACAGCCCAGTCATGAGAAGCACCCACTCCATTATAAATGGAATTTCTGCTGTTGTCATTTCTGCTCCAGCACTGGGCTGTGTACAACTTAACTGAATGGCTTGGCCCCTGTTCATTGGAACAAATAATGCTTATTTATCTGTATATCCTTCCTTCACCTAAACCTGGCTGCTGAGTTCTACATCTGACCTGTCACCCTCTCAGTCCATTGCCAGTGACAAAATCCAGACCTCTGTACACAGTTCATACAGATTTTAGGATTGGGCTCTCATGTACATTAGGATTAGGCTCTCTGTCTTTTCACTCCCGTTCCCTTCCTGTGAGTTCCAGGCAGGAATAGGCCAGGGAATAGTTCTCCATCCCTCTTCTCCCAGCTGCCGTGGATTCCATTCCCTCTCTTCCTGCCCCTTCCTTACACCTCATGCAGAGCTGATCTGAACACAGACACACATTTAATTTCAATTAGTACCATTTGATGCGGTGGCTCACTGAAGTATTTATCCCATTTCTGAGGTAAATAAGCATTTGCCATGTGGGAAGGTTGTAAGTGCTTCCATAACCGAAATTGCATTCCAAAATCCCTTCATAGGCAAGCTGGGCTTGGGAAGGTTTGAGGCCACGCCTGACTGACAGTGCAAACCTTGGAGCTATCGAGCTCATGGTCACAGGGTCACCAAAATAAACTCTGTCTGAGCTGCAGCTCAGTGAAACCTTCCTCAGCTCTGATCTGATTCTGGGTCCAATAACAAAAAACAGCTGACAGGTCAGAAAAACCTGTCAGGCACTGCTTGGATGCAAAGGAGTTTTCCTCCAGTGCAGATTATCAATACTTTTCTGTTAAAGCAGCAGCCTCATTTTTAATACTGCACTGAATAATCTTAAGCTTATTAAACTGCCTCATGTTACAAGTACAGACAGTTGTACTCAAACATGAAAATGAGTCAAGGAGAAAAACCAAACCTGTTCCTCATAAGAACTGCAAATATGAATGTGTTCCTAGTAGTTTTCACTACATATTTAAGTTTGCCTTTCCTGTCTTCATTTTCTTTCCCTGAGAGGGAACAGTGAACTTGTTCTTCCTGAATAGGGATAATTTATGATTACCTTGTTTAATTTTATTATTTTGCTGCCTTAAGTTCTTGTTTACAATGCCTTTTCTGCAGCAGAACAAAAATCCCTTTAAAGTTCAACCTGCTAAATTAATAAACTCTGTTCTCAGTTTTAGCTCCATGTTAAATGGAGCTGCATAAAATTGTTATAACACACCCATAAAACAGCAGCAGATGCAATATGTTCAAAACGATTATTTTCTTTTAATTTTGTAAACATACAGAAAGTTTGCATTATAGCCTACCCTTAAGCACATCCCTGCTGTAAATTAAAGACGTGCCAAATCAGCTCCAAACACATTTTGCAGTAAACAAACAATGAGACGTGGGACACCACAAAATGAGAGAAATGAGACATCAAGGAGGAGTAAAAAGCAGTGGCCAACACAGAGCAAAGCATTTGACAAATCCAGAAACATTTCTGCATCTCTGTGTGTTTGGCCACCACAACCATGTTTTGATCAAGGTTTTGTAGCACATGGATAAGGTCTGCATGGTATTTCACAGATAAGACAATAAGAAAATTATCATTTCATTCCCCGGTTTTATCCTCTGGGACTACAATGAAGGGTCTCAAAGGCTCAGGAAATATCTGAGATGTCAGGGTACAAAATGAAGTGGAATTGACCCAAAGAGGATTGTGTGTCAAAGAGTGAAGAGCTGTGTGTTTTTATTAGCAGTAATAACAAAGTTTCTGTGTGATAGACAGTTCTGTCAAAATTCCAGGATTAGTTATCTGCTGAACAGTAGAAAACGGAGTAAACTAATATGAAACCTAAGTATTGGATAGATTATACACTAAATACTAAGGCACAAACCACCAAACCCTCTAAAATTTGTAGAATCAGCTCTAAAAGAGGAAAATATCCAAAGGTAGCAACAGAACACACACATTTCTCTGTGCTTTCATGCTCTCAGAACAAGTCCATGTCTGTATATAACATCTGCATATGTTTTTTCAAAAGATACATTCCCTGCCCTAATCTGCTCTTACTTAGCATTGAGAAAGTGTTCAAAATTCATGCAGTGCTTCATAAACTTGGCAACACGAAAAATTGATCCAAGCTTCAATCAAGGTAACAGGAGATTGTACACTGACCTCAATTAGCTTTGGGTCAGGCCTTGGGAGAGTTACCAGTGTTCTAAGCAGTCATCATCCGTGGCTACATGCACGGAGAGTAAACCATGGGCACCTCCAGAATGGGCAGAGTTACTCATATGAGCACAAGGCCAGCCAAAATTTTGTGGTTTTGGTGGGGTTTTTTTTTGTTGTTGTTTTGGTAGATTTTTTTGTTTGTGTGTTTGTTTTGGTTTTTTTTTTTGTTAAACAATGATTTCATTAAAAGTCTGCTAAGTCAGCCTTTCCCCATTGCTGAACTAAACCTCAAGGTAATCTTAAAAAAAATTACATGCCAAGAGAAAAGAAAACTGAGTTGGTGACCTGGAGCAGCTTCAAATGCAACACACGGCTCTGGGTCAGACTGAGCTCTGTCCTAAGGGCTGGGAGCTGCAGAAGGTCGTGTGAAGGATGGCAGTGGCACCAGAGCACAAGCCTTTTCTCTTTCTCTTTTCTTTTCTTTTCTTTTCTTTTCTTTTCTTTTCTTTTCTTTTCTTTTCTTTTCTTTTCTTTTCTTTTCTTTTCTTTTCTTTTCTTTTCTTTTCTTTTCTTTTCTTTTCTTTTCTTTTCTTTTCTTTTCTTTTCTTTTCTTTTCTTTTCTTTTCTTTTCTTTTCTTTTCTTTTCTTTTCTTTTCCTTTTCTTTTTTTTTCTTTTTTGTCCTTCCTCCCTTCCTTCCTCCCTTCCTCCCTTCCTCCCTTCCTTCCTTCCTCCCTTCCTTCCTTCCTCCCTTCCTTCCTTCCTTCCTTCCTTCCTTCCTTCCTTCCTTCCTTCCTTCCTTCCTTCCTTCCTTCCTTCCTTCCTTCCTTCCTTCCTTCCTTCCTTCCTTCCTTCCTTCCTTCCTCCCTCCCTCCCTCCCTCCCTCTCCCTCTTTCTCTTTCTTTCTCTTTCTCTTTCTCTTTCTCTTTCTCTTTCTCTTTCTCTTTCTCTTTCTCTTTCTCTTTCTCTTTCTCTTTCTCTTTCTCTTTCTCTTTCTCTTTCTCTTTCTCTTTCTCTTTCTCTTTCTCTTTCTCTTTCTCTTTCTCTCTCTTTCTCTTTCTCTTTCTCTTTCTCTTTCTCTTTCTCTTTCTCTTTCTCTTTCTCTTTCTCTTTCTCTTTCTCTTTCTCTTTCTCTTTCTCTTTCTCTTTCTCTTTCTCTTTCTCTCTCTTTCTCTTTCTCTTTCTCTTTCTCTTTCTTTCTTCCTCTTCCTCTTCCCCTTCCCCTTCCCTTTCCCTTCCCCTTCCCTTTTTTCTTTTTTCTTTTTTTCTTTTTTTTTCTTTTTTCTTTTTTCTTTTTTTTTCTTTTTTTTTTTTTTTTTTTTTTTTTTCTTTTTTTTCTTTTTTCCTTTCCTTCCTCCATCCCTCCCTCCCTTCCCCTCCCTGGTGATTTCTGGTATTCCCTGGCTCTCCATTGGGCCACCCCCGAGGCTGTGCAGCCCCTGACACGGGCAGGGCGCTGTGTTGTGTCACACCCCACTCCAAGGGCGCCCCTCCAGCCCCTCAGACACCAACACCTCCGTGCCCCAGCCTTGCTGCACGCCGTGCCAGCAGCCAGTAAACCATGTCTGATCACTGCCTGTTCTCTCTGGGTGTGACCTGGCAGCTGGTTCAGGCTCTAATCCAGAGTTCCCAAATTCAGGCTGAGGAGCTGCTCA
Organism: Acrocephalus scirpaceus scirpaceus; assembly: GCA_910950805.1. Taxonomy (NCBI): domain Eukaryota; kingdom Metazoa; phylum Chordata; class Aves; order Passeriformes; family Sylviidae; genus Acrocephalus; species Acrocephalus scirpaceus. The sequence goes on along the minus strand of OU383776.1, from coordinate 81,337,887 downwards.
GAGGTGCCAAGGAGAGCAGAGCTGTCACCACCACCAAGAGCAACAGGGAGGAGAAGGAAATTGAATGCTAATTATTTGTCATTATTTCTCCTTTCAAGGAAAAATTGCTGACTTGCTGGGATGGTTAAAACAGCATGTGGTTCTAGTGCTTTATACAAGCTAAATTATTCCAAGTTCAGGGTAGTTACCTGGTAAATGAGGTTAAAAAAATCTCCTTTAATCAGACAAGGAGGATATGGACAAACTGTCAATAATTTTTCTGTATGTTGGTCCTTTGTACCATTCAAAAGATGCCAGTTCCAAACACTACCTTCCATTTTTCTGACCCTCTAGGCTCCTAAAGAACCTTTTCAATGGAAACAGGAATATTTTCCAAGGATATGCTCTTGACTGCCTCTTTCACTAATTCTTCCTGAGTAGTGAAAGTGCTACAACCCCTCAAATACTTCACAGTGCCATCTAAACAGATTACTTGTAAGATGCCAGGCTCAAGGAAAGTCCTTGGAATTTCTGATGAGACTTCCATAAATTTACAAGTTAAATCAGTTATGAAGAAATTGTTCCACTCACATTTCAAAGACTATTTTTTTATAGAGAGACACACAGACTCACCCCACAAGAAGAATGTAATGGAGAATTTCTTTTATTCATGAAGAAGACAGAAGCAGAAAAAGTCGCATTTGAAAATATAACCAGTTTGAATCAACACATTAAGGAACCTCTGGCACATACTGGGAAACTGGGGGGAAAACAAGAGGAACATCAAACCTCCAACATATATAGAGCACTCAATAGCTGAGCAATGTAAAGCCTCAACATCACTAATAAATACAGGCCTTGTGAAACAGGTGATGTATACACTGAATTAAAATGTGGGCATTTGTAGTTTGGTACAGGAGGAGTAAATAAAATACGAACTACAGTGCAAGGAGGAGACACAGCTACCCCAGCAGGGGGGTACAGTCACATCCACGTTTTCTGGCTGTTATAATTTCAGTCAGCTCAGAATGAATCCCTGTGCTCACCAGTGGAAACCCTAATTTCTGACAATTATAATGGACAACATGTTTTAATATGCTCAGTAGTTTGTGGGGAAAGAGGCAGGAAGATCCACCTCCTAAACCGTGTGAGGTATTTTATAACCAGCCCATACCCACTGCCCTGAGCTACCAAATGTCTGAACACAAAATATTGAAACCACAAGCTATTCCTCCCTAATTTACACCACAAGAAACCCTAAGTACTAAAGTTCTTCTAGCATTTAGCAGAGGCTGAGGCTTTTATCAGCTGCAAGGTTAAATCCTGGGCAGCAATGCCATTGGTGGCGGATTAGATTTAATCATCTTATACTGAAACCTTCATGTTTTAAAACTGAGGGAAGAAAAAGCTCCACACCTACACTGAATTCCAAAGGACATGTATATTAATCATAGCTTTTTTTGTTTAAATTTATTTTGGATAAATAAAGGTTTTAATTATACAGGTCCTGGCTTGTTCTGTTTGTTTCCTAATTAGAGAAAAATGGCAAGTCTCCCAATCTAAGCTCTTTCCCTCTGAAGAATTCAACAATACATTTGGACAGGCACATATATTTATTTGGAGACTGCACAATGAATAAAATCCCACTTGCACTTAACAGAGCAAAGTTTGCCAGGATTCAGTGTGTGAGCCAAAGCTCCACACTCTGCTAATGGCAAAACTAGCTCTCCCTGCAGTCCAGCAGTGGATTATGTGCATTCCTGTATGTGCCTGGAAACACCCACAACACCTGCTGTTTATTATAAATGGCTGCAATGAAAACAGACAGGTTTCAACTGTGAAAGAAGGAAAAAAGAAAAAAAAAAAAGAAAAAGGAAAAAGAAAATAAAAAGAGGAAAAAAGGAAAAAAAAAGGAAGAGGAAAAAACAAAATTGTGAGTTTAAAGAAAATAAGGACAAAGATGGTAGCTATGAGTTCTGAAGTGTTTCTGCAGAGTGCAGCATCCAGTAGCTTCCACCTAAACCTCTCAAAGCACAAAAACTTTCTGTGAAGACATTTAAAGATTATTGTTAAGGCGGCTATCAAGCCAAATGAGGTGAGGAAACTGAAGGAGGCCAGGAGCAAAGCCATGAAATCTCAACTCTAGTGACCAGGCAAACGACCAGAGCTCTGTACTTGGTTAAATCCAGACTGACACGTGATGTGCAGAGAAAACCCTCTCTGTGTATTTAACCAGTGTAGAACTCAAGTCAGGACTCTTTCCTCCAAGTTGCATGGAATTGTTTTTCAGTTCCTACTTGCATGAGAGTAGTGAAACACTACCAAATAAAAAGGATATGGATGAGAGCACCCTAAATGATTATTAACTCAGAAGGATAAAAAACCAAACCAAACCACACAGAGCACTGAAAATCTCCTTATTTACAGTAAGATCTGACTCCTATGGCCTTTTCCTACTTCCATTTGTTTAGGCTGGGTAATTTTCCTGAATGATCCCCCTTACTCCACCCTCTCCCCATCTCCAAACTTTTCCTTGAGAAAAATATTTCTGCATTTGATACAAGCAACTGCATCATTTTTGCTTTGTCCACAGCTTTTGAGGTGATGATGGAAATTATGCTAGCATGGATTTTGACTTTACTCATCCCTACCAGCAGGACCCTGGTCATATCTCAGGCGCTGACCTGGCTCACTGCTTTTGGTGAATCAGGTCAGTGGGTACCTCTTTCGCTGAGTCTGTTTGCACAAGAGCAATAAAATCACACTGCAGGTCAGACGTGGTTATTTCTTTTCCCTTGAAGGCAGCCAGACCAGTCCAGGCTCCTCTGCACAGAGTGAACCCCTCACAGCAGAAACTCTGCTGTCCCAGGGTCTTTGTTATCCAGGTATTGTTATAATCCTCTTTGAATTGTGGGAAATGAAGCCCTGGATGGAAAAGTCATTCATAGGAAACCTGCACAGATCCAGACATTAAAATGAGACCTCCAAAGCCTCCCAAATATCCAATCCATAGGGTTTTCCTGCTTCCTCTCTTGGCAAAGGTCCTCCATAGAAGGAACTTTCATGGTTTTATTCAAAGTGCCTTGACATACTTCATGTATTAAAAATGTCCTGTCCATTTGTACTCAGCCTGGGACAGTTCCTGTCAACTTCAATCCTCTGCACATCAACCCAGGCTCCTACTTCAGTCTTTTCTTTTTCCAGCCAGCTTTCCTAACATTCTCCCAAATTAAACCATATTTTCCCCACTTCTTATACCCTACAACCAACCATCACATTAGAATGCTCACCCCTCAATAAATTTTTAATATTTTCTGTGCTCCCACAGAGCGCCCTGTGTATTTTCCCAATTCTAAAATTGCCTTTGCACCTCCCTAACCCATCATAAAAGGAAGAAAACCCATTTTATTTGTATTTTTGTACAGCTTGGCTTTGAGTCTGGCTTCCACACACATCAGCTGAAAGGCAGAGCTGCTCAGAGCTGTCAGCAGAGCAAAGTCAAGCTGAGCTGTGCCATGATTTATGCAGGTAGGGCCAGAGCTGTCAGTTCCACCGGCCTGACAGTGGGGAGGAACTCTCACTGCTGAGAATCCAGATTCACCACATGACAAATCCAGCTCCGGTCCCAAAATGACAGAATGCAATATGCAATTCAAAAAAAACCCCACACTTTCAGTCGCACAACAGCAGGATAAATCAATTGGGAGACAATCTATATTAATATTGGAAGCCTGAAAGCAGACTGCTTATTTCTCCCATTTAGATTCATAATGGAGGCTAAAATATTTTGCTTAAACAGAGACACAATAAAGAAAAAAGTGCAGTTTGATTTATGATTTAAAGAGAGACCACATGTACTCTAATATTACTATTTATTAGAATTTCCCACAACTGTGACAGAATCTAATACCTTCAAAACACCAAAATGCAGCTTGACAAAGCTCCCTCCATTTCATCCCAAGCAGGATTTATGTGGCTGAAGTTGTACTTAGGTTATGAAATGATTGTTTTGCCAGCAATTCCCCAGCAATACCTCAGTCATCTGATGGAAATCAGCATTTAAATATTGTGGTGGTCCACACTGCAGCTCCTGTAATTGCTGATCCATCACCTCATCCAGGGAGGGAAACTGAGACTCCTGCTCAGCTGCCAAGGTGAGATACACTGAATGTAGAGTTTGAATCCTGATCTTGCTTGGGGACTCCAAACCTTGCTGCAGCAGCTTCTTGCTGACACCACCAGAACTATCTTAGGAGATACTTAACTTTTAGCTTTAGTGGGTATAATTCCCATATGATGCAGGTTATAATGCTTAGAAATATTATTTTTGGCACCCTCTTAAGTTTACAAGCAAGATATCTATAGCAGCTGCTGGAAGAACTGCCCAAATCAGCTTAATATAAACTGACCTTAATACAAGGGGAAGGATGGGTATTAATCCATTTGAAGAAATACAGGGAAGGTTCTTTAGCATAGTAAGTTTGTAAATTTCCTTAACATGATCTGTCCTGCAGCTTCCTTTTCTCAGTACACAGGGGAAATAAGTCATGCCCACAAGAGTCACAGACAGCTAAGAAGAAGACTAGAATGGCTGGTTTCAAGATTCCTGAGTGAAGAGGAGGAAAATTTCACCATCATCTCTGCTCTTCCCTACCAAGGGATCATGTCCACGGCTGCTCTCTGTTCCACTTGTTCCATTCCTGCCCTGGCTGGAACACACAAGCCCTGATATCAGACTGCTACTCTAAAATGGGAATTCACTGTGCAAAAAAAAAGGGCATTTAATTGCTTCCCTTCTTGGAGGTGCCTCTGCTGGGACAGATACAATCTGACATGAGCATTGTGAGCCAGGACATCAACCAGAAAATGCACAAAGACAGCTTTCCTGCAAAGGCAGCCACATCTTTTTTTTCAGAATGCAAGAGGAGAATCGTCAGAAATTCTGATGTATGTGTTATTTATTCCTCCTGTCCTGACAGGGATCAAATGTACAGCAGCCAGCAATACCGTGGGTATCATTGCACACACACATTTATGTATAAATTAATGGCACCTATAAATGTGGGCTATAGTCTGATATCCTGCCCAAGTAACAAAGCTGGATCTTACACACTATGTAGTGGAATTGCTTTCTATTTTTTAAATTAGTGATGTGGAGATTATAAATAAAACCCAAGGAAGAAGTGCTTTTCTGCAAATAGTAAATATGCATTCCTTATAATGTTTGCTGAAGATTCTGCCTTCAAATGAGTAATTCACTTTTAATCCATTTACTCCACATTCTGAATAACATCAGACCTAAAGGAAGGCTCTCAATCAGTAACACACAGACAAAAGCATTAAGTTGGCTTGAGACATTCAGGATTTTCTCATTTTATCCCTAATCTTCCTTTTTTAGGGATTTCTGAACTATGCTGGTGCCAGTGAAATACCAGTTCATGCCTTTCCAAGCTGTTTTGCTAACCAAACTAAAAAGAAAATTCCAAAGCAAATAAGTAACTATCTCTGAGACAGAGTGACAGGAATTTTTTTTTCCCCTAGTAGAAGACAAAGTGGGTAACAGTTGCTTGGGGGTTTTTTATGGACATGTTCAGTGACATGTTTATGAAAATTAGATATTAAAAGCTCAGCACCTAATTCCTCATCTCAAATAAATTCTCACAATTCTCAAGGAGAGTCATGGAATTTTCTGCTTCCTTGAAAAACAGCCCACTACTCAAGCCAGCTTTTTTTAGGAATACTTATAAATTATGTTGGATCATTTTTAAGGATGTGACTACAGGATGCTTCCTCCTTTTCCATAGCTCCAAAGAGCTGACAGCAATCCTTCAGAGTTTCAGATGAAGCTGAAGGAGTTTTGTGCAAGCTGATATTTCATTACACATATACCTGAACTCCTAAACCAAACACAACTCTTCTACTCTTCTATTTATTTACTTCTTCTCTGAAATAAGCACCAGGCCATGAATCTGCAAGCAAATGGTCAATTATTATTCCTCATCTAATGTAGAGAGTCCTCAGCATTTCATTTTATTGCAAATTACATGGACAGGGCAAGTGCCTACAGTCATTACTCAGCCTGATCAAAAAATCAACCCTGGGTACAGGTGAATGACAACACTCTCCAGTTCATTTCTTCCTTGGAACCCATTAACCTCTTCCTTTTGAGAGCTCCAACAGATTTTTTTTTTTATTTTATTTTAAATCTAGATCCAAGGTTCCTTTATTATCAGTTAGTCTATCACATGTTGCTCTAAAAATGCACTCTCCACACAGCCTGCAGTTAGAGAGCTCACAAATTAAACAGCAATCTTGTGTAGTGGGGATAAAATATCACTATGGGAAACAAGGAGGTCATCAGTGATGGAAATATAATTCAACAAGATACCTGTCCACTGGAACTGATAAAGGCTTAAAAGCCACACTTGACAGGAACAAAGAAAAGCCTTCAACTCCTATTGATAACCAAAACCAGTATTTTACTGCCTTTGTAACACCTCAGGAACATCTTCCTCCACAAGAAATCCAACTGAACTGAGCAGAGGAGAGCAGCATGGAGTGCAGGTAGTGCAAGGAAGGGCCAGAGAAGAGAAACTGGAAACAAATACTGAACTGGGAGAAAACAACTGCCCATGTCTGCTGACGTTCTGTGTCTCTGGAGAAAGACTAATTACAGAGGGATTTACAAGAACATGTAGGGACAAGACATGGGGGAATGGCTTCAAACATCCAGGGGGCAGGGCTAGATGGGATCTTGGCCAGGAATTGTTCCCTGTGAGGGTGGGCAGGCCCTGGCACAGGGTGCCCAGAGCAGCTGTGGCTGCCCCTGGATCCCTGGCAGTGCCCAAGGCCAGGCTGGAGCAACCTGGGACAGTGAAAGGTGTCCCTGCCATGGCAGGGGGTCTAGAACAAGAGGGGTTTTAAGGTCCTTTCCAACCCAAGATGCAATTTCAGGCATTGAAATTAGTGATGCTTTAAATTTACTTTCCTACACAACTGATTATGAATATTTAGCATCTCTGTATTGCTCCCTTTCCTTCACTCTTCACACAGCACACACATTTTCACTTGCCCCTCCGTCATTCTAAAACCAAAGGGAGAAGAGTCTACCCAGAAGTATGCAAATAACAGCACAGCTGTGCTTATTTATTAATAAAAATTAAGGAATGGCAATCTGATACGGCGAACACGATGTTTTAATAGAGGAGCCTTAGGCAGCAGCAGTACATGAGCAGAGTACCCTTCTTTTAGTCGAGCAGTTCATAATAGATTGCACAGCCCCTGTGGGAGCTCAGAGCAGCTCTTTGCAGTCAGTTCAGGGGAAGGAAATACAAATGCTTTTTGCAGATGTCTGTAGCACTCCTGCGAGCCCTAAACTGGTGAGTTCTCTGTTTGTCCCTCTGAAACAAGACTTACAAAAAAACCCCAAAAAACCAAAACCAACCAAACAATAACCAAAAAAAAAAAAACCCCAAACCCATAGAAACAGCAACAACCAAAAAAAAAATTCCCCAAAAACCCCAACCACCCCCAAAACCCAAACAAAAAAAACCCTAACCCACCAAAAAAAAAAAACCAAACCAAAACCCAACAATAAATCAAAAACCAAAAAACTAACTAACAAACAAAAACACCCCCCCAAAAATCCCACCATAAATAAAACCCACAAAAACCCAACCCAACCAGGACAGCAGGTGTAAACTGGTGACACTGTTCCCTGACTCTCCTTCCCACCCTGCTGTTTTCCTGGCTGGCACTCAAGCCCCCAAGGGCTCAAGGCAGGGAATTCTGCTGTCCAGCCTGTCCTGCTCCCTTGTGCCAGGAAATGCAGGTGAGCACCACCCAGGCTGCTTGGGCTCATGGGTTCTGTTTGCTCTGAATTTTCCTTCTTTAGACCTCTTCAGTAGGTGAGCACGGGAAACAGCACGCAAGGAATAATTGAAATTTAAGAGTTTTGTGTTAAAATGGAGGGTGAGGGACTGAGCACTTTATTCAAAAACAGTGAGAAATGTGCTCTCACCTCCCACAGACCCATTTTGTACGAGCAGTAAGAGCTGACCCCAGAGTTACCCTGATTTCCTGCCCCTCCCTGTGTCCTGCTGGAAATGCGAGAGGACCCTGTTGTGGAGCACACAACTTCTCTGAGCTGAGCTTTTCCCTGGCACTGCAGGCTGGCAGTGAGCACTGCCCTGTTTTATTTACACACAGAGGTGCAGTCTCACGGCCCCTGGGCATAGATTGGCTGCTGCAATAAGATTATTTGGAATTATGAGTGGCTACCTCCGTTTATTTTAGAGGATTTAAGTCATGCCAGAGTCTTCTGATGGACAAAGCACCGGGAAGTTACAAGCTTGCATTTCAAAGGGGTCCTTGCTTAAAATCCTCCCTTTACAGATTGATGACAGCTTAAATATTTGATTTTTCACTACTTAAAAAACCCCTCTGCTGCTAATAGCAATATAATCACTAAAGCAGCTACCAACCACTGAATGTATGAAAAAGCATATATGACAGCACATAAGCAAAAGTTACAGAAGTGAAGTTCCTTAGAAATTATACAGTCCCAAATTAAAAAAAATTTATTTCATAAATTTTATTTTCAGGTTAACTGATTCTATAATCTAAATTATTTTTTAAACAACAAAGCTGGAGAAGAGAATAAAATAGAAATCAAGGCTTAATTTCATCATTTCTCCAAATTTCATTTGACTTTGAGCATGCTAAAAAGGAAAGAACAAAGATGCAAATCCTGATACTATTTCTTTGTGAAACACAAACAAAAATATTTTGTATTAATAATTTAACTAAAATATTCTTCATCTACTCTAAAGCAAGAAACACTATGATGTCTTTTTTTAATGTTATTCTTGGCAATTAAAATGACTCTTCCCCAAAGCCTTAACAATTTCTTTGTTTCTCTCATGCAGGTGAAATTCCCATAAGGAAAAGAGTTACCACCAAAATTCAAGATGATCTGTCTCGTATTCCAGAGACACTGATAATTTTTTTTCATTAAAAAGAATTCAATACGTTGTACATCCAGTACAAACAGAAGCTGTATTTCACATATCAGGTTTTGATCGTAATTTATGCACAGACTTTGCCTATTGCAACAAATCCATGCTAGAAAGGAATTAGAAAGCCTTGCAACATGGAAACCTGCTTGATTTAAATACTGCAACCCACGTGCTCAGACCTTTAGCAACCCTAACATGACTTTGTTCCCTTGGTCTGTTTGGGAATACAAAAGTTGTTTGTATCTTTGCTTTTATAAAGTTCTTCTTTGTATGTACAAGGTCAAATAAGAGTAGAGAGCTTCAGATTCAAATAATGTACATAGAAGCAGCAATATTGTACCAGGGTACCTCAGCCATGGCAAGGTAAAGAAACTCCCACACCTTTGTGATGGAACCTCAATGCCAATGTTTTTAAGCCCAAAGACACAATTCCAGCCATCTTAAAGGAAAAGAAAATTACTACAGAGATAATAACCAAGATAACTGAGCTTTAAGATATCTCAGTCCGTGTAATCTGCTGTCAGTCTTACTCAAGAGTGATGGTGGCACCTCCTTGTCCCAAATGACTGCCTCAGGTTTGCCACCCCTGTCTCTGCTGCCTCCTTGTTCCACCACCCGAGCCCCTGATGTTTTGTGGCACTGCTTGTGCCACAAACAGTGACAATATTCTCAGGGTCACCAGAGACAGCAGCTGGAAAACCAGACTGACTCGAACTGGGGGATGTACAAGGAGCACTTTTAATCGTCCCCAGGACCCAGCTGCACCAAGTGAAACTTCTTCTCTTCAGCCCCATACCAAACCCTCTCTTGCTGCCACCCCTGAGCCAGGCACCAAGAAATAAATGAGTATTCGTGCATGAATTCTTTGCAGGAGCAGCATCTTTGAGTCAGTGGTTCCAGAGCCACATTCAGCTCATAAACTTCTCTAAAAAATTCTCCAAAGAATCTCCATCAGCTGAAGACTCAAGACCCTGTGAATGTCTGACCAGGAAGTCAACAGGTATATAAAGAAACTGCACAGATTTACCTCCACCCTATAGCTCCTAATTATTGTAAAAAAGGAAATTTGTTTGCAGTGTTTCTTGTTAAAGGTCCTGAAGGTGTTTAGCATCTTAAAATTCACTGCCAGATTGTTCTAATGACAGCAGGTCTCTCCCTTCATTAAAGCACACTGGGATTGCAGCAGGGCAAAGAAAAGTAAGGAGTTAACACATTAAAAAACTCAACATTCAGAAAGGATGAGTGTTGCTCTGAATTTTCAGTTTTCTGATGTTTTCATAGTTTCTGAATTTTTTCTCACATGAGTGTTATAAATAGAAGTAATGTTTATGTTATATACAAGTATGTTTTTCATTCCTCTCTTGAGGTGGGAACAATTGATAGACTTTTAGTTTGACCAATGTAGTTAGAGAGGTAGCAACCTTATCCTCCAATCCATGGTCTGGCTGAAAATACTATATAATTAGTCAGACAATAAAAGTCAGGGGCTTTTGCCCTGTGAACTAGACAGAGCCCATATGTTCCTTTCATGTCCTATTGTGACAGATGAGAAATTCTGAACTGCTGTGATAATTTAATGAGCTCACAAAAGCATATATAGCATGTACAAACCCACAGATTTAAGTTTGTCCTCTTGGATATTCTCTTCTCCCACTACCTGATGTTATACGAGTATGTCCCCCCCACCTAATTTACTGTTTCTAATGGAAACAGATTTCACTTTATGAATATATTTCTGGAATCAGAAAAATGTAAAACATCAAAGACCTATCATGTCACTAACCTGTCTGTCAAGAGAGGATGCAGGAATTCTTATTACAGTGCATTGGCCTGTTTAGCTCAGTTATAATGAGATGAGGCTTTCATCATTTCCCTTTTGGAATCAGTTTCATTATTTGCTGAAATTCACTCTTAAGATATTTTTGATCCTAAAATACAACATTAAGTCATCTTTTTTTTTTTCTTTTTTTTTTTTTTTTTTTTTTTTTTAATTTGTTTTTTTTTATTTTTCTCCTTGCTGCTTTTAGGATTTAGATTTCACGTAACTGCAAACAACCCCTGTCCTTCCCTGGTGTTTGCACCACTCAATCACTCAGATCTGGTTTTCCACTGGACTTAGAGAAAATATCTCAGCTACCATAAGTACCTCTGAAAAAGTTCAGACTCAGGTTGTTAAGTGTCTATCTCACTTGGATATATCTCCCTTTTACAGTTTTTTATCATGCTACCAGTCAGGAAATCAGATTAATGTTGTCATTTGGTAAAGTGTGCCAATATTAAGAGTAATATTGCAGCATTTACCTTGAAGAGATTTTTGATAATGAAAACTTGTCTATTATGATCTGCCATTTCCTAGCACTGCCTACTGCAAAATCTGCTGTTCTTTACAGCAGCAATTAAAGGCTGCAATCTTCAGCATAAAAATTTTATCTGAAGAGCAGCACATCCACTGGTTCCTAGGCTCCACAGCAGCCTCACATCTGGGCTGTTAAAATAGATACATCCATGAAAGGATTCACTTTTACATGCATTATCTAGGAAAAGACTTTGCCAATCTTATGAGGTCTTGCCATAACCTGTCTGCCCCTTTTTGCAAGGCTGACTTCTAACCCTGACTAATATAACGAACTATTAATTATACCAGGGACATTTAACAGTGCTTGATTATGAATCTTGATTTTTTTATCACAATCTACATGTCATCCAAAAAAAAACCAAACCCAAAACCAAGTGCTCTTCATCAAGAGAAAAGTTTTTCCTAGGAAAAAAAGGTTTTTATTTCTGTATATAGGAAAATGCAGCTGTGGGAAGACCTTGGTTCTCCCACATCCCAGAGAGCTTGGAACATTTCCAATTAAATATCTCTGCCCTTCACATGTAACTTGTTGTACACTCCTTGGAGTATTGAGCTGCCCTTTTTTTGAAACTTTGAAAGCATCTCTCATGCCTTGGCAAGTATTACAATAAATTATAAGTGGCTTGAGAATTTTTAAATGTACATTTTTTGGCTGTCCCCATCCACATTAAGTAACTGCAGTCTATCATGTCCATTTCATAGCATCTGAGCACCGTGGACAAGTGAATAATTAGCTTTAGCAAGAATAGCCAGATTTATGTGAGGAAAAATTTAACTCCTAGAAAGCTCAGCAACTCGAGATGGATTTCTCTCTTCATGCAACACTAATCTCAGTTCATATTTCCCTTGTACTTAAGACAAATTGGTGAAAATGGACATGATTTAATTAAAATCTGAAGCCTTCACAGTGCTTGTCTCCTAAATGAGACTTGTAATGAAAATGAAAAAGACTACTTCTAAAACTTGCAAGCACCAGATTTTTTTTCTTTCTTTCTTTTTTTTTTCTTTTTTAACATTAATAAATAACTTACGAATAGAGTCTTCCTGGTAGCAATGGAGGTAGATAAGAAGCAAAACTTTCACACTTCTACTCATGAGGACAGGAGAGATTTGAGCAGAGAGTTGTTCCATTCCACCCCCAAACCCACCCCATGGAAAAGCACCACACGAAGGGTCACAGCCATTCCAGGATTCCTCAAAAAAGGGAAAAAGGAACAGGCCTGCACGGGGTGTGCTGTTTCCAGTATCCCAACACGGGGGTTTGTCCCTGTGAAAATTTAGAAGGTTGGAATGTTTATTTTCCTGCCTGTTTTTCCTTCCCTGAGGGATACTCAGCAAAAGTCAGATGGCTGAAAATGTTTTTTTCCCCATGTTGACCATTGGCGCGTTTCAGATGTGAGTTTAAATTTCTTTTAACACACAAACACAAGCAGGTGATTTCTGGCTTGCTGTTTTCTTGTAATGCTCATACAGACATAAAATCAAGTACCTGAGGGTATGGCTTTGGAGCAGCATATTTTTTAATTTTCTCCTTTGGTGTGGATTCACTCTTTGACTTTGTAAAACATCAGTTAAAAAGTGCCCTCCCTGGACCTCTGCAGAATGCAGCACTGAGCACATTTACCCAGAGAGCAGCTGAGAGGGAAACACCTCCCTTTGCCACCACCACCATTTACAGCTGGATCCAAACCATATCTCCTACAGGGAAATGTCTTTAGTTACAGCAAAAACTTGAATTAAAAAGAACCCCCAGCATCACAAATTTTTTTATCATAAATTACCATCTACAACAAGAATGCTCCACAAAATCTCCTTTTATTGGAAGTCCCCCAGCATTTGCAACTTCCATCTAAAGTCTGGTCCTTATGTGGAATTTCTTTCTCTTCTTACTTGTCAAAGCAGTAAGAGCCTCAAATAAAGTTCAAAACAGCCAGGCAGTCTTGTTCAAAATAACTGAACTATTTGATTCTTCACACACCTTTAAATAAAGTATTTTATTAAATACTCCAAAACACAGTTGTGTAGCTGCTGAAAAGCTTGTATGGGCTCAACTGCCTCTTCCCCTCTATGTATTTTCCATTGAGGGTTATTAAATATAAATGCAAAACCTTTAACTCAGTAAATCCTGAAGCCTAAAGTTTCTGAAATTAAAAAGAATTATGGAGAAATATTTCTGCAGTCCATTTCATCCTTCCCTTCCTCTTTGCCATCCACAGCATGCTGCACCAGACACAGGTTTGGTCTGATCCAATAAATACACACAGTCTTATGTTATTTTAAGTTTTGTTTCCAGAGGAAATGCCAATTAAGCAATGACATTCTCCATCTGCCTGCCTGCCAGTACTTCATGTCCCAATACAATTTTGGAATCAGTAAATTAATTTTGACAAAGTTTTCAGAGATTATTTAATTCCAGCAGGCTCTTGTGAGTTTGGCTGCTGGGTAAAGCGAGTCCCAAGTCCATTGGAACAGTAAAAAACACGTACTGTGTGTTTTAAAAACACACACAGGCTGCCCACCCTGCATTATTTCTTCTTTAAGATGTCTATATCCACTCCTAGCAGCCCAGCTAAAGAGCTGCTTCAGAGCTCCTAAGGCATTTGTTATTAAAACCAAGAAAACAAAGTTATTTGCTTTTATTTTCCAGCTAGTGGCCTTACAAAACAGAAATGAAACGAAAATCATTACAACAGAAAGTGACACTTTCAACAGCATCTTGATTCAAAGTGTGTGAAAGATCCCACAGCTTAAATCTGAATCACCATTAATAATAAAGCAAAAGTATTTTAACTAAAAGAAAACAAAAATCTTCCCCTTGTTTTTGGTACTGATGTGTATTATAAAGGAGAAAGCCAAAGGAGTAAACTCTTCTTTATTTAATGATGATGCTGTACTTTATATGCACAAGCAGACTTCTGGTTTTTTTCAAACTTCCAATAACAAACAGAGAAAACATGTATTATTGATTAGTTGTCTTCTTTTGAATTAAAAATAAGTGTTGAGATTGTCCACACAGTTACTGTGAATTTGAAGCTTTTTCAGGCAATTGTAAATACAAATCTGACTTTTAGAACAGAAGAGAATTAGAATTTGCTAGAATTACATTTTCATAGCTTAAAAAACGAAAACCACCAAAACTGAACAACAAAAACACGAAACTAACTGTCAGAAATAGGTGGACAGCAAGTGCCTTAGCTTGTGGTGGTAAATTGGTGGGTTTCACTCACAGGTAGTGATGCCTTAAGTTTCAGCTCTCATGTACTTCAGACTCTGTGCTGCCCAGGGTGCAGCTCTGAGCTCACAGTCAGGGTCACTCAGCTCTCTGCACACAGCAGGGACACAAAACAAATCCTTGTCCTGCTGCACACCAAGGACAACTTTCAGCCCAACAGCACAAACAAGGGTGGCTGGAGGGAGGAACAAGAAGGATGGGAGCTCACAGCCTGGAGCTGGGATTGGACAATTCAACCCCAACGTGCAAATGGACCCAAACTTATCAAAGTGTGAGACCTCGTGACTGTTTGTCCATTTTGTGCCCATTTTGGGTCCATTTTGTGCCCATTTTGGGTCCACCTTGGGTGCAGCCCTGGCCAGGCCCTGTCCTGCCCAAGGTGTCCCCTAAAGGCCTTTCAATAAATCCCTGCTTTATTCTCTGGCTCTGTCCAGTCTCTGTTCCAGCTCAGCCTTCCCAAGGCATCAGTAGCCAAGAAGGAAGAGTTACACACAGGAAAAAAGATTTCAGAGAGCACAGGCATTAGTTCCACAGCCTCCCAAAGCTGCAAAACATTGAGTTGTGCTTCTCAGCAGAAGATTTTCCTAACTCTTCTCTTTTTTTCAAACTGAATTTCTCTTTTGGCAGGAATTTCCTGCTGTCCCATTTGCCAGCCCCTGGTTCCAGCAGCTCTCAGTGAATAAGTGCTGCTCTCTGTGCATGTGCAGCTGATTAAGGACACTCAGCTCAGCCTCTCGATGTGACACCCACCCATGTTAAACTGCTTGACCTTAATCCCTACCAAGGGCTCTCCAATCTGGGGGCAGCTCCTTTGCTAAATGTGGCTGGGCTTGATTAGCACCAAACACAGCTCTTTCCAACAGAGTTACGAAATGATTTTTGCATTTCTTTCCCCTCTTTACATCTCCTCCCCTTCTCCCTCCTCCACCTGCTCTCCCTGTGGTTCCCTTTTCACCCCTTCAGTTTCTCTTCCCTCAGAGCTCATTTCTGAGGAGCTCTCCCCACCCCAGCCCCACGAAATCCCCTCTCTATCAGCTACACTCCACCCAGGCTTTCTCCTTCTCACCTGAAGATTCCCATCATTAATACCACAGAACTCATTTCTGAAGAACTCTCCCCACTCCAGCCCCACTAATCCCCAAATTTCACCCGAAATCCCCCCTCTGTGAGCTACACTCCACCCAGGCTTTCCCCCTCTCACCTGAAGATTCCCTTCATTAATACCTTTTTAGCCTTTCCTCACTCCTCTGCCCACAAATTAAGGCCTTTTTTAGTATCTCTCCCATTATTCTCCCTCTGCTGAGAAACGAACACATTTTAACAATTCAAGAATGCATGAAAAATTCATTCATGTATTTGTACAAGTCTTTTAAGACACAATTATGAATCCTTGATTCGCCATACTTTAGAAACTGTCCAATTAATAGCAGAAATCCTAATTTGTAAAAAGCAAATTGACCTACAGTACTGTTCAAGATGGTATCTTTATTTAGAATGAGTTTAGAGAGGAATCCAGAAGGATGTTTAAAAAATAGACAATATACCATTGGGAGATGTTTTATTCATAGAGACATTGTGAAAAAAGGATTGAAAACACTGAAGATGACTTAATTATAATCTTGAAATTAATGAAACAATTATGTCTATTTCTCTAGGCAGTGTATGAACTTTTAACATAGTCTGGATAAGTACGAGGCTACAGATTTTGGGGAAAGAATTAGAAGTAACAAGATTTCAGATCTAGTTTGCTTTTTTTCTTTTCTTTTCCCCCCCCCCCTGTATTTATCTGGTTTGTTTCTATCAAGCAGCAGGAAAAAAAAAATACACCCTTTTTCCTGAGAATTCCTTGCAATTCTGGAGCAGGCTGTGCTGCTCGACCTTTAGGCAGCACTACAGAAATTCAACAGAGCACCAACTGTGGAAATGCATTTTCCACATGAAAGGAAGGACTGGAAAATGAGGGGCAACCTTTTCCCCACCCCAGAGGGGGTGTGCAGGGAGGAAGAACAAACCCCCCTGTCCATCCATCCATCCATCCCATGAGGGTACAAACACCAGCAGAGGATGGAGCAGCACTGACCTGGCATAGGGGGAATAATTTGGTACAAAGGAGTGCCCAGAGCTGAAGCAGTTCAGTGAAGATGGTCAAAGGCTGAAGGGAATACAAACACACCAAAAAAAGGCAATATGTATGACTAAAAATACTAATATGTATGGTGAAAAAAAATAAATATATATATATACATGTATATGTATGGTTTATTTTTCCTCTGTTCATTTTCTACTTATTCACTGCTGAGTGCTGCACTGATGAAAATGAACCAGTGACTTAAACTGAATCAAAGTTTTCCCAGTCAGAGTATGGCCAGGACTGTGGAGCCCAATGGACACACAGTGGCTGTTCCTGTAAGAGTAGTGCAGGTGAAGTTAACACAGGTCTTGGGTTTTGTCTGGTCTGTGTTGGACTGATTAAGAAAAAAATAAAACCCCATTTTTGACTGTTAAGCAACAACAATTGCCTGAAAACCACTGCCTAACTTGTTTTAAAATCTTTATGAGTGTGGTGTTATGTTATGATAAATGTGGTTATCTGTTATGATAAATACAATTCTGTAACTGTTTGATGGTAACAATACATGATTATTCTGTGCAGAATAAACCACGATCCCAGTACAATAATGCAAGGTAAAGGAGCACAGGCACTGGCCCTCAGAGAGGAAGCACAGGAGGATGGCAGCTGTCAGCACCAGAGAGCTCTGGTTAATTACTGCTCAAAATTACTGCTCAAACAGCCTCTCTGGCAAAACCCCATCATTACTCTGCTTCTGTTCTTGGTCAAGGAAAGAAAGAGAAAGAAAAGGGAAAAAACAATAAAGCATCCCCTCAAAATGTCAACATTTGGGTCTGTCATGCATTATTGAGATGAGGAATTATTTCTTTTCTTCACCAAGATCTCAAAAAGTTTATGCATGGTTTCAAAGCAGAGAATGCAAGGAGCTGCTTGTTTACTGACTTCTGCTGTGTATGGGACATTTGGGATTTTTTTTTTATAATTTTGGCCTAAGCTAACTGACCTGGAACAACTGATTAATTATTCCATGCCTTAGTTTGCCCATCTAAAAGAAATATATTATCACCTGAAGAGCCTAGGGAGGTGACTTTGATATTTTTTAATAGAAGTGCAAATTCATATCGCAGGTTTACAAATTGCAATGCATTTCAAACAACTGGAATTTAAATAAGTCTTCTTTGATCGTCCAGAGAGAATTCTGGAGGTTCTCAATGCCTGTTCTTCAAACTAGATTTTCATATTTAAAGAATATCAGTTTAGCAACCATTCCCATTATAATGTGAAGTGTCTTCTGTCTTTATTATTTGTAAACAAGCAATCTCTTTATTAAGGGGAAAATCACTCTCCTGCTGCTTGAGGCATGTGATAACATTGTAGATGAATTTTGTTTCTCTTTTATTCATGTTAGGATTTATAACCAAGCAAGACAGATTCACTTTTAAAAAAAAAAGTCATGGTATCATATAGGAAATGATTTCAGCAATTCTCAAGATGATTCCTCACTTATTACTTTGCAGAGGGAAAACAAACAAGAACCACAATACACCAGCTGGGCTAAAATCTCTTCAGCTTTTAGTTTGACCCAGATGCAATTTCTTTTTAAATGGGGTGGAAAAAACCCACGCAATTCGTGGAGTTACCTAAGTATTAGAAACATAAGTAAATGAAATGTTTCAGCTATTAGATTTGTGCCTCAGATGTGTTTTCCAAATTAAAAAGATGCCTTAAAACGATGTTTGAAATAGCAACATACACCTGGCATAGTGAAAAAGAAATCCTTTTTAAACAGAGGTGTAATGAAGTGGAAATAAAATTGTAAGGTCAGTACAGTATTTTGTACTGAATCACTTCCATGGACAAGGATATTGAAATTGTTTGAGGCGCCCTGGTCCTCAAAGCTACTCTGATCCTTTGCAATTAGTGCAATTAGTGCTCTTTCTTTCCAAAGAGGAGAGAAAAGGTGCAAAATGAAGGGAAGTGGTAGTCACTGTCTCTTATTCTTCTCGTAAAGAAAATCTGCCTTAATTGCAATGAAATAATCTCAGCTGTCCTTGAGCAGAAAATGTACGAGCACACTGCACAGGTACACTGCATTTCCCAGAGCCCTGGGGGGCAGCCAAAGCCCAGAAAATTGCTGCTTTTACACAAATCTGTCCCAGAAACCTGCTGGGTACTGTGCTGTATGTCCATAGGTCCTGATTTACACCAGAACCCAAACCAGGCAGACCTGGAGAACAATTAAATATTCATTAAATATTCAGGGCAGTTTTCATGCAGTCCTGACATCACTTCTGTGTTACTAACCCCGCTCCCATCTCATTTCTTTCATTCACCCACCACATCAGTGGAAAACACACAGGTGGGAGAAGTTAAAATTAGGATGGATACATCTCCATTTTTAAAAACTCTGTCCTTTTTAAAAGGTATCATCATCCCATCACCTTCATCCCATGCACTGAGGCCATCTGCAGACCCCATTGCCCCAGGAATTCTCACCTGAACGCTGAGTGAAGCCCCAGAGAGGGCTCCAAACCCTCTGGAGAAGATGCAGCACTGAAGGCACAGCTGTACAGGGATGACTGGCAGGAAAATGAGGCCTTCAGAACTAGGGAGGAAAGTTTTGTCTGTTTTGGCATGTGATAATTTTCACTGAAAATATTTTTCAAAAGCGATGTCATCTTTCATGTTTAATGATATTCCTCCAAACTCAGAGCACTGGAGCATTGCAGTGAGGGTCGGGATTTGCACAAGAACCAGGCCAAGTTAATGCCATTTTAAAGCAGTTTTGGAGCAAAGTTTCACTGGAGAGCTAATTACAGAGAGCTGAGAATGCCTCCAGTTTTAAAGTTACTTAATCCCTCATGGAAGAGCTGTGGGTGCTGACTTTCTTACCTCCTTTCTAAAGTGCAAGCTGTTAAAAATGCTAATTGTCTGAATTCACAAAATTCTCTCTTCAAAGAGAAATAACACTGTTTTGAAAGGCAGCTTTTGAATACGATTTTGATTCTAAAGCAGCCTATTTAGAGAAAATGGGATCCATAAATGTCAACACCACCTGTAGTCTGCTTGATAATGTGCCTGCTTTCTGACAACAGCATTGATAAGCCACAGGCACACTAGAACAAACATCTCTTACTTTATCTGTAAGATAAAACTTGAAGGGGGTGGTGGTTACTAGGAAACTTTCTGTTCCTAATTTGTTTCAACAGAAATCTGCAAACACAAGTTTAGGCATCAAACAATGCCAAGTAATATTCGGCCGATTAGCGTTTTCCCTGAAGAAGGCAGGGAGGTCATGAGCCTCCTTGGGTTTGGTGGCAATGTCTGTACAACAGTGCAAAACACCACGGAATTTACAGGCAAAATGTCTTTGGGGCCTGCTGTGGCCACGAGGAAAAGCTGTGTGACACGTTAAATGAGAAATAAACATTCTGACAATGCAAAACCCGATCTTCTGCCTCCTACCTGTAGAAAAGACATGACAGAAAAAGCCTTCAGGCAGGCAGAACACCTTAACAGGTTGTGAAATAAATGCACTGAGATAGTGTTTTACATGCAACTACTGGATATAAGTTCTTGTTATTCCAATTACGAGGAATGAAATCTTGGTGTTGTGATAAGCGCAGCTAAAAAGAACAAAGGAGGAATAGCTATAGCTAGCAAAATTTTGTGTCTGCTGGAAGTTTCCTGGGGAAACTTTTAATAATGGATGTTATTTTCCTACAGGAGTTTTTGTCAATATGTTATGATGACACAAAATGGCAGCCTAAATCCAAGGAGTAACTAAGTACTTTTAAAAAGCTCCCATAAAGTTGTGAAAACTTTTGCATTCATCTTTGAAATGAGTGATGATCTTAACAATAGAAAGGTATTAAAATGTGATATTCTAATGAAACTTCTTTTTATATGATTTGTTTCTCATTTTGATTGCCAGGTTATTTGTAGGAAGAGAAAAAGATAGGGGAATGAGAAAGGAAATCTGAAGTCAAGCAGCACCAGGGTCCTCTATGAAATATTCATTGGTACTTGAACGGGACAATGTTGTTTTGCATTAAAATCTTTTAAAGGGAAGAAAAAGGGGAAAGAAAACACACAGATCATGGAGTTACCATGCAAAAAGTGAGGTCAGTGACCCATTTAGATCCAGATCTCACTAACAATGGCCAGGACACAGCTGGGCAGAGCAGAGAACACACAAAATATCTCCCCACCACCAACCACTCCCACCATCTCAACCTGGGAAATCACCCAAAAGCTGTTTTGCTTCACTTTCCCCCACTCCTCCTCTGCAAAAGTCAATATATCTCAGCCAGTCAAAGCCTGATCATTCAGGGAGGTCTTTCCATCAATTCCTCTGTGGTTGCAAGAGTTGAGTTTGAGAGAGAGATCTAACATCCAATTTAATAGCTCCTCACACCAGTTCAAGATCGTTTCCCACAGTATGTTAAATGTACTGTCCAATTCTACTTCAAATAAAATCAAGGCAAAGGGCTTCAAAACCACTTCAGACAGATTATTGCAAAGTCCAATACGTTTTATTGGTTCTAAGTAAAAGGCTTTCTTTCATTAGCTTAATTTAATTCCCCCAGCGAGTTGCCATTCTTTTGAAACTACCAAAATACTCACAATTACTCCATGGTGGTTATAAAAGAGCCTTTGAATATGTACTGATATTTCCTTCCAGTTAGCCAGCCTCTTAAAAATCCAGGCCAAACTCTCTGGTACTGTAAATCAGCGCTGCCAAATTGAAATTAATGACAGCACACATGAACTTGGCCCACTGCAAGAACCCAGGGGAGGTGGGATGGAAAACGTGGACTAAACAGGAAACACAAGCACTGAGCCTGTCCTGTTCATTTCGCTATCAAAGGATGACAAGAGATGGAAATTCAGTTCCAAATGAAAAAATCACCTGGGGAATATTTACAAATTTCCTTGGGTCACTCATATTCGTATATGGAATTTTTTTCCCTGCCTTTCTCCATACAATTGAAGTGGTGGCTGCCTAAGTTCCAGGCAAGTGCTCAAAGGTGAACTATTGTTGAACTTCAGACAGGGCTTTTATAACCTGCTTTCACTAATCTCAGAGATGAAAACTGCTAGAAATAATTTCTTCACAAGTTTATTTTATCTTCTCTTTCAATTAGCAGAGGTGCCAACACTCTGCATGCACCAACTGAGCTCCCTTTTACCTTTTTTCTTTCTACTTAATAAAAGAATTGCAAGATTCTCTGGAGCCTTGAAACATGCATGAAATGAGACACTACTTGGACATGAGCGAAATTGTCTTCATTTGGTTGTGGGGTTTTTTTCTCCCCTAAATGATTCTTTGATGGGTTTTTTTTAATAATCATCACATGTACTCATTAACAGTATTGATTTAACCACAAATGAACCCAAACTCTTATTAAACAGCTGGTGAACAGACAGAGTAGAGGCCATAGGAACAAAGTCTTCCCCTGACCAAAAGTGCCCTATTTATAGGAATTAATAGGTGCCCAAAAACCTCATAATTTGTAGGCACAGTAGAAAAATTCAACCTGTATCATTTGCTTTGAGACTACGACAAAGGGCATAAAACAGTGGCTGAATAAAATGTGAATCCTTGATTTTGATAAAGGAAATTAAGACATTTGCCTGGAGTGTTGTATAGTCTGACACCAGCTTCACAGACAAATATTTCAGCTAATCTAGAATTGAAATGCTATTAATATAGTGCAACCTGAATCCTAGTGAAATAATTACTCTGTTGAATTCTACAGAAATGCTAAGATTGATACATTTTTTTTGCTGAAGTTTCCCATAAAATTCTTTTGTAGAATCCCTGAATAAAACTAGACAAGGTTGTTTATACTTTTTTTTGGTAACCTAATTTTCCATTGAAATGGTTGCTTTCCCTTCTAACTTGGATTTTGCCAATCTCTTCCCTCCTTCTGACATTCCCTGTTAGATGAAAGCCAGAGAGCAAAAAAGGGAAATAACTTCTCAATCTTCCTTAGCTGAAAGGTCCTGCCAGGACATGGATGAGCAAAGATTGCCTTCCTCAGCATGAAGAGCAGACAGATGCTCAAGACAGAGATTTTCAGTCTGGCTCAGAACTGAGGCTGTGACATTGCTTCAGCTGCCCGTGGCTCAGAGCAGGGGGGGATCTGATCCTCATTTCAGTTTTTGGGTTAGGATACAATTTGCCATGGTTTTGACACCAAAAGGTGTTCGTGTTTGCAAAATCACATAATTGAGTTTATCGATTCCTCGAACAAATCATTGACTGCCTTGCACATGAATCATCTTACAAAGACTGGAGAAAAAAGCTTATTTTGAAGCTCATTTCTTCTGGTGTCACTTGCAGAAAGTTGATTTGCTCTGCAGGCAGAAAGTTCATTCAAAAAACATGCTGCTGCCAAAGAAAATCTGTAACTAATGAAAAAATCCTTCAACACGCCTGGTCAAACTGAAAACTACCTTTGGTGGCAAATTCAGAAAGACAATGCAAAATAGATCTGACTTCTCTCACTGAAGAACACTCCCAAAGTACCAGAGAGACTGACAGCACGGCCAACTTCTCTTTAAATTGTGAGAGTCAAACAAGAAAGATCACATTCAGTAGTTAAAAGCATTTTTCCTCTTAGTCATATATTTATATGACACTTCGGATAGAAACCAGGCCTCTCAACATTCTAGATAAGAATATCTCAAGAGAATGAATATATTTTCAGCTTCCATCTGTGATGTCATTACAGCTCCAATCTGTTCAAAAGCAGAAAGTCAGGGCCGAGTGAAAGTGTCTCAATCTGATTTTCATACACCTTGGCAATAGTCGCCCAGATTTCTAATTTAATAAGGCTTTGGGTCAGCTAGAAATGCTGCATTCTGTAATTGGCAGCCTCGTTGCCTGCATGATGAGCCATGAGTCAGGTTTCAAATGTTTGCTGCTGTAAGTTCTGAGGAAAGGGAGGTGTTTGCCCAAGTCCACTTCTGCTTAGAAAAAAAATCAAATTGCACAAAGTCCCTAAAGGGCAGAGAGGAATTTCCCAGCAGGGTCTGGGTCCAGGAAGCAGAAGATTCCAGCCCACAAATTGTCAGGCTTGGCCTGGCAAACTCTGCTCTGTTTTCCTTTTCCAGAGCTTTCAGGCACAGGGCTCTTCACACCCACTTGTCATAGGCTGTTCCTAACTCGAACAATTAAAGACAACAAAGACTGCTCGTTTACGAGATGATTTGGGCGAATTTTCATGCTTGAAAACTGTTCCCCTCCCCTCATCCTCTCCCAAAGCTTCAATTTCCTCCTGTATAACTTCTTGGATGAAAAAAACTTCGGTGGATTTCTTATAGAAATGTCAAAGGAAAGGTTAAACTGTTCCTGTCTCCTTCATCAGAATTATTTTTTTTCCTCCTTTCATACTTTTTCTGTGGTATGAAATAAAGCAGCAGATCATTTGAAATAGTACTGGATGATAAATAAAGGAGTTTTATATTAACTCAGAGAAATCTGAAGTTAGATCATGTATAAAACCTGTAACAGTTGACACTAGAATTTTCTCCCTATCTATCTAATTTCTGACATTCAAGAATGTGGCCTTCAAAATTAATTTCCTTTTGAGCCTGATTTTTTTCTGTTCCTTCTTGTTTAACAGTTATTAACTGTCTCATAAGCACACACTGCACATCAAAGTAGAGAACTACCAGAACACAGACCTTTATTTTTCTCCATTTGTTCTACTCTGTATTTTCATCTCATCTGATGCATAGGCTGCCAGGTGATGTTTAAACAAAATTCTTTCAAGTTAATATTTTTTTTCCATATTTATTTTAAACCAGCACCTGTTATCTCTCTGCTGTACCTTCTGTGATTTCACAGCAGCTGACTGGAGTCGAATTTGGCATTGTTAAGCTTCTAAAGCAATTCGCATCCTGCCTCCTTCCATTTAATTGCATCTCGTGTGAGGGAAGGAGTTGTAGAATTTAGGGAGGAGGGAATGGCATCTTTTGTGATGGTGCCAATTTCAGACAGCTTTCTGTTGTGGTTTGAGTTTGTTTGTTTGACACACTGGATCAAGACAACAAAAACCAGGTTGTGATGAATTGCAGCAACTTCCTGTCATGAAACTGGACCAATAATCACTGCAAGGATGATTCCCTACCTGCACAGCTGGAGCAGAAGCTCAGAGAACTCTTCAGGTGTTCCCATTTTACATTACTTCTTAGGAGGATTTAAGTACTTCCAGTTCCCTTTTGGGAAGCAACTCCAACAGCAAAAGTAGAGGCAAACAAGAGGGATGAAAATGTAACCAGCCCAAACCACCTTTTTAGTTTCCTAAATTACAGAGAATTCAGATCCAAACTCATGATTTAGTGACACAGGCTATGACTAAAATACACATATTACAGTCAAAGGATTATGAAAATGAATCAGCCTAGTACCAAGTAGCTTTAAAAATTAGGATATCAAAGGGAGTTTAGCTCTAAGTGCCCATGGCAGCAAGGGAGAGGGGGGCAGTTTGCCTTTTAAGCTTTTGAATTTCCTACCAAGGAAACGATTTGCCTCTAAGCTGGATGAAAGAAGCAGGTACACTATTTTGAAACAGGTGCCTGAACACGTACTCAGCTTAGGAGATGCTCACTTCTCTCCTAAATTCACCCCTCCAGGTATTCCAGTGTCATTTTTGCCCAGACTTTGTTCACAGGGGTCCTGGCAGTCACACCTACAGGAGCAGGAGCTTTTTATTTGTACCCAAAAGGACTAATGACAACAACCCTCTTAATTTTTACACTTAAAACCCTGAGTATCTTCCATTAGAAATTTAAAACAGACTCCATCACCTTAGCTTCTTTCCAAGCACAGTAAATCCGTGACAGAACTGTTTGATTTTTATGAGCTGTATAAAAAGGAAGAACTAGGAAACACCACCAAGAAAATACAGGTGTATTAAACCCAGAGTTAGCAGCCATTAACAAACCACATTTAGCCTTGAGAGAAGTGACAGAAGGCATTGAGTCCTAACCCACTCCTCCCTTTTTTTCTTCTCTTTAAAGCTTCACCCTTTGCCTTGAAGGCTTTCCACCACTCCTGCAAAGTTCAGTAATTGAAAGCAGAACTTATGGACTCCTTTCTGTCCCCAAGGAGCAGTGAGCTCCTGCTGCTGGAGCAGGGAGATTGGTCCAGGTGACCTCCAGGGGTCCCTTCCAACCTGAACCATCTGTGATTTTGTGAGAGGAACCTTTTCCTGGGACTCTGTGCTTTGGAAAAGCTGAGATGCAGCCTTCATACAAGTCAAATTCTAAGCTTAATATTCCACTCACTAAAAGCTGATGCAGCCACTAAATAGCTGAATTGCCACTAAATGTCCAGAGCCCTGAGGAGGGGGTACAAAGCACACAGTGAACTCAATCCTCAGGAGTTTTTCTGGTTTCCTCACCTATACATAAACCTTGCCTATATCCAATGCCACCAGGGCAACCAAGCCAGCTCTTGGCAAAATTCTTTCTAAGGAATTACAAACAGAATGGAAGCAAGAGGCTTTCCATCTGCAATTATTAAAAAAACAAAAAACCAAAAAAACCCCACTCAAACTTCATTCTAATTCTTGAAAGTTACAGAGGCAAACTGGCTCTTGATTAAACCAGCAGAAAGGCATCACACACAACTCCAGGAGCATTTCAGTGATCCCTGACAGCATGTCCTGAATGCCCACTCTATTCCAGAGCTCCTCTGGCCACCCCATTCTGCAAGGAAGAAGGCTGAGAAAAAGAAGAAAATTACCTCATCAAATAGCTTTGTTGTGATGGGGCTTAGCACCACAAACCCACAAACAAGTTTTGTGAGTGAGCAAATTAGGAAAGTTACGAAGGTTCTTTTATTCCCCCCCAACTTCACATTTCTTACCTGCATTGCAGTAATGCCCATGTCTAACAGCCAGACTAAAACCGTGTTGTAGTAGCCACTGTTAAATATTTATGGGCACTATCCAAGGATTAAAACACTTGAAAAATTACAATAACTTACCCCATTCTCAGGTACAAGCTTTGAAAGCTGAATTTTAAACATAAAAGCACTTTCAGCTACTTGAATAACATACAGAGAAGCAAAGCACCATAACCCACATGAAAGATGTGTTGCTTGTCAGTACCACTGGATTTTTTTTTTTTTAATCCCTGCAACTTTTCCTACCTCTCTCTAGGAAATAGAAGAGAAAGGTGCGGGCTAAGGGGCTAAGAGACACTTCATCTTGCCTTCCCACTCATAATCTGAAGATGACTGTCAAAGGATTTTTAATTTCCTGTGCTAGGGAGATCAGGTTAATCTCCAGTGAGAGGTGTTAACAAAATCCTATAAGCAGAGCTAAGTTCTATGCACTGAAACCTAAACCCATTGGCATCCATCATTAGTAATTACTCCTATGCCCAAGTAAACCTTTTTATATGACAATCACTACAAATACTAACTCTAAGTCTGAAGTGCATGTGTGGCTACTGAGTTAAGGGTGTTACGTATTTACAGTTTGTTCTGGACAGGTAGCAAGACCTTTGCTTTTGGAAACTTCTGGCTTTTTCCAGCATCCAAATCTATCTGCAATATGCAAGAATTCTTGAGGTGAAAGCCACTTCAGGTCCCAGAATACCTAAAAATTAGCAGCGTGAAGATCACTGATCAGATCCAGGGAAGGCTTTACACGTCTCCCTACCCAGACAACACCCACTCTTGAATTTATTGGCACTTGTGCAGACTAAAGCAGCACCTCAGAGTCTGCTGAGCCCTCCAAATGTGCTATTTGCAACCATTAAGAGACAGATTTCGAAGCTGATAATACCACAGAAACTTTTAGCTCAGTATTTGCTAATAAATGCATTTTCCAGCCTGTGTATTACCTGCTTGTGTTACTCTATTGCCTGAAAACATTCACCCTGGAGATGTTTGTCAATTTAGTTTTGTTTGAGCACTTATTCAGAAGTCTTCCTTTTGCTTTGATGTTTCAAGCAACAAGTTTGCTAGGGACAGTCTCCAAGTCAAAAGGAGAAACTGAACAGGAGAAAATCATGCACCATGTAGAGATAATCACAGAATTATTGGAAATATTCTCCTGTCTCTAATGTATTCCAAATATTCCTCTTGAACAGACTTCTGCAGGACCCTGAATAGAGGGGTATCAGCGACCACAAATTCAATTTCCAACTCAGCATTAGTCTTATTATTGTACTGTGTCTGACACAGGGATTATAAAAAGTGTATCTGTTTCAGCATTCTAGGACTTTAGGGGGAAAAAAAATCTCACATTTGTAGCTTGCTTTTATATGCTGGTTGGCACTGCAGAGTGATCTAAGAGTGTCCAGGATGAATTGCTCTCAGCCATACCTAATCCAAAGATAAACTCCAAGATCATATTCAGTGCTATCAAATTACTAATGGGCACTGAGTCCACAAAGTGGAAATCTGTGCAGTGTGCAGAGAGTGAGTACCACATTCTGAGTACCACCATTTCGGAGATGCTAAATCCTCTTCTAAGATGCTAAATCCTCTTCTACTGTGCAGCATTAATTTGGAAGTCAGGTCTCAGGTCAGCTGTGAGCTCAGTTTGTGAAATACAGAAATGTTTCTGTGCTGACGTTCATGATGACTCCTTGCTGAGCAATGCTGGGGCCTTTGTGCAAGTTCTCAAGAGAATTGCTTTCAGTGGCAGAGAGATGACTCCCACTAAGGCATGGAACAGCCAGAGCAGGACTTTGTTTGCTTTAACAGCACACGCAATTGTTGGGCTAAGAAAGGTGCATTAAGGGCCTTGATTCCCACCCACAGCCTCTTTTCCTGCTGCCTTGCAATGGTCCCCCCACCTTTCTGCAGGCTGGATTCCCTCTGAGTGACAAAAGTCTGCATTATCAGCAGCAAGAGGAGTTAAACAGTGGGGAACAGAGGCCAATCCTCCAGTGAGCAGGAATGGTAGACAGGCTCACACCAGAACTTAAACAAAACTCTTCTGTCCACCCAGTGTCTCAACAACAACAAAGAAACCCCCACTGTATAAGAATCCAGTATTCTCTGGCTTTTATCCAGAGTTTGTGGATAAAACAGTGGATAATTCACCACTGTTATATCATTCTGTATCACGTCTTGTGTCATCCACATGGAAATGCCAGGAACTGCTACCTCCTGCAATGCTGTACAACCATTTCTGGCAGGGATAACTCACGCACTGCAATGCTGCAGCACCGTTATGGCAGCAGGAAGGAGATTAAGCATGTAGATTATGAAGGGATGGGATTATGTTTAGAATCTTCCATCTCTCTGTTGGAAGGCTTCATGCTCACGTGGCTGTTTTTGGCTCAGTTTTTGAGATTTCTTATTTTCTTGTAGCCTTTCTATTCCACTCCTCTGCAAAACAAGTTTCAAGAGAGTGGGGAAAATTATTTATCGGGCTGCTGGGAGGAAGTTGATTTTCTTTTAGAGTATTTATCAAATTCTTTCAAGTCTCTGTGGTTCAACATATTTAGCTACATCAAAGCCAAAGCATACACTTTTGAGCTATTCATTTTCTGTTAAAATCCACATTCTTGGATGCTGAAATGTTTACTGCACTTTTTCCAAGCTTTGGAGTTAGTGGTCTACTGGCTGTATCAGTACCAAAACTATTTTGGATGACTGCAGTCTGCAAGAATATTTACTGAAATGATGTACTAAGGGAACAGGTTCATTGTTTACACTAGGAAGATTAAATTAAACATTTACAGGAAAGTTCTTTTTATTCCTTCTGCCCCTGCAGCCATATTCTCAGTCACACATCAGCTCTCAAAACCTGAATTTACAACACGAAATAAAGCTGGTGTCATCTGCCATCACAGTAAAACACCAGGGTTCACATTGTACTTTTTAGACAATGGAAATGTTCCCTTCCAGGTGTCGAGGTTTCCTCACACCAGGCTTCTAAACCAGCAAACTGCACCCCAGATGCCCATCCCTCTACTCTCAGCTTGTCTCAAACATCTGAGATATATCACCAGATGTCAAGCTGGGACCTAACAGCAGCAAAATATTGCTCAGCACGCAGAGCATGGAACACAGACCTGCTGTAAATTTCCCCACTGCTGTTGATTACTCATTAGTACCCCAGCTGATTAGAGAAAGCACGAGCAGGAGCTGCTGGTGGAATCCTTACTCCTCAGGGTTGCTGTACTCAGGTTTGATAGACACATTTCCAAAAGGCTGTGCATGAAGTAAAAAACAAGCAACACTGGGTGAAGCAGAAGATGAAACTCTCAAAGGGAAAGGTTCACCTTGAAAACAGATCCTCCCTATGATTCCTTCCACTCATATCTGGGATCAGCCTCTCACCATGTATCTGACTTCCATGTAGGAGTACTTCACCTTCCACGTGCTCCTGCTGACAGAAATGAGACAGTAAAAAGTCTCTTTTCAGAGGGTACAGAAGACCAGAATGAGCAGAAAGCGACTTCCCCACCTTCTTGTGCCCAGAGATTCCAAAAGTCCAAGTCACAAATTACTACTCTGGCTAAAACAGCACAAAACATCCCTCAAATGTTAAAAATGAGCTTGACACAGGTGTGGCCGAACAAGCACTCAGCACCTTCCAGGCACTGTTGGGTTTTCAGGTTTCTCCTCCTGCTGCCCATAGGTCCCTCTGTGCTGAGGGGTTGCTGTCCCCAACAATCCCTGTCCCCTTGCAGAAACAGGCTGGTGACAGTCCAGGCTGATATTAACAGAGCTAAACAAGCAGCCTGCTGCACTAATTCACATGCAGCTGTCACATTTACAGCTCCACCTCACAGTTTGGGAAGAGCCAGAATAGTTTCCACCTACTCCACCAGAGAAGTAATTCAATTGACTTCAATCCTTTTTACAAATTAGCCTTCAGCTGGCAATTTTCACTGCAAAACTATTATAACAATTTTCTAACTGATTCAGTTCAAGTAATAGCTATTCAATAACATTTTCCAAGTAAGAAGCACACAGATTTGTCAGTTTGCATGTCTATAAAGGCCTTTACAGGCTATTACGGTATTTCTTACTTTGTGTATGGATTGTGTGGCACAAAAAAAAAATCCACTTGCTTTGTTTGTTCAATCACAAACCACCATACACATCCTCCCCACCATCACTGACAGCCAAAAAACTCCCCACAGCTCTGAGAATAGAGGAAATATTTAGTACTTATACAAGCAGTCACCTCTCATTGTCAAAGGGGTAGACAGGATTTAAAAATAACTCTGGTTAAAGAAGGATTAATCCCCAGTTACTGAGTACAATAAAAGCCTTGGATGTTCCTTCTTTAACCAAAAGGACAAATCAGTCTTCTCACCCAAAAATATGTCAACAACTCAGCGTGATCTGCTCACAAAGGTAAAGTAAGTTATTGCAAACCAGGTTATTGCTTTGATGTTTAATATATGATAGAGAAATATACCTAAACCCACATGCTTCACACCATGTAATAATGAAACCATTCTTGCAGAGTCCTACAGCAAAGCCATAAATCTGCATGAAAACACAATTTACTAAAGATGTAAATTGAGAGTTAAACTGGAAAGCAATAAAATTCTAGTCCATTTAGAGAGTTGTGGACACTCACTGACAACTGACCTTTCTTGATGGCTGCTGTGTTTGAGTCTCTCAAACAGAAAAGACAATCTAGGTGGAAAAAAATCAAGTGAGCAGTAATTTTCATTCAGAATGCATTAATCAAATTTTCTCTGCAATGTGGGAGACCTATATACCTTTTTCCTGTATTTTTGTGGTTGCTGTACAGCTGTACAGCTTTGGTCTGCTTGTTAAAAGAAAATAGTTATAATAACTTAAGGGCATTAAACTTCTTGGTTCTCCTTTTATTAAAAACTTCTCGTCTATCATGAAAATTCTACTCACATTCTCCTAATGTGCCTGAAACATTTTTTTTTATTGGGTTCTTATTCCAGAGGTCTTGACTTGTTCTGGTAATTTGCAAATGCTGCCAATCCCTAGCAACGACTGTGCTGTAAAGTTGTGTATTTCTTTTATCATCAAGTTACATTACAGAAATTTAGTACCATTCAAAACATGTGCTTAATACCTTTCAAAGGTACAACACTAACAACAATGGAGCTATGATTTTTTTAAATTCTTTTTCAAAATTTTAGTTGGTAAGAAAAAGTATACATAACATTATCTAATTTGACAAAGGTCATTTATCACTGGCTTTATTCAAGGGTAGAAATAATGAATTTGTTAAGTATTACACTAATTATTATTTTCTGTAAGAAAGGAAAAAGTAAAATATTTCTGTGAGTTAAAGTACAGAACAGTGAAGCAATGTGATCAACAGCTCTAACTTCAAGAAATATGCATTAACAATTATCTAAAATTTTGTTAAGAAGCTGATGCAAAAAACCAGTTCCCAAGAGTTTCTGTTAAAAAATTCTGATTTCCAAATTAGATATATGTTCCATTAGGGGTTGCACTAAACTCCCACAGCTTTTGGCTCTGCACATTTTACTGTAATGTAGAATTGAATAAATTATATAGCAACCTGTTAGGAGCCAGTGGTGGTAGAACTGTATTAAAAAAATAGATTAAGAAAAAGATTACTGTATAAAGGTTTGGCACAAAAGGAAGGAAAAAGCCAACAAAAATTACACAAATTGAAAAAACTTCCAAAGGAATCTGATTTTGTAGCAAAAGCCTTCTCCTGTACTGAGGGGCTGTTTTGGGGTGGAGAGGAGGGTTTGGTTTGAAGTTTGGGGGTTTTTGTTCTCTCTAATTACAGATGTAACCCCAAATCAATGCAGTGGAAACTACAGATAACCAGAAATGGCCATACCAATTCCCTCAAGCTGCAAGGCTTTTTTTTCTTCCCAGAACCATCTCTAGTAATATCAGATATTTGCGAGCAGAGTGGAGGCAGAGCCGTGCAGAGCTGGGAGCTGCAGGTGTGAGGGTGGAGATGGGGGAGCTCCGGGACCCCTCTGTTATAAATGAGTATAAGCCAATTTAAAAATAACAGGGTTTATTAGCGAAATTTCCAACACCAAATTAAAGCCACAATAAAAATGGGAAAACAATCGATCGAGAGTTGGGTGGACAGAGTGGTGGTACAAAGGTACCCTCTGAATTCTGCCACACTGCTAGGTTTCAGCCTGTGGGTTTTATACAGTTTTTTTACTCTAAGGCTAAGTCTATTGAAAGTCCAGATATGCTGTGTTTCTAAAAGAGTCCTGTCTGCATGAAAAGGTTGCTTGATAGTTTTTCCGGAATTCATCTTGGGAGGGGTGGTCTGATCGTCCAGGATCTCCACCAAGATCGGTATCGAATGTTGAAGAGCTGTGAAGTGAGGGTTCCACCCTTAATGGCCGGGCTATCTTCTTGCTCTGCCTTGTTGTTACAGTTGTAAATGTGTTTAGGAACTTTGGAATCTTGGAGGCATTCTCGGGTAGCTTCTTATTAGTAGCTTAAATCCACACGAATTTATCTATTATACTTATTACACCTCTGACCCTGACACCGAGCGGGGCTGGGCCGCTCCTGGGTGCACCCCGTGTCCTGGGGTGGCTTTTTGGCACTTGTATCCCCAATTGTCTGCTCTGTTTATGCTGTATATTGAGTTCTGTACCTTTCAGACTGAGAGCAAAGAGGGAGGAAAAAGCAGCGTGGAGTTTGTGGAAACTGCTCTGGCTCCTTTGCATTCTGCTCCTGGACTGTGCTTGGCTGAGGGCTGGACAGACAGTGAGACAGAGATCTCTTTTGCTTTTAGTTAGTTTTTATCTAGCTGAGGCAGAGAAGTTCCCTGGACAGTTTTTCCCTTTTCTCAGGACAGTTTACCCCTGCTCTGGACTGCAAACCCAGAGCAGCCCCGGGATCTGATCTCACACCTGCGGCCCACCGGGGCCTGGGCCTGCGGAGGCCTGAGCAGAGACCGAGGGAGCTGAACCACACCCACAATAAGGACTTCCTCAATTTTGCCATCCCTCTTCAGAGAGTGAGACGTTTTGTTGTTTCACGCTATTCATTGTGCTTGTAGGCACTTTGTGTGTTGAATAAATAGCTTTTTTCCCCACTTTTCTCCAAGGAAATTCTTTCCTGGACCAGCTGGGGAAGGAGCCACTTGGGTTTGCTTTTCCAGAGGGACCCAATTCAGGGGTTTTCTTCCAAGTTTGCCCTAAACCAGGACACTCTGGCAGACAGTACCTTTTCTCCTGACCCTCTCCTACCCCCAGCATGGGCAGAGCCAGTGCTGGAGCTGCTGCTGATCCCTGGGGTCCCAAACCCTGAACTTGTCAGACAGACATAAACAGAATACACCATAAAATTCACCCCCTTCTCTCATCTCTTCAAAACTCTGCTTCACCAGCTTCCAGAGACTGCTTTGCTGTTCCTGCAGAGAAAGGCAGATATAACAGTCTAAAGGTCTTTTGAAGAATGGGGAAAGAAAGGCTTTTGAATATCTCTGTAGATAGCAAGAGATCTTTCTCTTCCCAAGAAAGTGCTGAATATACAATTAAATGCTAAACAGTGCTACAGACATTGTTATATTCAGAAATGTTCCATAGAGAAAAATCATCTCTTTTACAGGTCTGACAACTGTAAACTCTAATTTTATACAAGAGCTCAACATCTTTGTTCATCAAAAAGACAGACTTGTAAGATACACATATTTATAAGTCTGTGTGAAATAGATCATGTTCCTATTCAGAGACCTTGGTATTACTTGCCCATGATACACCACAATTCTATGTGTAAATAAAGCATATGTTAGCTGTGTTACATTATCTATATTCCCTGATTTGTTGGTTTTCCTAGATTAGAAATGATCAGAGTTCTCAGGTTCTGTCAGAAAAAACAAAACAGTTTAAGTGAGGCCAGTGCTCCCAGTTAATTTAATGTGGCACCCGTGCCTTCATTTCATCCAAGATGTCAGACACCAGGAATCATAAGATGTATTGTGATTTTAATTACTAATTTATATTTATGCCTGGAAATAGATGTAAGCCCTTTCCCCTTTCACATTTTTAAAAGTTTATTATTTATTCTTTTTTAAATCAGATACATACAAGTAATCTAACTTGTGAGAACAGAAATATGAGGTCAAACCTAAGATCCCTCCAGTTCAATACTCCAGCAGCTGCCAACAGCAGATGACTGAGGAAGCTTTTGAGAACACAACAAGTACCCAGGGATAGAGTGTACACAGTGTTCTGTGGGAATATTCTACAATCCAAAGATTGTAGGTCAAGAACTTCTTGAGGAGAAGTAATTTTTTGTCAATACAGTGAGCCTTAGTAATTTGAATTTGTTACCCACTTGTTCAACTGCTTTTGAACCCACACAGATTTTATTATCTACACACAATGCATTGGATCAACAACTTCCACAGCTTAGCTTCATGCTGTGTGAGGAACTGTTTGCTTTAATCATACTGAGCCAACCACTTGCTGAGTTTGATAGCTCTTAATTCTCATATGGAAGAGACAACTTCCTCCTGTTCTCCTCCACCTAATTCAGACTTCCTCTTTGCTTCTTTTTTCTCAGCCTAAAAGCTCCTAGCATAAGTAACTCAAAAACAACAGTTCCATTCTGCTGGTTATCATGTAGCATTCTTTTCTAGAACTTCTGCAGTTCTATGATACCCCAAGACAAAGATCAAATCAACAGACAATATGAGATGCCCATGAAGGAGAAAATCATGCTCTTTATTTTCCACTCTCTATCAATTTTCTAACATTCTGTCTGTCTTTCTGGATTTGAACCACAGTCATCCAATATTTCCATAAGCCATGAGAAATATAATTGTTTCAGAACTTGTAATTTTGTTTATAAATCTAGGGCTGTCCAGGATACCTGTAATGATTGTGGGGGAAACCATGAAATTTTACTCAGCCACACACTTTTTTCACCATTATCTATCAGACTTCAAATGTGCTTTGCTGGTGCATTTGCCAACATTTCATAGCAAATACATTCATCACACTTTGTCTTCCTGGAAGAGTAGTTCTGCTCTGAATGAAACACAGGACTAACAAAAGCAGTTTCACTTGACTCGTGGTTTTACATCTGTGTGGAAATTACATCTGTGTCCAGCCATTACAGGCAATGCTAAACTGCACAAGATGTCAGAGGCAAGCTGAAATCTGAGTGTGCTACTACCAGGGGCTGTACTCAGCATCTCCTTTGTGGGATCAAATAAGTCCCTGTAATGGACAGCCCAGTTCCATAAAAGACATGGACATTTTGAATGCATGGCAGGTTACTTAATCTTGAAAAAAAAAAAAAAAAATCGAAGTCTTGTAAATTCAATCATTTGCAGTTTTGGAGAGTCTTGAAGTCATTCAAAGCTTGCTTTAACCTTGGCGGGGTATCTATGCAGGGTTAATTATAGGCAATAACATGGACTGTATTTTATATACTGTATTTAAATGTACATTTCTATTTAACGTATAAAATAGATGTTGAAACATATTTTGGCCAGTAACTGTATCAAACTCAGTAGAATTCAGTGCCAAATTTGATTGGCATCAGTTAACAATCCCTTGCTTTTCAGACAGAGAAAATATCAACAAATGCAAATGCTTTATTTTATTATCACCCCATAACCAGTCATTTTATAGTGTCTATTAAGCATTAAAAGTAAACACAATCACAACTCTGGAATTTCCAGAAACATGCAGAACTCATTTAGGCAGCTCCTGTGCAGAAAAAGTGCCATATTACTAAGCAGTTTACATTTTTATGTATTCCTTCGGGAATTTTCTGTACAG
The DNA here is from genome assembly GCA_910950805.1 of Acrocephalus scirpaceus scirpaceus. NCBI lineage: Eukaryota > Metazoa > Chordata > Aves > Passeriformes > Sylviidae > Acrocephalus > Acrocephalus scirpaceus. The sequence goes on along the minus strand of OU383776.1, from coordinate 81,301,501 downwards.
GCTTCTGTTATCAGAGTGGCAATTCCCATCTTTTGTTTTGTCTCTAACAACCTGCCAGGATAATTAAACTCACAACTCAGCATGTCTCAGTGCCTGCAGAATCTTCTGGACAGACATCAGAAGACTGGCATGGAAGCAACTCGTGTCTCTTTAACGAAGAGGAGAAAATCTCCAGCACCAGATGTCCAGTTAATCCAGCCTCAAAGGCAGAAACAAATGCCAGCCACAAAAAAATGAACCAAAGCAGAAAAGAGCACATGTCCCCCTGCCCCAGAAAAGGAGGAGGTCTACTGGGCAGATCCATTCTATTCTATTTGACCTGCCCAAGTGCCAAGTGCAAATCCTCAACAGAAACACCAAAGAAAATCTTTGCAGCCCTCATTTCAAGCCCCTTGGTCCTCCCAGAAGTGCCCCCCACCTTATGACAAAGATGCCCAAGTGTGGTGGTGTGGCTTTCCTCATTGCAACCTCTTGAATGATTTGCGCCAGTTCCCCCAGGCAGTTTATTTCAAGATTCTCCTCCCTCTCCAAGTTGTCTATCACTCCCCAAACTGCCTTTTGCCCCAGCTACCTGAATGTCAATCCTCCCTAATCCCTGCCCTTTGTTCTAGAAAGTTCCCTGTCACTACTTGTTGTCCCAAACCCCTGCCTAAACTCCTCCCTGGAATTCCCCTATTGTACCAGGCCCCCTTGGCCCATGTGACGCTTCCCATTGTCTTTCCTATTGGTTGTCATATTGTGAGCCCCTCCTTAATCCCTGTTGTATCCCTGATGGGTTGAAGAATTGTACCCTCCCCTTGTACCTCCCCCATTTAAAAGACTGTGCACAGAGCTGTTCCTGATTCTTCGTCCCTGACCCTCTCTGGGGAGCAAACTACCTTGAGAATCACGTGAAGGATTCCTTCCTGTTCTTTGTCCCAATCCTCGATGCTGCACCGTTGCAGTCTGTTTTAAGTTGCAGTCTGTTCACAAGTTTTAAAAGTTTCTGAAGGTACAGTGCTTGTTTGTTTAGTCCTGGTTTGAGATTTTGTCTCGACACCTGCTGCTGACAGTTATTCAGACTACTGACCCTTTTCCTGAAGATTCTAAGCCAATCTGTCCCTAAACCAACTCTTATTTATTTGAATAATTAGTTGTCTTTTCCCTGTTATATTATCAGCCCCCCAAAAAGTTTGTTTACCTTCTGCGCCTTCTCACCATTGGTTGGAAGTTGCTCCCTGCCCTTGAGTCAGCAGGCACATAAACCCTGCTGGGTCCTTTGTTGTCTGTCTGTTTGCTGCTGCCATTTGGGAAAAAACTGAGATCTATAAGCAACAGATCTCCCTTCTACACTCTGTCCTTGTCTGCGCTGGAGAAAGGGTTGTAGGTGGCAGAACATAAAAAATTCAAAGACGCCTGCACCACTACATGGCGTGGAGTGGGTGTCCCACTCAATATCTCCTGTGCAGGAAACAGAAGCTAGACAAAGATTCCTAGTATTCATGTGGCAGTACTGCACCATCAAAGGCCACAGAAAGCAGAAGCAGCCCTGCCCTGCACCACCACTGGGACCATTTGTGATTTGGGGGTGGCCACTCTCAGCATGGGCCAGAGTGAGGGGCTAGCTGGGGGTCCTCTGGTCACTCTTCCTCGTGTCACCCAAGCACAACTCTACACAACTCTTGCAGATCTCTGCTGCTACTTCAGCACATTCCCAGTGTCCCTTCCCAGTACACTACCTGCACAAATGACAGAAGTTTAACCTAGGAACAACTTTAGGCACCGGAATCTCCTGTTAGCAGTGTCAGGTAATTGTGAAGCTCTGTTGCTTGAGAAGTCTTACAGTCTCTTCTCTGGTCTAAGCTTTGATCTACTCCTAGGCACAAGAAAACTCTTAAACCATGGGTTCCAAGGCCCATTTTGTCAAATATTCTCAGAAAATAAAAATTTGGCTGGAGAAATGGAGTTTTATATAGATAATCAGCGCAAGAGGAAGGAAACATTTGGGAGCTGTTTGGCCAGCATGTGTCTCTGTCTGTTCAACAGCCCCTTGAAGATACTCAGGAAAAAGGGGATCTATTTTCACTTCTTCTATCAGACTCATTTAAGGACGTGTTTTGACTCCGTTATTTCACACTTAGGTCACTCTCCAGGAATAAATTGACTGGATTTTCAAGTTTATCTTGAAGTGACTCGTTCCAACTGTTTTGTTCTGCATAATCACCCATAGTCATCAGCTAAGAATTGGCCCAACTGACTCCTTGAGCCTCTCCTTGGCACTTCAGAGTGTCTATTTTAGGTAGGTCCCACTCAGATTGTATCGGCTTTTGCAAATTACACATGTGGAACTCGACATTTACTAAATATTTTATAGAAATACTATTTCTTAATTCAAGACTAGATATTCTTCTGGCGCTAACCAATGGCACAACAAGGAGGGATCAGACAGATTTGTCATTCATGCTAAAAACAAGGACAATGCAATCCCCCTTCCCCCATCTGAAGGGGAAATGTGCAGCTGAATTGTTGGGAGGATGCTCTTCATCCAGTGCACAAAGGTGCTCAAGACATTTACGTTAAGTAGGCCCATTTAGAGGGGAATGAATTTTAAAACCAGAAAACTCAACCTTGTTACAAAATCTGAACTAGCTATTAGGGAATTAAATGGAACACTAAGGAGCCTTTTTTGTGCATTTGGGTCTCTTTTTTTTAAGCAGTAGAAAACTAAAGCCACTAAGAAGTTTGAGCAGCTAGATATTGATCAAAACTCTCATGCATGGTGGTGAGAAAGTCTGTAAGATTATCCTTTCCCATATTACTGCTCAAAACTTAAAAATACTTAAGGCATATGCTCACTAGAACTTTTGGAAGAACTGGTGGAAATAGAAGGTCTATTCAGGATAATCTCCTACTGTTTGACATTGTCCAGGACTCACCATCAAAAAGTAGGCATAAATAAAGTTATTATAAGCTCCATTTGCATCTGCTTCATTCTGGGATCCAAACATCCCACTACAAACTACAGGATGTAAGTGACTGTGTGTCTACACAAAGCTGTTACATTTCACAGATTCTTTCCCAAACCAGGCATATCAGTTTGACTGGAACAGAGAAAAACAGCTCTGGGACCCAGACTGGGCATGCAGGCTGAGGAAGGAATTAAAAAACCTAGAACCAAAGTGGGTAACAGGTACCTTCAATTATCACCTAATGACTCCTTCTGTAGTGGACATGAGGAAGTTCCAGTGTCCTCAACAGTTTAATGAATGTTTTCCTCAAGAGGAAAAAAAGGATTACAGATTTTACTCCCAGAAAATGGGATAGAACTCTTTTATCTAAACTAGTATTGTATGCCAGGAGATTCTTACTAAAAAGTTTTAAAAGCCAACAGATTCCTTATTTCAGTATTTCCAGCAAGGCATCATTATTTCTACTGCTCTCCAGGGTAAACCTCACTTAAGCTTGGCCCATTTAATATGATAGAAGAATAACCAGAAATCAAATAGAATTTTGTCTGTGACTTGCTCAAGAGTGTTAAAGTAACTCAAAGTTTGAGTGCTTTGGTGGCAAATTGCCATCCGCCCTAAGCATGTCCCAAAGGCTCTGTGAAGTGATAGCTGATTTCTCAGTGTTCTGAACTTCTTTTAAAAGTCTTTCATCCCTTAATTCACAAACAGTAGTAGGAGTCAGAAAAAGCATCTTGTAAATAGCTGTGCAGTCAGATCACCTGCATGTGTCACACATTCCCAGCAACTCCTCAGTAATAACAGGACAGAAAGGAAATAAAACAACATGGAACAAATCCTCACTCCCAACAGGATGAAAGTCAAAGAACGGTGGAAGACCAGTTCTGATTACAAGAACTATATACTAACTACATCCAAAATAAAAGATGAACTAAACTTCTCTTACGGTGAGGCACACCCATAAAAGATGCATGGGTCAGCATTTTTACAACTGTATTTTTAAAAATATTTTAAGCTAAAGTAATAACAAATATTTTCTTTCTTTCCATCTCAAAGAGGTCTTTTTAAAGATCAAAGGATATGAAGTTAATTAATTTTGATAATCAGCTATGTTTGGTATTTTGACGATTTGAACAGTGTATTTTCCGAAAGAAAAGAAACAAACAGATTTTTATATAGGCAAATGTAAGAAAAGCAACAAAAACATGGTGTTTTGGTTATGAAAAAGAGAGAAGATATGAAAGGTTTTTTTGAGGGGCATTTCTTTTTAAATATGACCTTAATTTCAGGGAAATAGCTGGTCTGGAAGATAAAGATTCCCCTCGTCTCTTAAAGCAGCCGTAAGACATTTTCTGAACACTTGTCAGGAATTCCTGCTGGTTGCCCATTTGAAATCCTGCAGGTTACTACTGCATCCTTACACAGGGACTATTTTGAAGCTCTAATTAGAATAAAGAAGGCCTTGATTCAGTGGAGTGCTGAAGCCACCAAGTGATCATATTGTTAGATTTAACCTCTCCCACGAGATGCATCTTCTGGCGACAAAATGGAAAATGTAGCAACATTTATTATGTTCTATTCATTACTCAAACATATTGTACAATACTTTAGTTGATAAAATAGCAGCGGGGATAAAAAAAATTCTTCAGTATCAGCCCCTTCATTAGTGCACAGCTCCATGTGCTGCAACATCAAGGGACTAAAGCCTTTGATTGGGATACAAAACCAAACAAAGGAACTGCTTTCACTCCAAAATATCATACTCTGAGGATGGTGGGCAGTCCATAATGTATAACTACACACCAGTGTCCAAAACAGCACTTTAGAGGAAAAAAAACAGTGTAAATAAGGGCTTGCTGAACACAGTCTCAAGCACAGAGTGCCACTGCCTTAAAAACATTTTTGCATTTCAGAATTACATAAAACAAGTGTATTTACCAAGCCTATCCAGGAGTGTGTTCCCTCTCAGTCGCCTAACAGATTGAGCATTTTCATATGCTAGTATTATTAACAGGATATTCTACGGAATATCTTGTAACAAACTGCTTACTGAGCAAAGTCTAGTGGGGATAAAAATAATGGAGAAACATGTCCTGTTTTGCATTTTAATCTTGATTTAATCTGAAGAGTTCTGAGAACTCCACAGATTGAAAAAAAAGAGATAAAATTACTATAAATTACAGTGAAAGATTTGTTCTGTGTCCTGATACCAGAGCCTCTTGGCTTTGTCAGTATGTGCCACATCTGCATTTGCTGCATTTTCAGTCATTTTCTGCCATCAAACACTGTACAGTAACAGCATCCCAAGGGTTATTCTGTGATGGAATCCACAGGAAGTATCCCAACCCGACTTTTTTGATGAAGCACATCTATTGATATTAAAGGCTCAGTACTAGATTAAACCAAAACCACCAGCCACATTGCAGGCCAATTGTTAATTTGTTCTCAGCTGGAGCCTCCATCGAGAGCTATTTGTCTGATAGGACTGGGTGCCTTTCAAATGCATTCTTGCATCTTTTGAAATGTTTTGAAATGTTGAATTTTGTGATGTCTGCCTGCATGCTTGTTCAGTGAGTATAATGACCATGGAGCTGCCTCTTGTACACTTTAAAGTCTGACTTTGCTTTCCAAAACAATTTGTAACTGTTGTCTCCATTGAAAGTTTTTAGGAGAGGAACACTCCACTACATAAGATCAGCTATCATTAATTTTGTTCTTTTGCATTTAGTTATTTTCATTTTTATTATCTTCAAAAAGCCAGATGATACAGCTTCACACGCATTCCCATTCTGAAACGTCCATTTTATTTTCTCCAGCAATGCTACTTTCAGTTAACAAGTAAAGTGTAAATGAGATGAGCTCAGAAACAATTGAAAAAAGTTACTGCTGTGCTCAAAATATTAAAAACTTTATAGAAGGCAATAAAGGTCCTGCAAAAGCAAAAAAATATGCAACTCTGATAAATTTCTTTGCAGAAAGTGAGAAACTCTCTTTTATATATGTGTGTGTATATATGTATATGGATATACAAAGATCTTGCCTGAAGCTACTTATTTCCATTGTTAATTACAAAACTTACTGTGGAAAGCAAGGAATGGTATCTGGCTCATAAAAAATGCTTAGTAATTGTTAAGAATTGAGAAAAGAACTCATCTAATCTAAGATGTATCTCTCAATTAGTGTTGTGTTATTTTTGTTCATGATGTTTACTGTGCAGAATTTCTCCACAAGGAATCAGATATTAAACATCAGTTATCATTTTGCTTTGCTACATGTATGTGGCAGTTACACTGTGAAGATAAAAATGGACCCTTGCAGCTCCAGGGGAAAACGAGAACAATCAATTAAAAATAAAAATCAAGCAGGACAACATCTATTCAAAGAATACTCCATTTTGACCTCATTCACAGAGATTTTGGTTTTGTTTTCAAAAGTCTGTAATTTCAACACACGTCAAAACAAAAATAAAGTCAAGTACTTGTCATAAGCTCATTTTTTAACATGGTCATTAACTGTTGGCTCAAACCTCAGTGAAGCTTGAGGCTTCTGCAAGCAGATAAAATCTGGTGCATGAACAGAATAAATTATAAATTATAAATTGCAGGATTTTAGCTACATGCTCTTCAGTCACTTCTATGGACTTGCATGGAGGATTTTCAGCTTTTATTAACAAGTAAAATTCCACAGCCATCTCACCACCCTTCAGTGCAAGAGTAACATTTATATTTCTTTTCTGAAATCACAGCAGGTGAGCAACATAAAGCAAAGCCAAAGTGAAGGCCAGTGAAAAATATTAACTGCCTGTGATTCAGGAAGTTAACTCACACTTGTAAGTAGATTAATCGAAAATAGCTCAAACATTATCACCCTCAGCTGCCCACTGCCCCTCTCACGGATTACTGCCAATCCACCAGGAACAACAAACAATGCCAACTGGAGGGACTCAGTAGTTAATCTAACACATAATTATGAACTGAAGCTGGCACAGGTTGGCATTAACACCCATAAGAGCTTTCCCAAATCCATTTCTTTTCAAAACAGTTCTTTGGAAAAGTTTTCAATAAGGAAACAAACATTGCAGCAACTCTCAAATGCCAAAGGACCATGCAAACTGCAGAGCAAAACATCTGCAAACCCACAAGAACTCATCCAGGAGCTCTCAGGAGGCAGCATCTCTCCCCCTCTAATCCCAGCTCCAAGGGCAAGGATGGACTCCCGAGTGAGCACACAACAGAACCCCTCACACCTACCTGCACTGCAGAGAGGAGATGGAGCAGCTCCAGCAACAGCCCAGATGCTCTGGCAAACCCAGGGGGACGAGGCAGAGCCAAGCCAGGAGCTGGAAATGGGTTTGGACCCCGATCCTAGAGTGCCAGGGCTGGGCTGGGTTGGGCTGAGTTGGGTTGGGTTGGGCTGGGCTGGGCTGAGTTGGGTTGGGTTGGGCTGGGCTGGGTTGGGTTGGGTTGGGCTGGGCTGGGCTGGGCTGGGTTGGGCAGAGTTGGGCTGGGCTGGGTTGTGTTGGACTGGATTGGGTTGGGCTGGGCTGGGCTGGGCTGGGTTGGGCTGAGTTGGGTTGGGTTGGGCTGGGCTGGGCTGAGTTGGGTTGGGTTGGGCTGGGCTGGGCTGAGTTGGGTTGGGTTGGGCTGGGCTGGGTTGGGTTGGGTTGGGCTGGGCTGGGCTGGGCTGGGCTGGGTTGTGTTGGACTGGATTGGGTTGGGCTGGGCTGGGCTGAGTTGGGCTGATTGGGTTGGGTTGGGCAGAGTTGGGCTGGGCAGGGATGCTAATGTCCCAACCTGTCAGGGTGTCCAGGGCTTTCAAGCCCTCACAGGGATTCTTTATTTCCCAAAGCAGTCTCCATTTCATTTCAGAGTGAACCAGCAGTTCATAAATAGTGCCTAAGCACTCTCCCCATGCCACACCATCACATAACTGGCATCTGCTCCAGCTGAAGTTTTTCCATCTGCGGCCCATGAGGAAAGGGACTGCAGCAGAACCCACCCTGGGAAGGACAAGATCAAAATACACAATTTTTTGCCAGAGCAGATAAAAGCAAAATGTAGTCATGTCACAGCATTGCAGGCCAGGTGGAGATAAGCGTTACTAAGGAATTACAAAGTGAGTTAGAAAATAGAAGCTAGAAAAGGGATAGATATTAGCCCTGGCATTAAATTAATTGGTTCTTCCCCCACCCACTTATAATATCTAGGTTGTACGAATCAATTCACTCTCCTCCAAAGACCAATCTCAACCAAATTTCTTAATAATCGCAATAAGGGAAAGAGAAGAGGGAAGTAAGTAAAACCAAAATGATGCTACTTAAAAAGCAGTATGATTTTTTTTTCCTTGAATAATTCAGAATAGGAATTCCCTGTCTTAAAACTTAAGTTAAACCAAGAAATAAAGACAGTTCAAAAAAATAATTAGACATTTCAAAGAATGAGACTATCTCCATAATTACATAATATTTTTCCTTTATCTTAAAAAGGACTAAGGATTGTATTACAAGGTATAGGTCAACAACTAATGAACAAGATGAAGGATAAATGTTTTTAGAGAGACTCAGGCAGCCATCTGCAAGAGGAGAAAAAAGGAAATGGCAAGCCTCTTAACCTTTGCTGTTTTAGCTCACAATTAATCTGGTAGGAGATAAGAGGCCTATAATCCTTTTATGAGTTTTATCAGAAATAATAAGCCAACAAATTTATAAAATGCATATGCAAACCACTGTATCCTAAGCTTATTAAGGATGAAGCAATCCCACAAAAGAAGGTCATAACTGAAACATCCTGTAACAGATGCTTAGAGAAAGGATGTGAGAAACAGGGCAAGTAAAGAACAACCCTTTCCTTGTTCATCCCTCCCAGGTACAATCCATAATTTCAGAACTCCTGTGCTAGAGGTTGCATTTAGAAAATTATTTTCAGCTGCTCCCTCTGGACCATTCTGCCATAAGGGCTGTGTATAATCCTGTTTTGAACCCATTTATAATTTGGCTTCTGCAATGCCCAGTGTTAAGTCTTCCATCATTTATTTACACGTTGTATGAAAAAAAATTCTTGTGTTTTCTTAAGCCTCCACATGACAGATTTATTGAGGTAGAGATTAGCTCTTAAAACAGAGGATAGTTTAAATGGCAAAAGTGCTAGGGACAAGAATACTTAGGAATAATCAATACCACCTGTGCCAAAAGAATAATTGAATTGCAGTAGTTTGCCTAAAGACAGAAAAATGAGACAACATTATAGCAGTCATCAGGAAAATAAAAAGCTGTTGAAAAGAGGAATGGAATTATTTGTTCCTCATGGCCACAGTGAATAAGCAATAGGTTTAAATGGCATAAGGAAGCTGCAAGCTGGATATTAGAGGAAAAAACATCATCCTAATAGCAAGGCTAATCCAAAGGGCTGCTCTGATAGTTTCTCTGGTAGCAAACCAGAGGAGAACCTTTCTGAAGTGACACAGATATGTTCAGCTTGTTTCAGCAAGGAGAGTTGCCCTAAATGACCTCCTGGTGTCCCCTCCAGTGCAGTAGTACACAGTCACAAAGAAAGGATGTCCACACACGTCTGGGTCAGTGGTTCATTTCACTCCTCCAGAGTCGTGCCCACTTGCTGGCTTTATTTATGTTCCCAGTGAATACTCGATTTTCGGAGCCACTCACAGAGCCTCAGCAGTGGGAGGACCTGAAGCACAGCAGGGCAGAGCCAGTGAGGGTTCACAGAACCCATCCTGAGGTTTGCACAGTTCCAGAGGTGCTGCCTCTGCTTTAGCACATAACCACAGTCAGGCTGCTCCTGCACGGGGCAGTTCCCAGACCCTGCAGCAGCACCTGCTGCAATCCCCTTCTCTGTACTCCCTAAATTCCAGATAGGAGCTTGAGAGCATGTCTTGGGTTGCAATGCAATATATAACCAAAAATGTATTCTATTTCCATCTGTTGAAACCGGTTGAAGAGGTGTTTTTCTTTATCTCCCAGGGTGGGAGGGGGTGGGTGCCTTCTGTTAATGGGCAGCTGTTGAACCAGCTGGGGCAGAGTTCTTTATCCCTGCCATGACCCAGCCTCCCTCCAGGGATCTCTGCTGTCCATGGGCCATCCAGGCTCACTGCAGGGCTGATACAATTCCATCATCCCATGGGGAGATGCTCCACCCAGGGGGAGGAGCCCAGCATTCCCAGCTGGATAAAACCTGGGATTCAGAACAGCAGCACAGCCTGTGTGCATTGCATTCCCTGAGGAAGACCAGACTCATCTCTCCACCGCTGGACCCCTCTACAGGATCATCTCTGCTCCACAGAACCACATCTGTCACTGCAGAAGGATTTATTTGGACTGCTCCAACCCCCTGACCAACAGGGTGTCAGGTTGTATCCCTGACCCTGTCAGAGTTTCTAGGATTTTTGTTTGTTTGTTTGCTTGTTATTTTTGCACTACTACATTTGTATTTTTAATATTCTTAGTAAAGAACTGTTATTCCTCCTCCCATATCTTTGCCTGAAAACCCCTAATTGCAAAATTATAATAATCTGGAGGGAGGGGGTTTACCTTCTCCATTCCAAAGGGAGCTCCAGCTTTCCCTGGCAGAACCTGCCTTCCAAACCAAGACAGAGCAGTAATCTGGCTTTCTGCAGGTAGGATACCTTTTCCTTCTGGACAGCATCACATGATCATGATAAAAATGACAGTTCTCAGGGGGAAAAAGTCATCTAAAACTACAGACCCAGTGGCCATCTAATTCAAAATTCCATGTTTTCTTGCAAGAAATGGAAATTGCTGAAACCATGTCTGTTTAACACAATATGCCATAAGAATGCAGCTTTGGGGTTTAGCCCTTCTAGCTACATATAGCGAAGAGAATCAGACAAATCTGTATAAAAGAGAATTCAGTTTAAATGGATAAATATAGGTAAAGTTATTTGCTCATAATAAAAGAATGTGTTTAATCCAAACACCTTGTTTTGCTGTTCATTCCTGACCATATTTCACACCAAGGTACCTCAGAGGCCAAAATTATTTACAGAGTTAGTTAACTGTAAATATCTTACCTTGTTGGTATAAATCAGGGGTATAATGAAACATCAGCTGCTACTTAAAGTGCTTGGCAGGAGAGTTCATCTCATATTTATGTGCAAGCATAAACTTTGTGTGTCCTGATATATAATTGCAGTAACAATTCAATTGAATTTATCACTGCAAAACTACAGATAGAAGTGTGCAGCAAATCTCATCGTTTTCATAATAAATGTTTTATATGTTTTCCAAATTATTAGCTTTTTTCCAAATCTTCCAAGCTTGGAAAATACATTTAAAAAAATATTATAAGAATCTTGAAAGGATTTAAATACAAAGAACTTTGAATAATCTGATTAATAAACCTTTAAATGTATTAAATATATTATTAAATATATTATTAAAATATTTAATAAGCTTTATAAATATATAAGTATATTCTGAGAACAGTTTTTCTTACCTTGCCACTGAGAGAGAGAAAACAGATGCCCAGAGGGCTGGAGCACCTCTCTTGTGAAGACAGGCTGAGAGGAGAGGTTGCTCATCCTGGGAAAGAGAAAACCCCAGGGAGACCTCAGAGCCCCTTAAAGTACCCAAAGGAGCTCCAAGAGAGCTGGGGAGGGACTGGGGACAGGGCAGGGGGTGACAGGACACAGAGAATGGCTTCAAACTGAAAAGGAGCAGGGTTAGACAAGATTTAGGAGCTGTGGAGGTTGTGAGAGGCACTGGCTGCCCAGAGAAGTTGGGGATATCTCAGAGTTCCAGGCCAGGTTGGATGGAGGGCACTGAGTAACTTGACCAGGCAGAAGAGATAAAAAGGAACTTGAAAAGGACATTCAGGGCAGTTCCTGAAACTGCTTCATATTGCCTATGACAGAAGCAATCCCGCCTTCTCCCAGAGCCAGCTGCCTGTTCCAGCCCTGTCACTGCCACCTTCCTTCTGCCAGCACAAGAATTTAAGGGACATTCCCCCTCCTCCTCCCAATTACCTGCACCAGGGAACAAATCCAGCCTAAAGCTCTCCCACCAAAAAACACCCCCGGCCTTCCCCCTTGTCCCCAGAAAAGAAAAGGCTGATTGACTTCAGGCAGAGTCCAGCCTGGCTGCTGAGCACCACATCTGTGCTCCCACAACAGGGACACAGAGAAGAACAATACACCCTGCACAGTGTGAAATCCTGGCATGGAGAAATCATCCCTCTCTACACACAGAAACCCCAAACACTGAACCTGAGCAGAGCTTCTGCAGAAACAGCAGCTCTGAGGCAATGAATATCCATTCACTTCTGCAATGTCCTCAATATCTCGTCTACCAGCTGTATGTTTATTCATTCTACATTGCTTCGTTTGTTATTTTCCTTTATTCCATTTCCTATTTCAGTCTCCTCATTAATTTTTATGCACTTTTATTTTCATTTGTATACTTTTCATCACTTCAATATCCTAATATTTCAGCAGTCCAATTAGCTACTTCCATATCTTAATCACACTGAGACTCCTTATTCAGCTATAAATATAATTTTATTACTGCTGTTTTAATGACTAAGTGTTATAATAACTATTCCATATAAAACAATTTCTCTTAAAACTTTCCCCATTTCCTTCACTTGTCTATAATTCATTTCATCTCTCATCATACTTTCCATTTTGTTCAGTATATCCTATATCATCCCAAAATGTTTCCTGTATTGGAAGCTAATTACCTGGGGATTCACTGCTTCACCATAAACATAAGGAGCAAATATTGAAACATTTTCTCCACACTTATCAGACTGCCCTAAATTTGCTGAATGAACCCAAAGTTGAAGAGAGAGACCATCTCCACATTAAGAGGAACAATCTTTCAATTAACATGAAAGCACAGCCTAGATGGGCATTATGAATATAATACACAGCTCTGTTGGGAATATCAACATCATCAATAAAAAATGTCTCAGTAATATATGAAAGCATTACTTCTGAACTGAAAATCCAGCATTATTCTCATCTTTAATTTCAGAAAGAGCGCATAGTTGCCGAGAAATAGTTAATATTTATTATATTTATTAATTTAGTAACATTCCATCTTCTAAAATCCCCATTGTTTCAGGCAGATCATTAACTTCTGAGATGCTGATGCTTCTAACTGTCAAATAAACTGCAATGAAAGTCTCCAAGTCGAAATTGATTGATCCAATTCCTCGCAAACCACAAAAATTTCTTCCATTCTAATTATCCCTGTTCTGTGAGCTGGAAGATTTGTCTGTGGTGTGAAGGTGCAGGTGAGAGCGAGGTCTGCAGGAAACAGAAATGTTCATTCCATGTTATCCTGCAGGTGGAAACAAAGAGGATTTTAGGTAATTTCACACAGCCCATTCAGAATCAAAATCACCCTTATCCAGTGTCAATTTCTCTCCAACTGCTACACTTTTTAACTTCAATTTGGTTTTATGGGAGAAGAATTAGAAGCATTAAAGGAAGTACAAAGTTATGCAATTCTAACAGGCTGCATCCAAGTAGCTACATTTATTTATAAAGCTCCATCACACTGAACTCCTTCACAGGAGGAGGGTGCAGGAACTTTTTGTAATTTTTTTTTTAAATTTAAATTTAAATTCATTCCTTTCCCAGTCCACTGGTCCTGTGTGCTGGGGTGGCTGTCATTGTTCAGTGTCACATTTTTAGCAGTCTATTCCCTGCAAGAGGTGAAGCCAAGCCCTTGTGACTTCTGTACTGGTGCAGCCTCCTGCTAAGCTGTCTCTGCTTGTAAAACAAATCTTCCTGTACAAAAACTTCCAGTTCCTCTTGATATTTTGCCATCTTTCATCAATATTTAATCAATGGAGGTCTATTTCTGTAGGGGATAGTTTCTTTAGGCATCTTCTTACCTAAAATGGAGACCTAAATCTGTTATTATATATTACACTGTGTTATTTTATGACAAGCCAGGTGGGCATAAAACTTACTGGTGCATTTTAGAGTAGTAAGCATAAAATCTTGATAAACCAGATCGAATTGTATTAATATCACTGTCAGTTTCTATCAGCTGAACATGTGATTGTGTTTTACAAACCCAAAATTCGGTTGCCATCCCCAAAGGATACCAGAAAAATGGTCTTGTCAAGTGTATGTTTCCTAAAATCAAATTCAGTAAATCCTATCTCAGATTTAAGATATAAATTGATAATGTAATTATCTATATCTGATAGCTTGTACAATAGATCACCTGCAGGTCTAGTAGCCATGGAACAGTTCCCTTTCAGTGGTAAATAAAGTAACTTTATCTGCTGCTGAGACAGTTTGATTTCATTTTCACAGAAAAACAAGCTCATGCTTGTTTACACTATGTTAATTGGCATTTCTAATCACTACTGATGTCTACTTTTTAGAATGCTCTTCTGCTTTCCACTGAAGTCTACCATTAAATATTTTAATTTAGAAATTAATGATATACAAGGTTTACTGCCTATTACAAAAAAATTAGCACTTATATCAAGATATGACACTTAAAAGTTGCTCAAATCTGTTTCAATAATAGTTTTTAAAACCACTGTTGTTAAAAAATGAGAGATGCATTATTTTACAGATTTTTTCTTCACTTTGGTGATCTTCTCATCCATCAGACAGAAGTCTCCCCTTCCAACCTTATTAGGAAACTTTACTGTCTTAACCTAACTTATTATCAGTACAATAACATTTGTCTTGATTTGATACCTTCCATTACTCTTGCACAGGTTTGGATAGATCTGTTTTTTTAAGAATACACAATCCATTTCCTTCTTACTATCATCACTCTTCCTGTATTCTCTAGAGACTTTTCTCATGTTTCAAATTCAAGTAGCTGGCAAGATGCTGTCAAAAACTGGATGTTTCAGGATTGTCTCAAAACCTTTTGAGACATAAAAATATCATTTTTTTCGTGCTGCTTTGAACTGTGGAGAATTACAAGTCAAAATTCAAAATTTCCTGAGTGAAATGTTTGTTCTGCTCATCAAAGGTTCTCTGTTTCAGTGTGGTCTCTTCAATTTCAGAGTACAAAAGGAAGAGCAGAGGTCAGCTGAGACGAGAAACCTCAACCAAAAGGTCATCAGAACCATTCAATAGGAGAATAAATAAACATTTTACAGTAGGTCACATCCACATTTGACATGCTAGGGTAAGAGACCACGTCCAGAAAAATCTGAATGATTGAAAGGCCTAGGTGCATCTCTGAAAAACTCCCAAAAGAACAATTTCAGTAGAACTAACTAGTATTTTGGAGTATTTCTCCTTCTTTTCCTGGAAACTCTGCAAGTATTTATCCTTCAGATACATCTCACAAAGAAATTTCACCAGATATTCTAACCACACTCATCAAACTTGCTTCTGATTACTGTTTTTCCCACAAGGAATGAGTGTCTGTGCATGCATTTTGTTTCTGGTTTGTGATTATAACTATGCAATAATTGGTTATACTTCCCATCATGCAGAGTTAGAACAATTATAATTATTTTATAAATGGAGTTGAAAGAGACACTGCCTCACTGCTTACAGAGTACCTTTGTCTCTCTGCACACGTTCCTCAGAGGATAATAAGGTTTAGGAGTTGAAAGCATGTTTGTGTTCTTGGGTCAACAGAAGTACAATATAAAACTGAAAGAATGGAAATATATTAATACTGATTTAGGGATGAAACACTGACAATTCTGAGATACTTACTGAGAAGGGCAATGAGATGTTGGCAGGAATGAAAATTGATACAAATTTTCTTCTCAAATTTCTGTATTTCCAAAGGCAATGAACTGTACCCTAAATCCGTGCTACTCTATCAAACCCAAATATCTCCTGCATTTAGAATAACAAAAGCAATGATAAAGACCATTATTCTCACATTCCCTGGTTGGTGGGTTTTTGTTTTGGTTTTTTGGGATTTTTTTGGTTTGGGTTGGGTTTTTTGGGGCGGGTTGTTTTTTGTTTGTTTGTTTTGCCATGGATTCCCTAAACAACATCCATTACTTTAGGGTATCAAGTTTCCTGTGGCACGTTCCAGGGGACTGAAGTTCTCCACCATCAGACTCTGCTCTTGGAGCTCTGCAGGAGCTTTGGGGTTGGGTGCCAGGCTCCAGACTTGCAGGGCTGATTCCTCTTTGCAGGAAACAGTTGTCACAAACAATGACAACAGAAAATACTCACAGCATTCTTGCTCCAGCAGTATCTTATTTCTGACTGCACCGAGTCATTTTCTCCACGAGATTGTCTTGCAGTGTTTACAAGATAACAGCCAATAACTGTTCGGAGCTGCTTAGGTGGAAAGAAAAGGGTTATAGAAATTTCAAGGCCAAGTCTAGGTAAATATGATCCTTGTATTTCTACTACAGACATCTAGACACTTCCAGCTGTTGAAATTATTGCTAAATATATTTACAGTCTTTGTACAATAAAAAGCTTTATTACTTTTACTACAGGCAGAAGAAAAAAGCTTTAAATCTTTAGTTCTGAAGCAATATCTCCTGTCTTAAAGGCAATGAAGCCTTTCAAGGGGAAAAACCAGCACACTTTAAAAAAGGTGGTTTATGATGTTGTATCTTTGTTGCAATTTTGGTTCATATATTTTTATTAAGTGTAACCTTTATATGTAAATGAAATGATTATCCAACACAAAGTATGTTTTCATAAAGTAAGAATAGGTTTTATGTCCTCAAAGATAAAGCAACATAAACCAGTCAGGCAGCTCAGCATGTACTTGATGGCTGTGAAATGAACTATTTGATTTCCTATTACAGCCTTAACACTCTACACTGTACCACAGCTACCAAACCCACGCCATTAGACAGCCAACCTTTCATCAGGGAGCCCAGGAATATAAATCTGTATTTCTAATAGGCAAAATGCCTCATTTAAAAAGGCTTGGAAATAAACCTTACATTGCGAAATGTAGGGAGAGGGAAATGAGAATCATGTTCTAAAAACCCAGGGAGAGATGAATGTCCTCAGCACAAACAAAAGGGTTCAGACCCACTGTGCTGTTTCTATGTTTGAGTTTTTTATTCTCTTTATTTTCAGTTGCAGCAGGCCACCTCTAGGAATGGGAAGGAAACTTTGCAGCCTCTGCAACACCCAGGGCTCTGCTCCCTGCCTGGCAGACACATCTGAGGATGCCTCCCGTGTTTTCATCACTCAGGGCAGAGCATCCTGCACTGGCAACTTCTCCCTGACCCACAGAGGAGCTTTACAGCATAAAGGGAATTAAAGGGGGGTCAAATTTCACATTTCAATTCTGTGTACGGCTCATATGCTATGAAGAAGACAACTAAACCCATCCATTCAATCAACAGCATTACATTATTTTGAAGGAGGGAATAGGGTGATTTTTAAGACTAATTTTTCTAATACTCACCATAGCAAAAAGCATGGCAAGCTTGGCATGAGCCTTCCTCACTTCAATTTGAATGCAGGATAAAGGCCACCAAGGAACGCTGGATGTCCAACCTCCTCTGGACAAGAAGGTCATCAATACTGGATTTACTGAGAGATAGATACAAAATTATAAAATCACTAATCTAAACATCATGCATGTCTTCATTTTTCTCTAAAACTCCTCTTTGGTTCAGAGGATAAAGTCTAATTCACCATGGGATCACCTGGAAAGCCCATGGATGTGTCTCCTTTTAACAGGAGTGAGAGTGGCTAAAAACCAAAGAATTCAGGGCACTCCAATCCCAGATGTCAAATTAAACCCATCACTGAACAGCTTTTTGGGTAAGCAGCTGTCATTAAAGTCTTTACAATAAATTGATGAATAAAATTGTTCTGCTCATAAGCAGGGTTGTTTATTCCTGAATCACCAACTCCACAAAGAGTTTATACAGAAAGCCTTGCTACTTATTTTATAAATCTGGATCTTCTGAGTCCATCTATTTATTACTTCTTTATTTTCTTCTTAAGGAGGTGTACAATGACTCCTCATTATGTCCTGTAAATGCTACAAGAACAAAAAAATAAAACTGCCACACAGTTTAAAAGCAACCTACTAGGTCAGTCCCTGTATTTTTTCTGATTTTACATTTTTGTGGTCTTGGGCATTCCTTTAATTTATCATCACAAGAGAATCTGTCAATAGAGAGAGTTACGAAAATAAGATAGGATTGGAGGAAAAAAAATACAGATTTTTACTTTGGGTGATTAAATTCTTCACTGACATTAACATATGACAACCTGTTAGAATGATTTGTAAGTCTTTACAGTTTTATAAATAGCTTTATCTCTCCATTCCACATGAGGCAAAAGAGAGATATTATTTATTGTACCTTTCTACCACAGCAGCACAGAATATTTCAAAGACTCATTTTCAGTTTTGTGGAAGTCTCTTGATATTAAAGGGCTGCAGATACAAGATGATGAAACCTCCTTTCTATCTGCTGGCCCCCTGCTGCACACGTTGTTGCACAGTGTTCTGCAAAAGAGCTCAAATCCACACAAAGGAGCACTTCCCTTTCATTGGTGTGCAGATGTAAAGC
This sequence comes from Acrocephalus scirpaceus scirpaceus, assembly GCA_910950805.1. Lineage (NCBI taxonomy): Eukaryota > Metazoa > Chordata > Aves > Passeriformes > Sylviidae > Acrocephalus > Acrocephalus scirpaceus. Next base: position 81,283,074 of record OU383776.1, on the reverse strand, counting down.
CAAAGCAAGCCATCATAATTTCATTAAATCCTGCTGAATTCCTCAGAAATGCTGAGAATGGCTCGGAATATGTAATGTTTGCTTTACGGATGGACTGAATATTTATAATATTTAGTTTACATGGGGTTTGGGTTGTTTTTTTTTTTCTCTTAAAAAATGAAATATTTGGTTTTGTTCTCTTAGTGGAGCGCAAGGCAAATTATAGTAATTAGTCTATTTACATGATTTCCTAACTTGGAGCAGTGAAAGTTGCCTTTAGCTAGCAAATAATTGAAATTACAATTGCTGAAGATATCACAAGTTGTTTGTTTTTTTTTTTTAATTATATCAAACCCCATCAAGCTCTGATAGGACATTAATAGCTACTTCCCTTCACTGCTGCTGTTTTTTCTCCCCACAAAGCCATTCCAGTGTACTCAAACCCATAAAACAGAAAAACATGACAAGAAACAGTAATCTTCCAATTTTATTCCCCAGACTTCAGTTTTACTGGTACATCCCTTTGGGAACATAATGACAGAGCTTTGCTTTCATAGAGACACTGGAAATAGATTGTAGTCTCAAAGTTATCATAAGATTTTGGGGAAGCAACCAGGTTTGATAGAATCAAAAGAGAAACACAAAAAATACAGAAAAGCCAACACAGCACAAATATATTTTAGTACTGTAGGAAATTCTTGCCAACGTGAATATTTTTCTTTTCTTTGCTTTTGGAAATCAGAGGGAAGAAGAAGCTCATTAATTCAACATTTCATTTCCAAAACAGAAAACTCAGTCAAACACAAGAGTTTCTATGATTAGAGAATTGTAGACCACCTCTTATCAGGCAGATGCAATCTAGGCTTATATCAGGCTGGATTTTAAGTAATAGGCATTACAGATTTTTAATAAAGCTGTGAATAACATTTCTTCCAGTCTAACAGTGTTACTCCAAGAACTTCAGACAAAAGACTTGGGAGCACAATGCAGAGCTTTGGAGGGAGAACATGAAACTGGGTCCAAATGGAATTTTATTTTCTCACTTCAGACTTATCACACAAGGCCTTACCTTGACCGTATGGTTTGCACTGATCATAGATGAGGAGAGAGCACAGAAAAATAACTGTGATGTTTTGATTTAAAGAGAGAGGCAAAGTTGTGGATTATTTTTTCTCAGCAAAATATTGTCTAGAAACTTCCAAAACCAATGTTTAATAGGTGTCTGTGAAGAATCTTTGAAACTCACTAGATCATGATGAATGCAGAGAAATACACTTATGCAGTTACTACTGAATGTTCAAAAGTTTTTTTCTCTCAGATGCCTGGCAGATTGCACACAGATGTTTAAATCCTGACATCAGGCTGAACTATTTCAGAAAATCCATGAAATATGAGAAAATCTGAGCAAAACTCCAGTAAACATTTTAAGGACTTCTGTTTGGTGAACTGAAAATTCAGTTAACCTCTCAGGAGTTAGTGCACCAAGTTCGGAGATTAAAGTCAATTATAGAGTGAAATGGGCATTTTTATTTCTGCTTTCGAGTGCAAGTTGCAACACATTGTTGAAAATGAAGCTGTTTCCAAAGCCTCCATTACCGTTTTAAGGAGAGAAATTATGGCTGAACTCTTCTGTACTTGTTGCCCATTAATAATGTGAGTGGCTCAGAAGGAGGTGACAGAATGGGGACTTGGATACGGGGCAGGTCACCAAGGAAGATAAGACCCAGACCCAGACATGTGAATGCACAGGAGCAAAACTCATTTTAGCCTCTCAAGCCCACAGTAAATCCATAGCTGTCCATTTAGAGACAATAAATCCCTTCTAAAGAGCAGAACTTCATTTTCAACAATAGACTATACAAATCTGAATGTTCTAAACAGACACTGTCAGTGACTCTTTTTCCTGCTGCAGTAACATCAATGTCCTTTTTTTCTCTCTGTGCTTTGACTTTTCTGTTCTGTGTCTCTGTCACTAACACCATGCTAAGGAAAAGCTCTGCAAAGCAATAAACTAAAAGGGAGTCTTGGGAGGCAACCGACAACATAAACTAGAGAAACACTGCTATGAGTGTAAATGGGCAATTCAAGTTCCAGAAGGTCATTCAGTGGAGAGAAGAGACTTTTAACTCCAGACAGTTTGCTGTAGACACCAGATATTTCTTATCATTTTGAATTCATGAGCAATTTCTTTGTTTTTAAGAATTACAGACACTGATTAACACAAACCTCTGGTTTTTCTCCAGCAGTCTGCCTCCAGAGCCACGAAAGAATTAGCACAGAAATATTTCTGTGAAGCAGCATCATCCCACAAGTGCAACCTTATCAAGGCAAGAGCCCAAGGTGTGTGCCCAGTTTTCCTTAAGCATGGAAGCATAAAATGTAGGATATTCCAAAAGCTGGGCAAAGGAAAATGAGGCCTGAGTTCCTTGTTTCCAACTCGAACCAGGGCTTTCCCCAACTGTTTACATCTTAAACAGAAATTAGTTTGAAAGATATTTTATATTATTCTATTATTTTACATTCTTTTCACTGGGAAATCCAAACTGAAAATGATACACTTTTTCACTCATCTGCATGTTTCATCCTCATTAAGTGAACTCTGCTGTATTCTATGCATTAATCTTGCATAAATTAGAATGTGAGGAGCTATGACCTTTGTTTCTCTTATCCTTGGGAAGAAAATCAATGTGCCTTCTGCCTTCATGCACACATGCATACATGCAAAGAAGTTGAGCACTGGGTATTCTGATGTAGTCATTCTGCTATGAGCTGAAAGACTTGAATCAAGAGACCATTCATTTTGATAAATAAAATTAACTGAAGAAATAAAGAAGAACCACTTTCAATAAACAACACACCTATTGTAGGATCCCAGTGATCTAAACTCACAAAAGTCAGTAAAACACTCAGCATTTTTCTGAGGGTGACATTCCAGTTTGAAATTTTTACCCTGAACAAGCTGACTTAACAGCATGAAAAATTTAGAGAAATGTAGCAGTAAACTTTTTGGACTCATTTCAGTAAAAACACCATCAACAAAGTAGAGGCAGAACTGAGCCCCAGGTAAGGGAATAATCAAGAAATGTATTGGAATGACACTGGCAAGAATAAGGAAAAAAACCACACAGTTTAGTAACCAGGATATGAGCCAGGCTTTAAGAGGGAAAAATACCTGAAACCTTCCCAGTTTTACTAAAGTCTGTAGAAACTTGAAGGCACCACATTTCTCTGTGGCCCAAACCACATCTGGAGAACAAACACAGCCCTTCACAACCACAAGAGGTTGTTAGGAAGGGAACAGGCATTGAATAAATGGTTCCAGCTTTAGAGAGACAGAAGAATAAGGAATGGACAAGCCAAAGGAGGAAAAAAAAAAAAAAACCCTACTAGTAGTCTTAAGTATAACAATTTATAGCATGAGTAGTCAATAAAACATAGAGGAAAGGAATATATTAAATAGGGAGAGAAAGTTTATTTTGACTGGCATGTTCCGCTGCTGTAAGAAATAAATCTGGTTTTGTGAGAACTAATCCTGCTATACTGTATTTTTTGCCTCTACTGCCAGTCTGATGTTCCTTCCCTGATATAATTAAAGAGGTGTCACAGGACCTACTTGCTTTCATACTGGGAATAAGGAATAACTGCTGATACAAGCTAACAGCTGGAAGCATGTAAAATAAACATAAGCTAAGCTGCTGAAATCACCGATCCTTTTCAAGAAAAATATCTGTCTGCCAATCACAATTTAAATTCACAGGCCACATAGCCTTAAAATAGCACTTAGGAGGAATAATCAGGGCTCTATGTTATTTTGGGAAGGTAATGGATTAGAAAGATGCATTGTTTTAGATCAGTCATCAGCTAAAGGAGTGGCAAATCTTTAATAATGCCAAGATTGGTTTTGTAAGTGAATAAACCAGCAAAAAGCTGGCTGGGTGCTAGTAATCTTCAAAGCTTGATTGCTTTTTCTGATAGCTTTAGAAAATTAGTGGATGAAAGAATGTGTAATATATCTTGTCTGAGTAAAACACTTGATGTAGTGTCTTACAAAATCTCCACTTGCAAAATTAATTCAAATTGGCTTGGACATGGAGTACTGTCATTTGGATTTAAAAATGGCTGGCTGAGTGCAAATAAAGGGTAATGAAAAATGGCAATGTATCAAGTTGGTGGGAGGTGTCTGGTAGAGCTCTGCAGGGATCACTGTTTGATCCTGTTTATTTAACATCTTCATTAATAGTCTGGAAGAGGGAGTGAAACAGCATGTTAATTAAACTGACACATAATAATAAATCAGGGATTGCTCCTAATGCCAGAACTAATACTTCACAGAAATACAGCACACTAGCAAGGTTTCTGGAAAGGTTAAACGTGGCACTACAAAGGCTCAGCTAAGATGTTCTAATTGCATTCTACCTTTTAAAGACAATAGTCCAAAACACACACTAAGTGGGAGTCAGAAGCCTGCTGGCAATGCAGTAATTTCGAGCATGATTGCCCAGTGTATACAAACTCAAGTAACTGGAAAGTTCCGTGGAAAGGCACGATTTCCTTCCCCCCCCCCCCCCCCCCCCCCACACTCGCAGTGCATCACATCCAGTGTAAAAGATTAAGTCAGTTCAGTTCACTCATCTGATGGAAAACCAGTATTTGGGGGGAGTTTTTCAGTCAGTTTCTGGTTGTTTCTGCATTTCATATTTTTCATGACTGCTAAACATAATGTAATAGAGGAAAGAGAGGGACAGGTGGAACTGGTGACAGGACTGCATCTTTTTGTATCAGTTAAATTAGATGAGTTATACATAAACCACCACTTTATGCATAGATTTATAGTTTCATCAGACAAAATTGAGAATTTAAGGTAGTAAAAGTAGTTCCACAACAGACACTAGTCGGCTGCTACAACATACTAGATTTACTTTAATTATAAATACTTTTAAAAAAACTCAGATAAGTAAACATAAAGTTGTTCACTGAACAGTGGTGAAAATTGATCAAAGACTACATAAGTCACAGAAACGGGTTCCTAAAATAGGCTGGAATGTTGGTACTCAGTCAGAGACACCTATTCCTGTTTTATAAACATGCATAATATAAAACTGGATCTGAAATAAGTGTGTTATTATCTCCCTGCTTTGAATGATTTACAGCAGCTTATCTGGGCTGGCCCTTGGGTTACTGCACTGCACTGAACAATAAACGTGGACTCAGTTTTAAAGGACAGTTTGATGCTACTTCCTAAAAGGTAAGAAAAAGGTAGAGAACTTTTAAGGTCTCCTTTACCACACCGAGTTTAAATTGCTGTGGGAACTTGTGAAGTCCCCAGAAAACACAGGAGCAGTTTAAAGCTGTGAGACTCTCACAGCCATAAAGAGACTTCCTGCATTAGCAGGAAGGGATTGTAAAACAATAAAGGGAAGGAGAGGGAAGCTCTGTAGTCCCCACACTAAATGCTTTGTCTCCTCAGCCTGTTGATGCAGCAGAGCCCTGCAGTCAGGCAGGGATGGATGGAAACCAACTTCACCTGTGCCATGGAGCTCTGCTGCAGAGGGGAGCTGTGGGAAATTCCTTGAATTCACTGATGCCTTAACTTTGAGCTTCCATATTTTCAGACTCTTTGTGCTGCCCCTGGTGCAGCTGTGAGCTCACAGTCAGGGTCACTCAGCTCTCTGCACACAGCAGGGACACAAAACAAATCCTTGTCCTGCTGCACACCAAGGACAACTTTCAGCCCAACAGCACAAACAAGGGTGGCTGGAGGGAGGAACAAGAAGGATGGGAGCTCACAGCCTGGAGCTGGGATTGGACAATTCAACCCCAGTCTGCAAATGGACCAAAACTGATCAAAGTGTGAGACCTTGTGACCATTTTGTGCCCATTTTGGGTCCCCCTTGGGTGCAGCCCTGCCCAGGCCCTGTCCTGCCCAAGGTGTCCCCTAAAGGCCTTTCAATAAATCCCTACTTTATTCTCCAGCTCTGTCCAGTCTCTGTTCCAGCTCAGCCTTCTCAAGGCATCATCACTGCCTTGAATCTATCAGACTTTTCCTTTAAAACCAGCACAAGGAAACCTTTGCAGGCAGTCAGAGCTTCTGCACTGTTTTGATGCCATTTTCATTGGGTAACTTTTATTCATGAACACTGACCCTCACTCATCCAGAGGAGTAAAACATGAGCTGATTGCAGTCAGTAGTTACACCAGTGTAATGAGAACACAGAAACCCAAATTCATCCATCAATACATAATAAAATATGATGGACAAATAAAGGCAATCAATGTGCTTCTCCTGGCAGCTGTAACATAATATTTCTAAACTTTCTTGCAAGAGGATAGTGAAAAACCACAGAAACATTAAGGGTTGTTTAGGTGTCAGCTATTGTATTACACTTTTCTCAACTAATTTATCCTCCATGGTCTTGACCTGATTGCTACTATACATTAACGGCACTAGTCTTGTTTAGTTTTATTTTTAATCCTCTTTTTTAAAAATTTCTTTTCTCTTGTTGTTTGGTTGGGTGTTTTTTAAATTATTTCCTTATTTTTTGAACTCCAGTAATTTGTGAAGCAGCTGCATTGGTCATGAACTACTTGCATTTTATTATACCTACAATGATTTTTAAACAGAAAGAATCTGCTCATGGGAACACTAATCCCTCCATTATGGAAATAATTAAGCTCTTTTATTTGCAAGATGAAAATCTTTAGGGAACATATGAAAACTAGCAAAGAGCAATTTTTCTTTTTTTTTTAAGAGAAAAAAATGATGATATGAACAGACCTGCTAGTGTCTGTTAAACTGTGGCATATGGAAAGGCACACAAACTCTTAGGAAAATCTTTCTCAGTAATTCTTCCACTTGGCTCAGGAAAAAAGGATATTCTACAGAACTTTCTGTATAAAAACACGACGACGCAATCTCACGAGATGTTTTCCAAGCCTTTTCAATAGTAATCTGCTTCTGTTCTTTTATGGTAAATGTTAATCTAAATATTGCTATTCTTACTTTTCTATAATTATCTTTGGACTGTTCTTGTTTGCAAAACATACTCATTTTCTGTAAACGAAGCTACTTATATTATATTTTTACTTTTTTTATTTTTTAGTTTCTTTGCAATGATGCATTTTACATGGGGCAGCTCCTGTTCCTAACCCTCCTGTATTCTTTGGTGCTATATCCTGCACTACATTTACAAATATAGGATATAATACATTACCACTCAAATACTTCTGCAAACTTACTGCATAAAAGTGGTGTCCAGCCAGGAGATTTGGCCTCGGAAGAGAGAGAGGAATTTGGGAATATCCCTTTGCTGATTGTGTCTGGTGAGGATGCCATAGGGAACAGCCAAGGTCACTGAGGTGTGAGGAATATTTAGAGAACAAAAACCAGAAATGCAAGAGAAACCAGACTTCATTTTTGCTTCTGCTCCCCTTGGCACCTGCTTTTTGCCTGTCTGGTGTGGGGCAGGTGGCAGCTGGTTTGATGTCACACCTGATGGAGTCCTGCTTTCCTGGGCTGCCTGCCCGTGGGAGGAGGTGAATAAATGCCTTTTTCTGCTTTGCACAACTCTGGCTTCACCTATTAATCTGCTTTATCTCACCCCAGGAGTTTCCTGCCTTTTACCCTTGCAGTTCTCTCCCCCAGGCCACTCTGAAGGGATGAGGTCGTGCCTGTGTGGGGCTGAGCTGCTGCTGGGGTCAAACCAGGGCTGCAGGAGGGGCAGTGCAGGAAGGGCTGATCATTTAGCACAGCATTATCCAGAAGGAGACAAAAAATGGAGCAAGTCCAGATACGGTGAACAGAGGAGAAGATCTTGTAATTAATAACACCATGCCAAAGGACTTTGAAAAGAACCCTTGCCAAAGGTTTCTAAATGAAGTTGTTTGGGGGTCTAGGTTAACTTTTACAGTGGAGGAGGGTTTTACTGGATCCTATTCAGAAAAAAAATGGAAATAAAACTTTACTAAGTTATAAAGTTGCAAAGTTTTCTGTTTCTCATCTATTGATGTTAATAAAATGAGATTTTATTGCAAGTTTGAGAGAGTGGCAATAAAATGTCAGCTAAAATATGATGTTCATAGACATAAAAACAATGCACAATGAGAGAAAAAGAAACAATCTTAATTTGCATCTACAATGTTGGGCTCTGACCAAGCTGCACAGAAATATGTTGCTGGAATTATGATAGACAATTCTTCAAAAACATCAGTTCAAAGGCAAACAGAAAGCAATTGAATTTCTAAAAAAAAATGGAAAGAGAACAAAATCGAAAACATCATTGTTTTAGGACAGAAATCCATTCTGTGCTTTTGAATCCTTTGTGCATATCAGGTTATAGAAATAGTAGAATAGTAAGAAGTAGTAAAATAGTAAGACAGTACAAGTAACAGCAGCACAGAAAAGTAAAAATGTGTGGAATTATTTCTTTACAGCTAAACTTGAGGAGATTTTATCCTGGTGGGCACAAAATCCACCAGGTTTTTATCAAAGCCTGTAAGTCATGAGTGGCACAGACCCTGTGCATGTCAGCATTTCTGCAATTCAAGAACGGGAGTGCATCAAACCAAACTAGCAACTGATGGGCTCAAAACAATCCAAAAGAGATGATTCTTCATTTGGCACATAGCCCTCAGTGAAACACAAACTTCAACAATGAAATTTGTTACTTCCAGACTCAGGGAATGTGAAGACAATGAGAGTTTTAGCACAGATAGAAGAACAATTAAAAAAAAAAAATCTACCAGCACAGTAAAAGAGAGCTCTTCCTTTGGTAAGGATGGTTAGAGGATAGTAAAGTATCACCACATTACTAATAAATATATTTCTCCTCATATTTGCTACTGGCCCAGCTAAACAGACCTTTGTTCTCGGGTGGGTTAGAGAGCCCTAATTTCTCTTGTTTCTATTTTTACAGGAAAAGGTGAGAAAATTGTCATCCTTTGTTTTGGGATTGTTTTTTAAAAGATAGAATGCGATGTAGTAAAGTTCTTGTAATGAAATATTAATCTGTGTATGCTTCACTGGGGAAGTATTTTAAACTGTTGAACACCTAAAATGCAAAAAGAAGAAATTCTTTGGTAAACAAGAGCAACAACACTTGAAATTTCATTGACAGTGCTTTCTGGCAGCATAGCTAATACATTTTCTTGTTGTGGTTAAAAAATGGAGAAGAGCAAAGATTAATTAAAATAACACAAGCTTTTTAAAAAGCTCTACCTAATTTTGGGCTTACCTTTTTGGTGAACAAGATGAGTGGCAGGGTTCCAGATGGGAGGTGGCATTTAACACTCAATTCTACCATTGTTCTCTCAAGAGTTTGTTTGTGTTCTCATGCACAGAGCCTTCAACATCTCATTTAACACGTGCTTATTAAACGTAATTATTTTCTGTCTGTTTAAGTCTGACTCGTATTCAAATGTTGATTTGGTTGCTAGAAATCAAGTTAAACTTCAGTTTCCAGCTGAGTTATCAACTGGGAGTAAGTAGGGTAAGACTCTGCAGATAGTGACCTAACAGCTTTTAATACCTACCTAGAAAACATTCCCTGGTTCTGCTGTGTATGAGCTGGTGCATCTTGCTTTTGCAGTTCCATTTACAATCCATTTAAATTGGGAAAAATAAAAATAAAAAAAAAGGAGGAAAAAAAAGGAATGAGAAAAAAACTTTCTGTGAAAAACAAGGTTCACTTTCTTGGTAAAATTTATAAGCTTAATAATAATAATAATAAAAGGGAGACAATTAGGAGACAGAATAAAGCAAAATAGTATGGTGGGGTACCTGGCATTCAGCCAAAAAACATCCCTCACCATTTCAGAATGTTTCTCTGAAAGGACCAACATGTTACATATTCAAAAGACCCTAATGCATCATTCAAACATACCTTTGAGTTCAGATGCTCTCCTAGTTTCAACCCCCCAGCCTGCCTCCATTTCACCAATTCAACATTTTATTATTCCATGCAGATAAATCTCATGCAGATAAATCACTTGGGCCACTTGGTCGTCCCATGTCCCACTCCCTGATAACAGAGGATCAATAAATTCTTCCTTTGGAGCTTTGGGGTCTGTCCCCATTATCTTCATCCAGATAATCCAAGAATGTGGGAATTTCCTGATTATCTTTCCCATTCTTCTGAGGTAGCTACAAAAAGCATGATATTATGCTATAACCTAAAAAATATATATATACATTCATCACAGCACAATTTCTAAGCACTGTTAATAGCAAAAAATAAAAGAAACTATATTAAAGCTGCAAAACCTTCCAACAATATATGTATAGCATTCATTTCAATATTTGCGAAAAGCCAACTTTATAATATGTATCTATAACACTTTCTGAAATCACATTTTGAGAAGATCATCTGGACTGATGTTCAAACAGCTTTGTTATTTCATAGGTCAAATGAGCCCTGTGATAACCCAGGCAGAGAACCCAGCCAGCTTTAGGGGTGCAGGGATTTGATCCCTCACTCAGTGTGTGCCAAGATGGATAAATTGCTTTTAATAAAGACTGGGAGCTGGCAGAGACCTGTGAGCACCACAAGGACAGGGCCAGGATGACTCAAATTCTGCCATCTGAGCTACTTTCTCAGGCAGTTGTGACTTCCTAACCACACAACTCCTGTGGCTTTGCAGGATTCCCTCTCCTTACAAATGTTTCTGCATTTTCAGTGGTTTTTTTTTTTTTTTTAATGAGTACCATCACATGGCTGATGAGGATGCTGATGGAGCATTGGATGATCTACAGAAAACCCTCAGCTTTATCTAAAATGGATCTGTGGCTTACAAAATACAACGATTTCTGATCCTTGTCAAGCTGGGGAGAGACGGTTTCTTCAGTAAAAGATCAGCAATCAGAGTAGATCAGTGGTTTTTTGTGCAGTTGTTCTGGTTTAGGGCAAATTTGAGAGGAAACCTCCAAATGGGGCCCCTTGGAGAAGAAACCCAAATGACTCCTCCCTCAACTGGTCCAGGAAAAAAATCTCCTTAGAGAAAAGTGGAAAAAGCTCTTTATTTAACAAACAAAGCACCCACAAGCACACAGAATGAATAAAATGAAACAATAAAAGCTCTGGTTGCCCTGCAGTGAGATGGTAAATTCAGACAGTCCCTGCTGTGGCAGCTCAGCTCCCTCAGTCTCTGCTCAGGCCTCCGCAGGCCCAGGCCCCGGTGGGCCGCAGGTGTGAGATCAGATCCCGGGGCTGCTCTGGGTTTGCAGTCCAGAGCAGGGGTAAACTGTCCTGAGAAAAGGGAAAAACTGTCCAGGGAACTTCTCTGCCCTAGATAGCCAAAACTAACCAAAAGCCAAAGAGATCTCTGTCCCACTGCTGGTCTGTGCTTTGGGTGACCCACCATCCGGAGAGCAGCAATGCAGAGCAGTGAAGGCCATTTCCAAAACAAACTCCACGCTGCTTCTTTCTCCCCCTTCTCTCCCAGAACCAGTCTGAAAGGTACAGAACTCAATATACAGCATAACAGAGCAGACAACTGGGGATAAAAACATCACAGTCACCCTAGGACAGCAGTGACTTGCAGCCTTAACTGACTTGCAAGACACAAAGATGATTCTATCAGACCTAAAATGCAGATGAGGCTTTCAAAGGGATCTCTAGAGAAGTGATAGCAGCTATTGCTGATTTCCATCAAGAGCTAAACACTGTCCTGACTGTTATAAAGAGCTCTTCCACAACCTGGCACAAATCCAGAAGCAGAAACAACAACAAAAAAAAAATCCTAGAATTCTTTCCTTTCCTTCAATATTCAGTGATGGCCCGGCAGTTCTTGGGAAGAATAAACTGAGGAAATGACTGAATTCTGATACAGTCAGCACACAGACAGGCTTTTACAAAACATCATTATCTTGGCAGAATATTTAAACAATTCATAGCAAACTAGTGCAATTTGTATTCTATATTCAATATTGTGATTTGTTGATCTGTGAGAGCAGGGATACCTGCAATAGCCTGGAGCAAATGTGCCCAAATGTGGAGTTTCCAAGGTATCATAAGAAGAAGCTACTACATTTACTTTAATTAAAATATATTCTAATAAACAGTAAATTGGAAGAAACTGCCATAAAAAAACATTGTCTAGTGTAATCCCTAAACTCATTAGCTTTAGGCAAAATTCAGTATCAAGCAGTACCCAACAGGCGAGGAGCTGGTAAACTTAAATTAGTGGGAATTGTCGTTTTATTAGAGCAACTGACTTCCCGTGGATCCTCAGCCAAAAACAGGGGAAAAACATCTCTTCTACGTACTTCAAACCCCCATAGTTTTGATTCTCCTGAAAAGACAATGTTCATCTAACTTTTATTCTTTTTTCTCTCTCTCCTTTGTTTTTTTTTTGGTGGGGTGCAGATTACAAAAGAAAAGCTGATATAATCCTTCCCCACTTCTGAAGGATGGATTTAACTGAGAGGTTCAGCTGTTCTGTGTGTAGTTGCTGTATATGTGGTTCATCAGAGCAAATCATTGTAAAAAACAGTTAAACCTTTACATACCCAAAACCTGTTTAAAGGAAAAAAAAAAAAAAAAAAAAAAAAAAAAAAAAAAAAAAAAAAAAGCTCAACACTTAATAGAATGTCCCTCTGAATATTCACCTTTCTCTCCTTTCATTCTCTGGAACTGCACTCCAGACAGTGCAAACAGCTTTCCTGGGTTCCTGCTGCCCAGGCCAGGAGGATTGTCCATGAAATTGAGTATGGGATGAAACCAATTAGCAAGAGGGGCACTTTTGTAATTATTAACACAGAAAACAAATGACTGCCAGCTATGAAAGAGGGGAGCAATTCATGGAGCTCAACACATCCTGTGCAGGAGATACTGTAAATGCAGAATTATTGAATTTGGGCTCCAGACTTTCTGTAACAGATGGAATTGCTCTGACCCTGTTATCTGCCTGAATTTCACCGACCATGATCAGTATGGTGCAGTTTGCTGTGCTGCAAAGGGATACCAGGGAGCTTTTTAGTGTACACCTTTACCCAGGTGTGCCATAGGTGTCTCACAGATCTGAGCTGCCATACCTGCTCAGTGTGCATATTTTACCTTCATTTTGTTTGCATTTCTGGGAATACTGAATCCTGCACCTGTTCCAAGTGCTGGGATGTTCATTTTCCCTTAATTTCCAACACGTGAGGCGTGATCAAATTTCTCCCATCCTTGCCACTAATGCCATCCTCATCATACAGCCAACAAGAAATCCCACAGATATTTTCTTTACATACTCTTCAAAAGACAATCTTTCAATGGGAGAATCCTCTCATTTCCAATGAGAGTTACTGAGTCCATTCTTAATACCTGACCCACGTCAGTTTGGATCATTTGATATCAGGGATGTTCCTGGATTTGAGAAGAATTTTATGCCAAGAATACAGCACAATAAAATAAAATAAAATCACTGTAATTGTGTCCAAATGTTGGGATAAAATGAGACCTACCTCATAATAATGAAAATAATAATAAATAATGAAATTAATAAAAATAATAATAGTTATGAAAATATTACGAAGGTCTGCACTGTTCTGATTATCTCTATGAAGATCATTCCATGTGCACATAAATGGTTCCTCAAGTATTTCTCCTGATTCTTAAGCAAAACCTGAGTTCTAAAGATTTTGTAGGTATCTGTAGCTGTTAATCACATGCTGATGTTCTCTTAATGAGCAACTCCTGTCCAACAGCCTCTCTTCTACTCCAGGATGTTTTTATTCCATCCCTTTTTCACAAATGTCAGATTAGCATGCATATTCTAACATTTGGATGAGCAGCACAATCTATCTTTTAACTTTTGTGCCCTGAAAACTCCCAAGATAATATTTTTAAATGATTGCAAGCCTGAGCAGCTATTTCAGGAAACACAGAGAAGACAGTATTTCCACACCACTTTGTGAGAGGAAGGTATTGAAGTCCTTTTAATCTTGCCATAAAAAGGTCTAAAGTAATATCAGTGTCACAATTTTAAGGATTATACATTGCTATCCTGGGCTTGCCTGAAAATTCTGGAATTGTTTCTTTTAGCTAAATAACTGTGATGGAATTACAATAGAAGTTCAACCCTACTATTGAGTTTTTAAATGGCTGAGAGCTACTCTGAGAAAAGAAAATGCATCTGCAACTGCCTCAGCTGTTCAACAGTCTGTGAATTTATTACTTTGGGCTAAGAAATATTGCAGACTACTTGTACAAATTAATCATTTGATAATTAAAGAAAAGACAAATATACTCCCTCACCTTTATATATATGATTTATGGAGAAAAATAACAAATGAAAGCACAGAATTTATTTTTCCCTCTTAAAATCATAAATTAAAATATTTTTCTGGAAAAATTCTGTATTTGGACTGATAATAATGCTTTTTCAACATAATTATGGCAAATGCTCTTAAAAACAGTTAAAAAATAAAAATGACATTGAAAATGTGATTTCAGTTGTGTTTAAGGGGAATTGATAAACCACTCAATTCCTGAGAGTGAAAAAATCATTGGTTTGTAATTCCAATCTCCTTTGCTTTTTGCTTATCTGAACAATAGAGTGGAATATCTTTTAAATGTATTGAGCTGCCTTTTATCAAAATCTGTGGAGATTCACTATATTTATTCTCTGATATAATTCAAAATAGGAAGCTAAATTTTCAAAAATGATGGGTTTGGTTCTTATTTTCTTTTCCCCCTCAAGCTTGTTTTAATCAGTTTTAATCTATTTGATTGATAGAATAACTTATGATTTTGAAAAGGAATTCAGCCTCTTAGTCTTTCTTTAATAAGAAAATTTGTCATCTGTAGAAACAGAAAGTATTTTAATTCTTATCAAGAAAATGAACTGGAGTGGAAAAAAAAATGCCAGGTAACTAAAGGCCTGAGGTTCAATAAAATGACTATTTTTGAAACACCCACAAAATCAGAAAAGGTTAATGCTTATAAATTCAATTAAAATGAGATATTTATACAAATAGCAAGATGGAATGAGGGAATAACAGCATTCCAGAGATCCAGAGGGACACAAAGAGCAGGAATAACTCTCATTTTTTCTGAAAATCTCTGGCAGTGAGAAAGGGCCACTTTTCTGCTTTAACCTGTGCACTTGAAGATTGCTTCATTTTGTATGAAGGGATAAAGTTAAGGAGCTGAGGATGTGAAAATGTAACCTTCACAAAATTTTATTTTGATAAACACCTCAGTTTATCTTTCTATGGCAGACTGATAAGGAAAATTAACATAGTTCAGCAGAGTGCAGGTCAGTGAATGTGTTCATGCAGTGAAAAAATGAAACACAATTTGTTCACAAAGTCTCTGCTTTCCCAAGGCAAGTGGGAAGAATAAAAATAAAAATACATTCTTTAGTCTGAGAATTTAATTAGAAAAAAAGGTTACATTTATCTGAAAAGGTAAAGAAAAAGAGCAAAAACTTCTATATTAATAGCAAATCAATAGGAGAGCATCATGACCAGAAGAATATGCAACAATAACTTGGATTTAACATGGGGAGTTTCCAGAAGGAGGCCAATAATTGTATTAATATTGGAACAGTAAATTCCATTTCAGGCATTCTGAAGCAGCAATGAATTTATGTTACATTTAATATTAATAAAAGCAATAGGAAAGAAAGAATACAAATACAACTACAAAGGAGAGAGAACATTTTAGCTCCAGAGTTGAAAGTGGCAGACAGGTCACAGAGAAAAAGGAGGAGTCTACCCAGTGACAACATACCTAGAGAAATGTGGGAATTCAGGTGATTTTCCAGACAAAAACCCGCATTACTCCCAGCAGGGAGATAATTTCATCTGTTTAGTTCCTGGCAGCAACAGGAAAATGTTCAATAGCAGTGGAAGTCTGTTATGCCATGTTTGTAAAAAACACCAATTGTGTCACACAGCCAAACCCAACTTCACATTCTTTGAGAAAGTTCTGAATTCCAGAGCATAACTTTAGTTTCTTTCCTGATTTTTCTGTCCTCTCACACACAGAGGAGGAAGATCAAATACTACATTTATTTTAATCAGGACTGAAGTTTCTTCTGAGATACATTTAGAGGAATTTAAATCATGCTGAGACAGGATATACTGTGTTTCCTAGTTAAAAAGTGGCCAAATTCTGCTGGCTGTGGAATTTCACTGGAATTCCTTTGTACTTCAGGAATCTTACCCAGATTTTTGTCTAGAAGATGAGATTTTGACCAAACCTTGCCTAGCAGTCATAAAAAAAAAAAAAAACCTAGCATATCTCTCTTCAACTTCTGTACCACTGAGAAACGCAGACAAACAAAAACCCACAAACATTCCCCCTCCAAAAGAGAAAGAAACCAACAAAACAAAAGCAACTACAAGCAAACCAAACAAACCCCTCTGAAACTGTGTTTGTGTTGGGGAATTTCTGTAGATGATACATACAGAGATTAAAAAAATGCAATTAATGACATGAAGGTGCACTAACATTTCAGCTGACATTTTCATACATGATTTATGCTTTGCCTACTGCTCAGATGATGGATCAGTCAAACTATCTTAGCCTGAAGCATAAAAAAGTGAAAATGCTGTATGTCCTCTGGCTTAGAGCTTTCCCTGGAGTGACTTTGAAAGTGTTTTCTTCACTGGAAAAAAAAAGTAATAAAAGTGGGAAAAAAGTTGCTTATATAAAGACAAATTTAAAAAAAACCCAAAAAACTAAAAAAACAAAATACCAAACAACAAAAAACCCCCCAGAAACCAGCAGTATTTTAATCTTTGTAAATGTTGTGTAAACTTAGTGAATTATATTTGAAACAAAGACCCCTGAACTCAGAGTCGAGGTAAGCACAGTTTTATCTTTAAACATGGACAAAAGTCTGTTATGGTAGGATTGTTTAAATGCCATGGTTTTGATCTTGTTTGACTATTTTTCAGACTTTAGGGTATTGATTTGAAAATAGAAGAAAAACTGGCTTATATTTGGTAGGGAAATGTATTGATCAAAGTCTGAGACCAACCAACCTCAGCTTGACCTGCTGAAATTACCAAAAAGAGAAAGTACTTGGAAAAAGAAAAAAGGGATGCAGAGAGAAAGATGGGAAAAGCCATATTAGCAAAAAAGCTTTTTTCTGGTCCTGCTGGGAATAAAGTTTTCTAAACTTCCATAGTGCAAAACAGCAGTGATGCCAAGTGAGGGCATTTATTGGGGTTAGAGGGGACAAAGCTTTCATCCTCCCAAGGCACTGCCCCCCTACAGAGCCTGCAGAGAAAAGCCCTGTGAGTTCTGGGTAAAAAGAAAAACCCTTTTGACATGGGCAGGCTTCTACCAACACTCATGCAAGCCAAAACTCCGACTTATTAAATCAAGAGAGGGAGAAACATCTGCATTTATTGCTGGAAGGAATGCTGTGAAGAGCTCTGCTGCATGTCCAGTGGCTATCAAAGTTCCATGGAGGAGATCTGGTTGAACCAGAAACTTTTCCCAATTAGATCAAAGCCAAAAACAGCAGAGAAAAAGGGGGGAAAATGGAAAAAAAAAATAATAACAAACCCCGAAGCAATGGACAACAAACCAACAGAACTGCTAAAAGCATCAAGTAAAAATCAGGTTTTTCTTCACAAAATCTCCAAGAGTCTGGGTTCGTGCAGAAAAACATTGATATAATGCAATTTTTGGGGTAGAGATATGTTACAGCTTATTGGTATAAAAGGCTTCCATGACATCTACAACAGTAAAAAAAGCGTGGAGGGAAGAATTCTGCAATTCTCTCCCAAAGATGCATGGAAGTTTGTGTCTTATGAGCAAGCAAGGAAAAGATCTTTGTTACCAGATGAGTTATTTCGATTCATTTTTATGTGATGTAACTTTAATTAGAACGAGGGGTTTCTTAATGAATTTAAAGATTGACTATGCAGGAGCGAGATTGTTTAGGACTTTTATCAAATGCAGATTTAGCAGCTTCCTCATCTCTTTGGGGATTTGGAAATTTTAAACCAGTCTGAAATTTCTTTAGAAGTCTTTAAGTGTGTTTTGGTAACATTATTAATAGAGTGTCTCTAATTACTGGCTGCTTTCAGTGTAATTATGGAAATATTCCTGGTACACAATATTAATTCCTTCCAGTACTTGGAGGTTTGTGTGCTGCTGTCTCACACATCCTGATGCTGTCCACAAACACAACCAGAGGGGAACTGCAAAATCTGGGTTAGAGGGAGAGAGAAGCTCAGTGATGCTTTCTCCAGCTCAAACAAAAATAACCAGCCTGTGCAAGTGTGTTTATTTGTACACTGCTCTCCATTAAACTTTCCTGACATTCCCAGGATCTGTTGCTGGAAGATGTGACAAAGCTTCATCTATGTTTAATAGAATAGAATTTAGGAATAATACTGTACAATACAGTATAATACCGTCCAAGTTCCTGTAGAGGCTTGGGAAATGTGTTTTTATCAATTATGAATTTGATACAAATATAAATTTGTGGTTTTCCTGTAACCTTTCCCTCCAACTCTTAGCTAAAGCTTTATTATTTCTTACCCCCAGAGGCAAAATACCTTACCTAGGACACTTGGCACATTTCTGGAAAAGTCACCATCAAATCACTTAAAACAGTTGTTTATTTCCATCCTGAGTTGCAGCCCTGGAAGAATTGTCAAGCCTGTGGTTGTTCATTCTGTTTTAGAAGAGAAGGTTGAGTGGAAATGCTCATGACTCTTAATGAATTTTCTGTCATAACGATCAGGGCAGATTCTACCCTTTCCATGCACAAAAGAGTGTGGGGTTTTTTGTTGGTTTGGGGGTTTTGTTTGGGTTTTGTTTGTTTAGGTTTGGTGGGGTTTTTTGTCGTTGTTGTTTGGTTGGTTTGGTTTTATTTGTTGCTATTGGTTTTGTTTGTTGTTGTTTGTTTGAGGTTTTTTTCATTTCAGCTGAGAAAGAAAATAGAGGGGAGTGAGCACATTCCTATCAAAGTAAGCCGTATATTAGTCTTCATTACAATCATCACAAAGAGACTCTTGACCCTAATTTCTAGAGAAATTAGGAAAGAAAAAGGAAAATAAAAGATATTTGCTCTCTATTTCTCTGCATTTCTATAGATAGATGTGTCACCAATGAAGACTTTTAAATTCACAATAGGCAACTGGATAGAAAATAATGATCACTGGAATATCAACTGCTCGCTTGGATTGTGCAGATCCTGTTATTTCAAATCAGTTGAGCAATTTTGCACATGCACTGATAATAATTTACATTTGAGCAAACATGCAAGACATTTCCTCCCAAGTCATGTACTAAATGCAAGACAATGACAAAGGAAAGGATTTAATGGAGTGTTCTAAGGAAAACCTGACTTCTCTGTTAGTTGTGTAACTACAGTATTGCTCTCAGGATTATCTAAGACCTGAGCAAATATGACAAAAGAAGTTCTGCAATCATTTCTCTCCAGCACTATTTACCCAATTTTAAGGCTCAGTTTTCATCGTTTGGCTGAGCAGCTTTAATGGAACAGTCACATCTCTGGAAATGACTGCATTATCCTTTCTCCATAAGTCATCACCCATCAAACAAGCTGCATTAATAAATTATATAGATCCTGAATAACAATTTCAAATCAAAACTCATTGATTTGAGCCATCTCCACGGTGACTTAAGCATCTCCATGGACTTAAACAAAACATTTTCTTTTGCAGCTATGGGCAAGGTGTTCTATGCCAGTTCTGTGGACAATCATTCATAAATGATGGTTTTCCTCTGCATCCTGCTGGCTGGAATGAAAACAGGTTGGAATAGTAACACAGGTGGTTTAGGTCTGGGGTTCTTTGTTGCTTTTGTTTTGGTGTTTTGGGGGGATTTTTTTGTCTTTTTTTTTGTTGTTTTGTTTGTTTGGTTTTTATTTGTTTGTTGGGTGTATATATATATATATATATATATAGTGAGAGAGAGACAGCCTGAAAACATTACAAAATACACAGCTGGAGAAATCCCACCAAAATGAATGCCTGGGAGATGCGCCTGCTTGTCCTGTTTCCCCCTGTATATTGATATAATTGTGAAATTTTGAACTCTGATTTATAAATTTGGGGGTTTTTTTCTTCATATGTAAAGCAGAACAGACTCTCCTCTAGTCTGAAGACAATCTGATGTTTCACAAAACCACCTTTACCTCAATCCCATATCAATTGTTATGATCTATAAAAGCAGGAATTCCTCCTTACCTTTGGAACAGTTTAATTAGGAGGAAATGTTACATTTAAAAAAGATAATATATAATTAATAACTTCAGCAAAGGTGGACAAAGAAGAAAGAGATTGCAAGCTTTGTGCATCCTTAAAAGCATTTAATTCTCTATTCATCTAAAATTAACAATCAAACTGTGTAGTAATAAGAGTTAGAAAAGCTCAAATTATATCACTGACCATATTTTTGTTCTCTCATTCTTCACTGCAAAATTGTTCCACTGGCTGTCTCTGGCTTCTTGCTGCCTGAATTATATTCTTAATTAAGAGCTGCACTGTCATGCCTAAGAAATTCGTTTGTCAAGGATTCTATTGTAAGCATATTGACAAAGAACAATTCATTAATACATACAAGACTTATAAATTTGAGGATTTGAGAAAGTGTTTAGAGAGAAAAAAACATGAAAAAAAGAATTGTTTCCCTTTAACAAAACTTCCAAAAGTTCTGATTGTAGACTTAGAAAAGATTCTGTAGAACCACAAGGTTTTTGGTGACAGAGGCTGATTCACAGTGAGGACAAAGCCCAGGCATTATGCTGATTTATCAGCCTTCCTGTGTAACAGACCTTGTATATAATTGTGGCAATGTCTCAGCAACAATTCTCTTGGTTTTTGAGCTAATTTGCTAGAGGAATAAATATGCAAGCAGAGTTTCTTCACACTGTTCTGAACAAAGAGCCCGAAGGTGTTTGTTCTCGGTACGGATTGAGTGAATATAACCAGGAAAAATAAATGAAACAGAGAAATTATGGTTGAGCCTGGTGTTTAAAGTGACATCCAGGTTGTGCAGGCTGGAAAACAGTGAGTCTGCTTCTCTCCCTTGTGATCCAAGGATGAACAGAAGCTGGGGCTGGATAGAACAGAGAGATCATGTGGAAAAGAACCTGTGTCTGTGTTATTGCCACACACCCTGTCTGAAATCCTACAAGTAACTTCCTCATGGTTCCTTATGGATGTAAACTTAGAGGTAAACTTAGCCAAAAAATTATGATTTGATAACTTTAAAAAAGTTTTAACTTAAATTAAAAAAATTAAGTTTAAAAAGATTTGATTTCTTGAGACTTTTTAAAGCAACCTTCTAGGAAATCAGCAGCTCTGTGGTGATGAGTTTTTCCCCCAAAGCCTGGACTTTTTTCTGTAGAAATTCAGAGCATTGATTTAAACACATAAAATTCAAGTCTTCTGAAATTAGAGAAAGTTTTTCTGTCCTCAGACTCTTTGGTTGTTACTTTCCTTATCTGTGAAATGGAAATAGTAACCCTCCATCTCCAAGGAGCAGTATGAGAAGGTATAAATCAAGTGAATGTTTGAGAGACACCTCTGCATTGTATTGATGAGAGCCACTCACAGACAATGCAGTGATGAACAGTTCCTTCCCCACACCAAAGCCCCTGAGGATCCAGTAAGCCAGGCAGACAAACAGCAATTAACAGTAAGAATTAAATGAAATATTGAGCTTCTGCTCATTGGGTGAATTACATTATCTTGGTGTCCAAGACAAAGCCCAGGTTTTGGGTTAAAAATTGCAGGAGTGCAATGCACGGGGTAAGAATCCACTCACACAAGGAAGCCCAAACAAGGTTGTGCTGGAAACATTCATTTTGCTGAGTAATAACTTTTAAGTCTGTGTCTTTACCACCTTTAACTATATATTGCCTCTTTTTCTTTTTTTTCTTTTTTTCTTTTTTTTCCCTTTTTTTTTCTTCTCCTTTTTTCTAGACATAATTAATCCAAAATTACAATTACCTTCAGTAATCACGCATAATTTTTCGTCTGGAATTTATCAGTACCTGGTTGCTGTTCAACAACTGAGATCATCCCACATTTGTTTCATTCGTATTCTCCCTCAGAACAACATCAGCACTAAACAATTCCAGCTTAATTACCCAAAATGTGTTTGCACTGCAAATAGTTTCCTCTGCACTCTTATTCTTCCACTGCTGACACCAGGCCTGAGCAGGGAGCAGCAGAAACAATTGATTATTAGGGGATCGTTCCTAACAGGAGATAATCGAGTAGAGACACTGGAATGGGAGATGCTGCTCTCACCAACAAAGGCAATTTCTGCTGCCCCAGAACAGCAGCCTGGAGAAAAGCTGGGAATCTCCTTGGGAATATGCACTTTGGGATCCTGCTGACAGAGCAGGGTCTCTGCCCCAGAACAGCAGCCTGGATTTGTGGAAACAGAAAAAAGCAGAAAACTCTCAGAGCTCTGTAGATGCAGGCCTAGAAATAGAAAGATGCAGGAACAAGGACGTGCAACAATAAAACTGTGTTTCTGTGCTGTGTAGAGGTAGGACATTTTTACTTTTTAGTAAGCAGAAAAATGTGTCAAGCATGATAATAGAAAAGTTTAGTAATGAGGCTCTGTGCTTTGCTTATAGGAGAGTATAAAAAGTTCCTGAATAGCAAGAAAAATAAAGCAAGAACCTATTGTTAGATATAAGGTATATGTGTAGTTTTAATGATTGGTTTATGCAGATGTCTGCAAGCTTTTAACGATTTGCTATTGGTTAGAAAACTTTTTAAAAGCCTTGTAACAAAAAGAACTTCTGCTGCTGTTGGCAGGACCTGAGCTGTTGCCACCTTTCAATTCTCTCACCCTGTACTGAGGCTGATGCTGCAATAAAAGTTCGAGGAGCATCTCCCAGCAGTCTCACCCTATTACTTAGAAACCAGATCCAACATGGAATAAAGTGGGGATCTCTTTGGGAAGATGTACTCTGGGATCCTGCTGGCAGAGCAGGGATGTTCTGGAGGACATCTCACACAGCACAGCAGCACATGTTCCTGAACAGACAAATCGAGCCCACGATGTTTAACCCCACTGAAACACTCACCTCACCTCCCAGAGTTTATCTGGGAAACTCAGCTCACCTGTCACCTCACTCCTACAGAGTGTAATTCCTGTTGCAGGAATTAAATTAAAGCAGGGAGAGAAATTTTCCCATTGTGTTTGCAGCACCTGGGGGAGGTTTCCTGGGGGCTGCTTTGCTGTTCATGGCTCTGGACAAACCCAGGACACATCCCACTGCCCTGACCCCTCAGCCTGTCTGCAGCCTGTGCTAAGGAAAGGTCTTCCAGGGATAACAGAAAAGACATGGAGCATTTGGGGATTTTTTGGTGTTGGACATCTTGGGGTGGTTTTGTGTGCCTGTCTTCCTCAACATTTCACTGTGGGTTTCTTATCTTCTTTTCTTCTGGTGTTAGAGCTGGGATTAATACCAAGAGATACAGTTTTGTGTTTGGACTCAGATGTTTATTAATTCTTATCTATGCTACAGTCTCACAAGCTGTGAGCTCCAGCTAACAAGGTAGAAAATGGCCATGTCTCGAATACTTTCCAAGGTCTTTTAAGCCTAAATTTTCTAATTATGAAATGACACCTAAATTATTTTTACTTTTAACCCAATAACCAACCACCCCTGGCCCACAATGCTGATTTTTCTATCCAATTACAAAAAACCACCCAGACCCATGAAGAAGAAAGTTAAAAGGGACTGGCCTATGCCCCAGAACTTCCATCTTGTTTTATAAATATTACTATATTCTAAATCTTAAACTCTCAGTTTTCCACCCTGTGATATCACACACTTCTATCCAAACTGCACCCCTTCAATCCCAGTGCTGTCACTCAATTTTGGGAGCCTTTTCCACGGCCTCAGGTCAGTGCAGTGTTTGCTTGGGGGTCAGTGCCTGCCAGCACAGAAATCTGGAATTCTCAGTGCCCAGGATTCCAATATTTTAGCTCAAGTGTTTAGTCCTAGATAAAATCAAATATAGTTATAATTTTATTTTCCCTGACAAGCACAAAGATTTTAATCATAACATTAGATAATATTATGAAAGCATAGGAGGAATCTTTTTTTAATTAATGCCCTAAAGTGCAGCTCATTCTTCTCTAGCACATCACAGGGAAAGCTTGTCATTTTAGCATGGAACCTGTGAGGAGCACAACCTTGCCTGGTGTTAGCCCAGCTAATCCATGCAGTGTCTGACAACATTTTCTCCTGTAGCCCATACAAGTTATGAAGTGCCTACATTAAGTGAAAATGTATTTCACAATGCAATAAATAAACAGATAGAGCAGTGGATGGCTGATTCAGAGGTTTTCACACAAACCCAATTAAAGCAAAGCTCCTGGCACTGTTAACTTCCAGCTGCAGCCCAGGACGGAGGCAGGAATTGCACAGAAGATGTGTGGAAGTGACTGCTGCATCCACAGGCCACTGGAAAATTGTCATCCAGGAGTGTGTGAGGAACAGCTGCTGCAAATGTGGAACATTTCACTGTAACTCGGATATTGATCCTGCTTACTCAGCACCACAATTAAAATATTCACCAAGAAAACAACAGGAATATAAATCAAACAGATTACAAAGCTGGAAAGAAATTTTGCATTAAGGAAGAAAAAAATCCAAATAGTATCCCTAGGAGGGGTGAAATTTAAGTTACAGGAAACAGAGGTAGCAGTAAAGGAGCTTGGTTTTGTTTTTTAAATATAAAACATATAATGGCAGGTTTCAGAAACTTGAAATAATTATTGACATTTCATATCTTTGACATTTGCTGGTTTTTTTAGTATTCGAAATTTATACATTGACATATGTGCAAATTTTTATCCACAGTAATTCTTATACCAGCTCACCAACTAATCTGCTGTTGACCAAAAGCCAGTTTAATCCATCCACGGATAATTTGTGGACTCTGTATGGAAGGGAGGAGCCTTGACAGGCCCAGGTGAGCTCTTGCATATGAAAAAGAATAAAGGTGGAAGTAACAGCAAGTACAATAGTGATCCTCAGTCTTAACATGGAAGGGAAAAGAAGATTAAGTTCTGCAGAACCAAACTGATGGATCTCAGATCTGTAAAATTAAGACATTCCTATATAAAATTTTAGGATGGTTTGCTGTCACAAATTTAAGTAGTGTGGCTTGATGGTGTAAATTAGTTAAAATCCGTGTCCTGAAAATGTCAGATTATATACACTCTACACCCAGCAAATCTTGTCACTGCCTGCTTTTCCTCCATCTGATGCAAAGCCTTAAAAATATGGATATGCTGAAATGCACAGACATATCTTAAAACCTACACAGAACTTCCTACCAAACAAGGGTCACAGAGTCTGGAAGGAAAAACCTTGGCAGGTTTTCTTAATCTGTTTTGATGTTTCTGTATCAACCCAATTAATTCACAAAGAAAGGGCTCATGTAGCACATGTAAGCAACCTGCACTCTAAACATCTCTCCCAGAAGGAGGTGCCTCAGAACTGCTTTGGAAGTAGCAATTTTAAGACACTTTATTTAGATATTTTTAAAAAATTATATAAGAACACAGGACAATAAACAAGCTCTAGTAAATACTATTTGGAGATATATTAAATATAATGAATGAGTTGCTTAAGAATTATTTTTGCCTCCCAGCTGAGATGAAATGTAGTGATTCTTTCTTATTTCTGCTTTCTTATGAAGAGCAGCAAAGCAAAGAGGGGCAATTAATACTGTGAGGAGCAGAAATAACAAAAAGCTGGCCTTTTGTGACTTCATGCATCACTACTGATTTATTCTGCTCCCTCACATCTACAACCCATCCCTTTATAGTTCCTCAATCTCCAGCTGCCTCATCCCCTCTCTCTTCATTTTCCTAAACTCCCATCCCATTCCACGTGTACAAACAATTTCTTTTTAGCCTGCTGAGTGGCATCTGCTCTGGTTTAGTTTGCAGCTTCACACACGTTGAGTGTTCAGCTGCTGCTTCACGATTCAGGAGAGGCATCACCTCCAAACTGATGGGGATGCCTGGGGAAGGCTGAGCTGGAACAGAGACTGGGCAGAGCCAGAGAATAAAGCAGGGATTTATTGAAAAGCATTTAGGGGACATCTTGGGCAGGACAGGGCCTGGCCAGGCCTACACCCAAGGTGGATCCAAAATGGACACAAAATGGACCCAAAATGGGCACAAAATGGACCCAAAATGGACACAAAATGGTCACAAAATGGACCTAAAATGGGCACAAAGTGGTCACAAAATGGGCACAAAATGGACACAAAATGGTCACAAAATGGGCACAAAATGGACCCAAAATGGTCACAAAATGGACACAAAATGGACCCAAAATGGTCACAAAATGGCTGACCGGTCACAAGGCCTCACACTTTGATAAGTTTTGGTCCATTTGCACATTGGGGTTTAATTGTCCAACCCCAGCTCCAGGCTGTGAGCTCCCATCCTTCTTGTTCCTCCCTCCAGCCACCCTTGTTTGTGCTGTTGGGCTGAAAGTTGTCCTTGGTGTGCAGCAGGACAAGGATTTGTTTTGTGTCCCTGCTGTGTGCAGAGAGCTGAGTGACCCTGACTGTGAGCTCAGAGCTGCACCCTGGGCAGCACAGAGCCTGAAATACGTGAGAGCTCAAACTTACGGCATCATTTCCCCGCAGGAAAACAAACAGCCTTGGAGTCAGCCTGTGGCTGAGCTGGGCCCTCAGACATCCATAGAACCCCACATCCCACATTTGTATCTTGTCAAATGTGGCTGAAATTTGCAAAAAAAATCAAAGTTCATGGATGAAAAGGGATGACGAACAAATAATAGTGATTGGGAAGCTGTGGAAAAGGTTGTATTATATGTAGAAAAATCAAGAAAAAAAAACTGGTTCTTTTTTAGACAACACACCTATAGTGACTGATTCACAAGCAACACAAACCCACTTGGGCGCATATTAAAGGGAATGAAAAGAAAAGCATTTCTTGGTATTTGTTTTCCTGTATTCATTTTTTTTTTCATGATTCTCCACACCTTCACATCGCTAAATGGAAAGCAAACTGCCCCTCCTGCTTCCATCTCAAGGCTTCTTTGAGACAAGTATTTGAATTTAACCTTAATTCTCTTCCGCTGTGATACTCACTTGAGTCACACAAGTAGGACTCAAGTACATGCTGAAAGGCACATTTCTAAGTAAAATATGTCATTCTCTAAGTCAGGATGACATTTTCAGTGGTTCCCTGGGTTGATTCTTTGGTCAGAGAGTAGAAACCTTGAAGCCCAATAAAATAAAGTATCATCCCTGAAATAAAAGTAATGAGGTATTTGAAATCTGCAGAACATTTTCCATTGACTTTTAGGTAGTTCAATGTTTACAAATTTGCATTGAGTTGTGTTTTCAGAGAGAATTACAGAGATAATCCATTTTTCTTCATGCTTATATTCTTGATAGTGGTTTTCAACTGAAGTTACTATCAAATCCAATATACTATCTGCCTTATAAAAGCCACTTATTTTCAACATTTTCAGAACTAGGAATTCTGTCTGAATACCAGATGCAAAATCAGTAGAAATGCCTCTTTAATGATTGCCAATTGAGATGTGTTCAAAGTGGTTTCAATCTCTCATCTGCAGCCTGGCTGCTCATTCTGTTTGATACTAGCACTGCATGACTAAAATTTACAGCAGTTTGCTATTTAGTGGAATTCTAGCAGCATTTTATTGCTCTGGAACTCTATCAGAATTAACACCCACTTGTGCTATTAAACTTCAGAGACAGAAACATTATCTTGCCTTAAAGTCAGTGAGAATTAAATAACACACAAACAAACAACTTGCCATTTGAATAGTGGAATAACAGTTGAATATTTTTTTGCTGGTGAGCAAAGCTAGAAGGACTGTGCTTGGGTTAAAAGCATTTTGATTCATTCAGGGGATGACAAGGAATAATTTTCTTGCTAGTGCTGTTTCATTGACTGAGGGCAGGACAGAAAGGTGGAAATTTTCCCAGGGAAGCTGTGGCTGTCCCTGGATCCCTGGCAGTGCCCAAGGCCAGGCTGGATGGGGCTCGGAGCAGCCTGGGACAGTGGGAGATGTCCCTGCCATGGCAGGGGGTAGAACAAGATGGTTTTAAGGTCCCTTCCAACCCAAACCATTCCAGGATTCTTAAGTTTCCATTCAGGAAACTTAATTTTCCCTGAACACAAGACTCACACACTTTCCTGTTCTAGTCAAGGGCAGAGCAGCCAAAATCAGGTGCCAGGCCCCAGCTCTGTCAGGCAAACCCCACTGGTGATGTCTTGGGAGGGCTGAGCTGGAACAGAGACTGGACAGAGCCAGAGAATAAAGCAGGGATTTATTGAAAGGCCTTTAGGGGACACCTTGGGCAGGACAGGGCCTGGCCAGGGCTGCACCCAAGGTGGAACCAAAATGGTCACAGAATGGTCACAAAATGGACCCAAAATGGACCCAAAGTGGACCCAAAATGGGCACAAAATGGTCACAGAATGGACAAACGGTCATGAGGTCTCACACTTTTATAAGTTTTGGTCCATTTGCACATTGAGGTTTAATTGTCCAATCCCAGCTCCAGGCTGTGAGCTCCCATCCTTCTTGTTCCTCCCTCCAGCCACCCTTGTTTGTGCTGTTGGGCTGAAAGTTGTCCTTGGTGTGCAGCAGGACAAGGATTTGTTTTGTGTCCCTGCTGTGTGCAGAGAGCTGAGTGACCCTGACTGTGAGCTCAGAGCTGCACCCCTGGGCAGCACAGAGCCTGAAATACAGCAAAGATAAAACTTAAGGCATCACTGGGAGCAGCAGGACATTCCCACAGGGACCAGCAGGAGAGGGTTGAGGGCTGGGGGCAGCCAGGGGCAGGACTCTCCCAGGAGCAGATTTCTCTCTCCTGCTTTGGTTCCCCACCTCATCTGCCCAGGGATAACACAACAGAAGAAATCACATATGTGTTCCTCCAAAATGAGTTTTGAAAGAGGCTCATTACAGATAAACCAAATCAGTACCAAGGCCTCCTGTCCTTTACATCTGTTATCTGTAATGGGAAGAAAGACTCCTCTAAAGATTAACAAATGCTTTCAAACAATAAGGGTTCCAAAATACTTATATGAGCAGTTTTATCACATATTTTACAAATGGGAAAACTGTAAAACATCATTTCACAAGACTGTATAAATGTAGCAATCTTTGTGAAACATTGACCCTAAAGTGCCTCTGCTAAGGATGTGCAGCAAGCAAGGACTAAGAATAAAAATAAGCAGAAAATCTGTCAGTCCAAAATAACCACATTAAAGAAAAATTTTATATTAGTCCCCATCAAATTGCAATTTTTGGAAAAATTGGAGGCATCAAACTGACATTAATAATTTTTGGTTCAAAAAGATCACTGGAAGGAAAAACAAACAAAAAAAGCACTTTACAACTGCTCAGGCATCCAAATTATCTGGGATTTTTTCGTCCCAGGAAACCTTAAAAGTTCTGTTAATTTCCTTTAATTGGTAGTGTCCTCCAAAATAAGTAGTAACTGATATTCTAAAATTGTAAAACCTGTGGAGGGAAAGCATATATGGAATATTACCATGGAATTCAACTGGGACCTGTGCTCTGTGAATAAACATTTGGCAAATAATTTCTAAATTATTTCCATCTCCAGTGGAAGGCTTTTTCCTAAACCAGCATTCTTCATTTCATTACCTTTAAGTGACAGTGCCAGAATTCTCCTTTTCTGAAACAAAAACTTCTCCCTTCAAAGGAATGGAAGAGGAAAAACAGCAAAGGATTTCTTTTAGCTGAAATTTTTAATGCATGTGCTACAAAACATTACCTGTACATCAACACCTCAGCATTAATAGTGGAAACAGTCTCTTAATCTCACCTTGAAAATACTCAATTTTTCAAAGTCAATAATAAGAAAATGATACTTTGGGAGTTTCTGCAACTTGTGAAAGTTTTCATACTCAGCACTTTAGGTAAAATTTTAAAAAATTAAGACTCAGTAACCAAAAAAACCACCTGAAAATGTCTCTCAGTGCTTTGCTAATAACTGTTCTACAGTAAATTAACTGACTTTTTTCTATGTATTTAACAGCTTCTAATTCAATCTGTATCGGTTTTCTCTGTTCTCTAAAGGCAGATTTCTGTGTGCTGTAGAAGGGAGTTAATTAGCTATAAATACCAAACAGCACCCAAATAAAAAGGATCATTATTAACATCCAGTGAACAGCTGGGCCATTTGATAAATTGGTTTTATTTCTAACAGTGCTCCTACCCAAGTATTCCCTAGATTGGAGAAGCTTTTCTCTTTCCACAACTGTCCCTGTGAAAACTGAGCCTGTTCTAAACATGAGGGGCCAGGAAGGGCCAAAGAGGAAACGAGCTGTATTTTTGTAAGGATGGATAACATTTGTAATAGATCTCATTATTAATAATTTATTCACAATACAAGTACTAATCTAGATGAAAGAATTAGTGCAGGAAGTCATTGCTGAATTGTGACTGGGGCTAAAGATGGTGCAGGATGGTTTTTATTTTTACTTATCATTATCATCACAATTTTTAAAATATGATTTCATTTAAATTTATGACTAAATTTAAAGCTATTGAAAAATAGTCATCACAATTTTTGAAATATGACTTTATTAAATTTATGACTAAATTTAGAGCTTTTGAAAAATAGTAGAGGAGTGCCTGCAGAGAGCAAAATTCTCATACTAAGGTTGAGGTGTGGTAAACTAGAGTTAGAAGAGATTGTATGAAAAAACAAAGCTTGAGAATTAAGTTTCCCAAGAATACCACACACCAGTCTGCCCTTCATTTTCAGAAGTGGTTGATCATGTAGAAATCTGATGCTGACCTAAAATTATTAAAATACAAATTGTCCCATCAATACAAAGTGGAAGCTTAAATCAACATGAAACAAGTGATCAGAGTTTTAATTTCCTATGCTCACTGATATCCATCGTGGATGTTTTATGAATGAGATCCATAACACACTACTGAAATTACACTCCAAGTCCAGATGTTGCATAAGAAATCACATTAAAAGTTATTTTAAACTACACAGAATTCACAGATCCAATTAACTGCCAGATGTTCTGAGTCATCACCACCAACAGAACTTATTCAGGATTAATTTAATTCCTATTTGATAAACTGACTGAAGACTGGATTCCCGTGGCTTAGGCATCAAACTGACAGGGGCTGAGTGGGGAATTGCAGATCGTCTGACCAAACAGGGACAGGATTCTCAATTCTTTCAGCCACAGCTCCTGGCCAGAGCTGTGAAACTGAGCTGCAGGAACCTCTCTGTTGTGGAGCCAAATTTCCATGACACCCAGTCATAATGTTTGCTGTCTTCGGTGCCAAATTGACTTTGTGTATTTGGCAGAGGGAGTTCTGAATAAAGGGTTGTTAACTTAATTCTAAGCTACAATTTCAGCAGAGAATATAATGATTTACCTGGATCACCCAGTGAATATGAGCAATTTGGTTGTGCAGGGCAATCACCACACACAGAATCACTGATACTCAAAGCAAAGCTTCCCAACTTTACAGGAAAGGAGATCCTGCAAGGCTGTTGCCAGGTGGGATTAAAGCTGAACGGAAATTAAAACAAAATGAAAAGTCGTCATATTCACTTGGACTTCAGCTGTCACAACACTTCCTAAATTTGGGACTTATTCATATGGAACTTCTCTCTTTCTTTTGTAACAGACTGAGCATTTTCAAATTAAGGAATTGTTTTCAGACACAGAAAGCCTTTTTTTTGCTGGATTTGTTCTTCGAAAAATTTGGTATTAAAAAGTTTCCTCAATTCATATACATACAAAGGTGAAAATTAGGACTTCTTGTGCCTTGTGTCCCTCTGGTATTTGTAGTAAGCATGAATGTGAATATGAGGAGAAAATTTCAGTGCAGTAGAGATCTCACTTATTAGTGAAATGCATCAAATGTAAAGGAATTGTCACATTTTCTATTGGCAGAGGGAAGGTTCCATCATTCCACTGGCATTCCCAGGATTTTCACCCACAGCTCTCCCATGTGCCACTGAAGGAATTTACCCCTGAGAAAAGAAAATTTACTGTAATGCCCTCACAAAAACACACTGTGCAGGTCAAGCCAACTAACCAGGACCTGCAAAAACAGCCCCTTGATTTTGTCCTTCCAGCTACTTTCTTTCCTGCAAAAAAATTCCCTACAAATATTGGTGGGGGGAGGAAAGAGGGGGAAAATACCTGAAACCAACTAGTTGTGAGGAATCACATCAAACTTCCAAACCCTTAAACTGTGCCACTATAAAGTCAAACACACTGTAGCAATCCAGAGAGTACAGTATTTTTAAAAAGCTCTTTTTTTTTTTGGTACCCTCAAGATTGTCATAATGAAGATATATTTTTGTCATATTTTTCATTGCATATTGTTCCCATTATTATGTTTTATCTGGATGAAATATTACAATTGTAGGACATGGCATTTATTTTCCTTTATCAACCTAAACACTTTTCTACACACTCCAACCTGTACAAAATGCCTGTGGAGATGACTAAGTGTGATTACACTCACTACTGAAATAATTTCAGATACAATTGGAAATGGTAGTTTTCACTCCAGAAGTGAGCTGTAAAATTATCCCTTTCTTAGGTTGGTATTTGATTTTTGGAACTTAACAGAGAAAAAAAGGGCTTGCTAATAAATGACCTTTCCCTCTCAAACGATCTGCAAAACCTGAACAGATTCAGCCCACGGTGTGAAGTTCACCTTTCAATTCACATGTTTAATTACTCATTATATTATTACTCAACTTTCAGAGCTGTAGACTTGAAATGGAATCCTAAAGAAGTTTAATCAAGCTGTAGCTCCTTCCTTGCAGCTCCAGTGAAAGGTGCTGGAGTTTGGAATGGGAATGACTTCAGGATTTCAGTCCCTGTCCCAAGCTGCTCTGGGTGTGCTGGCAGAGAAATCAGGACATCAGGAGTCCCTGGAAAAACCCACAAACAGGTGGGCTTAATTCCTTGACCCCTCAATTGCACTTTATTCTTTGGAGTTTTGATAGCACGGAATATTAACCAGAAACTAAGGAAAAGGATTTTTTCCCTGGGCAAAAAGAATTTGAAAGCTCAGAAAGCAAGAGGAAAACCAAAATTTTTCGGCCTCCCTAGTCATAGTTATTAAAGTCAAAGGAAGAAAATGTGTCTGCTGATGGGGCAGAGCATCAAAATCCTGTTTCCTACATGTCACAGACAGCATCAGCTTTTACCCAATTTTTTGGTCCAACCCACTCTCCTGATATATCAAAAGTAATTCTTCATCTACTGGCATTTCAGAAGAAACGTAAATCCACATACTCTAAAGCCTAAAGCTAAACACACACCAGGCACTTAGAGTGGTCAGATTCAGTTATTTGTGAAAGAAAAATTGCACACCCTCCATCTATTCCCTTCACATCCTTACACCTATTTACATCTTTGCATCTCTTCCCTTTTTTGAAACAGGACTGACTTTGTTGCTCAAAATTTCTGCTGCCTCAAATATGTTCTCTCTGAACAGAGAGCGGGGCCAGAGGAAGATTTCTGCAGAAATAAAAAAAGTCCTCCAAAAGAAGCAAACACAAAAGATATGAACATCTGAAAATTGATACTCCTCCATCCACAGCCATTGCAGCACTAAAGGGAACACAGTTTTATGGCCTCTTCTTCCCAGTCTCTTTATTTTTTCCTCACTAATTCAGTGATTAATTCGAATCCATTAGCTCATTATATGTTTTATGTTGCACCAGGCCCTTGCAAACTCTGCACAATTGTGTTTTGTTCTGTGTCATTATAAAAATGTCTATACAATTATCAATAACTTAGCAGCAAATGGCACGTCAAGTATATAATAGATAAAGAGGCACTTAGATAATAAAGCAAGCACAAAAATCTATTATATTTATTCGCTTAAAAATGCCACCTTGAAGTGGAAGCTCCATCTTTCTATGAAATTAAAGTTATTTATTACCTCTAAATGCGTAAATGTTCAGACATTACAGTAGTAAGTGCATTAAAAAAAAAATAAGGAAAATATAGTTGATGTTGCCATTATCTGTTTTTCAGATGTTCTTCACAGAAAATTTGGAGAATAATTTTTAAAAGTCTACTCCATTTGCATTATGGTTCATTATTAGCAGCTAAGAATGTTACATAGTCTTTTAATTGGCACAGAACAATGTTTTATTTACTATTTCTTTATCATAATCATGTCCTATTTGCCTGATTTTCCAACCCTAAATTAAGTAATATATCAAAAATTATTTCAATTAATCCTTAATTTGACATCTCCAGGTAGCATTATTATGAGATTTATGGATTAATTTCAATTTCCCTGTTGTTAAAAATCATAATTTC
The DNA here is from genome assembly GCA_910950805.1 of Acrocephalus scirpaceus scirpaceus. Lineage (NCBI taxonomy): Eukaryota > Metazoa > Chordata > Aves > Passeriformes > Sylviidae > Acrocephalus > Acrocephalus scirpaceus. The sequence continues at coordinate 81,248,761 of OU383776.1, read as the reverse complement.
CACAAGAAACAAAGGTTTTGTGTCTCTCCTTGTGGATCCTCCAGTGCAGGCTTAGGTTGTGCCTGGAGATCTCTGGAAATTCTTCCTCACCCAAAATTCTCCTCTGGCTTGGTGTTAAATGTGACAAAGAGAGGTGTCAGGGAAAATGCCACAAATATTAAATTCAAATTCAGCAGATAGTGGAATGCAAGGAGAAATGGGAAAACCAGAAGGGTTGGAATGCAGGCAGTGGGAAAACCCAAAGACTGAGCTGTGTAAGAATGACAGAATTATTAGATGACACAAACTTAAATTGTTCACATTTCTATAAAGCTCGGTATATATTTTGCAAATCTGACATTTACAAAGTGATAAGAAACTGGAGGCAGTCCAAACTAAATTACAGAAGGAAATGTCAGACCTTTAAAAAGGAAACCCCCAAAGAATCCAACTAAATCTACCTTAAGCGTGTACTTGTGAAGGAGCTGAGGAGGGGTTAAATTGGCAATGCAGGATTAGGTGACAAAAATGAGTAATTTCCTCTTACTGGAATGATATAACGCTGACCATTTTTAATAACACTCTATGAAATAAAATGGATATAAAATTTATAGCAATATGATGGAAATTTCCCTGTTCATGGTAACTTGTGTTAATTTCTTTTGAGATTGTCACAAGAATGAGGGAAATTCAGGAGGATCTCAAAAGCCATTTCAGAGAAAATTTTCAGGTTCTTCTGGAAATAGAAACCGTGTTCAGAGTGCAATGTAATGCAGTTGAAATGCATCTCAAATGATAAAAAAAAAAGGAGGAAAATACAGGTTATGCCAAGAAGAGATGTTTTGATACTCCCCTTCAAAGAACCAGCATTTCTTTTGGGGGCTTTACAAGACTTCTTCAAACTTTTGGTCTTTCAAGGGTTTCCTTTTGGTTTTTTTTTTTTTTAAATATTAGTGTTGCTTTTACTAAAATTATTTTAATTTTAATAAAAACCTTTAAACTGGTGCTTGAACAGTTTTTGTTCCATGTAAAATATCCTGAAATTCCTTAAAATAACTTTACAGCTTAAGAAAGTGATGGTATCTAAGTCAATTTTTTCATAAAATAATGCTTTTAGGAGAAATTGGAATTGTGCAGGCAAAAATAAGGACATCCTCAAGTGGAATGAAAAAACAATAAATTAAAGTCTTTTTACAAGTCATTCTCTTCATATTTTATTTCTCATTCAGTAAATCAGCAATCCATGGGTTTTCACCTGTAAAATACTGCTGCAGGAAATAGCTCAATATGAATTATAAAGAGAACAGTTTAGTTAATTAAAAGTTTGAGTAAGTAACAAGTTACTTAGACAACTAAATCCCAATTTGAAGATAATTTATCCACTTTTCCTGTCTCATGAAAAATTAATGGAAGAAGACTCATACAGACTTTAAATCACTTCTGCACTTCTGGTTTGGGTGGGTTTAAATGTGCTGTACCAAAATTCATTTTTTAAAACTAAATATTGCTGCACCCAAAAGCTTTTTTGAAATCACCATACTCTGAACTGCTCCATTTCTGCTGTCAGGCTGTGGCAAGAGGCAGCAGCCTAATGACAGCAGCTAATTAATGCTGGTGTGCCCAGAATCCTGTTAAACACCAGTACCAGCCTGCATTTCTGGAATTATCTATTTTATAACAATTATCTGTTTCACAACAATTATCTATTTAATAACAATTACCAGTTTCATATCCAGCAGCAGTTTCTCTCTGAGGTCTGGCATAGCTGGATCCTGGCAGAGCAGGACAAGAGTGCTGAGAGTGTGGCACAGACCCATTGAAATGCCAAAAAAAAATTCCAATAATGAGATAAATATGACCCAGGGTGCTGCTGGGGGTTTAAAATAGTTCCACCCTTTCTCCAGGTGGAGTTTTTGGGGTTGTTGCAGTGCACTCTGCACAGAATCTGCTGGGCAAATCCTGTGAACTCCAGTTTTTCCCCTGGCATCCTATCAGGGGTCAATCCCAGCGTGACAGAAATGCCACAGAATTCCCTTGGCCTCTCATTATTCCTCTGCCCTGGAGCTGTCCCAGGCTCAGGCTCAACAGATTTTTGCAGCTCCCCACTGTTTTTAAGTTCTCCCTCTGTTTTTATCCAAAGTGAGAAGATGTTTCTTCCAATTCATTTCTCTGCACTGCTCAACACTCTGAAAGTTTTATTAAAAGCAGCATTATTGGCTTGCTTCCCTTGATTTAACTGAAAACTGCAAAACAGAGCTCGGAGCCAGAGTTTCGCTGCTGGAAGGCATCCACTGCTCAGAATGAAATGCTGTGCAAACCTTCTCCAGTTGTTCTTCACAGCTCCTGGAAGGTTCTCTGCTCTGCTTCTCACTCAAAGTCTGTTTTAGTCTGGCAGCGTGGGAGCTTTCAGCTGGGCTGTGGAATTAGTCACAAATAAAAACGTTCCCAAACTGAAAAGTTCAGACTTTCCACGCAGCAGGACCAGGGGCAAAGGGAACAAATGTTATTTGAAAACTGTGAGTGCTGATAATTGTATAGGAATATTTGTGAAACAGATACGGAGCCAAGGGAATTGTCATCTATACAGAGCTGATTGGAACAAATCGGTTTTCTAAAATTAACTTTTAAAGAACCTCCGTTCTGACCTTACAAAGTGTAGGGTTTTTCTGAAACACTCTTTGGAAGGGTACTAGAAATTCAAATTGCTTTATTACAAAGACACAAGGCAAAACAAGAAGCCAGAAAAAATAGGACAGAAAGATGAAAAAACCACATAAAATTAAGCCAGAGGAAGTAGCAAAATGCTATAGAATCTATAAAAATATGCAATGTATGTGTTTAATTCATCCAGTAGGAGGATTTTTTTTTTTTTTTTGTGACATTCAGGGAAATTTAGCATTTTGTTTTGCAAAAAAATAAAGCTTAAACTATAGAGTTGTTCCATATCTGGGCAGTGGTACCATAAAAAGAAATTATCTCTATGATGTCCTGGTTTAACTCATTTGTAGCGACCTGAGCTCCACCAGGTTTCATGAGGAGAGCACTAAAACGAGGAAAAACAGCACAAATGACTCTGCAAACCCAGATTTTACTGTTCTCCACAAGACCCTGGGGCTGTGATGAGACTCAAACAGAGCCAGCCTCAGAGAGGCACCTGAAGGTAGAGTACAAAGGAGAAAACATCCAGAAATTTTCCATGGAAATTCTAGGGTTTCTAATTTTTTTTTTCCCCTAAAAATCGAAAATGAGTGTAAAGAAACCATTCCTGCAGAGAAAACCTCTCCAAGCAGAAAAGACTTCACATTTTGCAGATCAACCTAAAAACCATGAGGAGTTCATGAAGGGAATGGGAAAAGCAATCACAGCAGATCTGCATTAACATCAAAAACCCAAGGTGAAATGAAAACCCCCTCACACATAACTCCTCACTCCACCCTTCATGAAATCCTCCATGCCAAGGCCAAAAATACAATTAAACTCAGGTTCCATTCCTTGATTTTCTCCTGACTATTTAAAAGCTGATTAATGTCATTGTCTCTGAGAAAACAATCATCCACTCTAGTTGGCTCTGCTGAAAACCTGTTTGGTTTTCCTTGACCTGAACTGAAATCAATGAAAGTGTGCCAAGAATCATCAAAACAAGTTCCTGTGAATACTGGCATAAGCTGAGATGAAATCCCTTTGTTTCAGGAATGTCCTGGATATAATAAAAGCATTTGTGCTACAATTGCAGATCATAAGGACATAATATCTCAGCCACATCTGAGAACAGCCACAACTGTTCACCTTTACTTTTAACAAGTGAAAGCCTTTGGCATAAAACTTGCATTTCTGCCCCAGTTTTGTGTTTTAAAATACTCTGAAACTAGAGAGCACAGTAGAAAGTCTCCTGTCATCCCAGAATTCCAAACCCTACCTTATTTTTCACTCTGTACACTCAAACCAATAGAAACCAAACATGCTGGTTTCTGATTTCAGGATACATGATTACTAACAAGGCACAATCTCCTTTGCCAAATTAGACTCCAAATATAAAAGTTAAAAACTAGAGAGTCAGAAATAACCGAATATCCAAATATACTGCTAAAACGGTATGATTAATATTCCCTGTACAAAGTTATTTATTTAAATGTATTTATTTAAAATATTTAACCAGGAAATTACCATCAAGATTAAAAGAATTACACTTAGCCTACAGCAACAATATGCTAACGTTGCCAGCACTTAAAGGCTAATAATTTACATTAGGGACATATCTAAGCACAGCAGATATTAGCAAGGATGTCATATTAGGGATGTTAGGAGGAGAATTTACCCTCGTGTGATGAAAGTGAGGCAAAGAGGACAATTCATCTGCAGGAGCAGAGGCACTGATGGGGAATTCTCCAAACAGACAGTGAAATACACCAGGATGCAATTCCCACGGCAGGGGTAGGAACTGGAGGAGGTTTAAAGTCCCTTCCAGTCCAAACCCTCCTGGAATGATGGAACTCTGGGATTCCATGAATGCAAATCCTTCTGGAGAGTGTCCCTGGAGGGGAGGGTGACACAGGATGCAGCATTCTAACTGGGCATGTTGGACTTGATTAAATTCCATCTTGAAAAAAGGGGTAATTCCATCAAATGAAGTGTTTTTCCTCATGGCACGTGTGTGCCCCCCTGTGCCAGCCTCCAGGCTGATCCCAGCGTGCAGAGGAACTCAGCAGACCTTTGGGAAAGCAGTGGGAATGCTGATCCCCCTGAAAGGTGAGTGATGTTCAGCCAGGCACTGGGCTCAGAACTCAGGGGTTTCTGGCTGGAGAAAGACTGGACACTCACAGCTGGGTGAAAGGTGAATTCATCACCCTTGTGGAGTTCCTGAATCACACAGCTCGTGCTGAAATGGTTTGCTTGCTTCTCAGTTTTGAGGAGACGAGGAAAAAATCCAGTGTAGGTATTCTTACATCAAGAGAAAGAAAATCCACTGGCTTTTGTTAAGGCCCCGAATTCTTTCTTTTCAGACACATCTGCATTTGTTTGTCCCTGGCCTCACAGACGTCCTGAATCACCCAGGAATTCCCTCCTGTTTTCCATACGCTGCTCAAGAACATTGTCACTCTTTATTTACCCTTGGAATGACACCCTTCCCTTTCCAGGCACCAGAGTACAGACTGTGCTATTAGACAAAACATGTTTTAAATATAAACATGGAGAAGTTCTCATCACAGCCCCTATATTCACCTCAGTTCTTAAACTAATATCCTGTTGAACTATAACATTCTGCAATTTCATGTACAGACTGTGTCCTCTGGCAGATGAAATGTGTGTTCTGTCATTGACTGCTGGTCTGCATCACCTGGAATATCCTTCAGTGACAATTCCTGTGCGTTAATATCAGAACAGTTTCCATGCAGAGAAGTAAATATTTAAATTTAAACGTTCGTTTTTCACTCAGAAATTTACAAAAACTGGCTCAGGACATGCCTCAAGAACTGGAGACTTGGAAAAAGCTCACAAGGACCCCACTGGTCCTGTCGCTATCCCCACATTTTCACTGCTTTCCCAGTAGCAGAGTACTCTACACAATAATATAAAACACTAAAGCCAGGATAAATGGGGAGGTCTTTGATAAGAAATAGCTCCAGCTCAATTGTATCTCCATAGGATTCATGTTTTGAAATGATGTTTTTGCAAAGTTGAAATTTTAGACAATGGGAAGGCGGTGAAAGTTGTGTGAGGCAGAGGAGAGAAAGGAATCCATTTAATTTCTGTTACCAAATGCAAGAATGGGATTTATGGATAACTGCTAATGGAGGACCCTGAAGTCCTGTGAGCAAGACAGTACTGATAACTCAAAACTTACAATTTCCCTGGAATATTCCCTATAAAAACTTCCATTTTCATGGAAGCAATAAATATTCCTGAACCAAATATGTTTTGATGCCAGTCTCTAATGTGTTTGCACTTGACTTTCCAGCCACCATCCAAGATTTTCGTTCTCTGAATGCAAATGGGATTCTCAGAATAGAAAGATGGAAACCTGGACTCTTTCTCTACCATTTTCCTTTAAGAAATAATCTTAGAAGAAGGTAATAAATTTTACTTATCTCACTATTGAGAAGATCTCAACTTCATTAAAGTGTGGAAGTGCCATTTGGCACAGTTTTTCATAACCTAAACTGTGCCCTGACTCATTTCATCCCCCCCACCCTGGAGCGTGGTGAGCACACAACACAGCAGACAAACCCCAATTAAAAGAGAGATAAATTATTAAATAACACTCCTATAGGAGACCTTTTCTCCAAGAATGGTTCCAAATTATATAAATCACTCATTTTAACAGTACAATCCCCCCTGCCAATTCTGTTTCCTCTGCATGTGTTCACATGGCCAGAACACAATTCTGTATTCAGATGGGTTAAAAATCCCATTTTTCAGCTCCTACAACAGGTAACACTAATTATGAAAAGAATTGATTTGGCATCTACATTTAACACATCTCTAAGCATAAAACTCAATTATCTTATCTGAGGATACTTGGCATTTATTAATAAATGCAATACAATTTATAATACATCATTCTGGACATGTCTCAGTCTACCTTTAAGAAAAATTTACCTATTTCAATCTTGCAAATTCTGCTTTATCTCCCAATGTCACCCAGCAGAATTGAGAGAGTAGTAAGAAATGGAGTAGGGAGCTCATAAGAACAAATTGGATTTCTAATTTAAAACTGGAATCAAAGCCATTATTCAGTGCTATATTATTTTATTCTTTTGGAGAAGGGCAAAGCCTTTCAGCTCCGAAGTTATATATAGTTTTCTACTTCCCCTCCCTACTGACAAATAGATTAGTGGAGGCAATTTCTCTCCATTAAAGGTTTTGCACCTGACACTGTAATGCAGCCACTGCTCAAGTTACCCTTCAGGGGAGCCCTTTTTGATCCAAGGTAACAGAAGGATTTGCATTTGTCACCTCAGCTGAGCACAGCCCTCACTGCTCCCTTCCCCTGTCCCGTCTGATTCTGCTCAGTCAAGGAAACAAAACATTACTGGGGGAGGGTTTTTTTGTTAGCAAAAGTCAATTTACATATTTATTCAAAAACAAAAACAAAAACAAACAAACAAACAAAGCGGAAAAACAAAAAAAACCAAAAAACACCACCACCACCCAAAACCAAATTTAAAAAAATCACCACACAAAACCAAATAAAACTAAATTTATTTTGAGGACAAATTAAGGAAAATCCAAATTATTTCACAATGACAGACTAAGGGGCATGAAATACAGACAGCTGAGCAGGAAAGAGGGACAGGAGACTTCCCCATACAAGGGGAGAAATTTGATTTTTCTTAAGAGCTGCCCAAGTTCAGATTGGAATTGTAAGAGCCAAACTCATATTGTGCAATACACAGTGAGCCTGGGAAGAATTGCCCTTAGAATGGCTTACTTAAGAAAGAACAGATTTTAAAATAAAAACATGAAGCAGACAGAATTAATGTAATTAATATAGAGGGATTCTAAGGATGTATCTGTTCTCCTTGTAAGTATTGACATCAAAACTGATATTTTCCCTCAGGGCATTTTGGATGATCCAACTGTGCCAGCCCAGACCACAGTCCTGCTTGCTTGCCTCTAAAAAAAGATTCTTATTAAGACTTCACCAGGAAAGCATGACATGAAGATTTGCTGCCAAAACCTTATTTCTTCAAAATTGTTTTCTCTTAATTCTGCCTCAGAGCAGACATTTCTTTCCTGCTTGCTATCAGCCACAGAAGCCAAATTTTGGCTGGTGGCAGCTGGCAGAAAATAGTGGATTAATCATTATGAAAAGAGTGGGGGTTTTTCTGAGATGCACTTTGCAAGGTTTCTTGAAAATCCAACAAACAAAAATAAAACACACGATTCTCTGCTAAACCCTACATCACAGAAAAGAAACATAATGATTATATCTGTAATTAATTACATTATTAGTGGTTAGATAAATGGAAATGAGCATTTACCAGCAGAATTCACAAGCTTTTCATAGGCCAAGGATGTTAATTTTATTTCTTTGTGTACATTTACAGAAGCCATCAGGTTTTTATTTGCACTGAAATGGAGTTTGGCTGCAAGTACTGAAAATTTGTTTGTTCAAAATGCATCCTCTGACCTACAGAAACCAGGGACAGCCACGGAAACTCCCTGAGAAAGTTCATCTCAAGGCAAAGCACAAGTATAAATTGTTGAAAATGTTAGACAGGGACAATCAAATTGATTTAGGATTTTATTTAGGATTAAATAAGGATGTTTAAAGTTCAATAGTACCAACATGAGCATGCACACGCTGAATGTGGACAATAGTATTTTAAAACAAATTATTGCATTTAATTGTTATTAAGAATGGAAAAAACAAAAAAACCAAAAGAAAACCCAAAAAGCCAAACCAAACAAACAAACAAACAACACCAAAACACCAAAGAAGATCCAAATAACACATCTCTATTCCCATTCCTAGATGGGCAGTATTTATCAAGATAGACCTTGACAGGCAGACCAGTTCCTCCCAGGCAGCAGAAATGACACAACATGGAATAAAATCAGTAGGAAAAATCAATAACCAAAAGTCAGATTCTTCAAAAGCAGACGATTCTCCACCAAACCTTACATCACAGAGAAGAAACATAATGATTATATGTGTAATTAATTCCATTATTAGTGGTCAGAGAAATGGAAATGAGCACTCACCCACAGAAATCCTGTGTTCATAGAGATTTCATCAGGGAGGATCCTCCTAGGCCAGTGAAATGCCTGCAGTGGTGTCACAGTAAATCTGCAGACAGAACATTTTCCCTGTTCTACAATGGCCAGTTGAGCCATCAGGCTGCTAATCTACAACCTGAGATACTTTGGATACTGCACAATTTTCCTTTCCTTGCCCAGCAGCTCCCTCAGGTTCACACACAGAGGTAACTAATTCCCAATTGTTTCAATACAAATCTGGCATTCAGGGTCTTCATCACTTTATGACTCACATTTGTTGGGCAGTAGGGATAATATCTTTTCTTAGGCCATAATTATCTATAATATGTGTGAATTAATGCAATTATTACTCTAAACCTCCATTCTTGGAAACAGAGATCATAGAAGCACTTGGCAGTTTCCTTATAAGTCACAGTAAAATTATGGATTTCTTGATAGCAATTGATTTACTTTGCCCCAAAAGAACTGGCTAAACCTTTTCTAGTTTCCCCACAAAGAGACATATCCAAAGATTCTCTAGATTCTTTCCAAGGGAAGGTTAAGAGCTGAATATTTTTGTCTCTCACTGCAACTCAAACTCCAAATTCTCACTGCCCACAAAGCTGGTTCCTATTTTCCTCTCTGCCAGGTGAATCTCATTCCACTTGACATGCAGGTATATATTCAATAACCATGTCAAGTTTGAATTCTACCTTTGCATGAAATTTAATTTTGTGCGATATTTATTAAATCACTGGCTGAGTTGCCCACACAGTACAATAACCAGGATTACGCCCCTCGTCTCTCAAACAAAGCAGATTACAGTATTGATTTAGATGAGGCAATAAGGGGAACAAGTTTTGCACACCCTGAAATGACTCGTGTGGGAGTGCAATTGCTGTAGGAGGTTTCACACCTATCCCACACTGCTGTGCTGTTTACCAGCGCTATTGTGAGACAAGTAAGAACAAGTACAAAGGCCTTGTAGGAGAAAAAAAAATGCAAGTCTGTTACAGTAATTTCACCTGCATGTCAGAAAGAAAACACACATTTAAAACTCTGGAAGCTTTTCTGATACCTGCAAGGAACTGGGATGTGAACAAGAAAGTTTCTTGGGAAAAGCTTGCATACTCAATTATTTTCTAATCATATTTGTAGCTCTTCTTTGTACCCACTCCAGCTTGAAGTGGTTTCTTTTAAAAGACCATGGTCAGGATGGTGACTAAAAGTTCAGCTGAGTTCATCACAGTGTAGATGTAGACAATAAATTTATAGTGGCACTATTATCCTAATACCAAACACCAATGCTGAATTGGAAAATATCAATTTTTGGACAATGAAGGCTCAGGAAGGCCAAATGGCAGCTAAAGGGCACAAGCACTGCCATTATTCACACTTTGCATCTCCAATTTTCAGTGCAATGCATGGAAATTGAAGCCCTGAGCAGGGGCTGGGATGTGCACAGCCCTTCACAGGGCACAAACATCACCTAAGAGCAGGATTAAAAACCCACAGCACTGTCTAGACCCACAGCTGGACCAGCCCCAGGAGATGAGGAGTCTCAGATCCTGCCCCTGGGCGTGAGTTAGAAATGCACAATTCTGCTCAGAAGCCTCTTTAAAGGCAGAGAGGAGCTTTGGAGAAAGGAGCTCACAGGACACAGATCCAGGGAAGTGCTGGTAGGAGCAGAGCAGTTATGGGGGTTAGAGACAGTTTTAAAGACTCAAAGGCCTAATTTTGAGCTCTGCCTTACTGAAAAAGGTCCAAACCTTTACATCCCACCTCCCAGGAGAGGCCACTCTCTCCCTCTCACTGACAACAAAGCAAATAGAAGATACATTTAGACAAAAAAAAAAATAGCAGCAGGGGAATTTAAGCGCTGTACCCTATGAACTCTCAATTTAATTCTTTGCTTTCCAAGACTTGGATCTTTGAAATCCCAAGGTGCAGTGTAAACGCTGTATTCTCATCCTCCTCTGCTGGGAATCTCAGCTACAAACTGGGTACAACTCAGTGGAAATCTTGGGTCAGGAACATTTAATTCTTACCTATTAATTGACAGCATCACAACTAAGCAAGAAGGGATTTCCAACTGCTTTGAGTCAATGTAGTTCTCTTTAGTCAATGAAACTTTAAATGCTAGGCATTAATAGTAGGAGTATTTTTTTTTAATAATATAATGTAAAATGAAAGTTACAAGCACCTTGGACTTCTGAAACAAGATTTGCAGCCTCAAAAAGAAGAGCAAAAGAGTTTCAGTAAGTTATTTGTGATTAGATCTTTCATTAAAAGACACTTCTAGCAGGAAACAACCCATGGAAATGGTCCAGTCAAAGGTCAGCTGGATCCTCTGTGCTCAGAGACACCCATATTTTAATGGGATAACTGCAGAGTCTTTCAGAATGGGACATTCACTCAGCCTTGGTCCCCAATCTCTCCCAGTTTAAATTACTCCAACGTGAAAATAAAATTTTTATATCAATAGCAATAAGCCACAACTCTTGATAATGATGACAGTCAGACAGACATCATGCCATAAATACTGAAAACAGCAAAACATTTTAGGAGCAACAGAGAAAACAAATAATAACAAATAAGCCCAAAAGCCCTGATTTTTAAAGGAAATGACCAAGAATCTCCAGGCAAGCAACAGCAGCACAATGAGCAGAATGGGTGATGGTTTGAAGATAACTTTTTATTTATTCCAACACACTGCAGTGGGTATTTCTTTCTCCCTGTTTGTCTCATTAACTATTTCTGCGCTGATTTTGATGCAGTAGGATCAAATCCTTGTGTGCCAGAAAACCCCATTTTCTGACCCTCAGGGCTCCTGAGAGGAGTTTTAAAGACTTTTATTCCATTTTCAGTCTCATATGAAGGGTGAGACAGTACAGATGTTACAATTCACGCCATCACAATCAGAAGCCAAACTATTTCCTAATTACAATGCATTATAAGTGGTTTTTTGCCTATCAATGCCACACAATGCTGCTAATGCTTCTAAACCAATAAGCTAAAAATAGCCAGTGTGGGTCCTACTACAGTACATCTTTCACAGTTCTATTCTTCCAAAGTATCTAGTCTATTTGCAAGGCCATCATTTGAAAAGAGTTTCTAGTTCCATTTCTCTCTGAACAATGTCTGTCCTATTCCATGGCATTTCTAAGTCAGCAGTTCTTATCTCAAAGTTCACATACAGATGCACAAGACTGTGTCAGCCTTCTGGGGGATTGGGTTCTGCAAATGATCTAGCCAAAAAATTAAAAACATATAAAAGCTTTGCTCAACCTCATCTGAGGCTTTGCTTGAGCCACACCCCCTTTCTGTTGATTTGGAATTAAAACACATTTGGAATGTGTTTTAATGTGTCCTTTCAATAATTGTTTGGCTTGTGGGAGAATAGGGGATTTTAGAAGTGTTTCTTTACAAGCAGAGCTCAGGCTGGAGCTGGCAGAGCACTGGCAATGAAAATAGAGTGGCCTTTGCTGGAGCTGTCCCCCAAACCAGGGTGCACGCGGGGAACTGCACGAGGTCCCACAGGCCTGACCCATCCAGGTGTCCCACAGCCTGTCCCCAGCCCCTGCAGGCTCCACAGCCTCACCACAGGACACACAAAAAGGACAAAATCCCTGGGACCTCGTTCTAAACAAATTGAGCTAAGTGAAATGTTACCACCAAACAGCAAGAGATAACTCTATGAGTCAATTACAAAAGGAACACCTCCAAGGAAATTCCATCCATAAAGATTTCTGAGAAACAAATAAGATCATTTCCAAGTGATAAACTTCACTGTTGTTATATTCTTTTGCTAATTGCTTTTGCTTTCTTGTAAATTGTTTTGATTTTTCAATTTCAGTTAGTAGCCTCAGCAAGGTGTGAACTCAGACAACCTTGCTATTCTGTTTTTCTGCTCCAACAGGAACATTTCTACATTTTTGAGAATGCTACTCAGATAAATTACTGGATTACTTACCTGGAAGGCTGAGGGAAGTGATATTTTTTCCCCCCCCAGATTGCCACTGTGAAGTGGTGTAGGTCCATGGAAATGGAAACAGCTGAGCCTATTTCCACCAACTGAGAATCTATGTGGGTGAAGCAAAGCAAAATTTTCCCTCTGGGCTCTATCTTTATTGGTAACTCAAGCCAGGATCTAAAATCTATACTATAAGGGAAATATTCCCTAGGAATTTTTCACTGAAAAGATCTGGTCCTTCTGCTCAAAGATTCTTCTCTTTATGCCCATCCCAGTTAAAGCCAACAAACCGCACTCAGCACGATCAATCTTAGAAAATAAATGTAGCATATCTTGGCATTAATGGTATGGATCAATAGAAGAAGCACATTATAAATCCAAGAAGAAAATAGAAATAAAGCTTAAATACCATTAAAATCCATAATGCCTTTCTTTTACAAGCCATTTATCAGGAACAGCGGGTGTTACAACCCACATGTGATATTCTATATGGGAAATTTTACAACACCATGTACACAACTTTAGGAAATCAAAGGAAAAAATTAAAAATTAAATTCAAACCATAACTAGAAATTGAATTATTTTAACTAGAATTCTAATTAATTATCACTGTTTAATCTATGAAGCTTTATTGCTCCATATTTGTAAGCAAGTTAAATTGATTTGGAGAGGCAGAAATATTAACAACTCCTGAATTCTCCTACTGAAAGACATGACAACTGTGAGAGCTAATTCTCAATCTTTATCTTCTATGAACTGTCTTTAATGGTATCAGGTAATTTCAACTTTGATCAAAAAAAAATCAAACCCCTGTGCTGACAAGAACAATTTTTAGCTGTAACAGTGATGAGGGGAGACCATAGCTCTTGGTTTAAAGATGAGTTAAACCACAACTGAACACAAGCCTTGCAGCAATCCAGGCTCTGCTCACCTTCCAGCTTTACATCAAATCCTTTCAACCCCCAAATGAACAGGTACTCCTTCCACCTTTCTGCATAAATGCAGGAAAGGACAGTGCTCTGTACTGAATGATCCCTCCTAAAACCCTGTTTTGATTTTGATATACTGATTTATATTCTAATACCCGCTGTCATATGGGGTTGGTCTCAGACATTGAGTAGTGACTTCTGAAACACGTTCAAAAGTGGCACCCCAAACAAGTAAACAATTCACTTTTCATATCCAGACATTTCATCCTGTAAACAAGAGAAGATGCACTTTCACCAAAATAATCTGCAATTTGCATCCAGAACACACGAGATCCAAAGGGTACTCATATGAGATTTTGCTGAGGCCAAGGCAAGAGAGAGCGAGTTCCTCCAGTCAAGCTGCACTTCTTGATTTATCTAGAAACCTCTGGCCTGGAAGCTGGGGACAAGATGGAACAATTTTAGTTCTGATAACATTCTTCCTGTGACCTGTGGCTTCAGCTAAGTAATTACAGTGGCCTTGACAAATATGAGTTAAGCAGTGTTGCCATGCCAACACACGTCCTTCTCCTTTCAAATATTTTACTGCTACCAGACACTCTGAGCTTGGAACACACTTCCCACCAGTCAGACTCCTATAGGTCTCTTCTGACCTCGAAATTATGTTAAATGCTATGGATTTCACTTAATAGGATCAAGCATAAGCATTAATCATCAACGTATTTCCACTTCTCATACAATTTTTTTTTCTGAGGAAAAATAGTATAAAGTAGAAATTGTGATCAACATTGCTGGTATTCAGCAATATAACAAATTCATGTTTACTGATATGATTCATGTTTAGCCGGAGAAAGGTCTTTCATTTTTCTGGTCAAAACATATCAATATTGCATAACTGATACAAAGGAGTTTGTACTCAGATGATGTTTTTCTAGATGAGAAATGAAAAACATGTGGAGGTTTTAAGTTCTGGATTAAATTTTCCAGAGTAGCCTTGTAGCCAGTTTTAGGAACAAGAGAGAGGAAAACAGCCAGAGTCCAATGCGTGTAACCCAAACCACGTGTGGCAACTTTGGATGTAAAGCGGAATTCCACAGCAAAGAAGAAATATCAAGTTATAGAGGATTTCATGAAATATCTTGAAAATGAACCAATGCAGAATTTGCCATAAGAAAGAAGAAAGTACCAATATCCTAACTGTCCCAGCAAAGGTCCCAGGACACTATTGATTTTCTGTACCCTGTGCTCAGGCCACAGGTGAAGCTGTTGACCTCAGGACCTAGAAGTAAAGTGGGAGGTACTGGAATGTTTGTGAGTGCTTATTTTAACTGTATGCAATTTGCACAATCATCATAACACAATTAATGATATTTTTAGAGTGTTAAGACTTCAACTGAGCTAATAATAAAACTTCAGCTTCAAGCATGAATTGTGTTTCCTCTTTTTTCAGCATTACAGCGTTCTGCCTGTGAAATTGATGGAGGATTCCAGCAATGCATTCCATAATTTGGATGCAACAAATTGATAGCACCAGCAAAGGCTATTGATTATTTAAAACCCTCTTAGATAAGCAGAAACTTCAAGCACATATTTTACACAACATGTAGCATAATGTGAGCCTGATCCTCATTTTTAGTCCTTTCCTGGTTTTTATTTATTTATTTACAAAATATCAGCACTACAGAATTACAGCAGCATAACCAGCATGAGCTGTTGTTTTGGGAAAACGTTACTTCCTGCAGCTGCATTTGCAGTGCTTTTACCAGCACCACCAATCATAAAAGGACAACTTTGAAAACAGTTTTTGCAGTCTAAAAATAGATCCTTCTGGATTAGTATTCACCTATACAGGTAAATAAGTCAGTCTGATTTTCAGGCAGGCTTTAAGGGAAATGAGATTAACATAATATGAAAATAATCCAATTATCAACAAGAAGATGCAATTATCATATAATCAGTGTTCAGGAATCCAAATAAATCAGCATCTTCGTATTTATGTTTAAACAAAGAAATCCATCTGCCGATGATAGCAGATTCAAAGACAATTAATCTATTATAGAACAAAAGACGTCATTCTGATGATTTGAAAATCAGGTACAAGGGAAGCAACAGAACTGATAATGACTCTAATGCATGCTTTGATTGCTGGAGATGGAAATTGCATTGAAGAAGCCAAACAGAGCTAAGTGACAGGTTGTTCTACACACTGTGGATCCAAGGGAAGCCAGACTCGTGTATCTGCTGAGATTGTTTGATCTCTGATGGGTTCTAAATTAACCCTTTCTGCATGGGTGCAGCACAGAGTGCAAGGTTGGAGCTCTGTCCAGTGGAGATCCTCTGCTGGAAACCACAGATTTCTGTCACCTACAGGGAAAGCAGGATCTCTCTTCTCTACCCAACTGCTGCTCACTAAACCTGTATGAATCTGATATACTTGAGGCTGTTGATGCTCTTGAGACATTCATCTGTGGACTAAAATGTGAGGCGTGGTTGCAGAAATACACACAGGTACCACAAAATCTCCCCAAACCAACCAAACATCCATCAAACCAACCATCCAACCAACCAATCAATCAACCAATCAACCAACTGTCCATCCATCCATCCATCCATCCATCCATCAATCCACCCATCCAACCAATCAACCAACCATCCATCCATCCATCCATCCATCCATCCATCCATCCATCCATCCAACCAATCAACCATCCATCCATCCATCCATCCATCCATCCATCCATCCATCCATCCAACCAATCAACCAACCAACCATCCATCCATCCATCCATCCATCCATCCATCCATCCATCCATCCATCCATCCATCCCACCGACCATTAATCCATACATCCAACCAATCAACCAATCAACCAACCAACCAACCATCCAACCATCCATCCATCCAACCAATCAATCAACCAATCAACCAACTGTCCATCCATCCATCCATCCATCCATCCATCCATCCAACCATCCAACCATCCATCCATCCATCCATCCATCCATCCAACCAATCAACCATCCATCCATCCATCCATCCAACCAATCAACCATCCATCCATCCATCCATCCATCCATCCATCCATCCATCCATCCAATCAACCATCCATCCATCCATCCATCCATCCATCCATCCATCCATCCATCCATCCATCCATCCATCCATCCATCCATCTATCCATCCAACCAACCAACCAACCCTCCAACCAACCATCCATCCAATGAATCAATCAACCAATCAACCAACTGTCCATCCAACCATCCATCCATCCATCCATCCATCCATCCATCCATCCATCCAACCATCCAACCATCCAACCATCCATCCATCCAACCAACCAATCAACCAATCAACCAACTGTCCAACCAACCATCCAACCAACCAACCATCCATCCAACCAACCAACCAACCAACCATCCAGCCAAACAACCATCCAACCATCCATCCATCCAACCAACCATCCAACCAACCATCCAGCCAAACAACCATCCAACCATCCAACCGTCCAGCTGACCATCCATCCATCCATCCATCCATCCATCCATACATCCATACATCCAACCAACCAATCAACCATCCAACCAACCCACCCAGTCAAACCCATTTTCAGTGGAATAACTAGGTTAAAATATGTAAACAGTTACAGGTTTTGGATGTATTAATTAGATTTTGTAACTGTGAATAAGACAATATTTGTTCTCCAAGCCTATCCATAGACACTGAATATTTATGAATTACTGAAAGCCAGATAAAGACATCAGAAAAGTGACAGCTTGGGGCCTGGAGGTTTTCCAGTCATCCAAGTATGTAATGTACATTATTCCATTGTGAAGTATGGCCAGTGCCATCTCTACATCACTGAACTAACAGGATTAACACCCCAACAATTACAAACTACCTTTGTTAGATGTAATTCTCACCACTGATGAAAACTGCATGTCTACTAGTCAGAACAATCACAAAATGAAACAATACCAGTGCTATACTGCCACAAAACTATCAGAGTGTTTCAGAGGAATAGAAGATCAAGTTAATCCAATTTTTAAAAAACAGATAAGCTAGATGAGTCCACCATGGGCTTTTCTCCGACTTTTCAACTTAGACTTTCTCTTAGCTCTCAGCAGTACCAGTCACCAACACAAAGTTAAAAATTTGTGCACATATTTGCAAGACTGGGGCCTACAGAAGCCATCTAGCAGTCAGACAGTCCAAGCTTTTACTTTTTTAAATTTTAAATTTGGAATGTTAATGTTAACTTTTAGTCCATATTTTTGGTATCAGTTTAGTGAAAGCTTAAAATATTTGTTGTTGCAATAATAAAATAGAAATTATGGTAACTACTGTAGTTTGTCATGGTGTTCTTTAGAAAATACTTAGCATTTTTTGGTCTCTAGCAGTCTGATATTTCCAATGGCAATTTTCTTGACATCTGTGTACTTCTTTGGGACTGATATTTGCCCTGAATACTATTAAAATACTTATTAATCAATCCAAAATGCTGAACTAATTCCAGTTAGTGCAAGACAGATGAAAAAAGGCATTTTGCAGGCAACTGGGAGACAACTCTGGGCACGCAGCTTTTTTCAGCCAGCTGAGTCTGACACCAGGGTATTTTCCTGGATTCTCCTGAGAGAAAAAGACCCAGCTGTGCTTCTCCTACAGCACATTCTGCCAGATGATCCAAAGGCCTGGCAATTCCAGGGAGACTGAAGCTTTGCCTTTTCCTTGACTATGAAGTGTTATAATGATGCCATGCTTGTTCCAGGACAAAGGTGTATCTTGTTATGGCCACTTATTCATTATTTATTATTAGGAAGAAATTGAGAAGCAATGAGAGAGTCAGAACATTCCCATGATTTCATTGGGTTTTCTCTTCTTTCCTGTATTCTAAATGGTGATTAGAAATGAAAAAAGGCAGGGAGTTCTGCTGGCTTCACCATCACAGTATTGCAGAACAGAAGGAACAGGCTCCATTCTTCCCCCAGCTCCCTAAAATTTTTCATATTAAAACCAGCAGAAACAAAGAACATAGAGTCTTTGTTAATCAGGACAATACCCATCCAAATTTTCAGCCTTCACTTGCTGTCCTAAAAATAGGTGAGCTTGAGGTCATTCTTTCCAAAGGGTAAACTGATTTTATGCTCACATTTCCCAGATAAACTGGAGGGGCAACAAATGTTCGGATAAAGCCAAATAAGGAAAAAAATCCTATCAAAGGAAGATTTTAAATGAAAAGAATTTAAGTCAATTCAAACTTTTCATCAGAACCTAAATGAAAAAAAACAGCTTTTGAGCACCTGTTTTAAAAGAAAACGCAAGGTTTCTTATCAAAAGGTTGATAAAAGTGCTATTGATGGCAGGGCTTTCCTGTCCCCTCACCCCACAGGGTGATTCTGCAGACAGTGAGGGGGAGCAGACTCTGCCTGCACTGACCTGAGCTCACATTTACCATTTCTGGAGACACTGCCCTAGGTGGGCTATTGATGCATGCTTTTCTTATTATCTTATACAGAATGAATCTTTAAGGCCTGGAGTAGAGACTGATAGCTCCGTGCCCCATTTTCCTAAGTGAGCTACCAACTTAGAGACTTATTCCCTCTCTGGCTTGGAGACTATATAAATATTTTATACAAATATGTTTGCTGGCTCCAGCTATAAAAATTCAGAAAAATCCATTTGAAATTTCTCACAATTTCTTTAAGTGGGTGGTGAAATATACACCAAAAAATCCACTCTACAGCCGGTTCAGAGAGGGGGTTTGGACAAGGATTTGGATAGACAGTGACTCTGTATCCTCCTGAGAGCTGGGCTTGGGTCTCTCACATCTTGATAAGAGCTGCTGATCTCCCAGAGAAATTCTAATAATGCTGAGTCTAAAACAAA
Source organism: Acrocephalus scirpaceus scirpaceus (assembly GCA_910950805.1). NCBI lineage: Eukaryota > Metazoa > Chordata > Aves > Passeriformes > Sylviidae > Acrocephalus > Acrocephalus scirpaceus. The sequence goes on along the minus strand of OU383776.1, from coordinate 81,229,297 downwards.
AAGGAGCTTTCAGAAAGCTGCTTTTCTGAACAATTTCAGAAATTGTGCAATGATTTTGGCTCAGAGAGATTTGGAGGCAATGGAAGGTTAGACTCAAATTTGAAATGCTTCTTCTCAGTTTTAGAAAAAAGAAAAAGATCTTTGAGTTAGTTTGTCACTCTAAAGAATTACAGGTTATCATAAGAAACAAAACTGGGCAACTTTCCCTAATTTCCTTGTATTCTATTCTCAGCTGCATTCAGGCACCTGATTCATTCCCTTTTTATCCTTACACCTCAGCCCTGACACCAAAGGATGTGCAGAAGAAAAGAACTGCTGGAAAACAAACCTAGTGATACCTATTGAAAAGCAAGGCAATTAAAACCAGGTGGTTAAGCACCAAATTTTCAGCAGAGCCCAAGTTTCTGAGGCACATTCCAGAGGAATACCAAAAATAAACATCTGAATGTAAAACTCTGAAACATATGTTCACATTAATATTAAAGTAGCATCACTGGTGTGTGCATGTGTATTTATATAAATACATGAGAGTGAGTGTACTTCTGATATCCTGCTTTATATGTTGATTATATGAATGGACTTGCAGGCTATTCTGATGTTATGGAGTCAAACATTCCCTTACCTGCTCTGGCTTTAGGAGCCATATGTTTTCATTTCCAGTCCAATGAAAATCTCAAAGTTCCATATGCATGATGTAAGTGTGAATTTACATTTGTAGAGTAAGCATACAATTGTAAAATTTAAAGGATCATATCAGAAGCATAATTTCATTATTCAGAGCAGAACTGCAGAAGTTAGAGTCATGAAGAAAAGGCCTGGTCTCAGTCTTGGGCTGTGGTCACAGGTAGATGTGTGAGCGCTGCAGAACCTCCAGTGTGCGTGTGGCCAGAATTATGGTGTGTTTCACAAGAACAGAGACTTAAATGGCATTCCAGCCCATCCTATGAGCACTGAAGGAGGTTTGGTTTTACCAGGGAGATCTTTTTCTAAGATCATGATGTTTTCTCTCCCAATTCCCTTCAGCTCCCTGTGAAAGCAAGATCCAACATATGCTGTGTGCATCCTGTGCTCTCCTGCACACCTGTGAACGCTGTCACTTTGTGTTATCCCAGGAGCCTCCCGAGCACACGGGGAGCAGAGTTTCATTGGGCTGGAAATTCATGCTTCAGCAAATGCATTGTCAATTTGGTGACCATCTGTAATTTACAGAAGCCTTGTTTTGTGCTGTGGCAGTGGATAAGGCAGGTTTCAGAGCAGACCCAGTAATGTTCTGGAAGCCCTGTGGTTCATAAAGCCCAAGGATAAATAATTGTATGAGATCTGTTATTTCAGGTCAGCACATCCCAACACAGTGCCCAGAGACATTTACACTTACAGGTGAATATTGCAGACCAGTACAAAGAATAAGAGAAAACAAACTTCTAGGAGGTTCAGGATGAAGCATTAATTGCCATCATATTACTCTGGAGAAAACCAAATTTTCAGTGGTGGTCAATTAACAGACAGAGGCACAATTTACCTGAGTTCTTTCCTCTGAGTGCAGATGAAATGTGCACATTCACCTGACCAATATACATAACAAACAATGAATTATGTCATAAGAATTTCGGCTTTAAAAGTGAAACTTTCAAAGAGCAATCAGGGATGAGTGAAAACGGTATTTTTACGTTGAAAAAGCATTTCCAGCATTATTTATAGATTTTCTATCCAGCATCCAGGACATCCCTGAGCAGCCTCCACTGCTGGTGGTTTACTGCAAACACAGAAAACTCAGGTAAGCATGACCACGTTATCAGGGGCAATTTAGGAACTGAATTGTTGGCCATTGTTTCCTTTATTAGCCGCAGCAGCCATCCCCATTGTCTCGTTGAAGCAGAATTTACGAGGAGACAAGAGGATACAGTTCACCTAATCCCATCCTAAAACAACTCCACAACAGTTTTCTTCCTTCCTGTTCTCGCTAATCCCCGGTGAGGAGATGGTGCAATATTAGTGAATTACATTCATTATTCACCTGTCATCCTGATAAATGATTTTTCAAGAGGGGAACCCACATAATACATCTTTACTACAGTGAATTAGGGAAACCCAGAACAAAGCAGTGTCTCTTTAGCTGCACTTGCACGATCTGGGGAAATATCTTCTCCTAAATCTTTTCCGTTCCCTTTCTTATTTGCTCTCCTACAGCAGGATTTGAACATTGGCATTTGAGAGGGATGCTAATGAATTCCCAGAGGATTAAAATAAAGCTACAGTAAACAGAGTTACCTTTCAGCCACCTCTCTTATGCTTACATCTGTGTGCAGAAAGGACCTGAATGGAAATAATTTCCCTCCTCCTCCACAGGTTCCTGTGTTGATTTTGGAGGGTTTGTACTGATCTCACCGTAATGGTACTGGTAAAACACAAAACAAACCTAAGGAAATTCCAGAAGCTCTTGGGAAAAATCCTGGGTTGGAATCTAACAACAATTTGTCTTTTACCGTTTAGAGTCACAAAATTATTTGGGTTGGAAGGGACCTTAAAGATCCCCTCATTCCAACCCCTGCCGTGGCAGGGACACCTCCCACTGTCCCAGACTGATCCAAGCTCTGTCCAGCCTGGCCTTGGACATTTCCAGTGATCCAGGGGCAGCCACAGCTGCTCTGGGAACCCTGTGCCAGGGCCTGCCCACCCTCACAGGGGACAATTCCTTCCTGATATTTAATCTAAACCTGTCAGTTTGCAGCCATTCCCCTTCATCCATGCCCCTGACAAGAGTAAAGAGTAAGAGAAAGCAAACTCCTAGGAAGTCCAGGATGAAGTATTAATTGCCTTCATATTACTCTGGAGAAAACCAGATTTTCAGTGGTGGTCAGTTAACAGACAGAGACACAATTTACCTGAGTTCTTTCCTCTGAGTGCAGACGAAATGTGCCCATGTACCTGAGCAAGATACACTCTCCAGCTCTCCTGGAGCTTCTTTAGGCTCTGGCAGGGGCTCTGAGCTCTCCCTGCAGCTTCCTCTCCTCCAGGTGAACACCCCCAGCTCTATTGAAGAAAGATTTCTTGTCTAAGAAACCTTGTTGAACTTCCTGAGGTTTCCACATCCTCCCCTCTCCAGCCTGTGCTGGCTGCAGTGCCCACGAAAACAAAACCATTCTGGACTGTTTAAAGCTCCTCAATAGGGCAAAACATTCTACTCTAAAAACCACACTCAAAAATATATATTCCTCTTCAAAATCTGCTTCTGCTCCTTGAGAGCAGGTTCCTTTCTTTTGTTTCAGGTTTCATGGCATTGGTTATCTGAGAAAAAGACACCTCTCTTATACTCCTATTAATCTTCATGTCCTAAGCACAGGCACAGAAAATGCAGCACTCAAAGGAGTGAAGGGCAAATGGAACACTTCCAGGGAAAATCTAGGAAATGCTTGTACTGTAACCTGTTTAGCTTAGATGGAAATAGAGCTCTGTGTCTGGATCAGTGCCATGCTACCCAAATTTGCAGCATTTATATATATATCAATTATGTAATTGCTTTTAGCTGTTTTGCAGCAAACTGCTGAGAAACTTGGAAATTTTAACTGTTATTTGTTGCAGCAGGGCAATCTTATAAGCCTTATCAGTCTATAGATAGGATCTTGTGAAAATTTGCCATATCTTCTGGTATTTGTACAGCATTTGTACAGCATTTTAAAACTTTTTATTCAAACAGACCTATTTCACTGAAGCAGACTTAAAAGTTTCTTTATCGGGTTTAGAACTTCCTTAATCAGGTTTTCTAATCTTATTTTCCTTTAATTTTTCAAACTTTAAAGTGCTTAGGCTCAGTCACACTTATTCAGTCAGGAATCTGGACTGGCTAACCACTAATAGCAGAAAATATTTCATCCACAAACAAATCATTTTTAAGATCCTAAACTGGACTTAAAGAGTTTTCTTTTCTGTTGTGGAGACCTGCACTGTCATATTGGGTTCTGCCTGACAGATCTGAAAATTAATTTTAAATTATTTTCACACTCTCTGGATTTAAAAACTTAAATCAGAGTGGCATTAGGCTCAAGTACAGCTACATAGCCTAATGGAAATGACTTTTGCTGATATTAGTCAATGGCAGAGGGCTCTGCAGCCCGCTCAGTCTTAGGCACTGAGATGCCACACACAATAAAGGCCTGACAAATACTCAATGCCACTCATTCAAAGGGAGAAACCTTGATTTAGATGCAAACTTAAGTTTGTAAGCGTTCATATTTATCTCAGAGCTCTTCTATTCACTTAAAGGACATTTATTCACTGTTTATTCACTTTTATTCACTGTTTCTTCAGGGTGAATAGGAAGTCCAGTTCCCTTTATTCAAATTGAAAACTCCATTAAAATGAGAAAAATCTGTCACTTGTAGAAGGCACAAATCTGGTTCAGCAGTTGTTGAAATTAAGCAAATACTTGACTTTAAAGCCATCCTCAGTTTTGTCAGTGTAATTACACAGCCCGTAACTAGGCCAGGTGTACCATATTAACATACATGTGAACATTTGCATATGAAAATTTGACTGTGGCATGAAGTCTAGACAGATTTTTAAATGCTAACAAGAAGCCTGAATTCCTTGGATTTTATTGCAAGGCTGTCTTGGAGCTACATTTCTGAATGGGCAATTCCATAAGCAGTGGAAAATGCTCTTTTCTCTAGTTTATCCCTTACAGTTGTCACTGATTTCTGCACATATTTCTCAAAGTTGCCTTTCATTAGTTTCTTTTTTTTTTTTTAAACAAGAAATTGACACAGGTATGCCAAAAAACCCCCAAAGTATCAGAAAGTTAATAGAATCATCAATCTTTTATATATAAACATATATATATACATACACATCAGTTTGTACACATTCCAGAAAAATTGATGAACTAATATAAGCAACAGCAAAAATCTTAATTGAGTCCTATGCTACTACTACTAATAAATACTACTACTACTAAGTAAATAAATAAATATACTAATAATGAGCACAATAATAATGTTGCTACTTAACTAATCAAAGAATTAACAAGGCTGTGCAAACTACATCTGTATGACATTTATTTTGTTGAACAGGAATTGTGAAATGTTGGGAGGATGCTGAGGAAAGGGAACAAAACTGATTTTAGCCTGCTTCAGCTACAAGACCACAGTCTACAATTAATTAAAAAATTCCTGTACAGCTCTATTTTTAAAAGCTAATATCAATGCTGTTGTTTCTTTTGGCACTAACAGTGAGAAATCCTCGTGCAAATAAAAAAAAAAGGATTTTCAAACAATTTCTCCTCCCCAACTCTCTTTTATATAATGCAGGAAAAACAACTGAAAGGGAAGAAGATAAAGCAGATGCATCTTTCTACATCAAATTTCAGAGCAGAACTTGGAGGATTGTACAACACAAACAACCTCCAGCAGCACTCACTTTATCAACGTGATAAATGCTGCCATTCTCTCACACAGAGCTTTGACACCCGGGAAAATCAGTTCTGAGCTCCATTCAGTGGAAAGGTGAGATTGCTGCGAGAGCAGAGTAAAATCAAAGGTACAGGACAGCACATTCCTGTACAAGAATTAGCATTTCTTCCTGGCATTGGCAGCGCTGCTGAGACTTGTAAATTATTCAGCATCTACAATCAACATGCCAAATTTCAGTGGGAACCTGGGTGCTTTTGTAAGTAAATTTTTATCTTACCCAATCATGTTTGATGTGTGATTGACTAAGGTGTTGCACAAAGGTGTCTCTCCAGCTTGATTGGTAACGCTGCACTTGTGCTTCCTCCAGGAAAAACGAGCTGCTTGCATTTGAAATTCATGTCATAAATTCCCCAGTATTCAGATTTAGCCTCATTTTATCTCTAGAATCTTTGGCTTTGATGAAGCCAGGAGAAACTACAAGGAGCTACAAGCTGGTCTGTAAGGACCACCCATTTATTAACTTTAATAAAAGTTATCTTGATCCACAGGGCTCGGACATTTAATTAAAGTAAACTGAAAAGATGCAGTAAAAAATCCGAATAAAATTTAATATTAGACCAGCATAAGGAAATTCAAGAGAAAACAGAGAGGACTGATAAAACACCTGATGGATGGGGAAGGATATGATAGTTCAAGGAGAGGGGATGTCATGCAGTATTGTCCCAGCTCAAGTGAAGGCAGAGCACACATCTGCTGGGGAACTCATTTACATGCACAAGGGCTGGCTGGAATGGCCACAGAGCTCCAGAAGAAAAAGCCTGAGGTAAATTATTTAAGGGCTGGGGATGCAGTTCACACTTTCCCTGCTCTGACTCTGGTTTTTGCACCCATCCACCCTCCCACCAGTTTAAGCCACCAGCTCAGGGAGGAGTGCCAGTGGTGGGGTAGCAATGATGACAGGATTTCAGCTTTTATATTTTTTATATATTTGTAATCCTGCAGTTCTTTAGTGTTTAACTCTGGACTCCACACACAGTGTGAGCTGCTGCTTCCCCATTTTGGGCAGACACAACAATTCCTCTGCAGGCCTGGGGATCAGGGACCCCTCACTGCCTCAGGCCTGAGAGATGGAAACAAAAGTGAGCTGGGGGAGCAAACTGGGGGTAAATTACTTCATTACCTGAAGCTGTAACTGGGAGATGAACCCCCCAATGTGCAAATGGACCAAATTTATAAAAGTATGAAAACCTGTGACCATTGTCCATTTTTGGGTGTAGCCCCTTGAGGGTTTTTTCTGCCCAAAATGTACCTGGAGACCCTTCAATAAATATAAATAAACTTCTTTTCATTCTCTTAACTCTGCCTGGCCTCTGTTTTTAGGTAGCCCCAAAAGGCTTCAGCAGCACGAAGTTCCTGCAGACTGCAGTTCTCACCCAGGAGCTGGAATAACCAACCTGGGGGGAGGAGCTGCTCAATGATTTTTACCCTTTCACCACAAATTGGGCAGGAGTGGCTCCACACCCCCTCGAGCAGCGAGGCTCTCCCCCCTCCAAGGCTGTCTGTTATTCCACCGAGTGCTTGCAGGAGACACTCTCATTGTTGTGATTGCCTTGTCAAGCCTTCACATTCCTAATTTCTCAGTTTTCATGACTAGATCTTTGCTACAATACTAAGAACAGTGCAGGAAGTGAGTGAAGGGCTGACAATCTTTCATTTTTTGAGACACAAAATAAGTCTTTCCTGTCTACAAGTCAATCCTGTTTTATTCTTAGCTTCTCTGGAGCACACTTCCTCAGACAAGAACTAAACTCTTTTGTCAAAGACATAAATACTGTAGCAACACTGTTCAAACCCTTCCTTCCTGGGCTGTGGGAGCAGATTGCAGTTTTTCTGGTAGCATTAAAGTCCTAAAAGTTTTTGTTTACAAAGTTGTCATTGAGTAAAAAAAATAATTAAAAATCTCTAACTTAAATTACATAGAATTCCTGATATTCTCCTGAGGCAATTCATAATCTAAACACAACCAACAACCACTATGTAACGTTTTTCAGTCAACACCAGGCGAGATTAAGAAGATATTTCTTAAAACAGAGAAATAGAAAATTACATTTTACATTGGAGTTTGATTGATGATAAAGAAGAAATATTTTATATTCCTTGCACAAAACAGGCTGAAACACAAATATTAATACTATCTAAGACTTCAGTGTGGCTAAATAATTCATAAAAGTTAATTGAATTTTGTTGGTTTGAGAGGGGATAAGATTGATTCAGCAATGAGACAGATGAGATAATCCCCTTCAGCCTCTGATGTGAGGATTGCCCTTTTCTCCCACCTCCTCCAATTTGTTCCCTAATTACACATGGATCAGTCAGCAAACAGCCCTGGGGACTCCCCAACAGCTGCTGACCCCAGAATTCCCTCGAGTGTATCACAGGGGAGTGGAAAAGTCAGCACCAATTGCAATGGTTAATTTGTACATATTTACTGGCAGGTACTTATTCTGAGGTAAATATTTTCCTGACCCCTCCAACCACCAAGAGCTGTTTAAAATTTTCCTTAGGTTTTGCATACTCCAGTTATTTTGCACTGTCCACTTGCATATTAATCTATAATTCACTTTACCTTGCAATACACCATTCCAGAAAATACAAAGACAAATGCATGCAAAATTTAAAGAAATCTGATGAACAACCAAATCAAATAATGCACAGAGAGCTGAGAGAAATCAAAACTCTCCCCAGTCTAAAAATCTAAGAAGAAAGAATGTTTGTGTCACTGATGTGAAGAATTTACCCCAATGTTGGTGTCATTACCTCCCACCACTCAGACTATGACAGAGAGGTATAAAAGCAACTTAAAAGAACTTTCATTACAGTTTCAATGCTATTAATTAAATAAATACTCTGATTTACAGGAAGAAACTGTAGCAGCAAGAGTTGTTGAAGAAGAGCGTAAAATTACAGTCTGGAAACCGTGATTATTTAAACTATCTCATCTACAGATTAAGGAAATTTATTTTGGTCCTCTCCTACCTAAATCCCCAATTCAAATCCTAAACTGTAGTCACTCATTCACTTGGTGAAATACTGTGGCCTGGTGAACACTCTAAACCCAGAATATTAAAAAGGTCAAAATAATATTAAATGTGGGGCTTTGCAAAATTAAAGAAAAATCTTTCAGAGCACTGACTGGGCTGAGCTCACGGAGCAAACCAGAGGAATTCCAGCTCCGTGATGCTTTGCACCCAGAAGGATTGTGCTCGAGGGGAGTGCTGATACTACACACTTCTAATGAAATCTATTGAAAAGAGAAGTGGCTAAATATTCATTTACATCAGTAAAGATGACAAAAGCAACACGAGAGAGAGTCCACTGCTAAAACATCAATCCTCCCTCTGTGCAGATGATCAGGAGGATGTTATAAATGCATTGTACAGAGTTGGTTTTTGCAAATATTAAAATAAATATTGTATGTATAATGTAGGAAGATTGTGCTGCATTTTCTTTTAATTCATAGAAGTTAGAAATGTGATGAATATATTTTTTTATGATTGTAACATAGATTTAGAAGACTGGGGTCTTTTGTTTTCCTGCATGAAGATTGCTGACCAAGAAAGTGATTAAACTTCTGTTATCAAGGATCTTGTCCAAATGAAAATGAGCAGAACCCCAAGAGAAGAATTTATGGGACCTGGGATATCAGACAGAATGGAGCCACCTGAGCATGGGTCTGTGGATGGAATGGCTGGGGGGGGGAGTTGGGACTAAACAAAGGAATTCACACTCAAAAGGAATGTTTGAATCATGCATATTTTAAATATGCAACAAGCTGATGTTTTTAAGGAACAAACTCTCTGTTAATGGGGTGCTGGCTGGTTCTGTGCCAGGCACCCTCGGCCGAGAAAATGTATTTTGCTTTTGTCTCTCCTAATTGTCTATTTTCCTTTTATTCTTTTATTAAACTTCTAAATTTGTCCAAGCAAGTGAACCTTGTTTTTCACAAGGAGAAGCAGGAGAGCATTAAACCCACGTGGCTGAGATTCCCCCCTCACTCGGGCTGTGTGACAGGATTCCCAAAGCATCACCCAGGGAAAGTTCCAGCCCATCCCATCTGCACAGGAGCGTGTTATTTTGGCTGTGTGACAAACACTTCTCCAACAGGCCCACAACTCATGTATCCATGAGCTGGGCAGAAGTTACTTTAAGCTGATTTTGAGACTCCAGTTGCTGTTCTCTGAGCCAGCAGCACCAGGTCAGCTTTGGGAGTGCCAGTCTCAGATATTCTCAGCAAGGCAGTACAGGCTTCTTTATCCAAAATTTCTGAAATATGGGAACATTGAACCTAACATGCTGATTTTATTATCTGTTTAAAAGGCTCCTGAAAGGGCAGAAGAGCAAATTTACTGGTCCGAAGATGGAAGCTGATAGAGTGACAGGTACTCTGATAATTCACATGGGAGATTTTCCTATTTCATAAACTATGGCCAGAATCAACCAATTAAAATATATTTATATTATTACACTATTATTAATAATAATATATTATATAATGCAACACATTCTCTATTATATGATAATTAATATATCTAATTAATGATCTACATATAATTAATATATATCTGATTATAGATTCTTACCATGGAAGAGTTAAATCTTATTAGATCTGTGTCTCACTCATCCTCTGCTTTTAAATCATGGTAGGGCAGCTACACAAAACAAAGACTTCAGGCTGTTTCCAAGGTGATCAATCAAGAGGCAATATTACATGTGGCAATAAGTTCACATTGCAGATATTTAGGCCTTAAAATCTTCTTTGCTAGAGGATCTGCAAACCCTTTCCCTCTCATGCCCTCCTCCCTTTTTATTGGTTTTTTTTTCCAAATGAAGGATTTTGCAGGATTAGGAAATGCAATTTGTACTGGCAAGAGCAGAAGAGGCACCTAAATGCAAAGACAAACTTTCAGGAAAAATACCCTTTGTCCTGCAATGCTAAAACTTTCCAAAATTGCAACAGACTCCTGCCTTGAGGAGGAACCCAGATGTTTTTGTGATCTTCCCATCAGGCAGATTCCCAGAAGATTATTCCAAATCTCAGTGGTGGCATAGTTTTCCTCACCAGACAGCACTTGTAGCACTCTCAGACCATTACTGACATCTTTGCAAAGGTTATGATTAGAATAAGCCACTGATGTGCAGCATTTTCTGTTGTCAGATGTCTGAACACAGCACAAGTCCTGAGTGATGCACTCCAGCTCTCATTTGGAGTCACCTGCAGCTCCCCTGGCAGAATGTTTGAGCACTGGGGAGCACCGAGGTTACATCCATCATTTACAGAAGCATTTCATGTGGGCACACTGAGGCACAGCTGGTCTCTAAACCCTGGGTGTGATGAACCCACTGTGAGTGCCCATTCCTGTGTCCCACAGAGATCCCTGTGCCCTGGTGTGTTGGAGGTGTGTGCACAAACACAACAGGACTTTTGCGGGGTGTTCCTCGAGCCTTTATTGCCACATCAGCCTCATAACTGGGCTTGAGACAATTGAAAGATGGCAGCAGCTCACCTCTGCCAGCAGCAGCCAAAGATCTCTTTGTCACAGGGCATTTTAAAAGTTTTCCAGCCAATGGCACACTGCTAAAGCTCACAGACAATTGTTCTACCATCACTGAAAGCACAGCTACACCTGCTTCAAACAATGCTTGCTTGGATGCTTTCCATTAACAATACACAATATTCCATTATTAAACTTAAAACCTTCCACTATCCTCCTAAGCATATTTTTCTGCAGCCTTAAGGTCTATCCTGGCAAAACCTAATACTCACATGTTTCATGTCCTTACTTGCTGTACTCTTGTAACTTTTCTACTTTCAGGCTTTGCAGCTGCAGCTAATTCCAAGTTCTGCTCTTTCTGTTTCTGGGCCCTGCTCTCACATCTTTCTGAAAACCTCCTCACCTTTAATATTCCCCACACCCTGGACAGCTGCTTTCCCCAGCCTGGGCTGCTGCAGGGACACCCACCCCACCTGAGCCCACCTGGGATGGGGATCACTCCCTCTCTGCCCGAAGTGCTGTGGGGTTGTTGTCACTCCTGTGTGCAGTGAGACCTCAGCCTGCTTTATCTCAAGGCTGCCCCTGCTTATCTCTTCCCTGTTATCCCTCTCCCCACCATGGATTGCTCCTCTGCTGTCAGCTGGCCGAGTTGGGAAAGTTTTCCCATTGAACAGGAAGCAAGAATCCGTATTTTTTCCTCATTACATTCCATCATGGCTTCATAATAGGAAGCTTTTACAATTCATAAAATAGTGCCATGCTCATCTAATGTAGGTAAAAGAAAGAGACCAGTGTCTGAAAAATAAAAATGTTCTCGAGTCTCATTCTAGGATCATAAATTATGTTTTTAAAATACAGTTGTCAACTTCAAACTTCATTTTTTCTATGTTTTCACGTCCTAAAATAATAAATGGATGATTTTTGGTCATGACAGACCAACGTGGCAAGCAGATAGAATGAAAAGTTGATACCAAAAACCCCTTTTTTCTTTTTTGTCTCAAAAGCCTCAAGTATGTTTTATATTGCTTTTATTTCCCTTTCTTTTTTTTTTCTTTTTGTTTTTCTTTTCTTTTCTGGCTGCTTATGTCCTGAGCAATTGCTTTTATGAGCACAAAGTGCTGTTTTCAGTGGAAGTCTGGAGGGGTCTGCCCAAGAACATTAAGCAGGGTTGTGACTCAAGGGACTGAAGCTTTGATCCAGTAATGAGATCATCAGAAATACTGCCAGCAGCGCTGCAGATGTGCTGTACAATAAAACAGAACTACAGCATCAAGAAATGCAGATCTAGAACAACCACACACTCAAAGTAACTGGGGAACATAAGGGTGAGGAAATAAAGGCTGGAAAATGACTTTCGCTCCAAGGAATAAATGATTATTACAATTTCAACTTAAAAAATACAAACTGCATATGTTATTTGCATTATGAATATTAAATTGATATCTATGCAGTACAAAACACAGATTAGAAGGAAAAATGGAGCTTTCAAAATCCAGGAAGATTAGATGGGATCTAATCACCTATGAAATACTTCATTGAACTATATCATGAAGGAAATACAAGTATAGGCTTTTAGCAGAGAACATATTAGTTTCACTCTTAGTTAAGAAAGTCATCAGACAGCAGGTAACTTCTGCTACACTTCTTGTTTCCACTGTAGGAGGATTTTCAGGCCTCTAAACTGTCCTAAGGATAGAGAAAGGACTGTCAATACAGTGACTTTTTCCACTGGGACAATGGGAACTGCATTTCTCTGTAGAATAGTGCATTAGTGACAGCTCCTACGCTCAGCAACCAGTTGGTGATCAGTTATTGGAACCCTGATTATCCCAAGCTGCATCTTGTTGAGGAGAAGCTCCTCATCTGTGTCACCTCATCAATTATCACTTAATAAGAAGTGTTTCTCCTCTTTAAATGTTCAGCATGGACAGAGACAAACTTCTGACATTAGCATAATGAAGTCTAATATCTCAATAAAGGGCACGAGTCAATAACTGCCATGGGCCATGTCCTATATTCAGCCAGTCCTTTAAAATTCCCAGGGGAGACATAGTCAGTGATAAAGGGCTCAGAGGAGTTTAAAAGCTGTTTAAATTAAAATATGCAAGTGAAACAGAGTAATTTAGGTTTCTTTAAAGCTAGGATCTGAATATTGTTTTTTGCCAATTGTTAGTCAGCAGTTCTGCTTCTGATTTTATTTGAAAACTATAAAGAAAGATTTCAACACTCAGTTACTCAGAACTGTTCCCCCTGCACAGTATGCCAGACAAGCCTTGTCAGTCTTGTGCTTTACCAGTGTAAAGCATCATCTGCTTTATCCTTAGCCCAGATTTTTAAAGCCACTTTAATTAGTGTAGTTTAAGGAGGATTCATCTGTTCTAAAATTTATACCTGAGCTGCTTGCATCACAGGCTGTCCATAACTATTGAGGCTTTTTTAAAGAGCTGTAACTTATATTTCATATTGTCTGAATTCAGAAGAATAAATGGTTATGTTAGAAACACTAATATTAATGAACACAGAAGTTTGATGCACATAAAAAAGAGCAGTAATGCACGAAATACCAGCAGTTAATGCAGATTGCTTCTTTTTAGGGATGACAAAAATAAGGAAGTCACATGCAGACATACATCTAGCAACACTCCAGAAAAGTTAAATGTGACATGTCTCTGCTGCTCTGCACAACAAAAGATCACTCACCAAGCACAAGGAAAGGGGGAAGAAGGAAATGTAGCCTGGCCACAAAACTGTCCCTAAACCAGCTTGGACATACTCCAGTGTCCAGTACCCAGACTGAAACAGCTCCAGCCCCTGAAATCCAGACCACTTAACAGAGAAACAGATTCAATCAGCAAATGCTTCTTTTCCTATTTTTCCACCCATGCTGCAACTCTTTTCTGGAGAACACAGACAGGAGCTGTTGCAGAACTACTGCAGGGTACAAGAGCTCACAGCAGTCATCAGCTCCCCAGGGTTTGGAACATCCAGCACTGAAACAGCCTGCTTAACTCAGGAATAAACAAAACTTTTGACTCATCTTTTCCCAAAAGCTAACATCAGTAGCACCCAGGTTATCAGTTTTTAAACCAAAATTAAATGGCTCGTAATCCTGCTAGCACCCACATTCATTGCAGATCTTTGAATACAGCAGTGAATTAACATGGAAACCTTTATTACAAATGATTATAGCCAAAGCCTCAAGGGGAGACAAAGAGAAAACAATGGTGTATGACTTTTAAGTTCTGTTTTACTCAGTAGATGTGTGATCAGACCACTCTTGCCTGGCATATCCAGGGCCTAGATTTAATTCTTCCTGTAAAAACATTTCAATTTGGCCCTTCTCCCTCCCAGGAAACTCTCAAATCATCCCCTTTCAGTCTACACTTTGGTGTTTTCAGTCTATGAAGTGGAGGAGGAGCTAAAAGACACCAGAAATCTTAAATAGCATGGCTATTTTAGCTATGGAACCATCACATCATTTATTCATTTTGGTTTTTTAAGCCTTTTGCACAACAACTGAACAGCTCAGCTGAAGGCACTGAAATATTTGCTGCACTATACACATGTACAGGAAACTTCCTTTTCCAAAATTCACCCCTAATTCAACAGAATTTTGTCTGGAATCTACAAACACAAATGTAAGGATAAATACTCACAAAAGTGTTCATCAACACCTATAACTGGAGTTTGATTTCAGCTTTAATGTTCAAGTCATGCATGTGTCTGCCTTCAGCAGTCAAAGTCTAAAGCTTTTATCGAGAAAACCAACTTGTGAGTTTTGTACTGTGACATCTGAGAAAAACATTGTCTCATACTTCCTGGAAGAAAAATGATTTCCATTAAGTCAGGTGTACAATAGTTATAAAAGCACAGTCTAATACTGTTAAAGAAATACTTTGACATCCTGCTGATAAGATCATTCTACTCTTGCAGAATGTCAACAGCTAATCATATTCTTTATCTGCACAGATATTATACTGAAAAATTGACTTTGCCTTCTGGCTCTCTAGAATTTTTATCAGGCCTTTTTAATTAGGTTCAAATCATTGATTTCCATTGTTCCCCTGCTTCTGTGTGTTTCAGACTGAATCCATTTGCAGTGCACTGCAGTGTTCTCAAGTGGAACCTAAAATGAATGGGGTTTTCCCACAGGTTTTCACACTTTACATCTGGTAGCAAAAGTCCTGTCATGCTTGCTTAGTGGTGCATATAATTCAATTTTTGTTTTATTAAGATGAGGATGACCAATCTATTACCTAAAAAAAAAAAAAAATTAAAAAAGTAAATCAAACAACCTTAAAAACTCTGTATGAAAAATGGGCCCAAGGCTCATAAATTAAAGACATCTGCAAGGAATCTGGGAGTTTGGGTTGCTATAATTGTGATGAACATATTGAAATCAAAATTGTAAAGACTTTCATAGGCCAGGACATATTTCTATGTTAGATTGGGTTTTCTGGTCTGCTGCAGTGCTAAAGGCATTCGTGTGGCATTTAAAGTTCAGAAAAAATTTATAAAATATTCCTGTACACCTCACATACTGTAAATTTCAGTTCTCAGAGCAGAAGCTCCTGCAAGACTATTGATTTTAAACCTTAAACAAAACAGTAATTAAACTATAAAGTAACTTTGGTAATGTTAATCTATGAGGAAGACACTCCTCTGGGTAAGAAAAGTCTTTAGGAATTTGCATTCATAAGGAAAATTGAAGACAAGTCCCTAAATAATTGAAGACTAATTTGATTTTCAAAGTATACAAAATCCAGATCTGAACTTCTCTCAGAATTTAATGGATGGAGGGGCTCGGATAGGACCATAACCTTAGTTTTGGTTAAAAAAACAACCAAACAAAGAAAACACACACCCATGACAACTTGATGATACAATTTAAAAGCTGAACAGTGAGGTTTACATTTTCTGCTCATTTACTTCATTAATTATATAAAAATGTACATGTGTTCTAGATATAAAATACAGCAAATCCTTTGGGAAGGAGACCAAACCACTAATTTGGAGTCCACAAAACAAGGCTGTCAAAGATTGAAATTAAAATGACAAGACACAGTAAAACTCCTCCAAATGTCACTCACAGGGCACTGCACTCACATTTAAGGTCCAAATATATTCTGGATTATCTGGGCTTTCTTACTGCTGACCAAAGAAACTTTGGGTAAGAAGCTGCTAAGCTGTGTCTGTTTGGGACCAAAGCTGTAACTTCCCTGCAGGGCTCTGCTCTGGTTCCTGGCTGAGACAGGAAGGATTTAGCACTGGAACAACGTTATTTCCCTTTTCCCCCCGAGAAGAGAGGGCAAAACATGACACCAGGCATACCAGGAAATGTCTTTCTCCTGATGCAAACAGAGCTTTGATTATGGGTACATAAGGCAGCTCAGGTACTGGGGAGTACTTGGAAATTCAGCCTGCAAAATATTTCTCTACAGAGTGTCTGGAATCAAACAGAAATTACAACCCTTGGAAAAATTTTACTCTAAGGCTGTGCTAACCCCATACCCACTTAATAATGAATCAATAGCAGAGTTTACTTCAAAACAAATCAGAGGACCTGCAGTGCAGCAAACCTGAGGCATGAGGATCAAAATATGGTGATATTTTGTAATTAAAGCCAACCAGCACACGGGGCTGGCCATGGGGTGGAAGGGGAAGCAGAAGGTGCAGGAAAACTTTCCCAAGTTTTAATTGCAAGGAGCTCTTCCTCTTATTTGGGTTGTATGTCTTGGAACTTTCATTGAGACATTTGCTTGGAGATCAGAGCAAGAAAAGTGGAAAGAAAAACCAGGAGTACGTTTGGTTCGCTGTTTTTCCCAAAACTGAAATTAAGCTGCCTCATCAATAATTCTCCTGCTCTTACATTAAAAAAAAAAAAAAATCCCAGATACCACTCTCAATCTTTTGGGGTTTTGGGATCTTTTTTTTGTTTGGTTGGTTTTAGTTTGATTTTTGTTGTTGTTGTTTTGGGTTTCTTTTAGGATTTATAATATGTGAGTTATTCCTTCAAGTCTCTGAACACCAATTTCCTCATAAGCTTGGCACTGTGCTAAGAACTCCAGTTCCTCTCTCTCAGTATGTATTTTTCAATTGCTTTCTTATGTTTTTCATAGAGATCCAGACACACAAGATATTTGATAGAGTCATATTATTCTTCTACTTGTTCCTCTTATGACATTATTGTGAATAAAGTTCTCTAATTTATAATCCCTGTTCATTTAGCTCTTTTCACAGTTACAAGTGTTATTTCTTGCTCTGGAGGTTACTCAGCCACTCAGAAATACTTCAGTGATTTTTGGGTTTTTTTGTATCGATCAGGGAGGTTTTTGATGATTCATTGTTAAATGACTTTGACTCTGCTTCATCCTGTGGTTATACATGTGAATACCTGGCATTTTCTATCCTGTGAGGAGTTCTCTTGCTGGGTTTGGCCCTCAGGGAGAGCTGAGCAGGCAGAGCAGTCCTTACATCCCTGAAATGCAGCCTGAGTCCCACGCCAGCCTCCAGGAGTGATGGAGATTGATTAACTCAGGTGCACAAATGTGTGACAGGTCCATGCTTTTTCTGCAGAGCATGAAGAGTCCTACAGGAGGCTGCAGAATATTCCTGACACATTTTAGCTGGCTCTCACAGGCTGATAAAAGCATAGCCACTGCACCACTGTTCACCTTTTCAGCTTCTTGAACAATTTCCCCCTTTTTAGTAAATCTGCCTATATTAGAGTCAAACAGGGAAACTCAGCCCAACAAAGCCCTCAAGCATTTTACCCAGTTGAGAGCAATAACCAAATGCTCTCCTAGAACCACTTTTCTTCAAGGTGGGAGAATGAAGAGCCAGGCTCTCATGTGCTACAAAGCTTTCTCTGCTGTGAGGAAATCAATACCAGGGGTGACGACTTCTCAATTATCCCTTCAATGCATTTTCAGTTTTCCTGCTTTTGCTGCAGTTTGCCTTCTCCCTCATGGCTGAGCCACTACCCAGGAATGAGAAACCTTTCCCCATGACTTTTGAAAGAACCCAAACAGTTTAATTTTACTCTGAAGAGTTCCTGAACTATTAACTATAATTTAAGAGCTATACCATTAAAGAACTGTATATGATATATATACATATTCATACACATATACATACATATATATATCTATATGTAAGGACAAAACTATTGCCTCTCCCATGGTTCTTTTCTCCCCCTTGTGATGAAAACAATTGTGATGATGAAGAGACAAAGCAACAAAAGAAGGTAACTTACAGAGCCATTTCTTCTGCAGCATCCCCAGTGAGGGGCAGTGTCCCAGCAGCCCCCAACATCTGGGCACAGCTGCAGCTCTGGCATTGGCACCTCCCAGCAACAGCTGGGCACGGCCTGACTGGGAAGCACAGTTCATTGTGCCTGTGATGCCTTGGGAAGGCTGAGCTGGAACAGAGACTGGGCAGAGCTGGAGAATAAAGCAGAGATTTATTGAAATGTATTTAGGGTACACCTTGGGCAGGACAGGGCCTGGCCAGGGCTGCACCCAAAGTGGACCCAAAAAAGTCACAAAATGGACCCAAAATGGTCACAAAATGGACAAACGGTCACGAGGTCTCACACTTTGATCAGTTTTGCTCCATTTGGGGTTGAATTGTCCAATCCCAGCTCCAGGCTGGGAGCTCCCATCCTTCTTGTTCCTCCCTCCAGCCACCCTTGTTTGTGCTGTTGGGCTGAAAGTTGTCCTTGGTGTGCAGCAGGACAAGGATTTGTTTTGTGTCCCTGCTGTGTGCAGAGAGCTGAGTGACCCTGACTGTGAGCTCAGAGCTGCACCCTGGGCACCACAGAGCCTGAAATACAGGAAAGATAAAACTTGAGGCATCACCAGGCCCCCACAAACACAACAGCTCTGCCCCAGAGCCGTTCCTTCCATGACAATGGACTGAACATTGATTATTAACAGCATAATTGAAAAAAATCCCATTTTGCATAGAGGATAAACAATGCATACTTCATTAATCAGCTTCAGAGTTTTTCTGAAGACATTCAGTGTTTTCTGGTGGCTTGCTGAAACTTTTCCTTTTTTTGATTTTTCCTTTTAACCAATAGCTCTCACCAACAAAAAGCCTGGAACCCCAATAACTCCTCTTAGATTTATAATAACTCCAATAACTTCCTCTGAGCTCCACGCACACCCACTTCTGATTCAGTCTTCTTGATCCACAGTGCCAAAAAAGTAAAACCAATCACACTTACACCAGTCAATGCTGTGCCTGCCTGGCAAAGCTGTGTCCTGTGTGGCCACTTTTGGCAGCAGGGACTGAGCTGGAGCACGATGTGCTTTTGCAGAATCCTGCCCTGTGCCCCATTCCCCAGCCTGGCAGGGCTGTGCTGGAGGCTGTGGAAAGAGGAGGCATCCATATGCTGTTAACCTTTTCGGGCCGCTGCAGAACAGATGGGCCCAGATTAGCTGTTGAAGAGCTGCTAATGTAACTATCCATCAATGCCTTTAATTACTGTTTTCTTGTTTTCAAAACAGCCCATATTGATTTTTTTTTTTTTTTTAAAGTAGAACATAAAATAAACTGCTCTGTAAACACAGAATAGACTGATGAACACAAATAGACCCAGCCAGTGTTGTTCTCTCTTGTCCTGTGAAAGCTCCCTGTGAAGATTCATCTGTATAAAATTATCAAAAATATATTGTAAATGTAGGTAATCTTTAGGTGTGTCAAAGGTTCCTCCTCAACTGAGAACAACATTTTACTCACCTGTTCCCAGAGTCCATAAATTATGTGCTGTGTAAAAAAAAAATTCTATTACAAAAACATCTTCCTGCTTAGAAAATGTAATTTAAATAAAATGTATCATTTTCTGCTTTGGGAAATAATAGATGTATTTCCATAAAAAGCTTATGGATGAAAAATTACCTCTGCCTTTATGCAGTTAGGATATTAGTTTGGTAAACACTCTGAGGATATTACAGTGAAAACCATTTCATTTTTATTTTAATTACAGTGAATTACTTATTAAATGAAAAATATTCTTTCACAGATAACAGCTTCACTCACCAAACTTTCTTCCTTCAGCAACCAGTTGAGAGCCAATCCAACTTTATTAAGTCCAAGCCATTTTAGGGGTGTGTTGCCTGTTCAGCCAATTCCCTCAGTCAGATGGGCACTTTCTGAGGATGAGGTGATGTTTTTCTCACTGTTCCCGAGTTTGTGCAGGTAAAAAAAGGTGGAAAGATGAATCACGAACCTCCAATTTTAATTTTTTACTATTTTAATGCCACAAATCTATATTTTTTAAGACATTGCATGGGTTTTTTTAACAAAGGCACGCTGGAATAAGTTGCACATTAAAGCATAAAAAGGTTATTGAAAATGCACACATCCTTGGGAAGATTTATATACATGAATAAACCAAGTGAACCTGTAAATGTAAAGCATTTTATTTTTATCTACAAGTAAAGGTTATGTTTGGTGTAACAATTTTCTTTGATGTAGGAGAGTTTAATTCCTATAAATAAGAGTTTCTATTTTTAGAGAAGAAAAGTCTCCAAGAACTCTTTGCCACAGCAAACTCTTGAAAACCGTCTGTGTTTTAAGAGAAAGATTTGCCCTTGCCAGGTGAACAACGACAAAAAGAAGTAATTTTGAGATCTCTGCCATTTTCTTTCACTGATTACCTGGAATGTCAGCAATCACCAAGGTTTTACTTCCCTGAAAGTAAGCACTGGTACATGAAATGGTGAAAAGTGCTGTACTGCACCATGGTAAACTCAGGCAGCCCTGCTGTGCATCAGCTGCATTTATCTGCTTACAACCACCTGACACTAACCTGAAAACCAAAATGAACAGTGAATTAAAAACTCCTTCACGTGTCTTTCTTCACATCATGGTCGTTCCCCCAAGGACTTTGTTCCAAAAAGGAACTATTTTGTGTGAATTTTTTTTTTAAAATCAAGAATACAAATAATGTTTTATTAATGTTCATCCTTAATAAAGGCAATAAAACTGCAAGGAAGGAGGAAGGGGAGTAAGGAAAGAGAATGGAAGAAACTAGCCTGTGGCATTCCTCCTGAATTATTTGGAAAACCTGTAGGTATTTTGCCTCAGGGTCTACCCTTGGCAAGGCTCAGTGTAAGCAGGAGGGGAAGGTGTAATGCAAACAGTGGTATAAGGGAAAATACAAAAACCACCCCCAGATG
Organism: Acrocephalus scirpaceus scirpaceus; assembly: GCA_910950805.1. NCBI lineage: Eukaryota > Metazoa > Chordata > Aves > Passeriformes > Sylviidae > Acrocephalus > Acrocephalus scirpaceus. The sequence goes on along the minus strand of OU383776.1, from coordinate 81,208,153 downwards.
CTCTCTCTGTTGCATGTTTGTATAAATGTATATATCCAAGTGTCTGTTCACCACATCCTGAGCACGTGCCATACAGGACTGAACAAAACACACAACTCTTTAAAATATGTCAACCCATGCTAAGTGTGGCATAGAACTGTAAAGAAATAAAAAAGCTGTAAATGTTTAAAGAGGCATTTTGGACCCACTGCAAATACACATGGCCAGACCTGACCTAACAGACTGAATGAATGAGGTATCACCCAGTCCCAAGGGCTCTTTCTGTCATGGCCCCTGAACTTTTTCTTCAATGACTACTCAAAATCAGTTGCAATTTATTCTGATGCCTGTAACTTGCTCCACATTTTGAGGCATTAAAGCTGTTCTTTGATTAGTGATTAGAGTGTATCTTTATCTATTTTAGAGGAGTATTTTAAATGAGAGCTCTCTGACAGGCCATGGTGTCATCCGTGGAAAGGTCACCGGTTCCCTTCTGACCCCAGACTGCAAAGGCTGAAAGTCAGAGCTGCCCACTGGCACATTTTATCCTCTGGACACAGAGAATTGATGGGTTTGGTCCAGAGCTTGAGCAGATAAATATCCACATCCCAAGCTGTCACCAGAACTGGTGTTATGATGTAATTCTCAGCAGAAGGTCGAGGGGTGAGCTGGCAGAGAAACTAAATTGTGTTTGCAAAACTAGGAGGCAAGATAAAAACAGACTAACTGGATGGCCTAAAAAAACCCCACCCCGTTCCTAAGGCTGATTCAGAGCTGCTGCTCCAAGATTCTTGACAACCTAAACTCACTTTCCAAAAGAATTTACCACTGAGAGGATTTCTAAGACAGTGAACTGTTGAGAAAATGCAGTATTTATTGGCAGCTATGCAACTTACAGACCCAAGTAGCAAATAATGTTTAGACTGTTGCAATCTCCTCAATCAGTCTGTACTTTGGACAATCAGCTAATTGAAATTAGCAAATGAAACAGCTGATCTGGTCTTACCTTTCTCCAACCTCCTGCCAGCAGAAGTTAAACCTTTGCTCTGTAATGCCCAAATAATTGCACACATTCCCGCGACATCATTTCCACTGAATACTTTTCTTTCAGTATTTTACTTTAGACTTTGTTTATATGCTTTTCTTTAGAATTAGCCAAATTTGAGCTTACAAGATTTGTTGGGAACCATATGTAGTCACTTTTTGAACAGCTGAGAGTTTTCTTCTGCTCCACTTTCTGCTTTTTGAATAGCATGGGGAAGAAATTCTCTGTCTAAGACCCTTCCCAAAGCTTTGCTGGTTTCCAAAGGAGTTCTGTGGTGTTTGCAGGATGTATTTTCAGACCAGGACTGCACCATAGTAGCATTAATAAACAGCAAACACTTCATGTTTAAGAGAACAATTTATTCTTGAATTTGCTCTTTGTGCACAGCTCACCCACAAGGTGCAATTTCTTCCACCTACATGATTTTGAATGGATTTTTTTTTTCTGGACAAAGGTTCAAAGAATTACAGTCCTATATAGTGTTCCTACCCACTTCTACAAATAAATGCAGGTCTTTTTGTTTAGAACCAAACACTAGTGCTGTGGAAGTCAGGGGATATCAGGGCAGTGAGGTTTGTGCCCCTGGGAATGATATTCTGATGATTTTTTTACATTCTGTCAACACAGGGCCCTGCTTTTGGAAGTTATTTCTGCACAAAGGAGAGCTTCTCAGTGGAAAGCCTGTTTGATATAAGTGGGAACTAAAGAGAATTTAACAGTGGCTGAATACAGTTTAATACAAGTTCTGCCCTGGTGATATTTCTGCTCAGGGAACAAGCTGTGCCTCACACCCCAGGCTGGGATGGAGGCTTCAGAAAGTTGTGGTTGTCCATAATTCCTCTGAATTATCCCTGAAACTGGGGTAATCCAACAGTGTACCACACCAGGAGACATCTCTCCGTTGTGGTGCTGTGCTTGCTCTCCTAAATGCAGTTAAAGGATCCACATAAAACACTCCAATCCGTAGGAATTCTGTTTTAAAAAGCAGGTAGGCGGGAAAAAGTACAAACTCCTCTTCATGCCACATGGCAAAAAGCAAAATAAACCACAAATATGTGTATTTTTCAGGGGAAGGTGCTGATTTTAAAGAGAGAAGGCGTTTTCAAGAGGAGTGAGCTCCAGAAGATGAGTGAACTTCACCAGTCCATAAATATCTTTGCAACCACATGCATTGATATTCAATGGAATTAATTAAATAATTGCCAAGCTCTTCCACTTGAGTCATTACAGCCAATAAAAGAGAGTTATTCAGGTTGTTTACTGGCTCGGAGAGGAATACAAAGATAAATAGATATATTAAAATGTATAACCCAGCTCTCTTTTGGAGGGACTGGGTTTATTTTCACAGTGTCAATAAATGTCTGCTCATATGGGCTCAGTTGTAATGAATCTTCACCAGGAGAACATTCTTGTTTAGAAACAAGAACCAGAGGAAAACCTCTATAAACACAAATGGGAAGGTTAAATGTGGAGTGAAAATTAAATCTCTTAGGATTTTCCCCTTAATTTCTATAATTTAGTAATTTGGGGAAAGCACTACTTTCAGTTTTGTCATAGGACAGAAATCCAATTTTCTACAAGATTTGAAAGGTAGCCAATTTACTTATTAAAATATAAGAAACATGAATGACAGCATTACTGCATTATTAAAATTTGATTTTAAAATATAATTTACAGGACAAAAACTGCTCTTTCTTAATCATGCTCACTGCCACGGATCAGCTTTAGTAAAGTATATTATTAGATAATTTTACTTTCTTGTTAATAAATTAATTCTGAGTATTAAAAATTGCTTGATATATTATACATCTATCTCATTTTATAGATGGATATATATATATATTTAATATAAATATCTTTTTTCCATTTTGAGCCTGGCCAAAGACTTTATACAGGAGAACCACAGAAGAGAGGGCAGCATGGGTAAGACATGTCAGCCCAGTGGGAGGAAAGGAGCAGGGGAAAAGGGAAATATGCAGATTAAGGCATCTTTTCATAGGATCCTAAAATCACACTGTTTGTTGAGACTGATCTTTGCCAGGAAGAGACTGGTTGGAATCTAAATCCAGAGTCCTACAGCTCAATTAAGGTGAGGATGAATGAACCAGACCTCTTCACTGCAATCATTTCTCCTTAGCAGGGACATTGCTCCTTCAGTCTCAATAAAAATCTAGTTTTAGCAGCAGTGCTTAATTTATTGCCAAATTAGGCAGGAAGGATTTTCAAATAAGAAAAGGACAAAAAGTATGTAATTCAAATGCAGCAGTGCTGGTCTTATTAAGATTGGTCTCTCTACACTTTCAAATAAAAGCCAGGGCATAGTCAGACCTGACAAGTAATATTATCTGACCTCTATTTTTGTTTATGAACATGTGACAGAGTTATTTTAAAGAGATAGGCTAAGATGTTTCAGATAAGTCACTGCATCAACTCCACACCGTGATTAAATATTACTGATAAGTGTCAACGATCACAGTAAGCCCACTGAGAAAAGGCAAAAAAAAATTTCTCCCTCTGAAGTGCAATAGTCAGGGCTTTTTAAACAGTCTCCTGTACAAGTGCAGAGGACAAGGATCTGACAAACAGGGATGTCACAGGACTCTTACAATAGAATTCTACTACCTCCTTAATTGTCATGGAAAATGCAGTGAGATTAACATTGATATGAGCATTACTAGAATTCCGATCACTAATATTCTCAGAAACAGTGTTAATTTTACATGCTAATTGAGTGAATAAAGGGAATTAATATCCCTTCAATCGGTTCCCTCTGCCTGCTGGAAAATGGCTTCCAGCTAGTCCCGGCTGCCCTGGCTGGGAATCGTTTCAGCTCTGGTTAGGCAGTCGCAGGCTGACCGGCAACCACCCCCTGGTGGGTCAGGAGCTACACGAGAGCTGTTGGTGAGGCTTCGACAAAGGTAGGAAAAGGAGACTTCGTGGCTGTGCTACAGGTTGGCTTTTATTGTTCCTCTGCACCTGCTCAGCATGCTGACAAGCCGACAAAGTGGCTAATGGGGACCGGGTAATTGATTATAAGGGACCAGGAAAAGGGGCGTAAACAAGAGGGAAAACCAATCGGGAGAAAGGGAATGGCACACAGACAACAGATAGAAAACGAGGGGTGGGGGATTTCCCAGCCTGTTCCAATCAGGGACTGACTTCTCCTGATCCTTCCAGAAAGAGGGGAGAGTCGTTCCCAGAGATTGACAAGCACAGCTGCTGCACAAACAAGTGCAGGGGGAAACCATTAGGGGGAAAGGAATAGGGGGAACGTGGACTGTACCATTACATAACAAATTAATATTAACAATAAATAAAAAAATAGAAAACGTGCTGCTACAATCCCTGAGGGAGGAAAAGAGGTTGTCTGAGGTATGATCTGCCCCTCAGTCTGCAGTCAGATGTGATTGTGGATGTGTTGTGTTTCCATAAGCTGCCAGACACTCTTACTCGCTTTCTGCTTGGGGTAGAGCTCCCTTTCCTCCTTTTTCATTTTAGAAGGTTTATATGTAGAGTGAAGGCCAGTGTGATGGGTTGTTCTTGGGAGTGAAATGCTTTTTTAATATAAATAGCACTTTCATTAGGGTATTACGGCAAGGGGGTACAATTAGAGGTGGGATAATTAACATGGAACATGCAAATCTTTACTTTCAGGGAATGCTTAATATAGGACACTGTGGAATGTTGTCTGACTGTAGTAATACCTTGGTGCTCTCTTTTAATCCTCATCACTGAAAATGGAATTTATTCCTTTGGGTAATTCAAATCAAACTGCAAATACTGCAGTGAAAAAAACCCAAAAACAAACCACCACAAACACACGGGAAAAATACAACAACAAAATAAGCCAACTGGCAATTTATTTCATTCCTTAAGCAGAAAAGAAAAACAAAGCTAGCCACTAATTTTCTCCTTAATAAATGAAGTCTACTGATAAACTTTTTGATAGACAGATATTCTGGCAACAGATTGTCAAAAACATCTCACCAGGCCACACAAGTAACCCCCACTCACTGACAAGCTGTCTGCAAAGTTAATCTAAGAACCTGTAAAATATCCCAGGTTTGGAGTACAAATATTTTAGTGATGAAGTAAATTCAGAATAAGTTAAGTGTTATTATTTGCATATTTAAATGCATGCAGTTGTTAAGTATGCAAAGACCTAAATTTAACTTTAATATTAAGAGATATTTGTTATCTCTAATAACAGAAAATACATAGTCATAGCTACCCAAGCAAAAAAATACAGAGTTACAAATCCAATAGCAAGTGCTGCCTCACATGCTGCTTTTGGAGCAGTATTGGACATCTGCTCCTCCATGCCAAATGTTGCAGTGCTTGGTGTGAGTTTATGGTTGAATTCCAGCTGGGATATCTGGGGAGAAGATTTTGCACTGGTCACTTATCACCAGACTTAACATTTACCTAAATCTTTTCTGAGAACTTGCTCCATCACCAGGTTCCACACTGTGCAGGCCCCACATGGGATAAAGAAGTGTGTAATTGTTTAAAGAGTCCAATTCTGTTTCCTCTACTCCTCCTAAATCCTTCCTCTGTTCCAGCAGTCATCAGGAAAATGGGAAAGCCCTTGTTAAGCAAACTATGTCCTGCTGCACCAGTAATTGCTTTTTGGTTTTAGCAGCTGTTCAGTCGTGTTAACACCTCCCTAATTATTCTGGGGAGATGCTCAAACCTGAATGGACACAATCCTGAGCAACCTGCTCTGTCTAAGCCTGTTTGAGCAGGGGGTTGGACTGGGTGTTCTCAAGGGGTTCTTGAGAGCATTGTTTTCTTTGCAGGTATTTTACTTTCATTTGTGTTTACTGCTAGAAAGCCTGAGATGTAAAATGAAAGTTGCACATAAGTCAAAAAGGATCCTTCTCCCCCTTCTTGTTTCCAGCTGGATGAGCATTATACCAGGTGGAACAGAGGCTGTGTGGTCACTGTGAAAAAGAACCAGCTAGAAACTTCTCTTACCTCTAGATGATATTCCTCTGGTTGAAAAGCTACTCTTGATCCCTGTTGGTATTTCCTGGATGATGTTGCTTCTTCATCCAGGAGGATACCACTGCCTCAGAACTGGCTCAAAGCTCCAGCAGAGACAGCTGCATTGAGACTCAGCTGCATTAAGATCACCTGGCAGAAAGGGCAGGAGGAAGGAATCCTGCTGAAGAGGAAATATTTGCAAGATAGGCACTGGTAGGAGATGGGAATCAGACACAAGGAGGTTGGCAGATAGGATAGAAATACAAAGAAATAAAACTTGTGTTACATATTCACTCCAGGATTCACATATTACACCAAGAAACACTCAGGACGTTCTCCTGTTTCTAAAATTCCAAGAGTTAATATAAATGGACAAATATATAATAGAATAAGACATAAAATGTCCTAAGCAATGCATCTGCTTCATACTGAACTATGAAAAAATACTGAACTGTACTGAAATATGTCGATGCACAGGCTTACGTATCCCTTGGGCCAGAGACTCCTTCAAATGCAATTTTTGGTAGCTGAAGCAACATTTGCCTACAGCACCTGTCAGGCATCTATTGAGCACTGAGTCAATGTGGTTTCTAAGTGCACATCATCTGGGGCTGCTGTCAGGATCTGGTGGTGACCTGATGTTCAGAGCTGCAGCAGAAGTGTGTTCCAATTTTGCTCAGGAAAAAGATACTTTGGTCAGGAAAAAGATACTTTGCTCAGAAAATCTTGGCCATGATGAAAGGAAAGGCAAAGCCAAATCCTAGCACAGGAGGAGGAGACAGACCTTCCACACAGGCTCAGGAATTCCTGCTGTTCATGGCACCACCTGGACTCAACAACACTTGTTCTCCCCCATTCTGTGTCAGTATCAGCCAATTCCTCCGAGTGAGGAATCCCACACAACTTCTGTCTTGAGGGGGTTTAATTTTCCCTCTCCAGCCACAATCAGGCAGTGTTTTCCTGTTAGATGGAGCACAAGAGGTCCAAGCTGCCAGCTGCAGTGGAGCTGGCCCCTTCTGGCTGGGAGAAATCCTGTTTTCCATGCCTGCCTTCCACGTTTGGCACAGCAAAGCCACCAGGTGAACCCAGTGCTCCAGAGGGCTTTGAGGACCTCCCTGGGATGGCTCTCCCAGCTGTAAATGATGCCCCTCACTTCATTATGCAAAGTATGGAACTCTAATGGCTTGGCAGCTCTGCCCCAGCGAGGTGGGCCAAGCAATTAACAGGAACAATATCAGATGGAGATGGACATGGCTGCAGGCAGCCAAGATTCTCTGCATTCTCATAATGTTTTTTATTTTTATTTTTTTTTATTTAATCAAAGCCAGATTTCTAAGTCAAAAGCACAAAATTGTTTTTAATTTGGATGTCTGTCTTAAATTGTCTCTCTTAAGTTTACACAACTAGTGGTAGGACACAAAATTAATCATCTACCTATTTTTATTATAGATAGATATAGAAAATACAGAAATTTATAATGTCAGAAAAGAGATATAAATACATATTGGTTTATAGTGTTCCATGTTAAAAACAGCTAAAAGAATGCAGTTGTGCTTCATTAACGCACTGATAAGAACTGAGATATGAAGAAGGAGTCCTTGGACTGTACTCCTACCATGTACTTGTACACCTATAAAGAACATCCCAAAACTGCTTCTTTCCTGTCCAGTGGAGTTCTGGAATTTTAGCTAAAGGGATCCTTTCTGCATTTTGCCTGATACTTATCTTGTTTTGTTTTCAGGCTCCAACTTAAAAAAAAAAAAAAAAAGAAGATATTTTTCAAAATATGCAAATTGACCATTCATTAGAATGGGATCAACACTAAGACACCTTTCAGAATAATTTGAAAAAATCAAGGAAAAAAACTAGAGACACTGCACAAAAGTGAAACAATTAAATTAGCAAAGCTGCCCCAAAGTGCAGTTTTATATCCCAGTCTAAGCAAGACATGCAGTGTACTATTTCTGCTCTGATACATCAGTGTAAGCATAATTTCACTGAAATTGGCTTAAAAGCCTTGATTTCCAAAGGAAATATTTACGTATTTTCAAAAATATTTGCTTCGCATGAGAAGACATCTTGTTATAAACAAACTAACAAAAAGTAGTAGAAACTGAGTAAAATTAGCTCTAAGAACCAGGACTAGATTCAGAAATCAAATTTTTCTCTTAAAGATACTATTATTCCTTCTGGTAAAAAAAAAAAAGCAGCTAGAAAAGTGGGTATTACAAAAGAAATTAAAAATAGCAAATAACTGAAAAACTCTCTTGATTTGCCAGAAGAACTTGTTTTTGTAAAGCAATTCTTAAGTGTTTCCTCTGTGCTTCCTTCAGTGGCATTATATGGCAAATGAAAAAAATTTAAGAAAAATTTGACACTTCTGTCAAAATTAACACATTGTTTCTCTGTCATATCTTTTGTGGTTTGCACAGGTGGGAGTTTGGACCTACTGTAGGAATAGGAGACACATTCAGCTGTAGATTTATAGGATGCATTTCAAAAAACTCCAGTGAATCCAACACTTCTTACAAATCTTTGTTCACTCTTCAGCACAGAGGTTCTATTTCTGAAACTAAGGCCAAACTCACCAAGCATTTTAAAATTATCTGGTATATACCAAATGTCACCTACATATATGTATGGGGCAGCTACATAATACAGGGTGTTCTTTAAATATTCTTTTTTTCAAGTGTTTTCTCCCCAAATACTGACCTTTCTGATTTCCTTTTGACCTGACAAACTTGCCCTGTCCCTTAAAGCCATTTATTCCTGGTGCAGTAGCACAGAAACACCTCGGGTGCCTCTGGGGAGAGATCCCCAGCAAAGGAGCAGTTCTCATACAGATAATTCTGATTTTGTGAATGGCTGTTTGAAGCAAGCTGTGTGGGGAGTGAATACAAACAGCCCAAAACAGCTGGAATCACAGAAAAGTTGGAGTTGGAAAGGAGTCGGAAATCATCAGAGTCCAGCTCCTGGCCCTGCACAGAACAGCCAAAAAGTCACATTGTGTGTCTGAGGGTGCTGTCCAAATGCTTCCTGAACCCTTGGTGCTGTCTCCACCTCCCTGGGCAGCCTGTCCCAGTGTCTGACCCCCCTCTGGATGTGGAATCTTTTCCTGCTATCCAACCTAAACTTCCCCTGACTCAGCTTCGGGCCATTCCCTCAGGTCCTGCCACTCAAAGAGAGGAGATCAGAGTCTGCCCCTCCTCTTCCTCACACAAGGAAGTTGTAACTGCTCTGAGGGAAAAAGGGAGTCAGTTTATCCATAATTTGAATATTTCACTATGAATAAAGTCTTAGCAAATATAGCAAGATGAAAAAAACTCCTGTATTTCCATTAATTGGTTGACCGAGGAGTCAGACACGGAATCTGGGCTGTACCCTGCCTCCTGGGGCTGGGCACTCAGAGCACACATTATTGTCAGAACAGTGGTGCTGCGTTTGTGCTTAGAAAATATTTGTATTCCAACAGCAACTTGGGGTCACGGGAACAGGACCTTGGTGATCCTAAATGCTTAAAGGCTCGTTAAAGGAGAAAAAAAAAAAAAAAAACAACCCACGCAATTTGAACTTGTGACAGTATTTACCTTTTAAAGAAGGCAGGAAGACAACAAACATCTATGTGCTGACCTGTGCTGATGTGGAAAGGATAGCCTGCTTCCTTTTTAGCTGCTGGCTGAGCTGGAGTGCTCTGTGAAATATTTTCCCTTTCCAGGGCAAGATAACACAAACAGAAACTTGTGTTCAGCCCTCACTTAAAAGTTCTTCAAGGCCATAATACCTGGGGAGGAGGAAGGGAAGGTGATTTTGCCAAAGTGCTGCTGGTAAACATGGACTGATGAAAAGCCAAACCTGAACATTTTGTATCAGTAAAATGAGCAGGAAGCAACCAAAGTCTGAACAGCAGGAGCCAGGAGAATGAGATAAGCTCCCACTCCAGACACAAAATACTGCAGCTTACAGTTTCATCTTGTGAGACCCTACAGCACTTACAAAGTAAGCAGAGGCTATAAATTTATATTATTATCCAGGCCATGTTAATGGAGAAAGCACCTAGACTTACAGCTCAAAAAATAAAAAGCAAAAAGACAAACTAAAAATCCAGAAAATCAAAACCTTCTCTCTGGGACCATTGTAACCCTGTAAGACCTTGGAGTTTTGGACAATTCTTCAGTGGTGTTAAAGCCCAGTGCCCTGCTGATTAGCCTGCAGTTCCAGCAGCTCCCCAGCTCACAGAACAGCTTTACTCATCTGCTCCCTCACTAGGCAGCTCTCACTGTTCTAATTTAGAAGACAACCTGAGACCATCAGTTTCCTTTAGTTTAACCAGTCTATTTAGCATTAGTGCTTTTCTGAGCAAAAATAATATCCTGTTATCTCTTCCCAGATCACTCTTGTATCTATCTCCTCACACAGTGTGTGATCTATGCCACAGTCCCAGCCAGCAAGTGGCAGATTAAATACAGACTGAGCAAGAGTGCTACATGAAATTGATAAAATAAGTCTGGATTTATAAATTATACATACATTTCCCAAATTGTCATATCTCCCAATCTTCTCTCTGCTGTTTGCCAGATTTTCTCCCACCAGTCACTGTCACATCACATCTTCTTCTTTCTTTTTTATGTCCTGATTAATAGGACATCTATATTCTCCCATGAGCTCTCTTCCTCACAGCAAGATTATTTTCCATATCCCTACAGAGGGGCCAAGAAAACATTTGTGAGCCTGAGATGCTTCTTTTTCAAGATATACTATGTGATCTAATAAAAGATAATACTTTTTCTTATAAATGTAGCTCCATGAGCACAATTCAAATGCTTCAATATAGGTTCAGAAAAAAAATCTATATGAAAACAATTTATTCTTAGATTACTTTTTTTTAAAAAAATCAAATTTCAACCTTTTCCCCTATATGTTAGGGGATTCTATTAATCATTTGGGGGGACTGGTTTGACTCTTCAAATATTGATAAAGACCACAGATTTTGCAGCAGGAAAAAAACAGCCAAACATGGAATGATCAGATTCTCCTGGTAGCACTGATTCTTTAGTGATGTTCAGGATGCTTTTGAAAGCCTCTGTGTTCACACACAACATTTACACCTCCTGCTCTATTTTAAAACTTACCCACCAGAGTAATGAATCTAGAACAGATACAAAGTCAAACCATATTCACAGGGGGTTTTGGGGTTTGGGTGTTTTTTTTCCAAAACTTTTGCCAAGCTTTAGGACTCTAACTTCCTCAGTTAGATCTCAATACTCAGAAATGCTTAGGGGAAGTGCCAGGTGTTGCAGAGTGGCTCAGCAAACAGCCCACAGCTGCAGGGCTCTGGAATGTAGGTGGGTTTATTTGCCAAAATCTAAACACCAACGTACATCATTTTTGCCAAGAAGCAAGTACCACTAAGTGCCACATTTTTCCAGGAGAACAATGGATGACGCTAGAAAATGCTTCATTAACACTGAATTTCCTTCAGTGCTTGAGTAGAACCAAGCCACATGCAACAGCTGCAAGTTCTCTTCACACCTTGTGCCCAGCTTCACAATTTTATTCAAAATCCAGGGTAGGTCCCCACAGGTCCTTTTTGTTTTTCCCTCTGCAGTGCCTTCTCCCATACATTTCCATCCTGAATAGATACCACTTTGTTTTCCAAAATGTGTATCTTTGTGATGTGGATATTACACACATGAGACACTCCCAGCAGCTATATAAACATCACTTTTCATGATGGGTTGAAAGGAAAAAACCCTCTTGAAAACAGAACTCTCTTGCAGTTTTACTCTTTAATTGCACACTATGTGTTGCTTTTGACTTTTCGTTTTCATAATGGGCCTTGGTCGTACAAGTCAAGCTTTTAGCCCTAAACTGAGGAGAAGTGTTCACAATACATAAAACAATGTGTAGGAAATATCAAAATAATCTGATTGGTTTAAGCATGTCTCACTGGTAGAGTTTGGAGAGCTCAGTGGTTCAAGGAAAATGGTTTATTCTGCTTGTCTTAAAGTGAATTTATGGGTAAAAGGCAGTGTCTGTGCATGGACTACTCAAGTGCACATCCAGACTCACCCTGGAGTTCAACTCGCTTTTTCTAGCACAAAATAACAGCGCAACACAGAGAGAAAACAAAGTCCTTGACTGTTACAAGGTCCATTTCTCAGGTGTCTTCCCTCCCACTGCTTCACAGCTGCCAGAAGAAGAATGTGTCTTATTCTTAAACACAAAGTTTGTGTGACAGCCACTGAGCCCGTTCCTGTCTTTCCCTGTCAGCAGGGCAGTAAATGTGTTAAATCCTCTGCCTCAGACAGAGCTGTAATGCCTCCATTACAGAACTTACTGTGCATAAGAGACAAAACAATCCTGCCTCAAAATGTCACATTTTATTCCAAAATGTTCCTTTCTAAGTGGTCTAAAAGCACAGTAGTTCTGTAGCAAGGAGTGACAAAAGTCATCCTGTGTTTCACTTGATACAGGAATATTTTGTTGGAGTTAATAGTAACTAAGAGTTGATTACCATTTCATGTATCCATGCTGAAATTAAATCTGTACTGCATGGTGTGACCTTGAAAAATGATTTGGGTTAGGATCTAGAAGACAAAAAACTCAGTGGCAAAAACCCCCCATAATTTTTGAAGAAGAAAAGGATGAGAGTACCAAGAGTATCTTAAATATGCAGTGCTTTTGTAAGAAAATGCATACCTGATGTTAGCAAATAGCACATTTATCACCTGACTGCCTAAGGAAAGCTGCTGTTACTTGAACTCCTTAGACTTTATACATTTTAAAGAGAAAGGCTGTAATTCTGTAAGAGTTTAGAGAATGTATTTAATCATTAAAGATCATTTTTTGCTACCTATGAAAGATAAGTTTCGAACTTGTTTAAGACTTTAGACATTCAGTGATTTTCAGTCATTAGGTGCTGCTCTTCTAAAAGCTGTTCACCTCAGCATGGCTTTTAGATTTATGAATCTTAGAAAAGTAGACCTTACCATTTCCATGGTTCATCTGTTTCCCTGCATTACTCTCATGCTAAATCAATCTTTAGATTCATAAAACAAGTCTGTAAATATTAATGCAGGCCAAAGCAGCCTCATCTCAGGTAACTATCACAGCAGAAGGAAACTGGGGAAGCAGTAGCTTCTTGAAAGTCCTTTCCAGCAAAATTCAACTCCTGAGCAAGACGAGAGAAGAATATTCTAGTAAGAAAAAATGTAAAATAGTACAGGAAAAGAATGGGGTTTGTAGGGCAATTGGAGAAAAACAAGAAAGGGGAAGGTTGAAAGTAAGGAAGAGTGCAATGTGCTGAGAAGATATGAAAAGGAAGAACAGAATCAAGGAAGACAGAAAAGAGAAGAAAGCACACAGCAGTGACAGAAAAGAGAATGAATAACAAAGCGGTGGAAAGGAGAAGGAACATTAATGAGATTATATTTCCTTTTCTTCAGTCTCTGGAAAAGCATCAATGAAAAAGCACACAGTGAAATGAATGAATGAGTAGATAAATTGGGTAAGATATCAGTAGAGGTCAGGGGCACATAAATTCAGAATAACCAAGAGCAAGGGGATGCCTAGGGCTGTTTCCTAATCCCATCACACTGAGAAAGCAGCATAAATTGCCCTGAATTCCTCCTTAGAAATAATAAATTATTGCCAATTTCTCAGTTTCAATCTTTGACATATGTCATCCCACAAAATGATGATGGCTGGCACCAGGTTTCCCTGGTTTCTTATGCACTGATTTCTATTGATTCCTTGGGGTTTCTTTCTTGCTTCTTTAGTTTCCAAATTTCCATTTACTTCAATTAATTTCTTTAGGTTGTCAAGTCCTACAGGTGCTTTTTGTAAGAAAGTTCTCTCACCTGGGTAGATTTTTTTTTGTTTTCATGTCTTTTTTGGATTTTCTCAAGGAACAGAAGGAAAGATTAAAGGGGCATCGAGCACAGGCAGCAAAACTGGACACTTGTCTTTGCAGTGATTTTTTTTTTTTAATTGGCAATCAAGAGGAATTAAAACAAGAGTGGAAAACAAGAACTCCTGCAAAGATAGAGAGAGCAAGAGCCTGTATTCCTGCTTCCAGTTTCTGACATGATATGTTCAAATACCTTTCGGTTACAGTATGTCAGCTCATGTTTCACCAAATGATGTGACATAATGCAACCTGACACACCAATTGTTTTCTGACAGAAATGTAAAGAAAAAGAGCGTCTCTGCTCTGCTGGTAAAGAAATAATTTTAAGCAGAGGAACAGCCAGATTTCTCCTAAACATTAATGCATCAAAGTGTAATGGCCTTGAGAGTTCTGCACTTCTGGAGCTCCTGCTGCCAGGGCTCAGGGGCAGCTCAGCTGTGGGGCAGCTCTGGGCTGTCCCCGTGCCCAGACAGCTCCATGGGTGCCCTGGGCCAGGGCTGAGCCCCCCTTGCTGCTTTTCTGTTGGCACTGTCATGTTTGACTACAGCCTGACCAGCTGTGCCACATCTGGGGCTGTGCCTGAGTGTGGGTCCTGGTGATCCTGATAACATCTGGGGCTGTGTGTGGTCCTGGTGATCCCGAGCATATCTGGGGCTGTGTGTGGTCCTGGTGATCCCCAGCACATCTGGAGTTGAGCCTGACCCTGGTCCTGGTGATCCCTGGCTGCAGCAGGACGTGGGTGTGACCCCCCAGGACTGTCACCTGTCACCTCAGACGTGTCTCAGCTCTGCAGGTGTGGCTGGCAGGCACTGGGACACCACTTGCCATCCCTGCCCCTGCCTCTGAGCTTGGCCACACTGCTGGTCAGAGCTGCCACCACCCCCAGGAGCAGGGGCAGCAGGATGGGGTCCCCCTGCCTGATCCCACCCCGCCCCTCTCTCAGCCCCAACACCAAATAAAAATTGTTCATGGCCCCAGGAACAGCCCTGCTCCATCCCTACAGGCCCTGCTGGTACCTCCCAGTCCTGGTGGATTTTAATTTTAAACCTCTTAATGTCAAAGCACATTTTTAGGGCCCTGGATGAGTGGATGACCATTAATTTTAGATATGTATTATGTGTTCAAAGTGATTAAAGGAGGAATCAAGTTCACCTTTTAACAGCTGGAAATTTCATGCAATCAGTTTGAGTATTATAATTTTGGAGCTTTTCAGCAGCAACATTTCCAGACATCTAGAGCTTTTTGTTTTGTTTTTCCCTTTTATTAACTATTCTCTTTTCAGCAGGTCTACCTGACCCTAGGAGGCTGCATCTGCATTCCTGGGGGCACAACTGTGGCTAAAGAAATGGACATTGGGCAATGCAAAAACTGGAAGTTGTCATCACCTTCACTTCAATCTATGACTGATTTCCAGGTGAAAGACACACCACCAAAAGAAGTGGACAAGGTCTAATAAAGGATCTTTGGGTCACACAAAAAAATCACAAAGGGAACAAATGCTTTTTTTGAATATTCCAGTTAATGATTTTGGACACACAGCTCCTGTATTCTGGAAGCTTGAAGTCAGTGATATTTCCAGCACTTTTTCTGCAGCACAGGTTAGTTTGGCTACTGGGATAGTGGGAGATATAGGAAAGGAACTGCAAGCAATATCTTTGTTGTTCTCTTCCCTGATAAGGAGTGAGAGAATGGCAACACAGTGGCAATAATCCTCTGTGTAGTTACTGAGCCCACTCTGTCCTCTGTGCTCAGGTACAGAACTGCTAAAGAATTTTGATAAAGAAAAATAGGTTTTGTCTTAACTGACTCTTGAAATTCTTTCAACTGGGGAATTGCAACAGTGCTATTAAAAACCAGTTTTATTGACATGACACGTTCCCTAGGATAGGCCATTAATCATTTTGTGTTATTGTACCAATAGTACACTTAACACCTGAAATTCAAGCAAAATCCTAATGATACAACTATCAGGAGGAAAAATGAAACAGAATCTACCTAAAGTGCTGCTTCTTCTGTGACTGAGCAGCACATTCAGAGCAACACCTATCAGCTGGATTCCTGCTGTTAGTGTGGAGTTTTATTCCTTAAAGTATTGCTCACAAAAAAGGAAGGAGGTGAGCAATGTCATTCTTGTCCCCTACCTGCTCACAAGAACTGCCTGGGTACAGAATCCTGCCGTGTCCTCATCTCTGGGGCTTTATTTTAAAATATATGCATAAACATATCCTTAATCACAATACTGGGCATCTGTTTCAGCCCCAAGCAACACTGATTATTATGGTTCTATACCAAAATAACTTAATGAGATAGAGGCTACAGGTTTTGCTCCTGTTTTCCAAATAATAACCTGTCCTCATTTACATGTCACTGAAAGAGGATTAATGTTGACTTTACAACGTATGGTGATTTCAAACCTCTAGAAAAGCAATCTATTAATATGTGACTGCCTTAATTAGTATCTGTGACTTTTATTGGTCCTGGCTGGTCCCCTGAAAGCAATTTTTTTGGCAAAATAAACAAATTAATATTATTTTAAAGAGCAGAAGGGGAGGAAAGCAATACTGTTGATATAGAAGGGAGATTCAGAGACGAGGAAATCACTGGTACAGGGCAGATATGAGCAAGGCTGCAGACCCCAACCAGCAGTGAGCAGAGGGAATGAGGAAATGGCTAATGAACATTAATGGCCTTGAGTTAAAGAAATGGAGATTTAGGTTTGATATTAGGAAGGAATTGATCCCTGTGAGGGTGGGCAGGCCCTGGCACAGGGTGCCCAGAGCAGCTGTGGCTGCCCTGATCCCTGGCAGTGCCCAAGGCCAGGCTGGACATTGGGGCTTGGAGCAGCCTGGGACAGTGGGAGGTGTCCCTGCCATGGCAGGGGTGGAACCAGAGGAGCTTTAAAGTCTCTTCCAGCCCAAACCATTCAGGGATTGTAAAAGGCTCCCTGCAGGTGCAAAATCTGTGCCAGATCAAGTCCTGTCCTTGGTGTGACACCCCAGGTAATTGTGTTAGGGCTTGACATTGGCACAGAGCAGCTGGTTCTGTTCTGCTGATTGCTTTATTCCAGCTCCAGTTGTCTGTCTTGCTCTGGATTTGGAGCAGCCCTGCAGAGTTTTGGTCCTCAGTGGCCCTTGTTTCAGGGTAAATCCCATTTCTACTCTGTCTTGCTGCTTTGCTTGCCTCCACATGCTGCTGAAGGCAAGCCAGACGTGGCACCCATGGTGTCCTGGGGTGACTTTGTGATGCTTGTATCCCCAGTGGTCTGTTCTGTTTACGTTGGATATTGTGTCCTGTATGTTTCAGATTGGTTCTGGGAACAAAGGAAGAGAAAGGAGCAGTGTGGGGTTTGTTTTGAGAAAAACTGCCTGACTCCTACACATGCCAGCTCCGGACTGTTTGTCTGAGGCACAGACAGCAGCGGGACAGAGATCTCCTTTGCTTTTGGTTAGTTTTGGCTATCTAGGGCAGAGAAGCTCCCTGGAGAGTTTTTCCCTTTTCTCAGGACAGTTTACCCCTGCTCTGGACTGCAAACCCAGAGCAGCCCTGGGATCTGATCTCACACCTGCGGCCCACCGGGGCCTGGGCCTGCGGAGGCCTGAGCAGAGACTGAGGGAGCTGAGCTGCCACAGCAGGGACTGTCTGAATTTACCATCTCACTGCAGGGCAACCAGAGCTTTTATTGTTTCATTTTATTCAATCTGTTATAAATGAGTATAAGCTAATTTAAAAATAACAGGGTTTATTAGCGAAATTTCTAACACCAAATTAAAGCCACAATAAAAATGGGACAACAATCGATCGAGAGTTGGGTGGACAGAGAGGCGGTACAAAAGTACCCTCCGAATTCTGCCACACTGCTAGGTTTCAGCCTGTGGGTTTTATACAGTTTTTTTACTCCAAGGCTAAGTCTATTGAAAGTCCAAATATGCTTTGTTTCTAAAAGAGTCCTGTCTGCATGAAAAGGTTGCTTGATAGTTTTTCTGGAATTCATCTTGGGAGAGGTGATCTGATCGTCCAGGATCTCCACCAAGATCGGTATCGGATGTTGAAGAGCTGTGAAGTGAGGGTCCACCCTTAATGGCCGGGCTATCTTCTTGCTCTGCCTTGTTGTTACAGTTGTAAATGTGTTTGGGAACTTTGGAATCTTGGAGGCATTCTCGGGTAGCTTCTTATTAGTAGCTTAAATCCACACGAATTTATCTATTATACTTATTACAATTCTTTGTGCTTGTGGGTGCTTTGTTTGTTAAATACAGAGCTTTTTCCATTTTTCTCTGGGGAAGTTCCTTCCTGTATCACTTGCGGGGGGTTGTTTGGGTTTGCTTCCTAGAGGGATCCTATGCAGGGGTTTTCTCCCAAATTTGCCCTAAACCAGGACACATGGTCACTAGAATTTCCCTTCAGATGTCAAAGGTTTTGCCATGAAAGCGGTTTTGTCTAATATTGGAGGGTCTCTAGAAAGCAGCTGGTGAACACAGACATGTCAGCCCGCTGTGAATCCCACAGCAGCACATCCCTCACACTGCCCTAACTCGGACCAGGATGGACAAAGGACAAAACACACAATAGCAGAGCAATGGAAACCAGCTAGGGACAAAAGAAAGAGGAGATGAATCAGAACTGAGGCAGAAAAGGATCAGAAAACACAAACTGCACCAAAGCTCTTTTCTTACCAAATTAAACATGACTATCAATCTGTTGTGTTTTTGCAGGCTGGGTTTACAAACACATTAGTTCACCACGCTTCTTTCAGGTTTAATAAAAAATACCAAACCAAACTTGAATGAGTAATAGTCAGTTTTGTTGTCTGATAATAGATTGATGGCCTTAAGCTTTCTCAAAGGAAATTCAATTTGAATAAGGATTAAACTTGAACTGTCAGTGAAGTATCTATCCACAAATACTTATTTCTCACATTCATTCTAAATTCTGGTTGTACTTTGTCTTCCAAAAGATCATGTTTTGAAGCTAGACACAGCTAAATCACACAGTATCCATATTAATAAAGATGTTTAATGTAAGAGCATTGTTTTTCTCACAATCATTCATGTCTCAAAAAGGTCCTTTATAACACCATAGATAAAGAAGATGCATCTGTGAGAAATGTCACAGGTATTGAAGCAAAAATAAACACTGGATTTTTCTTCTGATATTTTGGTTAAGGCTTTTAAGTTCAAGTAATTAACTCACAGGTTTCTTGTATCCTTCTGCTGCTTCTTCTGTCTCTGTGTCAAAATAATTTCATTAAAACACTCACAAAGTATCATTTTAATGAATTTCTGACAAGTTAATATACTCCTTGTAGAGGTGTAGCTACAGGTGAAGTTTGGTTTTGATTCAGTGCATGATACATTTGCTGTTTACAGAGCAGGAAAAACCAGATGTAATGAGTGGTGCTAAACCAGAATAAAATAAATTGAACTCACATCTTTGGACTTCTAACCATCTTTTCAGTCAATATTTAGAATTTCAGCTGAGCTGAAATACCTTTACCCCAGGTTTAACAAGAGAAAATCACTGCAACTGTGGAGTGCACACTTGGCCATGAACAGGAGAAGCTACAGATCCTTCTGAATAGCCACTACAAGTCAAAAGAAGCTGATGAGGTTTTCAAAGAACACTCACTGGAGCCAGCTGAGGCAAGGAAGGAGATTATCTAATTAATTTATGAGTTTTCAATTCCTTCTCTGTTAGCTGCCTAGAGTAGCTTCTTCAAAGATGTCCTCAAATGCAGCAAAACAAGGATTAATCAGAGAAAAAAAAACTGCTTTTCATGTGAGGCAGTAAGGAGAGGCAGACAGAAAAAAATGCGGGTTTACTTCTCTTGTGTACAAAAAGGAATGAGGGTAGAGTTGCTTTAGACACTCCTTCCAAAATATTTTCCATAAATGAACTAATTTTGAAGTCACCTATAATTGAAAGCACAGATAATTTTAGCTTTGTACATGAAGTAGTGTATTGCAGAAACTGCAAAAAGAGGAAATGGCATGTGATATATTTGTTGAATTTAGAAACAGCAAACTAAGAGGAAAAGTACATTTTTTTCTCCAAAAAAAAAAGATTCTGGCAGTTAGTGGAAACAGTTAAGTCCTAAGCAGGGTAATGAGCAGTAATGCTGCTCTAAACATTACTCTCAACATAAAAAACAAATAGAAAGCAGAGAGAAATAGATCATGGATGAGGCATTCTTCCTTGAGCACACTCCATTCAAGGTGATGACTAATTAGGAAAATCTCCAAAACTGAGTTTTGCTTTCTTTAAGTGCAACAGTGAAGATAATATAAATATAACTCAGCCGTATCAACTGATTCTGCTCCTGAAAATAAACTTCTAAGCATATGGTCACACGGTCAGGAAAGCCAATATATAGGAAGAACAATTCTCAAACAGCATGAGAACAGTCTGGAATTACATGCTAGGGCTCACACAAGTGGGTTTCCACAGCCATAATTTCATCAAATAAATTTTAGATTTTGACAGTCAATCAGACAGAAACACAAGGAGGGTTTCCAGGAAACATTTACATTGTTCCACTCGCCTTTTGAACAGTGGGGTTCATTTCTAGTGGGGGAAGTAGGAATTTCCCTTTTGAAATGGGGCAGATTTCTTCATTAAGTAAAATGAAATGGAAATAAAAGAGTTCGAATTGCATAAGGAAGCACAGCTTACCACAGGGGAACTCTGCATAAAAATGCTCCACTGATTCTGGCCTGTAACATATGGACAAGATTAGCAAAGCTTTAACCCATCATTCCTGCCCTGATTTTTGAGAACAGAACCCATTGATCCACCTCCTGACAGTGATTTCCATGAATGGATTTGGTCCCACATTGCCTGAAATTCCTTTTTATTTCTCTGATGTTCTAATTTATCAGCCAGGCTCCTGATATTTGTTAACACTCTTGTTAGCAAAAATGGAACAACAGCACCCCCTCCAAGATAAAGTGATTCTTTTTTCAGAGTTCTTTGAAAAGAAATATATTGAGTGTATTTGATGCTTACAGGAGCCTTGGTCGCACTAAAAGGGAACTTGAACAAGACTGGATATGTAAAAACTGTAATGTAAAATGTAAAAACTGATTTGTGCTCAAAGGTATTCTCAAAAAAGAAAGATAAAGTGAAGGTGATGTCATTGAGAAATTTCCCCCGTAGGAACCAATGTAAATGTTCTATAGAAACCCTGAATTACAAAAGGACAAAATGATTGCTTAGAAAATCTTCGCAGAATTACAGAAAAGATGTCAGCACTTTAATACTGTTAGGCTTCTTAACTCATAAATCATGACAATAAATTACAAGTGTCCAGTAGCATTCAGTAAAATATGTAAATGCCAAAATCATTCATCACAAAATCCTCATCACCATTACCAGATGTAAGAAAAAAATCCAGAATTTGCATAATGAAGCACTTTAAACATCCTTGTTTGGTTTTCATATTTCAGTGAAGATCAATTTCATGATCAAGTTGAGTCAGAGATTTGGAATTTTTTAATTCACTCTTATTTTGCAACTCCTTTATCTAGTTTGTTCTACAGAGCTGATATTTGGCAGGGAATTTTCACCTGCCTTTTTCTTCCAAACAGAGTACATACAAAGCTGGCATGACTAGGGAAGTTTTGACTATCTCTACACAAATCCATATTTGTTGTGGGAAGAATGCAGAGTGTATTTCAATACCACACCTGTTTGTTTAACTGTTTTTCCTGGAAAACTGTACAGAAAAAAAAGAAAAGAGGAGTAAATCCTTGGAGAAGTCTGTTTGCTCAACCTCCCTTTCTCCCTTTCTGTTCTTTTGGTTTTGTTCCTGAATCTGCAGTTGGCTTTGTGTTTGGTGGTTCCACTGGGAATTGGAGAGCTCCAATCTCTATTTATTTAGGATCCACACCTGTTTATCAGTTAAGCTCTTTTCATATCTCCTTCTCCAGGTAAAGCAGGGCTGGTGCAATAATCCTAGGTCATAGTTTGGACTAGATGATATTAAAGATCTTTTCCAGCCTAGTTAATTCTGTGATTTTGTGATTTTGTGATTTTATGATTCTGTGATTCTGTGATTCTGTGATATTTTGAGTCTGTGATTCTCTGATGATTCTGTGATATTGTGATTCTGTGATCACCACCCTACAGTGCCTGGAGGTCACTGCTGCCACCACTCTCCTGGTGGAGCTGCTCCTGTGAGCAATTCCAAACCTGTCCCAGCCCAAATCAGTCTGATCAGCAAAATTCTCCTGTGCCTGCTCTGTTTGCTAACTTGGATCATTTTAGCTGAGGAGGGCCCAGATAAGGAAACCCAGCAGATCATAGATTGAAGGATTAAATTCCACAGGGAATGTTGGTGTGGAGAGGAAGCAGCAGCAGCTTCCAGCTGGTGGGACTCCAGACAGAAGCATAAATCTGCATCAAGTGAGCCTGGATGCCCAGGGAAATGAATATTCTGCTTTATCCTTGCTCCAGAACACATCTGACTTCTGTCAGCTGCAGAACAGACAGCACCTGACCTGGCATTAAGCTAAGTTTTTACAAACAGATGATAGTTGATTTAACATAACCTCTTCGGAGACAAAGTTACTCCTTCAAAAAAGTTCATAAATATGATCTGGCAGAGAACATTTCTATGAGTTCAGCAGAATGTCTTGTCTGGACTCAGCATTTCTGGGCTGTGCTCAGTGGAAGCGCAGTTAATATCCCATGGAAGTGCAATCTGAGTCCTTCAGACAGGCAAGGCTACACCCACTGCTAAATTACAGAGATTTGGAAATTAACTCTTCTGTCTGTGCAGAAGTACAGCAGGGCAAAGAAAGTAAGTGATTCTTTTCTCAAGCTTTGCAGATGCATAAAAATGGTACAGAGACTAAAAATAAATTTTAAAAAATGTAGAGAGTAACTGTATTTGCATTATATCCAATATAGGTGACAACTAATGCTGGACAGAAGCTTTTTAAATACTTCTAACCATGATTAGGCACAAACTGCTTCTTTCCTCAACATCAGTTACACGTTATTTTTAATCTCTGTATTAAATATTTGATTTTCCTATTGTACCTACAACATTTATTAGCATAGCCACTTATAGTCAGCAACATAAATTACGTTTCTTGTGCTAAGATTGTGAAAAACATAGAAGTGTTTACTGCAGCTGTTGTGCCTTTGCACGTCCTCACAGTATTCTGATTTACTGCGCAATTTTTCTCAGAAGATCCCTTAGCATAAGAGTAAGCAATTTTGCACCCTACCTATGTCGTGTTTTGTTGAATCCACATCAAGATGCCAATGCCCTGCAGCACCTGGAAATGTGCACTGATCTTCTGCAACACCAGTTGGAGCTCTTCAAGACTAAAATTGATTTTTCTCAAAGTGGCATGTGAAGGTACAAAGTGTACCCAGTGATCCATAGCTCAAATGAGTGTAACAATACCAGCCTCAGTCGTTGAAGAAGCAGTAACTTTTTAAGTCCTTGCAAGCAACAGTGCAAGAAAAACCAGAGTGCAGTGAGGAATTTATCTTGTAAAATGCCAGGCAGTCAAGTTGTTTTACTGCTGCTGCAGGCTATTGTCAGAGCTGCTAAGTAAATGGTAGGAATAGTTTTCTTTAATTGGAAAGAGCTGGGATACCATGGTGATGTGCTTTTTATAGCACCCCTACACAAACAGATAAACCAGGATTTCTACAGATAAACCAGGATCTCTAAACTCAGATTTCATCATGGCATGATTTGAACCCCGCTCTGTGGTTGGCTGTGAAAGGCTCAAATGCTCCCTTTGAGCACTGAAATTGCCTGTCCTGGTTCTCCCCACCACACAGTCCTGGCTGGGAGGCTGCAGGGAAGGCAGGTAGAAGTTAGAATGTGCCTTTGCACACAGAGATTAACCCAGCCTGGCACTTGCTCATCCCCCCTCAGGGATTCCCTGGAAACTCTGCACTGCCTCAGGCAGCAGCACAGGATGTCCTGGAGAGGGAAATGACCAAGGCAATGCCACCAGTGCCACCCCCTGCTGCTCTCCCAGGCCATGGTGCTTGCCCAGCACAGTGATCCAAGGAGTGGCCTCAGGTTGATGTCTTAAGTCTCAGCTGTCATGTATTTCAGGCTCTGTGGTGCCCAGGGTGCAGCTCTGAGCTCACAGTCAGGGTCACTCAGCTCTCTGCACACAGCAGGGACACAAAACAAATCCTTGTCCTGCTGCACACCAAGGACAACTTTCAGCCCAACAGCACAAACAAGGGTGGCTGGAGGGAGGAACAAGAAGGATGGGAGCTCACAGCCTGGAGCTGGGGTTGGACAATTCAACCCCAATTTGCAAATGGACCAAAACTGATCAAAGTGTGAGACCTTGTGACTATTTTGTGTCTATTTTGTGACCATTTTGTGTCCACCTTGGGTGCAGCCCTGCCCAGGCCCTGTCCTGCCCAAGGTGTACCCTAAAGGCCTTTCAATAAATCCCTGCTTTATTCTCTGGCTCTGCCCAGTCTCTGTTCCAGCTCAGCCCTCCCAAGACATCAAAGTGGGGTCTCACCTGCAGAGTCCCTGACCTGTCTCCGAAGAAAAAATTAAGAAGCTTAAAGATAAAACATTATTTAACACATCTGTGACTCCTTCTGGACTTGCACAGTTTCACTGGAAAGTGTATGAGCAACAAAGTTTTCACTGCTACAATGTCCTGAATCAAACACCTGAATATTAAAACAATTAATGTTTCTACCTGGACTGGTTCCTGCAGAGTCCAGGGGTTTAAAAAGCATATTTACTTCTCATTAAATGTGTGTAGCTATAGAAGAATTTTCACAAGCCTAAGGAGAGGTGGCACCTCAATGAATAAAAGAATTTTGACATTGCAACACCTGAGATAACAGATCTTTGCAGTTACAAGTGAAAAGTGACCTTTGCATTTTTACTTCCTATTTTTTTCCTCATGGAATGTGATATTTCTGTCTTTTTTTCTCCTACTTGCAAGGAGGAATTGTAAAAGTTAAGTTTTGACTTTCTAGAATAGTTCTTAGAAGGCCATTCAAGGTGAACAGGTGCAGATGCTTGGCATTTATTAAATTCAGTTATAAACAAGGAAGCATATCTGAGGTCTGTCAGGTCCTGGATAAAATTCCAGCACTGAGAAAAGGACTTGGGGGTGCTGTGGTCAGGGAGCTGAGCATGAGTGGTCAGCTGCTCTTGAACCAGGTTAGAGGAATAACCATTCCCTCTCAGTAGTTATCATATTTATAGGGGCAAATTGCTAAGTCAAAGTGGCTTATATTCTGTTTTGATGTAGAAAACATCTGGGCTTGTTGGTAGAATATTTGTTTACATAGAGCCGAGAGTCTGGCTAGGACTAAAGCTCTAAACTGAGTGATGTTCTTTAATGTATTGTTAAAACAAAGCTCTCAACAATAGTAGTTAAAAAATGCTTAAGCAGGTGGAAAATAAAAGGAAGGATCTTTTATATCACATAATGTTAAATTCCATCTATAGATTCTGAGTGATCAGATTAATTCGTATAACACATCCCTTCAAAGTCTCCATGCTCATATGCATGTCCTGATAAGAGAAATCATTAAATTCAGACTGAATTAAAGAAATATGACTACACCAATTAATCTGATTTTTGTATGTAGAGTAGTAGGGAGAAACATCCTTAACTAAAAATTAATCTTACTCCACAGACCAATATCCAAGTGTGTTTTCTTCCCTTTGCATTCATCTGCTGGCAGTGGTAGATGCTCTCTCAGGATCTGTGCTAAGTAACACAGGGAATTTTTTCTCCCCAATCTCATGTGCTCCAAACTGGTTGTAAAATACTGAGAGTTAAGTGGAAAATCTGTATGAAATCTGAGAAAATCAGTGTCACTCTTACAGACAGGACAACTGCATAAACTGAGCCCAACTTTGAAGGCTCAAGCTGTGTTAACACCAAATTTGTGCTGCTGTGACAAAATTGTATGGAAATGAGTGTTAGTAAATTACAAAGATGATTTCAGCTAAGATTTCATTTCTTTAAAAATTTAATGGCAGGTGTAGTTCTTAAAGAACAGATTATGCTAATTATATCTCTTTCTTGCAGTCACTTACCTTTTTAAGTGATGCAGCTTCTGATCATGACAATTTCAGTGTGGCTGTTGCAGGGAATGGCTCCAGTTGTGGTGAGTTTCCTGGTGTCCTTCAGCCTGTAATGCCAAACAGTTTCTGATTCTGTTCACAGAGAGAGTAAATGAGGATTAGATCTCAGTAATTTGCCCGTGCTCTGGCTGTGATTAGTGCAAATTGAACAGAGTTCAAGGGGGTTCAGGGGTGTGGAGGGAATTCTGTCACATTCCCGGGCTCAGATCCCTGGGATGGGAAGCACTGCCTTGGAAAAGGACCTGCCATGGCAATACCCAGGTGTTCCTGCATCCCAAATGCAGAGATATTAATAGACTGCTTCACTTTTACTAAAAAGAGAGCTGGTAACACCATCTTACTTTTAAATTATGGCTTGTTAGGTCTGTTTCTTAATGTGATTAATGACACATCACTGTTCCAAGCACGGGACATTCATCAGCAGGACCGTGTGCCCTTAGCACAGGTGCTGAGGGAATTCCAGAACGTTACAACACAAAGTTCTACTGTTTTTGTGAGGGTCTGAAATGACAAATCACCAAAGAACAGAAACCATTACAATCTTGAAATAGGAATTAATTGGTGTGTATTTAGTGAGATGTGTTTTTCTCTGCAGTTGTGAGGATTCCATGCACAGGGCATGTGACTGTAGAGGTAAATATGAACATAAGATAAGCTAGAAGGTGAGAAATAATTCAGATTGAAACATTTTCCAGTGCACAATGTGACACTACAGGAAAATAATCTTTCTTGAAGATAGAAACTAGCTTTGGTCAAGGTTTCTCAATGGAAGAAACATGTTCTGAATCTTGAGTTAACAATTTAGAGAGAGAGAGAGCTGACAGTCATGTGGAGTGCTGACCAAGGGCATATTCTATATATAATTCAAAAATAATGCATCTTACTTCTCAGCATCTCTGTAATTAGAGCATGAAAGATGAGTTCCCCAAATCAGTCACTAATTACAAAAAAACCCCAAAGAAATAACCATCTACAGAGAACACTACTGATAAAACTGAGAGGCAGACCAGGTAAGCCAAAGACCCTGAAGAAAGAAACCCTCAAAATTCTGAGAGAAATGGAAAATAGCCTGAAAAACAAACAGGGGCAGGGAGTCTGGGTCCCTAAAATGTAAAGATGGATGTGAAATTAGGTAATTAATTAGAAATAATGCAAGCAGATTCTGTTACTTTTGGTAACATCTGCGCATCTCAGAATATTTTTGATCAAATATCGTACTTTCACATTTGTTTCTTGTTTTACCAGGAGTCATGAGTGGCTTTTGTTTTCTGCCTAGTTCTGTTCATTTTTTATCTTCCTTTTCTTCCCCAACCTTGATTGTCTGTCTTGCTCTGTTATTTCATCTTCTCTTTCATGTATACTGTAAATTCTCTGGAGTGTTTGTTTCTTTGTTATAGGTCTGCAGAGAGCCCTGAATAATCCAGCCATGATCTAAAAATATGAGGATCTAAGTGATAGCATACAAATAAATGAATAAAATGTGTTTGTTGCACTTACATCCTAATAGAAGTAGATGATTAATGATATTAAACACTGATTTCATTAATTTAGAAAAAAGAAAAAGGGAAAATCTTGTTGGTAAGCAGGTCTTGAAAAAATATTTTTACACAATCTGTGGTAGCTGTCTTCAGAAAAACTTCTTGGTTCTGCCTTCAGAAGCAGAGCTATTCTAAAAGAATGAAAAATTAGGGAAAAAAAAAAAAAAAAGAAGAAGCTAATAATCTGTCCTGTCTGTCAAAGGGAGGCCTGTGAATTATGCAGAGCTTTAGTGCCCTGGCCATGGTGGAAGATAGAAGATTGACTCTGGAACTGAAATTAAAGAGGTGTTGCCTATCTGACAGAAACCCCCCCATTTCTCACGGACCAAATTCATTCAGAACTGGCCATTATTAAATGGAAATTCAAATGAGAATGCAGCAATTCTGCAAAAGGTTCTGGGGCTGAAGAGGAGCTGCTGATGGAGAGAGGAACTGGGTCTGATCATTCTGACCATTGTGGTGACTCCCAGCTGGGTCTGTCCTGAGCCAGAGCCTGGCTGGACCAGGACAGGGACAGACCTGTCCTGTCACCCTCCCTGGGCTGGGCTGCAGCAGAGCAGGGTTTTGATCTCCACACACAGCCACTCTTATTTGCCACACAGAGAATAATAATATACAATTATTAGAATATTTTTAATTATAATAAATAATAATTTAATAAATATATATAATAAAATATGTTATTATAATAATAACTATTTCAACAACTCTGCCATTCCATCCAACAGATCCCAGAACTCAGCTGGAACACAAAGCTTTGGCCAACGTCACTGTCCACGTGGTTTTGTCTCCCATTTAAGAACATTTTTGGCTTCCTGCATTACTGACATGATTCAACCCCAGGGAAAAAACCGAAAAAGCAGCAACAACAACAACAAACCAAAAGAATCCAACCCCCCCTCTCCCCAAACCCCCAAAACAACAACAAAAAACCCAAACCAAAACAAATCCACCAAAAAACTCAAACAAACAAACACCGCCCAAAAACCCCAAACCTCCCAAACAAAAAAACAAACCCCACAATCCCCCCAAAACCCGTGGAATTTGTAAATGATGAAATAATAATAATAATAATAATAATAATAATAATAATAAGGCAGCAAAATGAAGACTCTGAAGTGCAAGTGCAGCCACACCACTGTCTTTGTGGCTCTGTGAGGCAGAGACTCTGGTTCTCCTCCACCACGGTGAAGATCATTCCAGGGCTTCCTCCAAAGCCCATCAGTGTCCCAGCCCAACCCAGCGGGAGGATTTCTGTGAAATGTGATGTTTGCTGGATGACCTTGATTGCTGTTTGAGGAGAACATTTGAGAAAGGCTGATACTGTGCCAAAATGGTGCTGGAAGAGCTCTGAAATGTGACATTTTATTTTTCATATCCGTGCTGTTACTTCCGTGTGTTTCTAAACCTGACCTCCAAATTTATCTGCTTAAGAATTTCTAAAATAATGGCATTCCATTAAGAATAATAATTGTTAAAAGTTTCCATGGTTTGTTTTGTCTCCTTAAAAAGTTACAAAAGTGAAATTTCATCCTTTATCTCACCTCTACCTTTGAGGTTTTTTCTGCTCTTTAGAAATCAACAATCTGCTAATAATAGATACTTCACACAAGATGTGTTAAGTGGTGTTTCATAAATGATGTTTCATAGCAATGAATTACTCACAACACTCCAGCCATCTAAATCAGAATACATTTTAACAAAGAAGTGGAAGATCACCTTTTTGGAGTTATTATAAAGTTTGCATTTAACCTTTTATCTATTTAACTTTATATTTACATTTTCAACTAGTAGAACCTTTGCTGTCTGTAAAATGAGAATAAACCTGTACCTGCTTTAGACAAAGCAATTTTTGCTGACTTTAAGTCAATCATGTAATTTTCATCTCTGGAGGCAACCACCCTCATGAAGAGAAAAATGCAAGAATAATTAACACAATTTTTTTTAAGGTTTCCCCCTATGATAAGTTACTTTTATTTGTCATTTGGGACAAAATCAGAATTTGGTTTATTTTTTTCCTCTCCTAGTTCACTGTCCTTATCTCTTTTCAGCACTTCTGTTTGTGCTGGTCAACCTGTGATTTTAGAGGTTTTAAAAGTATTCAAGACAAATGTGTTTGTCCTCTTGCTGTAATTGATCCTTTGGTTACAGACTGTCTGGTCAAGCCTTTTCCTGACACTCCATGAGCAGAACTGTGGGGACAGCATTGTCACTGCCTGCTCAACATCTGTGCCAGGCAGAGAGGCTGCCTGGGAGATGAATTAGGCATGAATCAGTTTTTATATCCCCATATAAAACAAATATGGAATAAATCAAATTATTGTTTAATATGCTTAATTATCTTTTAATGTGTCTCCAGTCACATAGCATATGTCCTGTAAAAGCACTCGGTTTGGTCCTGTGAACATGTCATGTATCTCTTAATGAAGAGAGATGGCACAACAAGTTCTTGCCAGAGTCAGAATCCACGGGAAAAAAAAGAGTTAGAGTATAGATTCCTGCTCTAAAAACTGTGTTAGCAGGGGCATAACTCATTTTGAAAAGGGTACATTAATTAGGAATTCCTTTCTCTGAAAACAGGGAATAATCCTTTTTGCTGATTAATATTTGTCAGAGAATCCTTGAGGTTGGAACCTCCTACGCTCAGCTGCTCCCACCCCTGCTCAGAGCAGCCTCAACTCAAGCAGGTTCCAAAGGCCTTGGGCCAGTCTGGTTTTTATTTTCTCCAAGAATTCCCTTTCTCAACCTGTCACAAACCTATTGCACCACCTTAACTACCAAAAAGTTGATTTTCCTATATTTAAATTGGATTTCCTGCATTGTGGTTTATGCTCACTGCTGCTCCTCCTGTCACTGGGCACCACTGACATCTGATTGTGGCTTTTAAAAGGAGCGTAATTCTAATAATTTTTTATATAAAATAAAATATGCAAAAAAAAATTGCAATTCTGAAAAAATACAGAAGGTACTGCTTAACCCAAAGTGTCTTTTTACAACAAGAATTTACACCTGAAGAAACTACCAAGAATCTCTGCTCTTGAGAGTTTCTTCAGTTTCACTTTCAGAATGTGATAAGCACCTTTCAGTCATAAATTTAGCAGTAAAAAGGGCTTTGAAAACCAAAAGAAATTACAAAGATTATTTGTAAGTTATTTAATAATATTTGCTTGGACGTAGACAAAAATGGGAAGTAATCCAAATGATTTTGTGGGCTAATATCACTGAGATGAGCAATTTTCTGCTCAAGATTCCAGACTTAGCCAGTATAGTCTGGATTTAGGGTATCACTGGCTGATACACTCTTACTTTTCCTACTTGTACTACAGTACGAATTTCAATATCCACACATGTACTCAGTTGGGCAACATTTAATTTCCTGAGCTCTCCATTTTTAACAAGTCTGAGAGAAGGAACCTGTTAAGTGTCTACAATATGTTCACCTTTCACAGTGCATAATGAAGTCAAACACGCTCTTACAGCTCCTTCATTGCAAACATCCTGGCAAAGAAATGAAACCCTTAATGGAGTGAACTCTCCTGCAGGTGGTGATTGAAAGTGTTCTCACATCTCAGGGAAAGGAGCATTTTCCCACTGCACATCCTGCCAGGCCTTCAAGTGCTCCAGAGATCACCTTCTTCAAGCATCAGGGTGAACGTTTTGCCATGGGTTCCACTGTAAAATTAGATTCATGCATTGCACTCCTGGGCTCCTGTATTCAAATGATAATTTTCACTTGCTTCTTGCTATTCTCAAGGAAATAACCAGCTCCATATGACTCATCATTTTGTGGGAGTTCAATGCCAAGCCTGCTTGCACACAAAAGAAAATTACATAATTATACTAAATTTTGCGAATCAAAAAACTTCTTTGTAATTGCCTTAAGATTATTTCATGTTCAGTTCTCAGAAGATGCTTCCCTGTGTAGCCATTTAGAAGGAACATTTATTACAAAAGTTAATTACAGTTTCTTAAAGAATTAAATAGGTTTTTTTGATCTTTTGGGGTTTTCTGGGTCCAAAGAATATCTCTGTTACACACATGTCCGAATTCTGGGGTTATGTTTCAGTGTTGCCCATGTTTTTGACAATCTGATTAAGGAAATGTCATCTAGTTTTCCTGTACTGTATGTAATCAGTAAAACATATTTTATTGAAGTGGTGTTGGGCAAAAAAATGCCAAACACTCCATCACTGCTGCTCTTAACAGTCTCTGAACTAATTTTAACTTCAGGAAAATACTTCAGAATTAAAAAGGAAGGGAAAAAATACAGAAACATTTTAAATAACACACTATTTCAATATACAGATTAAAACAGACAGGACATGCAAAACATCACTTAATTGGGGAAAAGAAGGGTTGGGAAGAAAACTGATTAGAAAAGGGATTAAAAATTTAAAGTTTTTCCAAATTCTGACATATTTTTGTGGGGCTTCTTGGAGTCCAACACTGCCAATCCAGCAATCAGCAGCTATTTCTGATGTGTTCTTTCCTAACTTAGCCACAGTCTGTCACTTGAATCTGTGGAGAAAGTTATTGTCTAGGAAAACTGAACTGGTAAAGGGGAGAAAAAAAGCAGAAAAATCACTTTTAATTACTGCTATATCCATTTAGAGACTGACCAGAAGCATCAAAAATCTCTCCTTATTTCTTCCAATTGAGTGGAACCAAAGAAAGGTCTCAATCTGAGCCCAGCTCTGCCTGGGTCCTGAGAATGTGTTTTACCAAAAGGAATTTCTGGGCTCCAGGCAAGTGGGGAGAGGCAATAAAGGATTTCTCATAATTTAATAACCAGTCACAGAGTTCTGTTTAGGCAACTCTAATGCTTCAGAAAATTGGATTTGGATGAGGTCTCTGCACCTTAATTTCCTCTCCCTTTGCATTTCCTGCAGAGGGCTGCTCCATAAAATAAAAAGGGCTGTTCCAGAGCTTTCCCCCACCCCACACTTCCAGGTGTTTTATTGCCTTTGTAAGCAGCAGAGCCCTGCTTGTTTCAGGGCAGGAATTGTGTGTCCTGGAGTGCCTGGGCTTTTCTCCCACCTTTGGCACTCTCTGCCTTTCCCTGAGTGCTCTGCACAGCAGCTCTGCCTGTTCCCTGTCCCAGAGCACAGGGAATTCTCAGCCCAGAGCTCTTTTCTCTTTCCTCAACTTTGAGACCTTCCAAAGCCACCTGACAGATTCACAGCTCCTGCCTGCAGCCTGCCTGAATTCCAGCCTCATAATTGCATTCCACTCACCCCAAACCCTCCCTTTAGCTCAAGTGTGGCATTTTCTGAGCTCTGATACTTTGCTTACAAACTCCCGGAGAGGCTGAGGAGAAAGGCAGGCAGGATTTGGTTCAGTGGTCTAAAACCACGACATACAATGCAGCAATTCTTCAGGAAAGCCAGTGAAACTGATGCCTTGGGAAGGCTGACTTGAAATAGAGACTGGACAGAGCCAGAGAATAAAGTAGATATTTATTGAAAGGCCTCCAGGATCCACCTTGGGCGAGACAGGAGCCTAAGGCTACACTTAGGGTGGATTGAAAATAGTTATGAAATGGCTGACTGGTCACAAGATTTTACATTTTTATAAGTTTTGTTCCATTTGCACATTGGGGTTGAATTGTCCAATCCCAGCTCCAGGCTGTGAGCTCCCATCCTTCTTGTTCCTCCCTCCAGCCACCCTTGTTTGTGTTGTTGGGCTGAAAGTTGTCCTTGGTGTGCAGCAGGACAAGGATTTGTTTTGTGTCCCTGCTGTGTGCAGAGAGCTGAGTGACCCTGACTGTGAGCTCAGAGCTGCACCCCTGGGCAGCACAGAACCTGAAATACAGGAAAGATAAAACTTAAGGCATTGTTACCACCAGCAAAGACCTGGGCTGGAATATTGAATCAAAAGCTGCTGCAGTCCCATTACCAGACTGGTCTGTGGCACCACTTCAGCTCCTGTTCTGCTTTATTCAAAGTGGTGTGGAATGAAAATATTTTGATACGGAATCTGGGACTCATAAGCAAACGCCCAGTATTAAGTTTAGAATAACATTCCCCCTTTCTGAACACTATTAAGTGGCTCCCTTTTCATTTCAGTGGGGAATTAAAGGTTTCCAAAATGTTGTTTTCCAGCAAAAAGAAATGTCAGTCAGTAGTGAAATTTGCTTTTCAGGCTCTAATGTAAATCTTGCTCTCGGACTAGAGAAGTGACCTGAATCTTCCAGAAATTCCTGCTTTTTTTCTTTATTAACACCTTCCAGTCATGTGAATTTTCATTTGTACTTGAAATATATTACTAAACATTTGCAGTTCTCTACTTCATGATTAACAAACTGATCATGAAACCTAAAGGGAGATAAACCAGTCAGAAAGACTGACATTTGCAAGATAAAAGCAGTTTAACATGAGTTAAATATGAACTATTAAGCAGTAAGATTTTTGAGACTTCCAAAATCTTCTGGTGTTTAAAATTTAAAGCCATAACAGAGAAGAATAATTAATAAGAGGAATAAAAGTGGCATCTTGATGCATGTGAGAAGAGTGGGTATAACTATGCATACAAAAAACTGGTCTTGAAGAAAGATGATAGAACATGAATAAAATGAGAAAAATTATGTGAGATAGAGCTAAGAGAGGCAGACAAAAAGATGTTAAAAAGGAGGACAGTGGAAGAAAAGGTAAATTGACATAATTTCCTGCTCAGCACTTCAATTCTTTTCCTTTAGCTCACGGCAGCACCATAAAATCAGCATTTTCTCTCTTACAGCCCTCCTAGCAAAGTTCCTGGTTGTTTGGATTCGCTGCTGAGTTGACAGAGGGATTTTGTCAGTAATTTGTTTTGGTTGCTCACTGCTTGCCAGTCAGTTGTGATGTGTATTCACACAGAACATATTTGTTTGCCTGCTGAGTGGGAGGAACAGAGAGGGGCACCAGAGTGGTGTGGACACGCTGACCTGCCCTGGGAGCCTCCCGGGGCTGCTGTGACGTGGGGGACTCTGTGCTCTCCTCACAGTGTGAAACCCCCACGGGCACACACAAATGTCACCTCTGCCCCTGGTATCAGCACTGCCCTCCCAGGAAGGCTCTGAGGAACGTGTGAGTGCTGAGAGCTGAGCTGGTGGGTTATAACACGACACTGGGAGACACAAAAACCTCAATTCTTTCTTTTTTCTCCCAACCATCTCTCACTCCTTAAGTCACTTGGCTTCACTAAAAACCTGCCAAGGCTCTGGCTTCTTCTTCTCTGCCAAAGTTATTTAAAAGTGATAATTATAATGAGGTGACACCTATATTATTTATGTTTTTGACCCAATAATGACCACACAAGGCCTGCAATGCAGACCTTTCTCACCCAATTTCAGAAAACCACCAAAACCCATGAAGAAGAAGGAAGAAGAAGGTCAATAAGAAGGACTTTGAAAACGTCCAAAATCCTCCATTTTGAGTCACGTGTAACTATATACTAAAAGTATAAACTGTGAACTATATACTAAAATCTTAAATGTAAATTATATACTGAAATCTTCAATGTAAAATATATACGAAAATCTTAAATATGTAAATGTAAATAAAATGTAAACTATATACTAAAATCTTAAATCTATGTTTTTCACATTTTGAGGTCACACAATTCTATTCAAAGCACTCACCCACAACCCCTGTGCAATCATTGAATCTCTGGAGCCTTTCCCAAGGCCTCAAGTCAAACGTGGTGCTTGCCTGAGGGTCAGCACCTTTTAACACAGAAAACCTGAAATTTTCAGCCTCCAGGATGCCAACAAAAACCCACTGTACCTCCAAGGAAAATAGTCCAAAATAAACAGGCCTTCCCAAACAGATTCAGTCTCAGCAAGGATTTTTGTCTGCTGCTCTGAAAATGCAAAAGTAATAAAAGCTGGATGTCTGGGGGGTGATGTGCTTGAACAAATGAACAAAATGCATATTACAGGCATATGGCTGTTTCTCTGCCCTCCGTGGGTCACTTTTCAGTGATCCCTTGCCTTGCCCGGCCTCTGGCAGCAGTCGGCAGGGCCAGCTGGACAGATCTGCAGAAACCCACTCAGTGGGCTTTCTGGCTTGCAAGCACTAGATGTAAATTAGCAGCGATGGCGATGGAAGGAAAAGGAAGGCTCTCTTCTGAGGTGCAACAGGAGATGTTTATTACCTGTCTTCACCTCATAGATGGTGGGTGAGAGAGAGAGAGAGACCTCGCCCAGGCCCCCCTTAAGAGGACAGGTACCAGGGGGCGTGTACAAAAACCTTACACCAATAGGGGGATAGAAAGGGAGGAGTTGGGGGGTAGATTGACACACAAAAGGGCCAATCTCTGGAGGGGGGGGGGAGGGGATTCCCAGAACCTGTTCCAATCAGAAGCCCGGTCTCCCCGAGATTTCCAGAAGGGGGAGAGGCTTTTCCTGGATGACTGGCAGGCTCCAGGGGAAGGGACAAACATGGATAAATAGGGGGGTTTGGAATAGACCATTTTCCCCACATAAATAACAATTATATAAACCCAAAACTTGTGAGCACAGCTCACGCACCACTACACAGGCATCCGTGTGTGTGTGTGAATGGTTCTCTTTCTACAGCAAGAGCAAGGGTGCCAAATTCTGATTTTGGGGGCACGTTATCAGCACGAGGACAATTACAATGTTCATCCACGTTCACTGAGTGGATACCATGGAAAATTGTGCCTACACTCAGCAGTTAGTAAATACATTAGACTAGAATTTAGTAAATACATTAGACTAAAATGTAGTAAATACATTAAACTAGAATTTAGTAAATACATTAGATTAAATTTAGTAAATTCAGTAGATTAGAATTCAGTAAATACATTTTATTAGAAGTTAGTGAAGCCATTTTCCTTCAGGCTGGAATTGAACACTGTCATTTGACTTTTTCTCCTGTAGTTTTTTGGAGTCCTCTAACACCTGTTCTGTGTGGCAGGACAGGCAACAAACTCTGTTTTCCCTGGACACATCTGGGTTCCTAAAGCAGCCTGGCTCCCTTGGTTTTCAGTCATTGATAACATTTGCATCTGCTGTACCTGATTGTCTCTGATCATTTCCTCTGGTGCTGGTGGTTTACCTTTTCCTTTTGAATTTCTGCAGATGTTTGCTGATTATATGCAAACTGCAGCTGCCTTTTAAACAAGCTACAAATTTGTTCCAAAATGCACTGGACATCAGAGAATTTCACAAGCAGCAGGTTTTCCAGATGATGAAGAGACAGAAAGCTAAGAAAAACTAATTTATTTTTTGTAGGAGGTAGAAGGGCTCTGTTCCTCTGGGCCTTTATTCCTGTGCATGCCACTTTGCAAATGAAACTCACCACATGGACTGCATGAGGAAAAGCACCATGAATACTAAGTCAGCCCTGAGTTGCACAGGAATATAAAATGCATTGGTTCTAGTTAAAATCGATTTTTGCCTTGGAAGTCAGTATTGGATTCACTTTCTGTCTCTCTCCCCAAAACACTTTGGGCAGATGGAAAATACCACTGTAACTGCTGTATAGTGAAGTGGTAAATAAACAACCAAGCAGCCCAGAAACCGTGTTGGGAGTGTCAGGGAAACTCATTCTCATTGTTTCTCTGCAAAAGGGGTAAAGCCTCTGGAATGAATTCAGAGAGTTCTTCTGTGTTGATCCAAAAAATGAGCAATTCCTCCTCCCCTCCCTCCACTGCTGGAGCAGAGCAGATTCCAGAACTTTAGAGTCTTTAGAACTATGGAATTATCAAAAGAAAAGACAAGAAATGGAACGTGAGCCAATCCATTTATGTTCTGAGCAGAATTTTAAAAACATTTTTCATTTTCCTCTTAAAAAAAAAAAACAACCCAATGTCACAAAGGGTTACATGAAATTATAGAAACAAGGTTTTGTACACTGTAGTAATAAACAGAGCAGCTGTGAGATTCTTCATGCTTCTCTTTGAATCAAGGTAAAATAAATGACTGATCTGAGGGTTTTTTAGTAATTACTGAGTTTAAGTAAAAATATTGATGAGTGTTGATGATTGCTGTGCAGCCACAGGAGGACTCAGTGGATATTCAGAGGTGGCAAAACCTTCATCAAGAGATGCTAAATCATGGAATGGTTAAAGGTGGGAAAGCCCTGTAGGGTCTTGGAGCCAGCTGTTACCTCAGCACAGCCAATGCCACCACTGACCTGTTCCTGAGCACCACATCTGAACATTCCTGACCAATTCCAGGGATGGAGACTCCTCCAGTGCCCTGTGCCAACCTGGTCATCCCTTCCAGGGCAGAAACCTTTCCTGGGATCCAACCCCATCCAGTCTGCATTGAGACATCTTGCCCAGGCTGGTTTAGGTGAGAAAAAATGTTCCCAAAGCTCCTCAGGGGTCTGAGAGGTTCCTGTGAGATCACAGAGGGGTTTGTGCAGGCAGGAAGGAGGAGAGGTTTGTTCTGGTGTTGTCAATTTAGACTACACTCTGTTAATGACAATGTCTGGCAAAAATTTCCTGCAAAGCTCCTTAGATCTGAGTTGTGAAATATGAGCAAAGAACTAAAAACAATCATAAGGCATTGGAAGTGAGGGGGGAAAAAGAACCTACAAGATGTGAACTGACGGAGAGCTGTGGACACAACTCTGCCACAAAGCCTGGAAAGAACATTCTCCAGCCCAAGGAATCTCCTGCTGCTGTCAGGAGCTGCAGCTGAGAGCCCCCTGTGTGTGCCAGGGTGACACTGGTGTGCATTAACACAGCAGGAGCTGTGCTGGCAAGGAATTCAGTGTTTTAAGAGGGTGTTGCTTCTCCACCTTCCAGCTGCTTTCCTCTTTCGCTGTGGGTGTTGCAGGACTGCACAACCTGGTTTAAAGCATGGTAAAAGTCATTATCTTTCTATTGTAATTCCTGTTTTCTTTTGTATTCTTTGTGAGGCTTCTGCAAATCCGTCCCCTGCTTCGCTGCAGCACTGCAAAAATCACTGATATGTGTCTTTAAAGATTAACTCATATTTTCTTGAATTTGCATGCAAATACTGATGAACTGAGGAACTCCTCTGCTCAGTGTTGTACATCTGCACTACTACAGGCGTTTCTGCATTATGTCACACCACACTTCCACCGTCATCTGCATTTCCCTTATTATCTAATCAAGCTGCAGTTAATAACTATAACAAACCCCTCGTGTCCCTGCCTTCAGTGTTCTCCTCATCCTTTATGTGAAATGCCACATTTTGCATATCTACTCCAAACTCTCCCATAGTTGAATTCTGAACCTCAGAGCTTTATAGTGTATAAAATGTCACTCTTCAGGCTTGAATACATTCTGATAAAATACAGAGATTTCTTTTCCCAACTCCCCAAAATACATCCTTTTCTCCCAAAAAGCTCCGAAGTTTTCTGTAAATTATTCCTTTTGTGGTCACACATACCCTTTCAACACACAGAGAAACACTTGTTCAAACTAAGAATTAGCTGTCTGCTATTCTCTTCTCCCCCTGGATCTCAGACCCGTGCACACAAACCCCACAGTCCTCTACACTTTTTTGAAATGGAACTGATTTTTCCTCTATTTTGACGTGAGATACAACAGGAGAATAATGCCTCTGAGAAAGCTGGGTGAAACTGCTTTTAAAGGATTTGCTTTCTCAAGACTGGATTTGCAGTTGGTGGATTTGTATTTTTTTTCAAAATTGCTGGCACAGAAATGATCAGTTCACTTTGCCTAGTTGAGCATGGTGAATATTGTCTCTTGGATAATTCTCCCGGGAAAAGATACAGGCGTAATGAGACTTATTCATGTACATAAAGTATATGCAGTTAATATGGAGCCACAATTACCAGAAATTAAATTCTAAATGCTCCTGTAATAAAAGCACATCTATGAAAGCCTCAGAAAAGGCAGAAAGAGACCTCATAAAGGATAGGACAGTCATCTAATAATGGGAATAAAGGCAAGCGGTTGGAATTGGGATGATCATAAAGCAATACTTGCACGGCTCTGCCTCACTCCATTCCTGCATCCAGATATTGTGTCTGTCACTGCAGCACCTGAGCACCCCAAACATCTTCTGGGACACTTGCAGAGCCTACTAAACTCCCATGGAAAATAAATTCATAAACTACAGCTAAGCTGAGAGTCTAAAGAGCAGTTTTTAAAGCAAATGAAAATCTGTGAGAAGCTTTGCTGTTCAGCCCTTTCTCAGCCTATGAATTTACTTTTCATTTTTTCACTTATCCCTTTTACACAAACATGTTTAAAACACCCTTCCTTTCCAGAATAAAAGAGAAAATTTGTCCTCCATATTCCAGTTTTGAGTCTGAGAATCCCTCAACCTGGGACAAGACACCAGATGTTTCACATTTGGGGACATCACTGTTCTTACCCCACTTGCATTTAGGAAGTCATAAATATAAGGCAGAGAACACTGACTTCAATCCTTTATGTATATGGCTAAATATGAAGTGGAATTATTATCAGACTTTGTGCATGCAGCACTAGTCTGGACCTAATGAGTTTTTACCTGTTTAATTAATCACAGTCTTGTACACCCTAATGCTATCAGCACAGACCATAGAGAGGGTCTCCAAACTCCTCTCAGGTATTAAACAGAGACTGCCATAAATTTGGATCCATCCTGCAAGAGTTTCACTCTGCTGACAGGATTCAGATCTCTCTGAGTTCAGAACTGAAGGCACCCCAACAACCACACCCCTCATCAGAGGGCAGAGCTTATCATCACCATCATCATCCTCATCCTCACCCCACGG
The DNA here is from genome assembly GCA_910950805.1 of Acrocephalus scirpaceus scirpaceus. NCBI lineage: Eukaryota > Metazoa > Chordata > Aves > Passeriformes > Sylviidae > Acrocephalus > Acrocephalus scirpaceus. The sequence goes on along the minus strand of OU383776.1, from coordinate 81,167,886 downwards.
TGACACCCACTCTGACGAGCTCTGGTGCAGAGGGAGAGGCAGGAAAGTGTCTGAAAAACTTTCCACTTGAAAGGGCAGCACGTGGGATTAAACATCAGATTGATCATTGTTCTTTCAGAGGCAGCCTGGAGAAGCCAGATAACTCCAAAACTTTGTCACTTATCTTTCTCCAATTTGTTTTTATTTTGTCACTGTTTATTGTTTCTTACCATTATGGGAAGCCTGAGATCACTGCACCATCTTCACAACAGAAAGCATTAAAATGAGTGTTTTACCTTGAAAGTTCACTGTGTCACCACTGGGACTACTGTTTCACTGCTAAGGGATGCACTTTAAGGCGATAATAAACACCAAACAGTACAAATGTTTCCTTAATCTAGAACATTTTAAAAAATATTTAGGAAATGTTTTAACAAAGGATTCCAGTTCTACCTTCCCCTGGCTGAACCCAAATCCAGAAGTGATTATCATAATCGTAATTTGACACTTCCATCATTTATTAATGTTGAAAGAATAAAGATGGAGGGAAAACCCACACATTTTTCATGTGTCCGTGTGTGTTTATCTCTTAACATGTAATACTAGAGCATTACAAGGTTGTGTATTGAGTTCAGATGTTTGAACTTGACTTCAATCAAGCTATAATTGGGGCAAAACATCCTTTTCCAAGTCATTTGCTGTGTCCTAGAAGTGATAAATTATGGAAGGATGGGAAAGCAGAACAAAGACAGGAAGGGTTCAGAAGAAACTGCCAGCCACCAGTTCCTACACATTTCCATCAGAGCAGCTCATGTAGTGCTGATATGGAATTCAGAGCTAAATCTCAGATTTAAAGGAGGTCACACACCCCATGACAGATTTCTTGTAGAACAATCTTGATAATTTATTCATCAAGATGGTATCAGCTAGGATATGGCAGTGGGGAAGGGAAGCAGAAACAGGGCAGGATGAGGAAAGATGTGGGAGAATCAGAATATGCTGTACAGTTGTCAGAACAGGAGGAGAACACTGCTAATGAAACAAAATTAAAAATGAGAATTAAAAGCAGATAAAATAATACAGTAAAGGAACATAATAACATAACACCTGGTCTGTATAGTAATTATATTGTCAAAAAACAGGAGTGGAAGCAAAAAGCACTGCAGTTGGAAAAATAATACAAAAAATAAAGAAAAAAGTGAACTATAAAACTGTGATTGAAGGGTGCACAGCAATAAGCACAAAATTATGGAGACCATAACATCCATTTAGGACAAAAGCACTTGAGAAAATCTTCAGTAATCCAGAGGCAGGGAAAGGAAAAATGTCATGTCATTTACATAAAAGTGTTGAATGAAATATCAAGTCAGAGGAATATGCAGTAAAAATATATTTGCAGGAGCTAAACAAAGATGAAGAATGAAGAAAAATAATGAGTTTTGTATAAATAAGGGATAAATGAATAGAATTCTATTAAAAAACAGGAAAGTGAACAGTGCCTCAGAAATCAACAGAAATAAACTACAGTGTATTGTTAGCAGAGAGAAAACTCTTAGGGTCACAAAGAATTAAGGAGCTACTAAAAATTAAATATGGTACCACTGTCTGTGGAAACAACAAATTAATTGCAGACAACAATTTAATTGCATCAAAAGTGATGGCATTGTAGCTGTGTTGTACTTCATCTCCCAGTTAGTAAATTGAGTAAAATAAATTACTAACATAAAGTCCTGTGGTTCTCAAGAACAACTCCCTTGCTCACCTTCAGTTAGTCAAAAAACAAGTTCAGCTCCCGGGTAGGGTTAAGGTGAGTATGGGGAGCCAGGATTGCACAGCTTCTTTCATAGAGAAATTGCATCAGAAGTGCTTAAATGTGACTGTTACCTGCTCAAGGTCTGTGTAAAAATAATCTGTTAAATGTCTGTTAAATACAGATTGGAAAAAAAAAAAGGATATAAGTTTGAAAGAAATCTTTCAGGGGTTTTGTTGGCTTTTTTTTTTTTTTTTTTTTTTTTTGTACAGAAATTGACCACTTACAACAAAGACTCAAACATTTTTAAGTCCCAAGACTCTGGAAATTGATTCTGTTTCTGTCTGGGTGGATTTCAACAGCCATCAAGAGAAGACAGAAACTAATTCAGCTCTAGTTCTTCATGTCTCTCTTACAGGTCTGTCCTCTGGGCTGTGTCTGAATTCATCACACTTGACTGGAGGGTCTGGGAAGCAACAAATGAGGAACTTTAGTTCTGGCATAAATGTTGGAAACCTTTGTGCTGTTACATACCCACATCAAGCACTGCAAAACCTCTCCTCCATCGTGGGCACTCGAATTAGAAAGGTGCTTAATTGAGTTAGCAGGCAGAACCCAAGGCTGAGGGAAGGAGGAAAGGTCAGAGCTCTGTCAGCCTCGCTGGTGCCCCAGGTTGTCACCTGAAGTGGCAGCACATGCCTTTCCTCCTGGCAGGGAATACAAAATCCTTCAGTTCTACTTACAAAAAATGTTGGTGTTAAAATTATCAAGAAAAATAATAGATTCAAATGAAAACTTTTTGACAGAAGACCAGCAAGGGAAGCTTTCCTTAACACATGCAAGCAAACTCTTCATTAGCCAAAATGTGGCCTGATGTAGTTCTGTTTTCCTAAAATTAGCCTGCTGCTTAGCACCACATCCAAAGGTAAAACTCTGTCATGCACCTCTAGGGATGCACGGCAGGGAAAGAGGTCGTGACTCCTCAGCAGAGGATGCCAGCAGGGAAACCCTGCTTTACACAGAGGTGCAATCAATCCTGAGCAGGATTTTAAGAACCTCTGCAGAAAGGAATTCCTCTCTGTATTTTCCCTTGCACAGCTGTCCATGCCTGAGCTTGGCACATCCTTTTATCCTCCCCACAGCCCCAGGTGCCCTGGGTGAGCAGGGTTGTGCTGCAGGTCACCCGGGGTAAAGGGACAGCACCACACACCACAACAATCAGAACTCCTCATTTGATCAGGGGATAAATCCCCTTCAGGAGGAGGCAGAGGCTACAGCAGCGTCTCTCCTCGCTGCCTGCTTGTATTTTGCAGTGGTATTAGAAGAAAACATGAAAGAAACAAAGACACTTCTTAGCTGCAGGGATTAGGGCGGTGTAATTGCTCAAGAGAGGCTCCTCAGAGACTGGTGGAGTCAGTGATCTAAATCACTCAGCACATTCGAAATTCCTGGGGAATTCCAGCCCAGGTGCTTCCACACTTCTTGTCATTTGAAGGTTTGTACTGATAATGGGAGGCACTGTAAAGTCGGAGATGAGAGATGAAATCAAAACCTCTGTAAGAAATCAAAACGTTTAAGCCCTACTCTTTCTAAGAGACACACCTGAGTATTCTGAAATAAAATTAACACATAACAAGACACCATCCATCTCTCTGGACAATGGGCAAGACGGGCAGCTCTGTATAGATAGCAGGTTTTGAGTCTGAGACTTGTGAATTTGACCAGTAGAGCAGAAATGCACAAACTCAACATGAGTTTGGGGATCCTGACAGCTGTGATAGTTCACCCTGCTGCCTGCTAACCCCAAAGTGTTCCTGTGCTGGGGAGAAAGAGGAGCAGGGACAGACTGCAGGCAGCAGGTGCCAGGGATTGTGTGGGTAGGGAAAGGAGAGATGCCTGAGCTTGGATTGTTATTAAATTTGCTAATCCATGTTCTGCTTCTCCCACAGCACCGAGGCCAGCTTTGCTGCAGAAGCGATCAGGTGCCAAAGTCCTGGCCAAGAAAACAGCAGGAATATAAACAGGGAGAAGTTTATATAATAAACAGGCTCTCTCACTGTTTATATGTATAAATAATTATATATAAAAACAAGGAGAGACCAGGCTGCTGGGTGGCTGAACTTCAATCCAGTTAAACCTCTGGGATGCTGGAATTTCTGATGGAGTGCAATAGCCTGTCTGAATGTGGTGGGTCAGCTATCTGGACAGTCCTCTGCTCCACCCAGCAGGTGAGGACTGTGCTGCCCTCCCAAGCTCCCACGGTTTCCTGTCTTGGTGCAAAGAAAATGAAAGCACATCAGGGAATGAGCTCCTTGAGTTCTCCTGCAAATACCAGCAATCATGCATTCTGAACAAAGCAAAAAAATCCTCCCTGTTTCTGTGCAATCTGATTTTTCAGTTAAAAAATTCCTCCCCTAGAAACAACCCCGGAAATCCATAACTGAATCTGTGAAATCTGTGTTTTCTGTTGGCAAATTGCTTTCCCAGGAACAGGTTCATGGAAGTCTCTCTTTCAGTTCCATTTCCCAAGCTGGGGCACAGTGGGAAGTTGTGACTAAGGAGAACTGCACCCATGGATTCACTCAGACATTTTGTCTGCATAAAGGACCTAAAATATACTTGGATTAGGGTTTTTTTTCTAAAATTGAAAAATATTTCATTTGCACTGAAACCAATCATCCTAAATAGCAGTGCAAATCAGTCATCCTGAATAACAGTGCAAAATAAGCTTATTTACTATTACATTAAGCAACAATTTTGCACCTTGTTGAGTAGGACTCCAGTTTTCATTTTTCCCTGACAGGTTGAAATTATTTTCTGGGTTGATAGACAAGAACTCACAAGAAGCCCTGTAATTTAATTCATCTTTTATGGTTCTCCATAAAATATCCAAAACATGCATGTTGCTCTAACCTTGCAATAACTCACAACTCCAGGTGTATTAGGTCTCCAACATTCCCCTAAAATAATAATGACCAATGGGAAGAAAATACACTTTGGCTTCAAAATCAAAATGTTTGAAGATTCCTCAAAAGAATCCAAGATTCCCCAGGCTTCTCAACATTTAGGCCACCTGAAATCTTTTTTTAGGTTTTCAAAATAATCAAACTGCAAGCCAAGGAAGTGACTTTCTCTGTACCTTTCATCCACTTTCATCTACAGTTTTACAATACCTTCTCTGCTTCTTTATTGTAACCACGAATGGATCTGTGCAGATCTCCACTTGGAGTTGGCTCATACAGAAAGAGGTTTTATTGAATTAACGAGATTATGGGGCTTTGGTGTGGAATACTTGTGGTAATTAGACTTAATACAAGAATTCTCCCAGCTGATCAGAGGTGTGAAAGGCATCTTATAATTAAGACCTACATAACTGGCAGGACTTTTTAGCTGCTCACTCAGACATCCACAGACATCCAGCAGATCATGTTGGCTCTCCAGCAGCCTGGTGGTGAACACCTTGTTGCAAGAAGAAGAGAGAGAAATAACCTGCATTTCTTATCAAGAAAAATATCATTCCAAACTTTTTTTTTTTTTTTTTCCTTATCACCCAATTTAGCAAACAAAGAGAATTTACCCAGGTAACAATTTCGGTCTCACCACCAAAGAGTCTCATCAGTAAATCCAGAGGACAGCAGGCACTTAATTGCTGACAAATCCTTGCTGATTTTTAACTGGGATCTGTATGAAGCCTTATCAATTTGGCTATTGATGAGCTGCTGTTGGATCTGTATCCTGAAGGGTTGAACACGCAGAGCTCCACGAGCTGGGCAGCAACGAGCTGTCACTTGCTAGTGATACCAATTGTCATTTATTGCATTAATGTCACTGCAGGACTGGTGCCTCTCCCCTTGCAGGTCAATACTGAAGTTTGGGGAAGAAACTTGGGGTTGCCCAATTAATTAGGTGAAAAGAGGAACATGATTATGGGTGCCTAAAATGCATTGATTACTTTATGTGCCATCAGTCACTTCTGTGCTGGTTTTTGAGACTGCATGGGCTAGCTTGAGTAGTGTGAAACCAAATATTTAAACTCTTCCACCAATATTTATAGACAAAATGTCTTTTTTTTTCATAATATTGATTCATTTTCACATGTAGGATAAGTATCCCCAAAGCATAAAATTCCCAGATCTGTGTTCAGCTGTGGAGGTATCAAAATAGAAAAGCTTTTCTTAGATCTCCAGTTGCTACTGACAGTGAGTCCTTTCAGCTTCAGGGGAGGGTACAGACAGGAGCTCCAAAATAAGCTTTGAGTTCCCTCCTCACCGAGATCTGTGACTTTTAGAGCAAGGTGAGAGTTCTGCTCAGTAGACTGTAACTTTGGCTTGTGAGATACAGAGATGCAAGCTGTGTTATGAGGCATCTAGTTAACAAAAAACCATCTCAAATGACAATGACAGTTACCCAGAAAAGGCAAATCATGCTCATTTATGCTGGAATAGGTAGATTAAAATGCCCCCAAATTCTATTTATTTTAACAAAGAAACAAGTATTTGGAATTAAAAAAAAACCAACAAAACAAAACTAAGCAACCTTCAAAAAACTCCAACCAATCAACTAAAAAAAAACCTCCAACCAAAAAAAGCAAATCCAATAAATCTGTCTCTTTGGCTTCCTTTCGAACACAATAATAGCTATTTTTTCACAGAGGTATAGTGTTTACTAAGAAATCTGCTCCTAGGGTAACCTATTATTACTTCAGCAGTCTCCAGGCTCCAAAAGGAATGAAAATAGTTTCAAAAATGCAAGGCATCCCTGGAATGGAGGAATGGATGATGAATTTGTGCCACTCACAGCACCTTGGTGGCTGTTTGCTTTTCATCAGCAGCTGAAGAGGCTCAGCAGCCACTTGGAAGCAGGGCCAGGCTGAGGCAAGAGAGGCAAACCTGGGAGTGGGGAACATCTATTATTCATCTGCAGTAATTTGTGGCCTGGCAAGAGCTGATGAATCCAATCTTGAGAGTATTTTACGGCGAGTTAAGGGAATCTACAAGGGAAAACTGGTAAAAATATTCGTTCCTGTTGTAGAAATAAGCCAAAGTCCTCACTGGAAATCCACCCTGTCTGATAACCTGAGTTCAACAGGCAGCGGTCAGCATCTCCCTAAAAGCTGGGAAATGGAATGTTGAAGTCATGGCAAAGGTCAGGTTGTGCAGGAGAAGCAGCAGAAGAAATGAAGGGCAGAGGCTCTGATTCACTGCAGGGTCTGGAGCACCCTCATGATGCCTTCAGTTTTATCTTTCCTGTATTTCAGGCTCTGTGCTGCCCAGGGTGCAGCTCTGAGCTCACAGTCAGGGTCACTCAGCTCTCTGCACACAGCAGGGACACAAAACAAATCCTTGCCCTGCTGCACACCAAGGACAACTTTCAGCCCAACAGCACAAACAAGGGTGGCTGGAGGGAGGAACAAGAAGGATGGGAGCTCACAGCCTGGAGCTGGGGTTGGACAATTCAACCCGAATGTGCAAATGGACCAAAACTTATCAAAGTGTGAGACCTTGTGACCATTTTGTGTCCATTTTGTGACCATTTTGTGTCCACCCTGTGTGTAGGCCTGCCCAGGCCCTGTCCTGCCCAAGGTGTCCCCTAAAGGCCTTTCAATAAATCCCCACTTTATTCTCCAGCTCTGCCCAGTCTCTGTTCCAGCTCAGCCTTCCCAAGGCATCACTGAAAGTTCTTCCACAGTCCCAAAAAATGGGAGGGGACAGCACAGGTAAGGTGTGGGGCAAGAAAACAAAGAATGCTCAGTAACAAGAGAACAAAAACTGCATGGTTAAAGAGAAGGAGGAACAAGGACTATTCAGTCAATGCAGAAAAGGTCTGACACAATTCCCAGCTCACCCCAGCACAGCAAAGTCATATTTATTGGGGCAGACTGAGAACAACACCACACAAGCTGCTGTTGTGACTTGAAATGGCCTAAATCTCTTTGAACTGCAATGGATCCTTGGGATCACGGCTTGGACAATCCCAGCATTTCAGCTGAGCAGCATCTCCAGCACAGAAGCTGAACCTTGTCCCATCAACAGCACAAATGCAGCCAATGCAGCCACTGCATCTGTTTCTGGCTTTGTGCCTGCATCCTAAAAATCTGGCTACCAAAGGAAGTTTTTTCCTAAAAATGGAATTTGTGTGCTGGTTAATGCACTTGGGAACAGGCAGAATTTCTGCTTCATCCAGCGAAGCAGAAAGGAGAAAGCCAATCTCAATTTTCTCTTTCTTTTCTGTGTCATAAGGCTAAAAATAGCACAAATACTGTTCATAATAAAAATCTGCATTTATTGATTTTGAGAGTGGTGTGATGGTAACTAAATTTAAAAGTTTTGTTCATAAGTACTGACTTGTCAAATAAGAGGACAAATCTTTTTAAAGAAGAAATTAATCACTCTCATAATTGTAAAGTCTAATAAAAACTAATTTCACTGTTACTCCAACTCCTTATTACGAAGCTACAATTTATGCTACATTATAAATCCTCCTAAAGGTAATAAATTTGATGCTGAAAAAAATTAATACAAAATCTAATCATATTTAATTTGATTGAATTAGAATGGATTTTTTTTTCCCTCTGTAATCTCGTTTAATTCCAAACATTTGTAAAACACCACAGTTATTAACAAGGCCTAAAAACCCCACATCTAAAGTTATAGACTTGAGTAAATGTCTACCTTCCTCTCCACCACAGGAGATGAGAATGGAAATCTTGTGTTCTGGGCCAAATTCTGCCACAGGCAGCCACTTTCTCCGCTCTGTTTACCTCAGTCTGTGTTCTTGGGATCCACAGTTTTAAAGGCAGACAAGAAATGGGGGACAGGGAGCGCAGAGTATTTCTACAAGTCACTATTTCTCTGAAAACATACAGGAATCTCACTGCTATCTCTCTGCAAATGAAAAAGAATCTCACTGCTTATCTCATCACATTTACCCTGAAAAAATTCCTGATTTGAAGGAGGGAAACTTTTCCTTTTCAGGAAAGGAGCTTTGTTGTGGCGTGAGCTGGGCCAGGTGTCCCACCCATTGCTGATATCCCTAAACCCAATTTATGTGGAATGGGACAGTCACGCTCTGCACTGCCCAGCTAAGGGGTTAAATCTTCCACCTGAGGGAGGAAATCTGCTTTGAACCAGCTCCTCTTGTGTGTTTTTCACAGGGTGTAATTTAAGCGAGCTGAAAACCCCAGGTACTCGAACAAAACGCTTTCAAATAGGACGAACCTTTTCAATGCTGTTTTTCCTCTCTTTTCCAAGGCTGTTTTTTCTCTCTTTTCCAAGACTGTTTTTCCTCCTTTTTTCCCACAGAGCTGGCTCTGTGGGCTCTCTGATGGTTATTCTGCACACAGGTTCCTCTGAATGGATGTGATGCTCCCTTCTCGAGGCGCTTTGTTAATGGTGCCTCCGCTCCCTCGAGGGGAGGAACCCCGCCAGGGACAGGAACTTTCCTGGTGCCAAAACTTCCTGCACGGGTCCCAGCACTGGGATGAGATGGCACCAATTATTTCTCCCTGTTGTTGACCTCCAGGCAGCTTTTCCAGCCCCCAATTCCTCTTCCCTCTGCAGGTCTGGGGGTTTGGTTTGCTTTGAATGAAATTTGGGTGATGCATCTGGGACATCTCCAAGACTGGGTGAAGCATCTTGGACAGAACTCTCTGAGCAAAGCTCTCCTTTCCCTGCCTTTCTTCCCATCTTTGTGTGCTGCAGAACTGGCTTTAAAACATCCCCACAAACCAGGGATTGAAAGAAAGGAAAATTTCATTCTGAGAAAGAACAGCCACCACTTACACGCTTCGTATAAAAACGAGTTCCACACAGACAATATTTAGGCAGATTTCTAAAATTAACACCTTAGGCTTTCTTAAAGATTGATTCACTCCAGTGACTCAGTATATCATGGTTTTCGCTTGATTTTTTTCTGTGCTGTGAAATAAGCTTGGTTTATGTAGCAAAAACATTATGATTTCACATTTAGCGGCATAGAAATTGCCTTCTGTTCAAATTCCTGCTTTTCTGTAAGATTCCAATACCTTCCAGTGAGCAGCAGTTTATTATCAGAACAGAAAAATGCGTTCTGTGAGCAAACTGAGCCTTGCCACCACGAGCTGGGATGAGTTTGTATTGACAAGATGTCAGAACCCAAAGAAATTTTAGGTTTGCATTTGGTGTTTACTAAATCAAACTGTGGCAATCAGCTGAGATCATATCTAAATGATTTTACACAGTTCTGTTCAGTGGTTATTAGAATTTTGTAACTTGAATTTACATGTGAGCAACCTCCAGGAAACCAAAGTCTTTATGTCCTTGCACAAAGAAACCTCAATACCATTGCTCAAGGTAGTTTTTGTTGTGTATACAAAATTAAATTCTGAATGTGTTAACAAGGTTATATCACATGTTGATTGAGTTTATTGGCAAAATGGAAAAAATCCAGTTTATATTTACTTTGGGTTAGAATGGAATTCAACATCAGTTTTGCACTTTGAAAAAATGGATGAAAATCTGAGAGAAAACTCAAAATCTTAATAATGTGGAACTAGTAAAAAGTTTCTATATTAATATTCAAGAGATAATTCAACTATATTCAAATAATCACAAAAGAAAATAAAAGCACACAGAAAGCTGGATGAACCAAAATACCTTCTGAAAAGCAAATATTTAAGCACTATCAACACTCAAATAAAAATATAAATATCTACAACATTTGCTTTAGCTTGATTTAGTTAGTTAAAAAACTGAGCATTCCTGTTTTCAGGGAATTGCTTTTTCTGTAAGGGACTTGGCTTTTTAGGAAAAGTTTTGAACAGTTCTATGCAAAAGATTGACAGTTGTGTCTATATATTTGTGATCACAACTATGGTGTATAAATATATATATATCTATATAAAATTGTGAATTCTGTCATATTTGAGTCAATTATGGAATTTTACTTAACCTATATAATTAAAAAATAGCTCCATCCTGAGGTTCCTCTCTTTGGATGGCATTTCTATATTTACATTTAACATTTCTATATTTACGATCTACCATTATTTCAGTTTTGAGAATGGCCTCCAAACATTCTGCTTCACTGCTATGAATGAAAAGAAAAACCCCTAAACCATATCAGCTGACAAATGCTCAAAAGAAAGTTTGCTTTTTGTAATCTTTAAGACAAAAGGCAAAATTCCAATGGCGTTTTCCAGCAACACAAACCCATTTCAGACATTGGGAATCCTACCAGAAAACATGGATTGTATCTTCCTGCCTATTAAAAATAACATCCTATTTCCACAGACTTCAGAAGCAGCAGCATGATTTATTACAAGGGAAGCTAAATATAAAGCTTGTGCTGAACTCTATTCATTAAAACTGCATTCTGGAAGTGAAGCCTTCAGAGGCTGGAGCTGTGCTTGGGAACCAGCAAGGAATGAGGGATCCAAACCTTGCAGAAATGTCCCTGCCCTGGTGCCTGCAGGTGCCAGAGCCAGCACTCCCCAGACATTTGCTCCTCTGCGTCACCACAGGATGATGAGCAGCTCCTTCAGCACCTTCCCACAGGGATATTTGAGCATCCAGACATTTAAAAACAGATGGGAAGGGGGAGAGGCAAAAGTCTTAGCGTGACCAAAATAGTGAATTTTTTTTTTTTTTCCTTAGGAGTTTCAAGAGTTCTGAACCTCTCCAGGTCTGACCTAACGGGCTTGAAATGATCCCCAGCACCAGGCTGGGAAATAAACACATTTTTGGGCTGCATATTGGAATGCACAGCGAGGGGCTGGGATGCTCTGAGGAGAAAAATCACAGCCTGAATGAGTTTGCGTTTGAGGTTTTATTTATTTTCCATGTAACCTTTACATATTACAAACTCTTCTGTAGGTGGCAAGCAGCTCGGTAAGATGTTTCTTTTACTTGAAAGAAAAAGCCTTAAACCAAATACCAGCAAAGTGAATTCTTTGATTTATTTGCAGGAATGCTCTAGCAGTATAGAATGCACTGCTTTTCCCAACTCATAGTCTTTCACAATATTTAAATGTTGTTTAAACAACAAGCAAATAAAAGGAGCATTTGATATGAAAGCAGCTACTGAACAGATAAACGTGATTCTGTAACTGAAGAATATTTTAACTCTTCTTTTTATTTGTCCATTTTCTCATCTGCACCACAATGGCATTGTGACCATCTTCAGTAGGGTGGGAATGGGAAAATGCAGCACAAGTGCATGAAAATTAAAATAATTGGCATGCTCATGCTCTCTCTGCCATTTCTAAATAAACCACATCCATTTCTGCTGTGTGCTGGCACTTATTTAGTGCTGAATATGCAGCTGCAATAGTGGCCATGCTAAAGTTCATCCTCTGGAGCACCCAAGCTTACTGATTGCACAGAGGTAAATGCAATAGTTCGACAAATCCCCCCCAAATTGCTGAAAAAGTCTACTCAGCAACTTCTGGACATTGTTTCAATGTCACTTATTTTGCAAAAAAAGGACCATAACAAGGGAATGTGTCTCACTGCTTCCTCCCAGCTCTAATGGCATTCTATTTAAAAAAAAAAAAAATTACATCAGCATCCATCTTTAAAGCATCAGTCCCTGGCTTGATCTTTAATTTGATTAGTTTGAAATCCCACAGGTTTAAACTGAATCCTGTACTTCTGCAAAAGCAAAGCGCTGCCTGATTGCTGTATTAAACACAGATGTGTTTAATTTGTGCTGACTTGCACAAAGATCCTGAAATCACGTTCTGTTTTCCTCCTTCAGAAATTAGTGTGATCTTTAAACAGCTGCTTTGTTGAGTCCACAGGTAGCTGCACTTTATTTGGAGAGGAATAATTCCTATATATAGCATCCATATGTTTCCTTCCTTTCAGAGGCTTGGTGGAAATTAGGTAAACAAACAAAAAATCCTACTGCAAACTGCAATGCATAGGGCAGGCTCTGTTTGTGTGGGGATGCCAGAAAGAATTTTGTGCAGACCACATCAGCTCCAACAGCAGCACGAAGGTGGGAACTGGGGTCAGAACTCTTTCCTTTTACTTGCTGTTGAAGCCAACAGCATTTGGCTGCCCTTAATTCCTGACACCTGGGGAAGAACCTGCAATACTGGGGCCTTCAGGTGGGAGTTCAGCTTTCCAAATCTCCCAGGTGAGCAGTGAAAATGTAGTAATGAATTGAAGTTAAGACTTTTACCCGATTGCCATCTGCATTACCAAAATAACAATAGCTCCCGGACTGTGAACAACAAGCATCTGAAGAAATGGGGTCAGGAATCTTATCATCCTGAGTTAGAGAGCACCTTCTCTATTTTTCTCAGCACACTGCCACACATGCTGCCAGATAGTATTTATTTCATTCTTACACAAGTACAAAAGAGGCTCCTATCAAATCCCTGCACTTCAAGTTTCAGCTCCTACAGCATTTGATTTCATTCCTTGCTTTATCTCTTTACAATTTTTGCTTGATTTGATTCTTATATTTGTGCCTTGTCAGAATACTATAAAAATCTCTTCAGTTTGTGATACGGGCAAAAAACACTTTGATGCCTCTGATGTTCAACCCCAGCTTAATTCGTAAGTGATAAGTTAGAATGTTTAATCTCAGTGCCCACACGCCACATCTCAGAACCAGATCACACTTTGGCAGGAGGGGCAGGCTCAGCTTAGCAGAGCCCTGGATTGACAGACTGCAATGGGTCTGGGAGATGCTCCTGGGGAAAGCTGATTCATCTGTTATCACGGGGGAAATATTCATGCTTCAGTTATCTCATATGGAAAACCAGCATTTTCAAATCAAAGGGTTCTTATGGGCAGCTATGAAATCAGATTTTTCTTGGAGTCACTGCTCTGTGTGAGAATCGTTTTTACCTGAGCCAGTGCTCTAAAGAACAGGGACTGTGTCCATCCAGCATTTCTGGGTCCCAGAGGTGTGAAAACAGAATATGGAGAGGTGGGTGCAGATTTCTGTGTAATTCTTGGTGTAATGAAATATACACAGCTTTAGTAATCAAATACATCCTCAACATCAGCACGTTTCACTGCAGACAAGCTCCTCAGTGTCTGTGTTGCCTTCTTTAGGAGGTCAAAAGAACAGAATTTCTTGAACTCCAGCTCTTCAGACAGATGGGTTCAAAGGCAGGACAGCTGAAATTACAAGATCTGGTCTGAGGGATCAAGGTAACCAGAAAGTGCCAATGTGAAATATCTTTAAAATTAAGAGAAATGTATTTTGATAGATTTTTTTTTCCTGTGTCTTTTCTACAAGGAATGAAGTTTTGTAATGGAAAAGGCATGGAAGTTCAGAAGAGAGCCCCCCCACCACAGCTGACAGCATTCCTGCTCAGTGGTACCTGGTGGTTTCCTCACTGTTCTGTGCTCCTGCCACTGCCAACCATGGGAAATGAGAGGTCCCCACACTCCCCGGTGTGGGACTGCCACCACTGAAGTTGCAGCAGCCTCAATTTGCTCTGATGTGCACTGGGGCTGGATTTGAGCAATATTTTACATTCCAGCTCTAACCTTTGCTCGAGTCCTGTGACACGTTCAGTGTCTCACTCTCCTTTGAGGAGACTGAATTGTATTCTCTTCTTTTTTTCTTATACCCTTTCCTTCTGCTTCCTGCTGGATGAAATCTCATGAATTTCTCCCTGAAAGCTGTTGAGGAATTGTGTCCAGCCACTGCAGAGCTTTCAGGGATTCTGTTCCAGCAGCTGCTCAGCTGGGTACAAAGGCACCCACAGATGGAATTTTTCACTGCTTCTCACACGAGCTCAGCTCTGTGGAAGGAGATGGAGAAAAGTTATTCCCATGGAAGGTGGAGCAGTGACTGGCTGGAAGAAGCTGCCTCTGTGGATAATGATCATCTCCAATAGTGCCTCACCATTCCTGGAGAGCACAGCTATCAATCCAGGCCTAATCTAGACAATGTATTTCTACCATAAAGTCCCCACATAGCAGGAAATGACAACTGCAAAAGCTGATTTATCCAAGCTGCTCTGCGAGCTCCTATTCCATGGCAGAACAGATAATATGCTGACAGACAGACAGCTTAAGGCTGAGCTCTCACTTGATCTCATTATGTGCCAACTGATGCAAGTTAGGAACCAAAGTAGTGAATTGTCATGTAGCAAACAAAACTTTTGTAACAGCTCGTAGGAATAGTTTCCAGATGAAGCCAAAACACTTTAATTATTTTGTTTTCTTGAAAAGTAGCTTAGACACTGACCTGTGCCACTACAGCTTCTCATGGAATAATTACAATAAAAGCTGCTCTAGCAGAGAAATATTTGAAAGAACAGCACTTTACCTGTTCTCATGTATGTTTAAATTGAAAGTAATTAGTGATTGATCAGAGCCAATTACATCTAGGTCAAAATGTTAAATACAGATGTAGCCATTTACCTGAGAAGTGGCTGGAGTGACATTTATTCCTGTTTGTTGTGCTAAAAACAAACAGGGTCTGACTCCATTCCCTCCCAGACAAACAGAGCAGGGCTGGGTTTTCCTGCAGTAATACCACAGCCTGTCAAGGCTGGGGGCTGATTCCACAGGAGCAGGGTTGTCTGACTTCATCCAGGAGACAGGCAGGTCTATCTGAGACTTGTAATCTGACAGAAGCACAGGGGTAGAAGAGATCTCTGTTTGAATAGTATGGGGGTTGCCTGCATTTTTAAGTTTCTCAATGTGATACAGTCCCCCACAAAAATGTTTGGGTTTAGATGAGCCCGTTCTGCAGGACTGAATTAACAAGAGCAAATAAAAAAAATAAGAAACCCTAATTAGTGTTAATCCTCAAAAATACATATAATATATTTACCATTTTATGTTTTTCTTGTCCATTTCATTGACTTTGAAAGTCATTTCTTTTCGTTGTGATGCTTCATTAGCTGGTGGGTCACCACCTTTCGCTCCAGTGAGTAGTGGTTATTTTTCATGCCAGCACAGACAGAGGATTCAGACCTGATTTGTATTGCAGGTAATAAATGGCAATTATCTGCACCTTTTTCCTGATGTGAATCTCTGTCTCAGTATTGGGGGAACTAAATCTTTGTAACTTTGATGGGAGTGGATTAAAGTACAACCAGTCCTTCTCTGGTAACTTACTGGGGCAAACTCTTAGAGGTCATGCATTCAATTTGGTGTAATTACTGTCAGTTTAATGATGAAGATGAAAGAAGATAGTGTATACTTAATCAAGCAGATAAGCATATGAAGCTTTTGCATTAAAGATTTAATGGAACAATAGACACAGAACTGGAAAAGGGACAGTGAGCAAAGCACGGCCCTGCTGTGCCTGCTCTCCTCTACTCAGAGCACTCAGGACAAACAGAAAATCCTCTTTTTCTTTTTCCTCCATCCTTTTCCTGGAGTTGCTATGACAAAAATCAGGGAAAGAGGAGGCCAAGCTCAGCTTCAAGAAATGAAGTTAAATTTCACATTTTTTGCCATAGATGACAAATGTGAAAGATGCCAGAGTAGATGCACAAGAGCTTGAAATTCCTGGAGTCATGAAATGGTGGGATTGGCAGGGACCTGAAAGATTCCCTAAGCCAACTGTGACAATTTTGGCTTCTTTTGTTCCTCTCCCAAAGCTGGGACGAATAATACACAGGAATGTAGATTTCAAGTTTGGACTGGGAATGTTTATTATCTCTTATCTATTTACAGTATTTATAGACTCATGAGTTTTACTAGCAAGCTAGAAAAAAAATGAGGTAAAATGGAGTCCTTCTAACTCTTTCCAAGGTTATTTAAGTGATAATTACCTAATACTAAGGTGACACCTATATTATTTATACTTCTGAGCCAATAATGACTACCCAAGGTCTGCAATGTGGACCTTTTTCACCCCAAAAAAACCCCAAACCCACGGAGAAGAAGGAAGAAGAAGGTGAAGAAGAAGGACCCAGACAATGCCCCAAATCCTCCATCTTGACTCACATATATTACTATATACTAAAATCTTAAGTTTCTGGCACTCCAACAGCCAACCCCCCTTTCGTGGACACAGCCTCCTCCTACTGCTCCAGGCTTCTTAAATCCCCATCCAACCTGGCCCTGAGCACTTCCAGATTATTTATAGAGCAGACACAGCATTTCCACACTGGCATCAGCTTTGTTTTCTCTGACTGTACCAATATCACCAGCAGACACAAAATCTGTCGTACTTCATTTACTTAAAATTCAAACTTTTGTTTTATCCACCTACAAAACCCCCGGTGATCACCGGGGTGTCTGCAGCGTGCAAAATTCCACGTTCCCCCATCCTCTCCAGGAACTCGCACTCAAGGCTGCCTCTCTCTGGGCTGAGAGGCTCAGCACAGGCATCACATCCCAACCCATCCCGCTGCGTGTCCCTGGGATGCAGCACTTCCCAGTGGGCTTTTCCTGGCCATGCTTTACATGCATTATCATGCTCTGCAGGAAACTCAGCGAGCACAGCAGCTCGCCAGAGTGAAAGCAGTTGGTTGGGGCCTCTTGTAGTACAGCAGTTCAGCAGTTGAAAGGATTGTCTGTACATTTTGCAGCAAGGGAAAAAAAAATAAAAAAAAAAAAAAGGAGGTGTTGAATAAATATATTCCATGGAGTGGGAAACACGAGCATGAGCCTGGAGTACTCTGAGGAATGTTAACACAGAGCCAGGATAATGCTGCCTCCTGCTTCTGGGAAGATTATTTTCCCAGCCTGAGAAAATGATAGGGCCACAAGTTGTATGAAAGGAGATAGCAGGAAGCAGAAATACATCTTTCTTTAGATGTGTATTAAGAGGAAATAGTGATGATTATTGAGACATATGACACAGCAAGTCAGCCCCAAAATTCTGATCTAAGATATAAAACCTCAAACCAGGATTAGGCTCCTAAACTCACAAGGAATTTAAGTTTTAATAGACACCTTCCTCTTCATCATTTCCTATTGACTAACGTGGGGGATATCCCAGTTGGATAAAGTCTGTATTAGACCAAAAGGTCAGGACTTTATTGTCACCATAATTCTGTTCAGACTGATGAGCAGGAGAGCCTGGCACACAGTTCTGCCCAGTGCAGTATTTAGAGCAATTTTAGTTATTTGGTGATCTGCTTAGAGCCTCTAAAGGCAGTGCGACTGAAATCCCAGGGACAGCTGAAGGCAAACAATGGCAGGGGACACTGTAGATTCTCTAAACCTCACATAACTGTGGGATGAGCCTTAGTAAAACATCTCACTGTGTCATTTCTATTTGGGAACACAGCTCTTCACCCTCTGCCACCACGGCTCTGTTTACCTGTGCAGCACCAGTGGTTAAACATCTCCTGCCTGCAACATCTGTTAAGAACTGGAGGGGTTTCAGACTGTGAACTGTAAAACTCTGATAACAAGACAGAAAGCCTGGCCCAGTGACCCAAAACAAAGGAAGCAATGGATGTAAAAGGGTAATGCTGGGAGAAAGGAGGGAAGTTCTGAATTAACCTGGGATGATTATGTGTTCTGACAGGATGAAGTAACTCCTGCTCGCAGTGCTGCAGCTCCACGGCAGCAGGATGGAACAAAAACAGATGTAGACTTTGCAAGCAGTAGATAATAGAGTCTCCTCTCTCATACATGAGTAAATAGAGCTGCTGGGATAAATTCTGTCAACAGCCACTGAAAATACAAGTAATTAGACATACATTTAATATGCTAGATTTAATACATATTCATTTGAAAAGTCCATAAAGCTATAGCATAAAATCCCAGAGGACCATGCCTGCTTTCTGTAGGACGTTTTGTTATGTTTATCTACAGGATATATTACCCCTATTACAGCAGCTCCTGGTGCAGCCCTGCTCCATCCACATATCACCTCCATTAAAAGCTGTGCAACAGCTGCAGGAAGGAGGGTTTTGTTTGCTTTAATCTCCCTGAGCTCCTGCTGGTTCTTCCAGTTCAGACCCCTCACGGTTGGAGGGGACAGAAGCCATAACCCTCATGTTCCTGGGCTCCACCAGGCAGGGAACTCTTGCTTCTCCCAGAGGGATGATTCCTTGTCTGCCTCAGACTTCTCCCTTTCACTGGAGTCTCCCGGCACCATTAAACAATTTTAAATTTCCCTGGTAGCAGCAGCTGCAGTGCACTGTGCAAATATCCCCCAGTGCTCCCCAGCTCCTGGCCTCTGACCAACCTCGCCCTGGTGAAATGGAGTGCAAACAAAAAACTCTGAAGCTCCAGGAGCTCAGCTGCAGCACGGGAGCACAGCCCCTGGCTGCTCCTGCAGCTCGTGGTGCTGGTGCCTCTGCTGCACAAATTCAGCCTGAGAGCAAGGCTCAGACATGCCAGGCCTCAAGGTCTGCATGGAAAAGCCACTTCTGTGCACTTAAAAGTGCCTAGAAATCTTTTCAGGGCTGTCCTGTCCTTCCAGACTGAGAATATTCCATTCCTCCTTTCAATTTTCTAGTTAATTTCTATTGTTAGCAAAGTTAGTCCCAGAGAAATAGTTGCACATTTTCATGAGGAGAAAAAAAAAGCTCTGCAGCTTGTAAGTTTTTTTTTTTTCCTGTTCTTTTCAGGAATTTATTAAAGCTAATTTTGAACTATGAGAACATTTTCTGGGTCCTGATTCGAGCCAAGTCTCCTAAAGGACCAGTCTGTTTTATCTAGTTTGGTTTGCACATTTGAGAACAGGGAAGTGATGCTTTGCTTGACTGAGCAGTCCTGTGCTGATATTTCAGGATGATGGTTGAAATTCTGGCCATCACTGGATCCCAGAGAAATGATGGCTGAGAATGTCATGTTATTGATTGAAAGTGTGGGTAGTACCATCATGTTGTGAAAGCCACAAGAAGTGAAAACAAAAATAATAGTTCCCCAAATGCCAGTGTAATAAATAATATACCAGGAATCATTTAAGGAGATTGCAATGTATCCTCTGAAAATTTCCTCTTGTGACATTCAAGACATAGAGAAGTGCTTTTTCCGGTATTATTTTTACAAATACTTCTACATAAATATTCTCAGTGTGTAATACCCTCCTTTCCTCACATCCCTCAAACTGTTTGCTATCATTCTACTCCAGGACACTTTCTGTTACCAAGGAATTCCTGAAGCTTGCTGGCTCCCTGCAGTGGAAATGGTACCCAGGTTTGTGCCTGAAAGGGATCCTGAGGAATCTGTCATGCAGATGTGTCTTGGGTTGGGTAGCCAAGGGATTCGTATTCTCTTTCATCTGTTGTAAAAGCAGAGATTTCTTTATCTCTTGTAACTCCAGGGGAGGGGGCAGATGCCTTCTGATAATGGCCCAGCTGTTAAAGCAGCTGGGGCAGGGTTTGTTATCTCTGTCACCACCCGTCCATCCTCCAGGGGAGATCTGCTGATAATGGGCCATGAAGGGTCACCAGTGACATCACACATGACATCATCAGGGAGATCTGCTGATAATGGGCCATGAAGGCTCACCAGTGACATCACACATGACATCATCAGGGATATCTGCTGATAATGGGCCATGAAGGCTCACCAGTGACATCACACATGACATCATCCCATTGGGAGATGCTCCACCCAGTGTGGGCGGAGCCAACCATTCCCACCTGGATAAAAACTGAGACTCAGGAACAGCAGGGATCTGGTTTTTTTCCACCAGAGGAAGACCAGACCCATCTCACCACCACTGGACTTTTCCTACTCCATTATCTGTACCCCACAGAACTCATCTGGGATTTGTTTGGGCTGCTCCCAACACCCTGACCAACAGGGTGCCAGGTCGTATCCCTGACTCTGTCAGGATTTTTTCCAGGACTTCTGTTTTCCTTTCTTGCTTGTCTTTGTACTACTGCATTTGTATTTTTTTTTTAATTTCTATTAAAGAACTGTTACTCCTATTCCCATATCTTTGCCTGAAAGCCCCGAATTGCAAAATTATAATAATTTGGAGGGGAGGGGGATGACATTCTCCATTCCAAGGGAAGCTCCAGCTTTCCCTGGCAGACACCTGTCTTTCTAAACCAAGACAAGATGAAAATCTGACAATTGTCCCATTCTCAGTGTAATTACACTGCTGGGTTAATGTGGGAAGAAAAGCTTTGTTTAGGTGTGTGAGGAGTTTCTTTGGCTCAGCAATTGTTCTCTCCTGGTATCACTGCACCACCAACATCAGATGGATGTGAGACAGAACAGAGCCCTGTTGTTCAATCCCAGTGCACTGTAGCAAGGTAAAATGTGAAGTTAGGCATGCATAAATGTTCCTGATGTGAGTCTAGCAGAGGACGTTTGACTGACAGGCAGACAGAGGACGGTCTATTTATATTAAAAACAGGCAGTGTGCATGGAGAGCTCCTCCCCATCTGCCATTCCTTCCCCAGTGCCCTGCCAGCACACCTTCTGTTTAATTTGCATGGTCAGTAGTGGCAGACAGCAGAGCAGCTCGGTCTCCTGTCCCTTCACACTTCAACATCTCTTGCAGAACTGCAAACGAGATTGCAGATGTCTCTGCAAACCACAGGTTCTCAAACTCTTCCCTGAATGTTTTCCCCAAGGGCACCCAGGGCAGACCTGGGTGCTGAGGATCAGCAGAAGGGTGGGGGCCCTGCCTGCAGAGAGGAGAAGGTGAAGGTCAGGCCAAACCTCACCTGCCCAGAGCTCAGGGCTCTCTCCCTGCACCCTCACCCTTGACCCAAGGAAATCCCTTGCAAACGCCTCTCAGCCCAGGCACTGACTCTTCTCCAAATATTTCCTTCCCAGCATTTGAACAATCCTCTCAGGAATTCCTGGGGTGACAGTGGAGGGTCAGGGGCTGGACCTGACCTTTGTGAGTCCCTTCCAACCCAGAATATTCTGTGATTCTGTGGCTCTGGGGTGAATTGAGCTCCTAAACTGATAATCCCTGCAGTGAAGGAGAACTGCTCTGTCTTTGGGATCCCAAAGCCTCACATGCCCAATTGAGAAGCCACTGAAGAGGAGGGTCACAGTGAGGGCAGCTGTGACAAACCTTTCTGTCCCCTGACTCCAGGGCAGAGGTGGTGCCACAATCTGCTCATACAAGCAGGGCCCGTGACAGTTCATTTGTTGATCTCAGAGTGATAAAGACACAAGAGATTGCAATTAATCAAAGCAATGCACCTTTGTTGAGTGCCCAAACACAGCAATGCGATAGAGGAGAGAGAGACAAAGGAAAGAGAGAGAAAGAGAAGGAGGGGGGAAATAGCTACCAACAGATGAGACTAGGTCCTCGTGGCTGTCTGCCAATAGATCTGTCTTTTCCATGGGGAGATCTCAGGTTTTGGTTAACTTAGGGAGACTCTCTCTATAGTCTTTCCAAAGCGGCAGCAGTTGGCCAAAATGTGGGGTGGTCTTGTACGATGGTAACAGGCCCAGGACAGGCCCAGGACAGGCCCAGGACAGGCCCAGGACAGGCAGCTGGGCAGAAGGTGCATCCAGCCCAGCGTGAGGTGCCCATTGTTCCTGCACCAGGTTCCATGGGAATGCACACCAGGTTTTGGGCCAGCAAACACACCTGCAAACACTTGGCAGACATCCCACTGCAGCCAGGCTACAGCTCCTGTGTCGGGGTTTTCTCTGTCTGTGGGGTTTCAGTCTCTGTCCTTGGGTCGGTTGTGAGGCAGGTGAGGGATCTTCAGACCTTCTCTTACGGGTGGCAAGAAAATAATTAGGAGTGGGAATGATGGCACCAGAAAAATAACACTTTAATAAGGGATAAAAGGAAGTAGGGACGGTGCCCCAGAACCGTGCTCAGTGTCCAGCAGAACTCTGTGGGGGCAGCCAGCTGAAAACCCAGAACTGAGGAAAACAAGACAATTTATAGAGCAGTTCTGAGGGTGAGGGTGGAATCAGAAACTGGAACTGGGAACAGAACCATATTTGTACAGCATAACTGACCAATCATAAGAACATAACCTTATATGGAACAGCTTCATTAACATGCAAACTCCCATGAACCTTTACTGCTCACCACAATTAGAAAGGGATTTCCCACGCCCTCGGGTTTAGAGTTGTTTCAGCTTGGCCAATTCCCACAGAAGAGGGGGGCTAACATTAAGAATCTTATTTTAAATTTCATCTTCTCCATTTCAAAGACAAAGAATGTACAACAGCAAATGAGTGCAGTGTTAAAAATGAGTGTCCTTATGTGGCAAAGTAAATTAATATTACTGCTCAGCAAACCAGGGACACACCAATGTAAATGGTGTGGCTTCCATCTCTGTATTGTCCTAAAATATCCGTCAGTGCTGCTGCAACAAATAGAGCTGAAACACTGCAAAAATGAGAAAGTTGATTTCTTTGACAATTCTTAGAGGTCCTGTCTGCCACCAGCCTTAATGTCTGTTGTTATTATGTGGTGTTTCTGTATGGTGTACAAAATGTCTGGCTTGAAGCAAAATATTGCAGTATGTCAAATAAAACAAATTTAATACCAATCAGCTGCACTAATTGGAATGACAGTGACATTCTGCACTACACTTAAGAGTGGAAATACCTTACAGACAAGATCCTGACATTTGACTGAGATTCCCTGTTCAGGCTAATGACATTGTCTAGAAATGCTGCAATCACAGCACAGAATTCAAAATGTGTTAACACTGTAATAGTATTTACAAAATATCTGAAGCCTTTGACACAAGAAATTCTGCTTATAGAAGGGAAAAGTAGTTCTCTCCTACTCTGAAAGAAGGATCTCCTTTTACTTTAATAATGTCAATGCAAAAAAGAAAAAAGACCAACCACGCTACTGACTTAAAATTACATGTTTCCTCTGATCCTATACTGAAATTCAGAGCTCTGTATAAACACAGTTACAAAAAAAGGATATTGTTTTCCTTTTGTTGTTGTTAGTTTTGTTTTGTTTTGTTTGTTTTCTTTTTCTGAGACCAAGCAAGAAACTCTTTGAGTCAGCCAGCAGAGACAACTGGTAATCACTCACCTGCACGAGGAGTCTTGGCTGTTTCCACATCCCAACTTCACCTCCTCAGCTCAGGGAGTTGGGCTTGACACTGGGTATGAAATCATTGTTTAGTTTGCACTGTCCAGCCAGTCTGGTAAGACTGAATGTGTGGTGGAGTTCTGATGGAGGAGACACTCCTTCACTAAAACAGAAATCGACCAACATGAGTAAGGAGGATTGCATGAGAAATAAATTATATTATATATAATTATAAAATGTAATTATATATATAAAAAATATTGTAAGAAATATATATAATACATAACACATAATACATATATTATATTATATTATATTATATTATATTATATTATATTATATTAAACATAGAATATTTATTATATAATATATGTTATATGTTATATGTTATATGCTATATATTATATATTTATTATATATATAGTTCTCTTGCATAAGAAAGAATTAATAATTAATAGTAACAATTAACTGGATTAAAAGCAGCTTTGGGATGGAGGCCACTTCCTTTTCCAGGGAGTACCCAACTTAAAGGACCAAATCATGGTGACTCCCAAGTACTAGAAAATAAAACTCATCCTGCATAAAAA
This sequence comes from Acrocephalus scirpaceus scirpaceus, assembly GCA_910950805.1. Classification (NCBI taxonomy): domain Eukaryota; kingdom Metazoa; phylum Chordata; class Aves; order Passeriformes; family Sylviidae; genus Acrocephalus; species Acrocephalus scirpaceus. Next base: position 81,143,709 of record OU383776.1, on the reverse strand, counting down.
CAGGGTTTTCAAAAGTCAGGATTTGGGGAATAAAACTCTGGAATTCTTAACCAGCTCGGGGGCAGTAATCACAGAGTGCAATTCCAAGGCAAGCTCTAGAACAGGCACCTTGACTCTGACACAACCACTGTGACTGCGATGAAAAACTTCAACTTTGGCTTTCCAGAGGAATCTTGTGCTGAGATTCCCCCAGGGCAACTCCCTTAAAGCTCAGAACTAAAACCAACACACCTAAATGGAGGATGTTTAAAATTCAGATCTCAATCTTTCTGCACTTTTTTTTCTTCTCCTAGCAATTAAAAAGGATAAACGTTTCATTAAAAAATGTTTAACAAAACCACGCTGCACAGGGCTGGGGACGTGAAAAACTTGCAATGATAAAGAAGCTCGGAGTGCTTCTGCCATGTTGGTTCACTGATGATTAAATTGGTTTAAATATTAGCTATAGTTAGAGCTGTGCAAAATAGACATTGTTTTTCAGAAATTACACAGAACTTTTCAATTTCATAGAAGTCTGCACTGCCTCAGTTGTGGGCTCCATTTGCAGCTCCGATTAAGTAGCTTTTTGCATCAAAAATGCAAATATATACACATTTTTGATGCAAAACACTCTTTGCTTGAACACTCGTACGTCTGCTGTGATGCTGGCCTGTTTGTGCTCAACAAATTTTTCTGTTCCTGGAACTTCACAGTACATTATGGGCTCCAAACAGACCCACTTGGGGATAAAGAAAACATCCTTAAAGTTATGCAAAACATGCATAACAAAATGCAAATACTGTTTACAGTTTTCAGCATCTCAGTATAGCAACTCATATTCCAAATTGCAACCAGCTACCAGATATATGGAAAAGTTTTTAATCAGCCTCTGTGCTGGGAGTTTGTGGTGCTGCCTTGCAGAAAGGCTGGGCCCAGCTTCAGGTGTGAAGCAGAGATGGTGGATTTGGATGTTTTGAACTCTGCCACCTGCAGAATGAGATTTCTTCACTTCTTACAAGGTTTTCTGGGAAGGACAACTCAGCCAGGCAGGGGGCTGCCTCCTCTGGGGGAGAGAAAACCAATAGTCAACAGATTGGATTTTAATTCCACCACTGTTAAAATGAATTGGGGCCAAAGCAATGATTCCCATCACACGCTGCTGGGCAGTCACAGACGGATGTATTTACATTTTCTGAGAAATAGAAACCTCTGCTTCCCTCAGCCTTGCACCAGGGATGGGTGCAATCCTTGTCCCTGCTCCCTGGCAGAGCTGCACACGTCCCCTCACTCCTCCACACATATTTATTTACCCTGCACTAAGGAAAAAATCCTCATGATCAGGACTCAGTATTCCCTTTCCTGGCATGCTGCATCAATAAACCAATGACACTTCTGTCAGTCTTTCCCCTGGTCAATGCTGCCTCCTCCAGAGATGTCCATAAAACTGTTTCTCCCCACTGTGACCAACTCACACTCACAAAGTGATTCTGGAGAGCGGGGAAGAAAAAAACATTTACACTGCCAAAGATGTCAGCTCGTAGAGAAGGAGCACAGGAAGGTGCCTGGATGTGAATCCAGCAGAGTGGGATCCTTGTTCACGTGGGTTGCTCAGCTAAGAGCTGTTTTCCAAGGAGCAGAGAAAATTAAGGATGTTTAACAGCACATCCTGGCCCACAGGGCTTCCTTGGGCAAATCCTGCCTGCAGGGGCGAAGCGACTGCTGCCACGAAAACTGGGAGGATCTCCTCTCTCTGCTTCAGTTTGCTGGATTTTGTGTCTTTAGAAACTCCTCCCACCCGTTGTGTTGGACATTCCTTGCTGCTCCAGTTGGGAAATGCAGATGTTCACTGAGAAATTTGATTTTCTGCTCTGCCAAGGGCAGCCCCTGAAATGGTGTGGAGAGACATGAACCAATTGCAAGAACACTGGAAAAAACACACAGAGGAAGGCAAATTGGCTTCATGGGTGAAAAAAATTTGAGGTTCAACAGAAACCTTTTGGTTTACATCAGCCATCAGATTGTACCTGATCCTTCACACCTGCTCCTCTCTAGACTCAGGCACCTGCAACTGATCCCCCATGAAAGAAATGTGATGAAAATCAAAATGAAAGAAAATGATGACTGTGTTGGTACTGGATTGTAACAAAAATTGCAGGCTCTGCCTTCATTAGGAGCAAACAGGATATTAATGTAGGAAAAGCAGCATACTTTGCATGGAAAACATCTTCATGATCAAAGATCTGCTTTATATAATTTGCTTCCTTGATTATACAAGGAACTACATGTGAAAATATAGTTTTGCTTTACAGAAGAATTCTCATTAAAGGCTTCCCCTGCTCATCTCCTTCCGTTCCCACCTACCCTGATCAATGCACCTCTGCTCACTGCAAGTGTTCATCAGTCTGGCTCAAACTGAGAGCCAGTCATGGGGAAATTAGTGAGCAACAGCACAAACCCGAGTGGTGAATAATCCTAGCAGACTGCAACCCCTAAAATTAAACCTGGCATCACTTTTCTATCAGATATCTTATTAATATACATAAATAGGCTTTATTGAAAGGCCAACGTTTTCCAGCAGTCCAACCAGACCAAGACATCACAGCTGGCTTCAACAGATGCATTTTTGTCGCCCTCCAGGTTCTCTTTACTTTGCATTTGGTGCTTTCAATTTTGCCTCCCAGGAAGCTAAGCCTGACCCTCAGAGCCTGTGTGGCTCACAGATAAGTAGCTGCAAGTCTGAATCTCTTGTTGGGCCACACAGGGGAACAGATCAAGAGACCTTTTATCCACTGTGTCAGCCCTTTGCCAAATCCAGGAATCAGGAAAATTCAGATTTTACAGGCCAAAACATGTGGTGAGCTCAAGGCAAGCACAAACAAATGGCAAAAGACAACACTTCCCTGACAGAGCTCACTGAAACCCAGAAAAATGAAGTTTGTCCTTTTTAAATTGTTCCTTTGTGTAAAAGGGATTATAAAGTGCCTGTGATTTGGTGCTCCTTTAAATGGCTGCTGCTGTAAAAGTCAGATTACCAAAATGAAATGATTTAGGAAGAAAATACAAGGGCAGATGCAAAAAGGCCCCAGAAGCACCTGGAAATAGTTTGTGCTGAATTATTTAGCACAGTTATGTTCTTGCCCCCTCTTGTAAGTTGTGCCTACTCCAGTTTATGGCTATCACAGTCTGGAGAAACTCCAAGTGCAAAGAGCACTAAGCTCCTAACTTCAGCAGGTATGTAGGTCTTGCAATAAATACAGAATTATTGCAGGGGCAAGGCAGTTTCTTCTCATTCCAGATTTTTTTAAATTTTGGTTTCTAATTGTGCCTTATAGTTAAGAAACATCCGTTAAATTAACTTCAGCTTTATCTGTTGTAAAGTTATGCATTAGAGGAACTTGTTTTCTGAGCTTCTGGCAGTTCCTGGGTGATCTCTGAAGAGAACACTCCACTTTAGAGATGGGAATTCAGTTTCCCTGAATTTTGCAGGGAAAATTTGCACTGAATTCTGTCAGTGCAGTGCTGAGGATGGCCACTATTGTAATAAATTTGCTGAGATTCCATTTCCTTCATGCAGGAAAAGCCAATTCTTTATTTTCACAACTCCTTTTATACAGTTTTTACAGACCTTGTGTGCAACTTTAATTGGTTAATAGCTTTCTTGCCAATTACTCTACTGGTTAGTAAAAGCTATGCTACTTGTCCATCAAATCTCTCTATTTTTGGCTTGTTTGCTTATTTTCTTTAATGATTTTCGTGGGACAAATCCCTTGCTATTGCAGGTGCATTTGTTTTTCAACCCAGGAAAAGGCCTTGGTTTTCCTACCAAGATTATTTTCACATGGAAACTTGCAAATTACTTAGAAGCGACAGGCTTCAGTTGGCAACTTTGGCAGTTTAGCAGAGCAGGCCTGGTGTTATGAGGCCTTTCTCTTACAATTCTTTTACCTGTCAGGACAGGCCACCAAACCTCAGCAGGCAGGAATGGTTACAATCAGAAAAATGTAATTCAGACATTTGGAAGGCAAATTGGCTGAGTGAGCGAGTGAACCCCTGCCCAGGGCACCTCTGGGGCTGTGCAGCACCTGGAGTCCCCCTGATGGACAAACACCTGGCACTGCCCCTGCAGCTGCTGGGTGAGAGCTGAGCAGCACCTCGTGCTGGATGCTGGAACTCACCACCCTCAGCTCAGCTTCCTGCCCCGCTGTGCCCCCAGCCAGGTTCTCTCTCGGAGGCGTTGCTGTGTTCTGGTCACACAGCAGCCTTCAGAAATCACTTTGTAACGCAGTTTTGTATGTGCTCCTCCTCATTATTTCTTCCTGTCCTTCCTGGCATTCATTCTGTGTGATTCCAAACGCTGCTTTCCAACGGTTCCAAATGCGTAAATCACGAAGTTCCTCGGGATATTTTTGCCAGCATGATTGAGAGCTCAGACTGACAGCTGATTATCAGCATCCCGCTTCCCCCTTTTGTTGATCCTTCACTATTCAAAAGTCAGATGCTTGTCTCCCACTCTCCTCAACTGGAGAGAGCTCTCTTCTACCAGTGTGTGCTTTAAATATCCAGTTGAGTAGGAATGCCATAATGAAGTAATAATTAAGTTATGCTGTGGTGAATGACTGCAGATTACTCACTGCTGCTACGTGAAATGTAATGGGGATGGTTCAAAAGACACTTCCATTGTGTCTGGGTGAATTCACAGGAACTTGGAGGTACTTGGAAATGTTTTCTCCCAAACAGAATCCATGCCCAGTTTTGTGAAAAAGAATTTAGGAAATAATTTTTAACCACTTGATACCATAATTAAGCTTTTAATTTTAAGTTTTTCACATGATGAGTTTCTAAATCAGGGAATCAGTAACTTCAAGGTAATTATGAGATCAAAGCAATAATGCCATAAACCAACAAATACTCTACCAGCATGCAAAGGGTGCTAAGGAAAGCAACAACAATTTTAATAAACCCATACAATTGATATTAGCATTATTTAAAAAAAAAAACACCCCACAATTATTAATGCTTCAAGAATCAAAGCTTATATAAAATTTAATATTTGTGTGGGCACTTGCAGAAGGTTTGGGGGAATTTTATACATATATATATATATATATATATATATATGGTGCCTTTGAACATCCCTGGGCACATCTTTTCTAGATATAAAGAGTTACTTAAGGAGAGCTGTGTCAACATGGCTGCTCATATTCATTAGGGTTATATCCAATTAGAATTTTGAGTCAAATTCAGTGCTCTCTCTCTATACTGTTGTGCAGTTCAGCCTGCTCTGGTGACATCATTAACAGTTTTGAAGGGAAGAATCTGTCAAGTTTCTGTTCTGATAAGACCATTTTGGGAATGAATGAAATAATTTGGAAAACGTCAGCAAGAGCTGTCTGACTATATGACAGCTTAAGAACTAATTCTATACTGAAATCCAGACTCTTAAAATAAATATGGACCCATGGGATTTGTTCATTGATTCCCTTTTATTGTTATTTTTGTAAAAATTCAATGGTATCCCCATGATTATGTTGAGGTTTTTTAAATTATATACGTTTTTGGATTATTTGGTTGTTAAGTCCTCCTTCATTGGAAAAGGCACCTTGTTCCCCAAATTCAAGTCAAATAGAATTGACACCTCAGATTACAAAGAAAGACAGAAATCAACAAAACAACAGTAAGCTAAAATGGAATGTAATTTCAGCATGACAATTTTATTCAGCAAACCCAGGCTTTGAGGTGATGGTACTCAATAGGAAATAATCATGATAATCAAGTAAAACATTGGTGCATCCACCAGATTCATGGTATGTATATCTTTATTACAGTTTTCAGAATACATGGATTAACAATGGCCAGGCTGTGATTTCATCAAATTCCTATTTTCAACATTACATACAAACACAGAGCTGTTTAAAAAATAGAAATGCATGAGTTTTGTCACCTTTTTTTTTTTTAATCCTTTTTTTTTTCTTTTTTTTTTTGGCATCAGGAGTCCTATGACTTCCAAAAGGGAAATCAAATGGTGCATGATAAGCAGACTGACTGAACTGTAATAGGTTATTGTTCACATTCTGTGGCATATGTATCACCTCAAACAGTGCTAAAACCACTCCAAGAACAAATCCTTCTCCTCTCCCACTCTCCCAGGGACATCAGTGGGTGCCTGCAGCACTGCAGGATGCACAGCTCCCTCCCTGGAGCACAAAAGCAGCACTATGAGACCTGGAGACACCTGAAGCTGAGGCATTTGGCTGCATCTGCTTTGATTGATTCCTTTTTTTTCCTCATTTTTTTTTTAAATTATTTTTATTTACATTTTGTGTGCATGCGTGGGCGTGTGTGGAGACACCGCGGAAGAAAAGGTTTCTTACAATACTTATTTAAAAATGAGTTTAAACTTGCAAATACAGTATGGCACATCAGAGGGTGGGCTGGACATTGCTCAGCACTCGTCCTGCCCGACCTTGCAGCACTTGGAAGGCAAACAGCAAAGTAGAACTCAGCCAAAGCCTTTGCTGAACATGGAAAAGAAGCAATTTACAGACACAGGGAGGTTTGCTCCCACAGAACTATTAACCAGCTTGAAATATTTACTGGCTAGATCATTCTCGGGGTAGGAAGGACTAAAGGCACCCACCAGAGCAGGGCTTGCCCGAGGGATGTGAAAGCTGAACGCTGCAAAGTTTCCTTAACAAAAGCTATAGGAGGATTTCCAGAGCCAAACCTAAAACCCAGCCAGATTCTCAGAGTTTGCTGTGTTCTGGGATGAATTTAAAGTAGGTTACTAATGAATTGTGGCCTGGATAGAAACCATGAAAATATTATTGTTTCTTTTACAGCATTTGTCTGAGGTAGTACATATACCACACACAAAAATGCAAAAATATACAGATACCCATGATTATTTGCATATTACAGAAGGGAGCTATGAGAACGCTCGTGTATCTCAATTCTCAAGAAGAACAGATCATTTTAGATCACGTTTCTCACACTGACCACAGTTGGCTAAAACCAGAACAAATGACAATATTCCTGGGAACGCTCCCTGGAGCTGTTTGCCAGTGCCCCCGAGGCACTGATCCTGTTTTGGTTTTAGCCAAATAATTTGATTAATACAAACATCACCTGTGTGCTGGGAAAGGATCCCCATTGAATCACAGACAAACATACGTGACAGACTGTGTTGCACTTGTTTTCTCAGTAAACTGAATAAAACTGGAGCCAAAGGAGCCCAGTGCCTCCCCATTTCTGACCTGTAGAGCCAGCAGTTCAGCCACAGATATGTATATTTGTACGTGATTGAAATATTTCATTCCCATTGACATTTTGGAGGTTGAGTTCGATTCACAAAGGTAAAATCATCTTCCTCTTAAATAAACTAAGAAATGTAAACAGTGTAACATCATTAAAAAAAAAAAAAACCAACAAAAACCTAACTCTCCCAGTACTTGTAACTGGTAAAATGTGAATGCAAACAGATGTGCTGGTATATTGTTAACGTCATGTCTCAGAGGACAGAGAGTGAAACATAATTAGCAAGAAATTTATGTATGAACCCTCCAGTGATTTTCTTTCTGGGATTACTTTGAATACAAATATAATTTAACTGATATATTTCATTTTTTTTTTAAAATTAGAAAATAAGGCAAGTGCATTTCTGAAAAAGGTGCTACTCTTCTACACTTCTAGATAAACATGTGACACCTCTGAAAATTAGATCAATAATAAAAACATTAAAAATATCTGCAATTTAATATAGACTGAAAAACTATCAAAAGACAAAGTGACCAGCATCAATTTCAGAAAATATTTTAGACTTCATAAATACGAGCACCCTATATTTACATAAATTATCTCCTAAACTAGTTTTCCTTTGAAAGACACTTTTGTTCTAACAGATATGTCCATTAAATTATATAAATGTTTCAAATATGAAAAAAATAGTAGTAAAATAGAAGCATCAGATGATGTTGTTATTTTGGATTTGCCTTTTTTTCTTAAGATTTGGTTCTTGAAAATCTGTAGCCAGCTTTCACAGAGCTTTCCAAAAAAAAAATATAACCCATGGAAATGGAAAACTTCTGCACTAATAATTACTGCTATCGTATAAAGATTCTGTGGAGAGCTTTTGAGTTTTCACATATAAAGATTATACCAATACTTGTAAATCCCAGCAAAACGCTAATTTCAAAATCTGAATTCCAAGACACTATTGATTTTTATAGACATTATGAACCTAATCCTTTAAACTGGCTTTGTACATTAAGCACATTTCTACAACTGTAAATTTAATCGTTGCATTTAAAGAAGCAATGCTTCAGTCCAAGGCTGATGTTGACCTTGCATGAAACAGGAGAGAATTTTTTTTAGCTCTTACTGATAAACAAGGAGACAAAATCCTGTTGCATGCTTTATTTTTTTTCTTTTTCTTTTTTTATTTTTTTTTTAATTTTTTTTTTTTTAAATCTGAAGTACCATATGACTCTTCAGTTTGTTACTAAGATCCCCAAACAGTTTCAAGAGAGTATTTAGTTGACAGCAAGCATTTCACTAGGCTTCAGTGGTATTCCTATGTTTAGAGCTATGGGCAACCCCCCTGTATGCTTTGCAGAGGAGTTTAAAAAAAAAAAATAAAATGCAATACTAGATGTATTTAAAAGGAGCTGTATCTTTTCTTAGAATAATGTAGTTTGTAACTGTGAGAACCTATCCCAAACTAGTCTGCCAGTTTTAAGAGGATCTCACCAGAGAAGCAAAAAGAATTTATTGTACAAAGATGCTTGGCTCAAGCAGTAGTGCAAAGATCCACTGCCCCAGGAGCAAATCCCTCCAGAGCAAGTGGTTTGTGCACAGAAACCACGTGACACCTCACCTTCCAAACAGGCTTTATAGACACTAAAAATACCAAAGCTCCCCATAACACCAGGCAATAAAAGCATCCACAATAATTTCATCAATCAGTGATAAGCATTAATAATCTGAGAACAAGTGCCAGCTACTACAGGGCATCCTGATCCTTTAAAAAAAATCATAGCTCAGCAACTTATGCAGTAGTTCCACTGGAATTCCACTTCAAATCCTCCATCCCATCATCCAGGTGAGCAATGGGCCTTCAGTGAGCAGGATGAGCAGCTGGCCTGACCCCAGCCAGGCTGGACACTCCCCTGGGGACAAAGGGGACAGTGGCTCCCCAGGGAGTGGCAGCTGCTCACCCCAGGAACTGCAGTGCAAGGGCCTGGCCACCAAGGGCAATGGGAGGAGCTTCCCAAAAATCAGGCTTGGTCACTGCTGGGCAGTGCTCCAGGTAGGGAATGTGTTGGTGGCTGCTAAACTCCCAGCACTAAAATCCACCAGTGGAGACCCTGCTGCATTTTTTACCTGAGAAACAGAGGGAAAACTCAGAGGCAGTTCTGGAAAACTTCATCGTGTAGAGCTTGTCTCTGAAAACCTACACACAGGTATTTGAGCATCAGCAAAATAGGACAATCATACTTTCCCCTCAATATCTTTATAAAGAATATACAAGTGCACAATTAGAAAAAATCCCTCCTTAGATACAGTTAAAAACATATTCTGCCCTCGATATCATTTTGGAAAAATCCTATGCTCCGTTTTTTTTTTTTTTTTTTTTTTTTTTTTTTTTTTTTTTTAAATTTTTTATTTTTTAGCAGTGATAAGTAACTACACATCATGATATCACCAAAAAGTATAGATATGTGGTGTATCCTACTGGCAGCTAAAACAGCTGAATCCACCAGGCTTTACTCTGAGATAAGGTTTTCAGCAACCTGACTGGGGCTATGTGTTGCTTTTTTATGGTTACAAAAAAGATTCTGATAATGTACACCAGCCCATCTATGAATTTGTTAACATACAATTTTATTATTTTTCCTTTCATGTTCAAATCAGAACTGCAAATGGAATCCACAGCTGTACTCTTTCAACAGAACTGTATTTTCTTACCCACATAAAATATAACCTAGAAATCCCCAATTCCTTTCATGTGAGTTGCCAGCTTAAACAAAAAGGGATGGAAAAAGAAAAGAAAGAAAGAACATAAGAAAATAAGATATATACCCTACTGTTTAACACTGTTTACAGATCTTGGTAGTTGGGTAATAAGATACAGTATGTGGATTTTTTTAGCAACAGCTTTAAAATTACGTATTTTTACACTGTCTCATTTAATCAATACCAGTATTCCTTCATGACCATTGCCAATTTGAATGATAAACTCTTCCCAAAGCACATCCATTTCATTGTAAATAAAACAAATCACTAATTCTTTGGCATCAGAAGAATCATATAGCTGCAATTGCTCCGTTGTGTCGAGAACGAGACCTTTCCAAAGTTACTCGTTTGTTATCTGCAACAAAAAGAGAGGAAAAAACAAATCACCACAAGATTTGAAACACGGATAATGCAATGTCAAGAGGTTTTCAAACAGCCCTGAAAATCATTCTGAATGATATGTAAATAAGTAAGTAGGAGACTGGATCAGAGAAGTTTCACACTGCAGCTGCCAGTATGAGTTCAAGAGTTCTGCAATCAGCAATAAATTACTTTCTTGATCAGAGAAGCTGGGTGATAAAAGCATTAGGAGAATCCTGAAACACAGTCCCCTTGGAAACAGCACATAATAAAAAAATTTCTGGGTAAAAATCTTCCAAATTTTATAAATAATTTATGCACAGAATCTCTGGAAAAATACACTTCAAGTTTCATGAGAATGCACTAACCAACACACTGGTGAAAACCTGGTAAGATGCTCCTAGTCTAAAAGCCCAAACACCTCTCACTATAATTTGGTACAGAGTTAAAAATAGAACAGTTAAATCAGCCACTTCCTAAGCATTTCCTGATGGTGCAACGTGAACAACTTTTAGTATAAAATATTACACAGTAATTATTGCAATGAATAATAAATACGTCTCTATCACAGGAAAACAATCACCAAGTACCAGCCACACTCCTAAATGCCTTTGCAATAAAATTTTAAAGCCATGAATACACACAGAGAAAGGGGCAGAAGATTAACCCCCACTTAGTGTTCTGCAGGTTTGCATCTTTCTTTTCGACAATGAGTTCCTGCCATGCAATTTTTTGTTTGTTTGTTTGTTTGGTTTTTTGTTTTTGTCTTGGTGGCTGCTTCCTTCCGGCCTTTTCCCTCACGTTGTGTTCAGGGGCTGCTCTGCATCACTTCTGTAGCACCAGGAGGTCCCAAAAGAGGGCTGGGACTTTTACACAGTGCTAGAATATCATAAAGAAGTTGATGCCTTATCTGGGCTACCTAAAAATTGTGAGGCCAGGCAGAATGAAGGGAATAAAAAACAGTTGTATTTATTGAAGGGCCTTCAGGTAAATTTAAGGCAGACAAAGCCCCCAGGGGCTGCACCCAAAAACTGACCACAGGTCATGAGTTTTCACATTTTTATAAGTTTGGTCCATTTGCACATTGGGGGTTAATATCCCAATTACAGCTTCAGGTAATGAAGTAATTTACCCCCAATTTGCTCCCCCAGCTCACTTTTGTTTCCATCTCTCAGGCCTGAGGCAGTGAGGGGTCCCTGATCCCCAGGCCTGCAGAGGAATTGTTGTGTCTGACCCAAATGGGGAAGCAGCAGCAGCTCATACTGACTGTGGAGTTTGGAGTTACACACTACAGAACTACAAGTTAGGATTACAAATAGATAAAAAATATAAAAGCTAAAATCCTGAGGCATCAGAGTCACTTCCCAAGAAAAATACCTGCCAGGCACACTGCAGGCACTCAGGTTTCCTCAGCTTTTCCCAAAGATTCAGCTCCCCCTGCCTGCCAGCCCACTTGGCAGTGCCATACTGAGGGGGCTGGGCACACAATACGTCTGGGGGTACAAACACAATCTGTGAGCTGGGTTTTGGGTGAATTTGAGTGCCAGGGGCAAGGCTGGAGCAGGGAGAGAGCTGGGATCCAGCAGTGGCTGTCAGCACCTGCAGGAGGGTGCCAAGAGGCTGCAGCCAGGCTCTGTCCAGTGGTGTCCAGCTGGCAACAGACATGACACAGGACATGGCTGTGACCAGCAGGAAACTCCCCTGACTCTGCAGGGCTCTGGGCACTGCCCCAGGAGGAGCTGCAGTCTCCATCCTCAGAGATATTCCATCCCAGTCCTGGATAAACTCCAGAGAACCAGGCTGGGCACGGCGGGTGGCCAAGGTGACCTCCAGAGGTGCTCTCCAACCTCAGCCACTGCTCTGACCAGCAAAGCCAGAAATGGGCCAGGCGATTCCCTAAGACAAAGGAAGTCATCTCTGTGATCTGTTTCTGGACAGGGAAGAGAGGCTGCCCATGGAGACTGCAAAATCAGCCTCTCCTTCCTTCCCCTGCTCAGTGCAAGTGTCCCCAATGCTATGGGGAATTAACGGCTCCTTTAGCAAGATTATTAGTTCTTTTTATAGTTCTGCCTTGCCTCCTTTTCCTAATGAATCTAGCCATGCATAAAGTATTCAAATTACCCTAAGTCAATCTGTTTTGCACGGGAATAAATCTCTCGGCTGGTTGCAGTGTCACTAAGCGCCGGCAATTAAAGCACAAAAGAAGGGAAGTCATCAACTCCAATGTGCTGCTGCTCCTCCAAGAGCAAGGAGTGGAGTGATTCCTGCTCTCCGTGGCCTTCAAGTGCCTTCAATGCTAGTTACAAGCCCATTAACTCTACAGGTTAAAAACAGATTAAGAGAGTCTAAGAACTGTTGATTTTATTTTTTTATTTTTTTCCCCACGTTTTCTCCTTCCAGTTTTTATTTCCATCATGGTAGAGACAAACATTTTCTGCAAGTGACAGCTCAGCTTCTCCTGTAATTGAAAAGCTGGGCTGGGACTTAAGGAATACACAAAACCACAAAACAAAATCTTAAAAAAATAGAACTTCCTTCTTCAGGTATTAACAAAGTATTTTCTTAATACATATGTGTTAAGTTGAAACGCAGGGTTTGATATTAGATATAAAACTGGATTGGGTTTGCATTTCAGTTACCTGAGCCAGAATTTTATAAAATCATTACATTGCTATCACTTTCCAAATGCATGTTCAGTTATCTCCAACATCTGTATTTACCTTTTTTATGTAACAGACCGTATCAAATACAACACAAAGCAAGACTGGCTCATAAACATGACTGACTATTCTGACATAAAATTAACTATAACACCAATAAATGGCAAAACTATTTCCTTTTATTTTGGGGGGGATGGAGTGGGAAAGTAAGTTAAAAGTAGTTGAAATGAAATAAAAAAATCATTGCCCAAAGGCTCAGGTGTACCTGGGAAACACACAAACATGACTAGAAACATGATCACAGGTTCCTTTTGCACCAGTCAGTAAGTGGGTAACCCCACCTACAGGGAAGAGAATTTTATTTCTCCCCTTAATCTTAGGAGTCCATTCTTTTTAAGAGCAGGGCACACCCACTCTGCTCCCATTGCAGACATTATAATCCACCTCAGAAGTGAACACACAACCTTAAAAGTGGCCTTACAGTCTGCTGAAAGGATCTTTCTCAGAGCAGTGAAGGATTAAAATGGGAAACAAAGCTGATTTTTATATCACAAAATGTTCTTCATCTTTTAGCTAGCTGATCAAATTAATCCAAAATTAAATGCTGAGGAATCAAATCAGCAGATCCTTTTTAGCACACATAACTCTGGAATGCAATGGTGACCATGCAAAAACCAGATGGATTTTGCTATAAAAACAATGCCTTGCTCAAGTCTTCTTGCACTCAGCACAGTACCAAGATGGGAATAAACCCTGCAAAATCTATTTTTCCTTTCCTTAATGCTCCTTCATTAGCTCTGTTATTAAAAGAGAAGTCTCAATAGCTGCCACAGATTTATTAACTCAGTAGCTTGTTATCAACACAGAACTCAGTTATATGAGGAGAAAAATAAATGGTACTTTGCAGAACTGCAGTACTAAGATTAAGTGACTTTTTCATTTCATTTTCTCCTTATCCACTCTTCCAGGTAGTAACTTTATGCTCTCCTAATTATAAACCTTATTTTTTATGAGCAATCAATGCTAGCAATAATATAGATGCTGTGCAGTCCAATGGACTGGTCATGACACCGAGATACCTGATAATGGAAAAGCCAGAGTCTATAAAACCATACCTCAAAGGTACCTGATTGGAATTTGCATTATCCTGCAACAAGGAAAAAAGTTCTCTTGTATCATTATCTCTCAGCCCTGACATTAAAATTATAAATGTGTTACAAACTGCTACCTTGGGCTTGGTACATTATTTTGACTCCTTTTTCCATTCCTAAATCACCTCCCCAAGGTGAAAGAATTGACCTTTCCACAACTGACAATAATAATAATAAAAGCTGCTTAATGCTCAGAGACAGGAGGGACTGGTTTGACTTGCCTTGAAAATGATCACAGCAAGAAGGTAGAACTCTCAGCAGTTAATAAAATATTTAAAATTTCGTCTTTTTGAAATAGTTTTGACTATGCAAAAGAGACAGAAATGTGTGCTGTAAGGGAATTTGTATGGCCTGTGCCTTTGGGAATCAATGAAAGCCTTTACATCAAACATTTATTTCTTCATTCATGTAAAATCTTGTTCACTAGGAAATCCTACTGAAACGCATCTTGTTTTCATGAGCAACCAAAGGAAAAATACTTATGCAGTCCCAAGCACTGCAGCAAGTAAAACAGGGAGAAGAGTCAGAAAAGCTAGACAATTTCCTACAGGTGTGGAATGATTACAGAAAAAATGAGGAAACCACTCATTTGAGTAGGTTTTAAATGGATAAAGTGTTACAATAGATGGATTCCAAGGATCAAGCACCTCATATGTAATAATGATGACATTGGCATCTACTCTACAGGAAAAGGTGAAAATCTGAATTTCGTTTTACAAGTATCACTTTCTTCTGATCAGGATAACTAAATATTTTCTAGTGCCACTGATTAAAATTGTGACCAGTTAGGTTAAATTCAATTCACATGAGCCTGGGCAGCTTCCAGTTTTCTCCTCGAGCTACCCAAGCACAGGGAAAACTGGAGCCAACTTATCATTCACTGTAAACAGCACATTACCAACTGCTCGAAGGAACAACCCAAGATAATAATAATAATAATAATAATAATAATAATAATAATAATAATAATAATAATAATAATAATAATAATATCTATTACTATTATTTTATTATCATTACTTTCCTTTATGGACTGCAGGCACCTTCATCACCTTTAGCTTCCCCACAATGTAAGGTAGATTTTTTTGGGAAATGGAATTGATAGAACCTGAGGCAAAAGCAGGACTGATACAGAGTAAACCAGCAGGGAAGTCCATCCACACCCAGCTCCTCTTTAGCAGCTGAACACTGCCTGTGGTACTGCCTGGCCTGTCCCTCTGAAATTATTGGAGATCCCAACTGAGAAAAGAGCCAGGAAAGGAAATTAAGAGCATCAAAACTGCTGTTGCTGTCTGGAGCAAAATCCTTTTTGAGAGAAAATGGCTCTCCTAACCTCAATTCTGTTAAGATTCAGTCCATCTCTGTGAGATTTGATTTCAAATTGATCTTTCAGAATGTATGGCCTATAGAGAAAAAAAATAGCAATAAGGTAAAAATCAGTTATGGGAGAAATACAGTGAAATAACCCTGCAGAAAAGGCTCTGAAATAGCTGTTTTCAAAAGATCCTTATTGCCAAGAGATGAAACAAGCAAATAAAACACTTTTTTAACTGGGTTAAGGGAAACGGTACAGTTAATATATTTTCTATTAATCTTTAAGTATTTAAACCACTCTTATTTCAAGCTAAACATGCCTGGCAATATCTGAGCTCGACCCTTTATAACCATCACACTGGGGCATCTGACATTCACTTGGATTTGATATTTTTGTGACCAAAAATGAGAACACATCAAGTGATCCAACATTACTGTTCTCAGTTTTTTTTTTTTTTCTCCTTGCTAAACAGAATCTCAAATTCTTGACAATCAAAGTTAAATGCCAGCTAAAAAGGTTATTTTAGCATCAGTTTCAAAGAAAACATTGAGATTTCAAGCAAACCCTGGAGCTGTAAGGTCAAAGTCTATAAATCTTGCTTTATTTTGGTTTAGGTCAAGACTTTCATGTGAAAGCTGAGTGATAACCTGGGTCTATAAATGTTACGTACGAGAAACAGAAACTTACCCCTAGGCCAAAAAATAGCAAAAGGTTTTTAGTGTTTGCTTTTTTTGTTGTTTTTTGTTTTTCAAGCCCCCAAAATCAAGATAGCACAGCTGAACACATTAATTATAAAGACATCATTTGTTAGGAAATTGCTCCTGGATACTGGGATATTTACAAATATATTGATCTGTAAGGCGCTGAGGAGGAAGAAAAGGTTTAAGAAGAAACAAGGAGGAAGAAAAAGCACTAAGGAGAACTGCAGCACTTAAAAGGATGTCTCTGAAGGGTGAATGGTTCCTCCTCCGGAAAAAAGCAGAAACACACATCTCCTGAGTTATCTGCAGGAGTCAGGAGTGTCGTGTTCTGTTCAAAAATAGTGCCTTCAAAGCTGTTAAGTCATTTAGGTAACACACAGCACCTTCATTTTAAGGTTTCCAGACTACTCCGTGTGAACAATTTCTCACGGAGAAGATATGTGGCTGTTTGGATCCTCTTTAACTTGCTAAATAAATTTGTTAATACCCAGCAGCGCTGTAGTACAGAAGCAGGTCTAAAATACGGAGAGTTAAAGAATTTAAGCCCTGCCACAAAAGAGTTTTACTCAGATTAAAAGGGAACAAAGCCACGTCTAATCTTTGTGCTGCCACTCAGACCCAGCTTGCTGGGCACTGTTAATTGCAGCCTTTGAGTCGTAGGAAAATGCAGAACATCAGTAGAAAACCCATTTATTTGTGTCCTGTGTGTTAGACACAAGAATGCTTTAAAAAGGGAATAATGTGGGAAGTTTTAATGCTAAATGGCATGTGTGATGACATTTACCAGCTCAGCGCAATCCAGCTGTGACCACAGCCAATACAGCGTGGCTGCACAACAAAAGTCACACTTCTGCAACCCAAACTGAGGGTATTGGCCATCTGTATCATCACTCCAATAAAGAAATAAATACTTACCCTATTTAGAGCTGAAGCTTTCTTATTTGTAGGATGAAAAATGGATTTGTAAACCCTATTTTCAAGTAATCAGTTTCAAGGAAATTTCACTATTGCTTACTCCTGGGCCTTAAGATTTCAAAACAACCCAAAAAACAAAGAAAGAATTGACCCAATAAGATAAGATTCCTTAAACCTTTACATGATCTGTTTAATATTTTAATTTGCCTTTGCTTTCTTTGTTAATAGCACCACTTGGGATGTGCAGTGAAAGCTCTTCCACAAGAGTTGCACTGGAAAAGCCTTAGCAGGAGACAACACATGCCTGCCTCAGGGGTTACAAGACAAATCAATCTATTTTTCTCCTTTCCTCCAAGGGTAATTGGCCTTTAAAATTACAGAGAAAAATAGGCCTTCATGTCAGTACAATGCAGGCACATATACAGCCATTTTCCATTTCTTTTTCAGTTGAAATTCTCAGCTGAGAGAGGTAAACTTATAAAGGTGGGAAAATAAAAAGAAGATGAAGAGGAACGATTGCATCAGTTCAAATCCCCTCCAATAACAAGCAGCACTGTGACCAGCATTTGAGGCTGGAATTTACTGAAACTTGCTATGAATAGCTGTCATTTTCCTAGGCAGTATTTTTTTATTCTTGATTGTGATAAAATTTTCTCGAATTTTTGTGACAGCCTGTACCACCGGCATTCATGGAGATTTATCACAGGATTTAGTCAAACTGAGGAGTTATAATTATTGCTTCATTTCCCATAAAATCTCACAAAGTAATACTGATTTTTACCTCATTCTTCTGAAATTGCCTTTTTCAAGGAGTAATCATGGCTATGAATATCCCTACAATCCTTCTGCTGTGCTGTACACATAATCATGTGTAGACTCAGTTTCAGCCTTTGAATACTGTTAAATTGTATACAGTGCACTTAAATTGGCTAATAAATTGTTTGATAGCAGTGAAACTCAGCTGACAGTCTTCTTACTTTTCTGATTGCTATTAAATCTGATTTGCAATACATTAATCATATCCTACTTTTAATAAGAGATTATTATGTGAAAATATTTCCCTGTGCCTAAAGATAAGCAACCAGCTAAGCTACAACTGATATATAAAAACACGAACAAAGTTGAGACAAGTCCAAACAACTTATTGTTTTAAAAACAGAACTAATATTCCCTTAAAACAGTACTGAAAGCACGGAACAGTTCACCTGAGCTCGCTCACTGGGAGTGTGTGTACAGGTGTAAAGCAATTATTAGATTTGATATCTGAATGAACTCAGGTTCCCATTAGAGCCTGAATGCTTCAATGACCCTATTATTTTCCTTCCAGTGCTCCCAGACCTGATCAACTTAATTATTCTGACTAGTGAAACATTTAGGACATGAACGTATGATTTGTTTTAAGCCAAATGAGACAAATGAAAGTACTTCATAAAACAGCTCAAAGAAAAGAATAAGGCACGTGAGATGATGTGTCAAATCCAGCAAGGTCGGGACTAAGTAACAGTAATAAAGAGAAAGAGAGAGAGATCCTTGGCAATAAAAATACATTTATTCAGGTATTTTTTCCCTTGAACCTCTCATTTGTAACCTCTCCTGCATAGAGAAAAGATTTAGCTTATGAATCAGAAAGGTGAAACAAGTTTCAGAGAGTAGATTAACTGTCTGCTTCAGTACTGAAAGGATCCAAATCTTAAAACAGAGATTGTGATTCTTCTTTCATGACTACACACACACTTTTGGTAGTTGTCCAAAAGTAAAAGTAGAGCCTCTACTCAGAAACACTTCGTATCAGAGAGGACAGGTTTGCTGCTGTAAAAGCTGTGTTTCCCTGTTTTAATTGTCCCTACTATTTCTCTGCTAAGGAAAAGTGTGTGACTGCAAAAACATGTATTCACATTTTAAACAGATCTGTCTGGTGCTAATACGCTGTATTCTTCATCAATAATGTAATTTAAAATGTCCTATTCCCAGCTCCCCTATTAACACTTCCACTCCTACAATTTGTACTTGCTTTGAAAGCAAGGTGACTGTAAGGTTACAAACCAGGACAAGGAATACAGACAGTAATAGGTTCTGAACTTGAAGTGCACAGGGAGCCCCGAAGTTCATATCCCTCATCTCACTGCATCTGTTCTTAAAGGAATCAGGCTGACACCCGAGTGATCCCTGCCCCTCACTGCTCTCACTAACGAGCTGCAAGGGCTGCTGAGCCTGCAGTGAGCCTGTTTCTGTCCAGCCACATTGCCATCACCTCCCCATCCAATCTGAGACTTTTAGGGAAGAGGGAACTCGCAGGATAGCAGCACCAGCTTGTGCTGAAGGCGCTGCCTGATGTCAGCCTTCACTTGGCACTTCAGATGGAAGGATTTGAACTGACAAAAGGCACAAAGTCAGGGGAGAAGGCTCCTCACCTTCTCTCCCAAATTGCCTGATGGAAGTCAATACCAATCCCTTCCCAAAGTCACAATCAAAAACTGACAGATGAAAGTGAAAGGGGAAGCTTGCCAGCCATTCCCTACAATATTTTATTAAAGAGCGGTGTAAGGATGATGCCTTAGGATTTTAGCTTTTATATTTTCAAATCCTGTACTGCATTAGTGCATAACTCTAAACTCCATATAGTGTTAGTTAACTGTCTTCATGTGTTGGTCAGACAAAACAATCCCTCCATGCCTGAGATCCAAGGACACCCTACAACCCCAGGCCCCGAAAAGCATAAACAAAAGTTAATTTGGGGGGCAGCACACCGGGGGTAAATTACTTCATTAGCTGGGGCTGTAATTGGAGAATTAACCCTTGATACGTAAATGGACCAAACTTAAAATTGTCTGAAAAACTCATGACTGTTGTCCATCTGGGGTGTAGCCTCTGGGAGGCTCTGACTGCCCAAGGTGTGCCTATTGAAAGCCTTCAATAAATACCCACTTAATTCTCTTGTTAAGGGAATAAATACAGGTGTTTATTAAAGGCTCCAGCCTCTGCTCTAGGGAGCCACTCCAAGGCTCCACGGGCAGGTTTGCCTGGCTGGGATCACCCACCTGCACTGCAGCTTCCTCTGTCAGCAGCTCCAACGCTGCAGCCACATCTCCCTGCACAGCTGCTTTGTCCCTTGCACACAACATGAAGGCAATGAGCTCAAAGACAGCGAGAAAAGGGGAAGCTCTCTTTGCTCCAAAGGAAATTCCTTCAAAACGGGAGTTGGGTAACGCTCCTGAAAAGCAGGTATTTCCTACTGGGTCATGTAAACTGATTTTTCTCCATACCCAGACAATGGCAATATTCCTTGTAGCCTGCAAAAGTTGGTCTTCTGTATTTTTCATGCATCAGGAAAAAAGTCTCTCTCTATATAAATACATATATATATATATATTTATAAAACCCACTCTGCAATGACTTGTAGCCTACATGTAAAATGAAATATTTTAAATAATACAATAAAGGCAGAATATCCGTAATTATTTTTTTTGATTAAATAAAATATCAGCATTTTTTATTCATGGCTAGGTTAACATTTACAATTCAGCATTTTGAAATATTTAAGTGGAATTGAATAATGCTATGAGAAAACTTAAAACTACATCACTCCTGTATGACCAGCTGGCACAGGCCATGGTTTTCTGTGCCCATCTGTATTTAACCACAGAACACGAAAGAAAAGCTCCTGTTCCAGCCTGGCAGGATGATCTCACCACCACCTGTTACCTCTCTGCACCCCTCAGCTCAGAACAACTCGGTCCTGAAAGTGACTTTTAATCTACATTATTTGCATGTGCAGGTTATGTGAATGTGAAACTGTTGCTTATTAAAATAATTCATACAAGCAAGTAATTTAGTCTATACATGGCAGGCTCTGAGGTAAAATATAATAACTTTTGAGAACTTAGGAGTCTAATTTCTTTCTTGGCTGAGCACGGACAACTCCATTATGATTCAGTGTAAGAACCCCATGCTCACAGAAAGCAAAATTTGACCCTTTATGTTCATAATAAAGAATAAAAGTATAGAAGCAGGTTATGCTGGGAGAGAGCAACAAGGTGTCCCTAAGTAGCTCAAAATATTTCTCTTGAAATATATTTTTGATATTTTATTTTATATTATTGATATTAGATATTATTATTATTATTATTATTTGATGTTATTGATAAAATAATATTTTAATATTCAGATATTTATCACTTGTTGATAAATATCTGAGGAGGGTTGTTTTATGTGCTGTTCCAAATCCTGAACAAGCACGAGTCAGACTTTCACTCTGTTTTTTTCTATGCAGATGCAGTGGGATTGAACCAGGCCCGTGCTTCAGCTCCCACAGCACTGGGAATGTAAAGATTGAAGAAATAAATTCACATTCACTTGGGCTGCAGGGGAAGCAGCAGCAACACCTCACACAGAGATACTTTGGAAGAGATTGGGATTGAAGATGTTCCTCACCCTCTTCTAGGCTCAAGGATGAGGCAAGGGGAGCTTGGCTGTGTCTGGGGGAGCAGAGCAGGCTCAGAACAGGCCACTGAGAGTGCAGAAAAATGAGCAATCTGGGGACAAATCCTGGCCTTCAGCATCTCCTGTCACAGAGGGCCTGCCTGGCTAATCAGGGTGAGGATTGCTGGGTGATCTTTTGCACTCTCACATGGAAGAGACTTCAGGATCCCCCAGCACCTCTTGGATGCCTTTAGACTTGAAAAGAATGTTTTGTGCCACAAAATAAACATTATTTTTCTTTCTGGTTTTGTTCCCATTTAGAGATCTTGTTTACAGCACCACTCCAAAACTTGTTTTACCATACATACAAGGCAATTATGAATTTGGGTGAAAGAAAACAGTCAGGAGTTTCTCTCTGGGGTGGGAGAGAGAAAGAACTTACACAAATTTTGCTGCTGGATAAAATGATTAGGAAAATACATCCTTAGTGTCATTAAAATAACATTAATCCATCAGCTATTCTTTGCCCTAAGCTGGTAATGTCCTTTAGAATCAAGTTTTGCTGTATATAAACAGTTTTAACTACAAGCTCCTTCTATTTCATCCGAGGGAATATTTTTTCATGCTTGAGCTAGTTTCATCTTCAGAAATAACAAAGTCAGTGTGTTCACAGCTTACACCTATTTGATTCACTGGGCATGGTGACCTTTTAACCGTCACCCACCCCTTCCTTGAGCTTTCTCACAGCTCCCGAAGCCAAGGGATTCTGTTTGCTTTTAAAGCCAAATCAATGGAAAGCAAGAGCAGCTTGTCCATTGTGCACCAAAAGAGCCGTTCTGTTGAATTAAACGTTTGATCAAAGGACTTGTTACGTTTGTTTGTAGTCTCTTTAAATAGATGCTCTAGACAGAGGTCTTTGTAAAACAGGGATGTGACTTTGCTGCACTTTGATGATAATTCCTGCTGCTGTCCAAGTACTTCTTTTGTACTGGATACTCAAGGAAACAATTGTATAAACTTACAGAAAAAAACAAACCCACCAACATTTTTGATGCTCTTAAAAGTGATTCATGAGTGGTTTATCATGAATGGAAGAAAAACCCAATAAAGAGATAAGGAAACTCCTCCAAATTTCCAACCTACTATTTCAATAGAAAATAGCAAAAAGCTGAAATAGTAAATAAAACAGACCTTGTATTTCAGCTTAACAACTTGACTTGCAAGTTTTCTAGGCTTTGGATAGAGAAAGCCATCTCTAGAGACTTTCTGTGAGGATGGGGACTTTTTAAAACATGGGGTTGTTTTAATTCTATGAAATTCGCATCTGTGATTTTGGAATTTCCTATTCAGCAGCAGCAGCAGCAAAGCAAACTGTAGATGAAATATTTTCAAAAGGCTTACTACGAAGTTTGTTACAGAGATTTATTTTTTTCCCCTGAACTATGCAAATCTGGCTACTTATATTCCAAGAGTTCTACTGACTCAGTTTAAGGCAAATAACTATTTCATAAAGCAGCATGCTTGCAGAGGGCTGGAAATGATATCTCAGTTCAGAAGGGAAAAATACAAAGAAGATAAATACTCTTAAGTATGCAAAGTATTTTCAGGTGCCTTTTAATTGTTTGGGTTTTTTTTTACAAGAACATGGTTAAACACACTTGGAATGCCAGTAGAAAAGAGTCAAGGTGCTAACTGTAATTTGATTTTATGGGTTTGTTTTGAGTTGTTATTCAAACCCAAACCGTATGCACTTCAAGTGCAGCCCAGCATGAGAGAGCCTCAATATCTGCAAAGTCCAGCAGGAAGGATTAGAAAATGTCACAACACCTTCAGGGCATAGCAGATCCTTAAAATAGGGAATGATTCAAGAGTTTGAACAGGAAAAGTACAGCAGGGTGCCTCCAAAAAATCTGCATCAGGCTGGAAATTCTATGAACCTCTTCTCTTTAAAAAGATCATCCCTTTTCTGCTGCATTCTCACCCACATGAACCAATCTGGGCACAGAAGAGACCTTCCAAAAGTTAAATGAAAATGCTCTGCATAATTTAAAATAAGTTTACATATGTGTACATAAATGTGTATTTCACAGAAGCACCAACTTATGCCTTTTGACAGGCAAAGTTTCACTGGAAAAATGATAAATAGCTGATACCCAGGATGCATAATGCCTGGAAATGCATAAGCTTTGCAATAACTCAGTCAAAATGGTTATCACTTTATTACTGGTCACATATGGGTCTTTGAACATTGATTAGCAGCTGAAAACAATTATGGTTTTGCAGTTTAAAGACAACACTTAAGACTACTAAATCTAGTAAATTTTAGCATTTTAAACTCACTCTCGGATCATTTAAAAAAATCTTTGCCATCTGAAATCTGAGTAGAAAGATAAATTTCAAAAAATGTTTTCAAAACCCAATAAAATTAATTGAAGTTCTGATAAACTGACTAAATGAAGAAACAAAACTTTTTTTCCTTTAAAAAGCAATGAAATGTAATATTGAACCATTTTCAGCACCTTTTCCAAAGCATTTTTCAGACAGAGAAGCCAGGTTTAGGGTAATTATATAGAGCAATATGGCTCCAGCACATTCTAAATTTTCTGAGAATACATTATTACACAAGATATTAATTCTTCCTCTTGAGGAAGATTTTTAAGCACTGACATAATTTTCACTTTTCCTTGGATGTTCCATTATCATTTGCCACCACCAGACCTCTTAACTTTAATAAGGCATTAACAGCACACTTCAGTATTTTATTATGAAATATCTATGTACATTTACAGATTACTTTGACTTCGTACACTTCTGAGTTACTTTTTTTCTCACTTTCCTCTGAGTTTGCTCGTAATCAAATGACTTTTTCAAATAATTTTACTTCCAGTGATTTATTTCTGCTTCGTGAGATGAAGCACAAAAGCTTCAATCTGCTGCTAAGTGTCCACCTCTTTCGGAAGTAATAAGGAAATGTGATATAAAGTTTCAGAATCCTTGCAAAAACAAAGCAAGGCAACAGTAACCATGAGGGGTTCATAATTTTTGTGTGTGAGTGAGGATATTTAACAGGTTTATCCTAACTGCAGTTTGCCAAGAGCTATCTGGTAAGATTAATGACAGAGAGAAGACTGTTTTGCATACTAAAATTGTGTCACCAACAACCTCTCAGGTTTCTAAAAAAGAAGAAAATAAAAAAGGGAGAGTTCTCACTCCAATTTGGCACTGAGAAAAATAATTTACACGCCACCAAGTCCCAATAATACATTTGGAAGCCTGTAAGGAATGTTGAGCACTCTTATTTTCATAAATAAAACATCAGCTGACTTAGCAGCTAACTTACAGAGCAGTTAAATCCACAGGTACAATCTGATTTTCCCCAAGCTGTTTTACAACAATCCAGCCACTGCAGGAAAGAGAGGAGAATTTATGGAAGAGATAAGTGGAGAAACAGACTGAATGTGCTACTGGATGGAAGAGAGGAACCAATTCTGAATGGGGCAGAGAAGGCTGTTCTGAACAAGCAGGAATCCTTCCAAAAGCTCAAATCTTGTCTAAATTATCCCAGCAAAGCAGCATGATCTCTGCATCACCCAAAAATTCCCAAAGCCAACCCTTGACAAGAAGTAGCAATGTTATTTCCACCCCCATTTCCACTGTGGCACATGAGAATGGATAAGAGCATCAAGGTTTTTCACCCCCCTCCCTCTCTCCAAGTGATAGATGTCTGGCAGAACTATTTCCTGTACATCTCAGTGGTGCTGAAAATCGCACTAAGCATCTTTAAAAAATTCCAGGTCAAATAGAGTCAGCATTTAAGCAAATCACTTAGCCCTGGATATGCTGGGTCTAATCCTTGTAATTTAGCCACAAGGTAAGCTGTCTTTTCTTCTTTCTCCCTGAAAATGGCTTAATCATCCAGTCTGGCTTTATGCAATTAAAAAACTCCCTGCCTGTAATTGACAACTGATGGATCTAGACATTAATTCTTATCCTACAGAATTTATATTTAATCTATAATACTAATATTGCCCATATTCAGATAATTCACTAAAATCATGGATTCTTATGTCTCCAGTCCCCTGCCTCTGCAAAATCTACTTTTCATACAAAACCCCCAAATTAATTCAGGTCATACAGGCTCTGTCTGTAAGAAAGGAAGAAAAATCAGTCTATTAAGATGTTTTGTCCTGCTTTTTTTTTTTTTCAGGTGACCTGGAGACAGATGACTTTTTTTTTTTTCAGGTGACCTAGAGACTGCTCCTGTGGACTACAAAGAGGTTGAAGGACTTGGTCTTGTTTGGTCTTGTCAAGAGAAGGGCTAGGAAAGGATCTAAAACCACCTTCAGCTGCCTGAAGGTGAATCACAAAACCTGAGCCAAACCTTCTTGGTCACAGCCAGGAGGTAAAGCAAAAGCCAGCAGCCCAAACCTGCAGCTTCAATTGAGCAAAAAAAACCCCATTCTACCCAAGGAATGCAGGGCTGGGCTGGGGTGCCCAGGAGCTGCTCTGACATGTCCCAGCTGACTCCACCAGCATGGTGTTCATCCTGGTCCGAGCAGATGAATCCCAAAAGCCCTTTAAAATGTTTCTCACACCCAACCCACTCACCGGTTCTTGGCAAGCACATGGCAAGGATCCAGAAATAATAAATATTAACATTAGTTATTTTGAGCTTGTCATTAGTATTTACATCCACGCTCTTTGCAGTTCTAAATGCCAAGGCTCCAGTTTCAGTGATATTTTTCAAAAAGGAAAGGGTGTTTTTTTGCCAATTTATCATTTCTAATCTGTTCAAAGCTTAAGCCACAACTCTTCAGTGAGACTTCTTCATAAATAACTGTACAAAATTAAAATAAATTAACATCTATTATTTAGCTTCATTCTTAAAATAGTCAAGATATGCCCAAAGGCTACAGCATATATTGAAAAAATAAACCAAAGTTTTAAGACAGGGGATCTTCACCCCTTTCTGAGGACTCAGAAGATATGGTAGAACGAGGATTCCCCAAACTGTCCAGAATTTAATAGATGTGAAATATTATTAATACTATTTTCAGAATTACAACAGCCATAATCAGGTTCACAGAACCCTAAATCAGCTCTCAAGATCATCTCCTGCCATCTTCAGAACACCCAGAGAGGAAGCTGGGCAAGGGTGGTGAAGGAGGGGGAAGGAAAGTGGAAGACTGGGAAAACTTAAGTTATCCTTGCTCAATTTGATTAATTAGATTGCTGAAGGACTTAATCAAAAAACACAAGGCTGACAGAATCTGCTCTATAATGAACAGCAAGTAAAGACATTCCAAGAAAAGCAGCAAGTTTTGACAAATTCTTGAGATGTCACTGATTTGCGAATGTGTGTATGAGAGGAAAATGACATGTAACTGAGAAAAGTCAGCACGGAAAACAGAAGGAAATTCAGAGGTTTAAAGGAACCAAAGGGGAGAAAAAGCCCATCAGACTGCTTCGTGATGTGGTGGCTTTTTTTCGTGTTGTTTTGTTACTTATTGTGGCCTTATTATAGCAAAGATGGGATCTGCAGGGACTGGAGTGATTGACAGATGTCTCTCAAGTGTGCGTGGTCTGAAAACATGAAGCACAAGCAACTTTAGCTTTGCTTTTTATGACATATACTAAAATTAGAAACAAAATAAATTACAGGGCAACTTTAAGGAAAGAATAAACTAGTTGGTATAAGTTGTCCTAATCATCTTTTTGCTTGAGTTGTAGAATAACTTTCAGCCACCACTGAAAATTGCATCTGCCAAGGAAGCCTTTGTTCAGGTAGGATCTTTGCCTTATAGGTAAAATAGGAAAAAAGCCTATAAATCAGCAAAGCATTATTAAAACCAGCTCTTATTCTACGAAGTATAAACATTAATTTTTATAGAAAGACTTTATATAATCAACAGGAAAACAGAGTAAGATAAACTAACTTTCATGATAGCAAACCAGACTGATTTTGACCTTCTGACTAAATATTTTCCAGTAGCTTCTAAGTAAACCTGCTTGTTATCCACAAAAGGATTCACTACCACTTGATTTATTAATTAATTAAACAATGTCATTAGGTCTAGAATTTAAAATACTTATTCAGACTGAATTCACAACACATCTTTGCTTTTAGTTCATGGCTTTTTGAAGCTGGACTACAGAAACTAGAACACGATTGAGATTCAGAAAAATCCCCTGAGAGCTGAATATTGTGTCCTCAAGCTCTGGCTAAACACAGAAGGAAGAACAAAATAGAGGCAAGAAATTTGATTTATTTTCAAAGGACAGACGGGATGACATATGGGCTCAAAATACTGTAAAGACTCCAAGCCTAAAGCTATAAACACATCCATAATATGTGGAATATACGTACACTGCTGATGTGTGCATAGATGTACACTCAAATATATATGGGAGAAATCCATGGCATTTAGAGGAGAAATGATCAGAAATCTGTCACAATAGGAAAAACTAGGCAGAGAAATTAATTAATTTGGAATACCAGAGCTGAGGAAAACGTTTTCACAAAGCGTCAGAGAAGCCATTAAATGCTGTGCAGCAGTACAGGTAAGTTAAATAAAAAAACAGACTCAAGAAAGCACAGAATGAAGTGACCTCCTGTATCTGGTAAATACCAAGCCAGGCCACCTAGTGGGTGAATATTCTGTGTCCACCAGAGCAGCCAGTCCTGTCCCAGAATGAAAGGTGTGGAACAATGTGGCTCTGTAGGCACTCAGCCCAGAAATACACAAACCAAGGAACAGACCACAAACACCTCTGAGATGTTTGCAGCGTCATTGATTTTTCTTTCAGAGGTCCCTATGATTGAGGAGTGAAACAATAACTCATTAATAAAAGCACAGCCATTTAAAGTAATCACAAAAGAGAGAATAACCAGCAGCACAGG
Organism: Acrocephalus scirpaceus scirpaceus; assembly: GCA_910950805.1. NCBI lineage: Eukaryota > Metazoa > Chordata > Aves > Passeriformes > Sylviidae > Acrocephalus > Acrocephalus scirpaceus. The sequence goes on along the minus strand of OU383776.1, from coordinate 81,115,297 downwards.
CTGCCAAGAAGCAGTTCTCAATGAGGCAGTGATACAATATCAAAGTCTTACCTTTAACTTGAGCTTTCCTTATCTTAAAGTTGACCAATTCACCCAAAAAACAACTCTTATTTTCTTCTACACAGCTGATTTTTAATACAGCATTATATATGATGCATGCACACAGCTACATAAATTCTATGCTGGAATGTGTATGAAAGTATGTTCTAAACACAGGACACTCAAGCAGCAATTCTCACCCAGCTGTGGGGGTAAAAAAATAAAATATTCAAATGCAAAGGAGGATTTATGAATTGAATTTTTTTAATCTACCAGTAAGCCTAAGTTGAAATATGAATAACTGATTTAACACTGAAATGGTATTCAAATATTTGACTCCAATCCCCTATTGCTTCTAAATTCATTCAGAAGTTAAGATTATTAATTCTTCCTGACAGAAAATCAAGATTTAATGATCATCTGATAACCCTTAGGAATAACAAAGTAAACTGAGATGATAATTCAGACAAAATAAAATGATTTTACATATATAAGGAAAACATCATGCACAGAATACCCACTTAGGCATTTCCTATGGGGCAGTAACTAATTTTTAAGAAAACACAGAGCCAAAAAACCGTATCTTGGTGTGTACAGTAAGAGGTTTAGAAAGAAAATGGGGAGCTTCATTAAAACCTGCAGACCTTTAACCCTCTGCTTTGATCAAACAGACAAACTGAACCCCTCAAGCACTCCTTCAAAAAAGCCTGGAATGGGAAATGTATGGAAGAATTTTAACCCAGTGACCTTGTGGAAGCATTGCTGCTCACTTTAAGACAACACTGCTCTCAAGATCAAGCCATCTATTCACCCAGGCCCATCAGGCCAAAATAATGCATTAAAATAATGTGCTTTGTGCAATTTTCCAGAGCAACTGATTTCAGCTTAGTAAAAATGATATGCAGTAAATGATTTTGAGGTAAATTTTTAGCTTTCAGGTCACGTCTGCAGGGAAGTAACATTAGAACTAACAGAGGTGTGAAAAATGGGGATGCAGAAGCTGTACAGCCTGTGCATTGGGGGTTTTTTTTCTTTTTTTTTTGTCCCAGAGCTCTCTCTGGCAGCAGGAACACTGTAAAACCAAGAGCAAGCCAATGACAATCTATTTATATACAGAATCATACAATATTTTAAGTTGGAAGGGACCAACAAGGATCACCAAGTGTGACTCCCTGCTCCTTGCAGGATTACTGAACACTAAACCCTGGACTGAGCATGGTCCAGGTGCTCTGTGAACTCTCAGATTTGGGGCTGTGCCTGACCCCCTCTGGGGGAAGAACCTTTCCCTGATGTCTAACCACTGCTCATCTTTTATTCTCTGTATTGTTTATTGACGTTTATACTTCAAATCAATTAAAATTGCACCTCTCCAATGGATGTAGCATTGCCTCTCCTCGATGCAAAGTTCCTCTAAACACAAAAAACCCCCACAAACCAGGGCAGGAATTCTGTCCTGCACTGAGTAAAAGATTATAGCAGAACACCTGAGAGCCAAAGTGAGCTCCAAAGGTAGCTCACGTGAATTCTGACTGCAATAAAAAATCCTGGCAAATGCTTCCCTGAAATCCTTTAGTTGTATAAACCTGAAACAGGATTTAGAGGTTGTTGCTAATCTGACTCCTAAAAAAAATTCTTGCTGATGCCAGATCTGTTTGTTTTAGCCTGAGCATTCCAGCAATACCCATCCAATGGAAGCAAGAGGGGTGGGAATGTACCCTGACCTGCAACACCAGGTTACATCTCAGGGGAGGAAACCAAAACAGCTGAGAAACCTTCCCTCAGCTCAGCTGCCAGCATGTAAGGGGCTAAGAAATGATAAATGCTTGAACAAAAACCACACCACAATCTCAAATTTTTGCCCTCCATAAAATCTGAAAACCTATCACTGTGGAATACCAAGGAACTTTTACAAAGCACAGTTTGATTTTATGTTGCCTTAATTCGCCTGTAGAGCAATTGACAAAAGGTTTTGGAGATCTTCTTTCCATCTGCAGAAATGGGTGAAGATGAAAGACAAGAACAGCATTTCCTTTCTTCCCACTGCAATTCTGACTCCTTCAGCATTTCTGCCCTGTCATCATGTACTTCACCTAAATGCAGTTGTGTTTTTAGCAGGGCACATCTGCCACTGGCCAAGGGGTTCCATCTCTTTCTGTGACATTCTCCACACATTTACACGATGCATTTAATCCATGTAATTTTTTGATCTGTATAAAAACAGTTCTTAATTTGCATCACAGTGCTCGTGTTAAGTGGGTTGCAGAATGCACACTGAGTTAAACGTGAATGAGTTGTCCTTCATGCTAACTTTATACGACTTCTGGGTTCCCCAAAGATGCCATTTTGTCTATAAAATCCATTTCTTTGCTATTTTCAACATAAAACCTAAAAGGTGCCGTGAAAAGTGCTGAATATCTTCAGTGGCAAATGAGGAGCTTGGGATTTGCAGGAAGTAATTAACTCTCTTTTGCCTTCAAATCCCTCCCCATCTCAATCTTCCCATTCTGCTTTGTCAGTTTGGAAAAGTATTTGGAGGAACCATCCCACGATTAATAGGAAATCAGTTCTGATGTTTATTGTGCACTTTGGTGGCTGCTCAAGACAGCTCAACCCACCCCACAGTACAGGCAGAACCTTTTCTGGACAAAGCACTGGAGGCACTGTCACCTGCGGGGACACAGCCACCTCATAGTTACCTCTGAGGGGCCACAGCCCCCTCATTGTCACCTTTGAGGAGACACAGCTCCCTCACTGTCACCTTTGAGGGGCACCTCAGAGCCCCCTCAGGCTCCCACCCTCGCTGCCCCCAGAGCTGCTGTCTGGAGTTTGAAATGCCAGAGTTGTACCAGGAAGATTTACAGATGCTGGCATTTGTGGGATCGATGTCATTTCTGTCTCCCACACAGTAAATAGAAGTGAGAGTGATAAATGATGCCAACAATGATGCTGTTGTGGTTTTAAATTAACCCCACTCCCCAAATTTCCCTTGAGATTAACGTTCCCTACAGCTTTTATATTAAACCAGTCAAAAAAATCCTAACATCTTGAATATTTTAATTAAAATTATCATTCTCCTATTTTAGCTTTCTAGGAAATACATCTACTCCAAGAGCAAAGGCCGAGGTCAGTGTTTACAGAACACATTTCTGCAGATGATGAGGAAAAAATTGGAACTTCTTTTCACGAGAAGCCTTATCCCATCTCAGTAGAGCAGATAAAATTCTTTGTTTTGAAGACTGTTAATGAAAACATTGAATAACTAACTCATAAAGTAATACCTAAAATATAGTCCTCAAACACATTCCCTACAACTCATTCAATAAGTTTAAATTCCTGTTTAAATTCCTTCCCCTCTGTTCCTCCTTCCCCTCAGTTGTGCTGTTTTATTGGAACTTCACAACATTTAAATCCATTCACACACAGCATCAGCCTGAGACCAACAGACCAATCTCACATTTCTAAAGCCATTAACATTTTATGGAAAATACTAAATTATGGAATATCTTCTTTCCAGAAGATCTGTGACCAAACTGCAGATTCCTCTATTTCCAGCACTGTGTGCATAAACACATTCAAGATCCATACATACAAAAGTACATAAAAACTTCCTTTGTTCTGCCAGACATTATCCAGTAGGTAAAAAGCTGATTTTAAATACACATCACTATTAAATGATGAAGTGACTTTTTTCTCTTTCAGAATACAGGCATACCCTTTATGTTTCTAACAGTAAATGATATTTGACATTTAAAAATCAAGTTACCCTAATCTAGAGCTCTACCACAACAGCACTGAAAAAGCAATGAATCTTTCCAGAGGAAAAACCCATTTTTTAAAAAATTCAAGATAATTTTAGTCACAAGTAATTGAAAATGTAATTTAGAATTCATTACTTTGCGTGGTTAATTACAGCAGAAGAGTTTCAAAAGATAATGATGAGCCAATAAAGTAATATTTTTTCTGAAACATGATATCAGAGTAAATAAAATAATAAAATGCAAATTAATATGACTATTTGGATTATGTTGAAACCATTAAATGCATACCAATGTGTAACCCAGTCCTGATGCTGAGGCATTGAACCTGCAATCCTCTCCTTGGAATTTAGAGAATTGAACAATGTAGACAGGTCTACAAAATTTCTGACAGGCAGTTCTTTATTCTTAATTCACCATAAGGACAAAATGGTCTTATTCATGACTGTGCCATCAGTCCCAGCTCTTCTGAAGCCCAGAATGGATTTCCCAACCTCAACACCTACAGGATACAGGAAAGCCAAGGCTTTATCTCCATCCCACATGAATTCTGTACTTTTCTTCAAAAGGAAAACAGAGGGCATGTGTTTAACCAAAACACCTCATTCAGAAAGAGAATAAAGTTCTTTTGCAGCGACTGCCTGCAACCCACCTGCAGCTATGGAGCAGCAGCAGAATCTGAGACCTTATTCCTTTTTCATAAAGGGCACTTAAGCTAAATGAACTCCTTGCCCATGTTCCTGGAAAACAAAAGTCTTGATTTGACCTCAGAATTTTTGCAGCAGTCCCTAAAGTCGGTCTCTTTTCCCCATGTAGCTCCAGCAGATTGGAAGGTCAGCAGTGGGTACATGGTTGATGCAATAACAGCTTTCTGAACATTTTTGTCTGGAGATCTTTAGAATAATTTAAGTGGTTTGAGTATAACTGAATGAAAAAGGAACTGTCACGCATGAACCACATTGGAAATTTCCTGTGCTGAGGTACATGGCTGATTTTAAATTGCTACCATTGCACCTGGAGCTCAATTGTCTATTTTGGTCATGTGGGATGTCTTACTCTGGCCTAAAATACGCATTTTCCTAATAATTTTAATTCTCTAAGGCACAGATAATTCTAAAACTCCCAATATCACCCTCCCAAAGCTGTGTGTCCCTGTGGGAAGAGTGAGGTGTCTGTGTGTGCTCTCCAGGGCTGTTTCCTGACAGATTGTCCCTGACAGTGCTCAGCGAGGACGTCACGGATCCCAAATATCGGCCAAACGCACAAATCCCAAATATTGGCCAATAACGTGCACAGCAAAGGCTGGGGATGCCAGGATGGCACCAGAGGTGTCACAACACCCAAGCAGAGGATCAGAGACATTTGCAGAGGCACTGCCATGACAGCAGCACCAGCAGAGCTCTCAGGAGGAGTTTATTAGGACGCCTTTAAGTGCTCAGCTTTATAAAACATAAATACCACGGCCCTGTCTATTTTCATTTGTGCATAATCCAGCCAGGGGATGGCAAATCCAGGCTGCCCCCGGGTTTTCTCTCTGAGTCACCTTGACTAGAGCAGCACATTTCTGCTGGAAGCAGGAGCAGGCAGTGCCATGGAACAGCCCCACCCATCACTGCCCCTCAGCACGGCCAAAATGCTCCTCTTCACCTCTCTCCATATCCCCCAAAAGCCTCAAACACTTTATTTCAGAACTGCAATTTTCATTTCATTATGGTCACAATCATATCTTCCTTTAAAATAGTTCTTTCAAGAATCAGACTACATTTGAAGCTGCATGAAAACACCCCAACTAATGTATTTCAATTAACTAATTTTGAGGTTATGTTCAAAAAATCAACACTGCCCTAAAGACAACTCATTGCCCTTTAGAAAAGATGTTAGAATAAAATGACATATCACAAGACCACTATGGCTTTATCTGCATGGAAATCACTTCCAAACTGAACTTCCTCCAACAGAGTCAAAAATCTGCACTAATTTGCTCTATATTTGGACTATGAATTATGCAACCAGCTGGGAAACTGGACACCATCATTACATCCTGCAGAGCCAAGAAAAATGTAGCTTCAGATACTCTGAAAACACAAAAAATCTAAGACACAAGTAGTGTTCTTTGGTTGCTATCATGAACTCTGCTTTACTACTGAAAATATTATGAGGCATTTTTTCTTTACAGGTTTACAGTCCAGTGGAACTACAGTTCTAAAACTCATTATCCAACACAACTGCACCCACTACATCAGAGCAAAACACAGGAGAGCATTGAAATGTTATTCTGGCTTCTTCTAAACTTTGGAGAAAGATGTAGAGTGACAAATGAAGGCTATGAGAGGAGGGAACTCACTTAAAATTATTCTTTGTTATTTAGAAAATATCTATTTCAAAGATGTTTGTGGGAGATATTGAGAATTTATGGTCAGAGATGTGAGCAAGTATTATTAATTATTCTCAACAAAGCAGCTTCTAGTGGATAAAAATATCCTTTTCAGATACAAATATGTGACTGTAAACAGCAGATAATTAACAGTAAATAAAATTATCTGTGAAGATTAATAATTCAAATGGCCAACACTGCTCTCCTGCCAGTGCTGGGACTTCTACAGGAATTCAGGCAGCAGAAGTAAAAGTAGCAGAATTAAAAAGTAGCAGAGCTACACTGGATATGAAAAATTGTCAGTGTCTGCAGTTGCAAAAATCCTTATTTGCACCTGAGAAAAACTTATCCTTGGGAGAAACTGGGTTATGACAAGGAAAGTTTCTTTAAACCATGTTAGCACCAGAAACAAGCACACAAAACAAAAGTAATTTTCTGTTCATCTGCACTAGAAATTATCATTAGTTTTGAGTTGTCTAATTTGATTGTTTTTAATTAATTTACTGTTTCTTAGTTTTTAATATGCATACTATTCAGTAAAAAAAAATTGACAACGAAGTATCAAGAGAATATTAAAGAAATGAAAATATTTTAGACATTTGCATCTTCTGATGAAGAAGAAACTCCATTCTACAGACAAAGGGTGCATTTTGTGAACTCTCATATCCTTCACCTTGTCAACAAAAGAGCTGAAGATAAATTGAAATTTGGAATGCTCTGCCATCCTTAAAAACTATGAGTAACACATTATTCAAGAAAGGTCAGTAATTAAAGCTGTGTGAAATAGAACAAAACAGTTTTTATGATGATAAAAGCATTTTCTTACTTCAGGAGTATCTTTTTCCCTGTGCTGTAAAAATAAATATCTCATTACTTTTATATTCAACTGTTGAAGGGGTTAGTTATAGGATAATTATGATTCTTACCACTTTTAAAGGCAGAAGAAGGTGAAGAAAAACAACTTGGATTAACTATAAATAAAAAGTTGTTTACCTGCTAACACTCCTCAGCACAATCTCACCCATTTTATAGCAACTTGTCACCTGGAAGCTCATCACAGGAAAAACAAACATTGAAAGGGTTGCTATCACCTGCAAAAGCCTTTTGTTCAAAACTGACTTCAGAGCTTGGAGTGTGGAGTTTGATTCAGGAGCACAAATAAAGATCTGACAAGCAGGTATTTAAAATTAACTCCAATTCACAACTATTTGACCAAACAATCATATTTACATTGCTGATAGAAATATTTCCTCTCAACGAGCACTGACTGTTTACCAGTGACAAGTCTGACACTAAGAGACAATTTCCACCTTTGCACTATAAATAAGACTGGCAAGCTCAGCACACGTTTAATACACATAACAGGGCTTTATCTTATCCCAGGATATAAACCTCTGCTCTCATAAACGAAATTAAAACATATTTAAAAAAGATATATATTACAACTAGAAAATGTTACCATTACCTTGCCCACTGTGTAGCCAAATTGGAAATAGACTCAACAGAAGAATGACATTTGGGAAGATATTTTCCTGGGGTTTGGTTTCTAAAGTCCACAAATAACCTGAGATGGAGTCAGATTACCAAGTATGGGAAATAATTTGAATGAAAAATGTCACAAATTGAACATTTCTGCCTAGTAAATTTTATGGCAAAAAAAAAAAAAAGAGAAACAGCAGCAAGATCCTTTTTGTGTAGAAAATGAGGAATAAAGACAAATTGAACTAATATTTAAAGACATAATTGTTTTGTAATTTAAACATTTTCTTCAAAGCATGATGAGAGTCAGAGATAAATGGTGAGGTGACACTAAAACTACAGGCAGTACGGATTATCTTAAAAGGAAAATTTACACGTCAGCTGAAATAAGTTTACACACTAAAACTACATCTTAGCTATCTCACAGAAATTATTGGACATTTTGTGTTATTTCTGCATGCAGAGCCAGCTTTGAACTGTCTGTTTTGAGTCAGTATAAAATTTTATAGCTTCCTGAAATATTGGTGCCAGCACAGAATTTTTTACACATGTGTATATTTGTCTATATAGAATTCAACATAGATTCACACATGTATAATATCTATACATACACAGAGCTTTTGGTCTTATTTTCTGCACAGCAAAAGTGACTTTTAAGGTCTGAACATTCCCCCTCACACAGCATCAAGTAGTGACTGATAAAAAAGCCATGGAGGTTTTTAAATGATAAAATGTTTTGACATTTATGTCAAAAGTGTTTTACCTCACACATCTTTAATTTGCACCACAGGTTGTCTAAAATATGTTCTTAAATACATCAGCCCTGCTCATGGAGCATTTTACTCAGAGATTTGTCTGCTCCATTCAAATGCTGTCTGAGGTACTCTTGTGTGTAACATGCCACGAAGCATTTCTTCATCATTCCTGCTGAAAATTGCTGGAATCAGGGCAAGGGCACACTGACAAACACCACAAGCATCAGTCACTCTCTGTGATTCTGAGGTAGACATTGCCAAAGAAAAGTCATCCAAAAATCCTAAATAATGAGGTTGAAGTATAACAGAGAAGAGACATGACATATGCTCCACCACGAGGTTGTGTTTCTTTCTGTATTACCATAAACCTCACAACACTCCCAACAACTGAATAAATTATTTCATGCTTGACACTATTTCTACAGTATACTTCAGTTACAAACCATGAAGGCTTTGTCTGTATGCCAAACATCCTTTTAATTGAGAAATAATCTGTACAGTTGTAGGGCCAAACTGGGCTGGAGCTGCAGCTCTCAGGGTTAACAAATTCTCATCCTTGGTGTTTGAGCACAGCTGAGACCACAACTGGAATGTGCCTTTTCACCAGCACCATTCAACACAGAGCTGGGAGAATTACTCTGCTCTAAGGCCAATGTTTAATATTGCCATTAAATGCTGGTATTTTTACATTGTTTTATAATGAACTTCAGGCTTGGGTTTTGTTGTTATTCTTGTTATTTGTTTTTTTGTCATTTGTTTCCTCTAACTAGGAACCCTAACAGCCCTCTCATCTTAGTAACAGGGCATTTTACTTTTGGACAGTTCTGTTTATAAATTTCTAGAACAATGCATTTTTAAGGAGTAAGATAAGTACTGATTCATGAAGCAATCAGTGCAACACTTCTAAATAATTCACCCCTGGGCAGAGGTAAAACTTTAAATACTAATCTATACCTTCATCTTCCTTTTCAGAGCTGGATTTTTTGACTCTTCATGAAGTGGTTTTGAAGCCTGTTGAATTTTTTTTTTTTTTTTAATCTGGACATTTGGGAAGCTAAATGCTCAACAGAATGGATGGTCTACTAAAATATACTTAAATAAGGCCTTGTGAATGACTGAGTCCTATAAAATTCTGCAGTTCCTCTGGGAGTTCACACCTAAAGAACAGTGCACTCCTCTTTAAACCATGTCTAAAGATACCACAAGAACTTTACAGCCATTCAGTGAGTGTGCTTTGCTTTAATATATTTATTGTTGATAGAGAATTCTGAGGTTGATTTGCTTTCTAAACCCACAGGTAATAAACCACATGAATTAATTTAGTTTCATATCAAGATGCACTCTGCTGTTGTAACAGCTGTTTAAAACAGCTCACAGGTGAGAAATTCTCTAAGAGCTGAGTACATCAAAACTAATAAAAAATGAGTAAAAGTAAAGTACATCTTCTAAATTTTGCCCACATAGCTATGTAAAAGAAACACAGAGCTCTTTTTCCCCATGAAAGTGAGTGCATTCACAAAACAAAGCATAAAGCCAGATAAACTATGAACAAGCCCATACTCTCCATATGTTTTAAGAGATATGGCCCCAAATTTTCAGTGTGCTTAAGTTTTATTTCTCGTCAAATGCTTATAAAAACCCACCAGAGCTGTGTGAGAACAAGCAAGGCCATATTTTCAGCTGCATTCCCTTGTAAAAAGGCACAGCTTTTAGAAGAGAAGGCTCTGGGAGACCTCAGAGCTCCTTCCAGGGCCCAAAGGGGCTCCAATGGAGCTGGAGGGCGACTTGTGACAAGAGCATGGAGTGACAGGACACAGGGAATGGCTTCACACTGCCAGAGGGCAGGGACGGATGGAATTTTAGGAGGAAATTCTTCATTGTGAGGGTGGTGAAACACTGGCTGTAGCTGCCCTAAGAGATGCAGATGCCCCCCTCACTCCCTGGGGGTGTTTAAGGCCAGGTTAAAAAAAGATTTGAGCAAACTGGGCTGATGGAAGGTGGGGCAGGGGGGTTGGAATGGTTTAGATGATTTTCAAGCTCCCTTACAACCCAGAGCACTCTATAATTCTATGGCTGTACCTTGAAATACACAGGTTACTGTTTTCAATATTGGTGATATATCACAGTACCCAGCCCAGGAAGAAACTCAATTTATGGCTTAAGAGCTACTGACTTCAGTATTTGCAATGGTGAATGTGCAAAAAACTCCTGTAAAATATCATTTCCAGTTAAATTACCACTGCACTGCAAGCAAGCTAATAAATCCTTATGAAGATCAGACATTGAGAAGGATCTATGATTATATTTCTGTTGGAAGAAAATGGTATGGTTAGGGGGAGGATGACTGCATCTTCAGGATGTGTAAAAAGAAAGTTTCTGCTTTAATTTATGCAGTTTGAAAGCCCTGAACTAGTTTTTTAAAACTTTATCCTTCAAAGGCATTCTTAATATTCAAAAAGACCTTGCTAATTAACTCCTAAAACTACCTCAAGTCCAACCTGCTTTTCCTGCTCCTTAGAGAAGTTTTAATTACACAGATTAAGCACTGGAATTCCAGCTGTCACCTTCCAATAACTTTCTTCCTTTTTAAATAGGGTGCTTTTGTGCTGATCTCTCCTTTGCTTTGAGCAGAGCTTTGGATGGGCTGCTTTTATGATGTAGCAGTTGCATGTGACTATTAAAAATGATGTGACAGCACAGAAGGCACATTTAACCAGTCACAGAACATGCAGCTCTGTCCTGACATGTTTTGACATCTGGCAATCAGATTGGGCTTAGCCTAACACTGGGACAGAATTACCTGAACTCCCAAGTGGTGTTTGCAGAGAACCCAGGCACTGCCAGCACCAGGGGGTGTGGTGGCAGGATAAGGGACAAAAGGCCAGAGCTCCTTCAGGGTGACCTCCAAATCCAGTGTGACAACAATTAAATGTCACAGGCCTCCCAGACAAGTGCTGGAAACCTCTTCACTAGAAATACCCAGGACAGCTTGGCAGGGAAGCAGCCCCTGATCCATGGCCCTTTTTTCAGGAGGTTGGCTGAGGTGACCTCGAGGTCCCTTCTAGAACAGACCTTTCCATGATGCTGTGAATGCATAAAGCACCACCACGGGGAGGAAGATGGCCACAGGAAGGGTATTTCAAAGGATGAAAAGGGTTTTACCTGTGCTACTATGAGTAAATTACACACTACACTAGAGTGGAAAATCCACTCAGTTGTGAGAAGGTTTCCCAATTCCTTGATGCCAGGCTCCCCCTTCCAGGGCCAGCAGCTGCACATGGGGTCAGTGAGCTCCTACAATATTCCATGTGCAGGCAGAGCTCTCCAGCTGGAACACCCAGCATGGGCCATTCCCTGGATTTTCTCTGGCCTGAGCCTTGTGCAGGTTCTGCCTGAGAGGCAGGAGCATGCAGTTAGTGAAGCATGGAGATGCTGCCCAGTTTGAAAATAGAATAAAAATAATTACTAATCATTACCACTACAACACAATGGCTCACACAGAATTCGCAGTCAAAATCTAAATTACTACAATTATCTTTTAATCAAGGTCTAATAATATTTACTGCAGTGTGCTCAGCTGGAAGCACTTTCCTAGCTCCAGCTCAGATAAACTGACCAGGATCTGTGTGCTTAGGAAACACAGTAATTTGTCACAAATGTCTCCAAAACACCCAGGAAGGAAGAACACACTTCCCAACAAAGACAGAGGAGAATTCACACATTTCAGAGTAAGAGAAAATTGATCTGCGGTGCAGACCCAGACTAAGTCAGCAGTGATGTATGTACAAGTGATCCAGAGTCAGGTTAATCCAGGCATTCCCCTCATCAGCTGATTCTCCCTGCTGCCACCTTTTTGTGCTCTGCATCAGCTCCCACCAAACCTGAACTCTGTGAGTCCCACTTGTTCCCTTGCTGCCCCACCTGAGCTCCCTGTGACCACGACAAGCATCCCACCTGAACTTCAAACCAAGGCTTCTCAGAGAAGTTTTCTTCTGGTGAGATACAAAATCAGCATTTCCTTTAAACATCTACCACACGTGATGTTTCCTATCCATCAGTTTCATGGAGTGGTTTGATACATAAAAAGAAATTTTATAGATAAGTGGATAGAAAGCAAGAAGGTTTCAAAGGAAGAACAGCACATAGGTTATCTCACTTTCAGATGTTTAATGGTTTAGGAAACTCTGAGCTTCTGCTTCCAATAAACTAAAAAGGAATTTAGTAAGTCCTAACATACAAGAAAATCTGATATAGTCTCCTAATAAACGAGTATGTTTTTACAGACTCTTTTCTAAGTGTAGAAGATACTCTATGCTTACACCAACTACCATCTCATCAAAGCAGGATAGGCCCTTCCAAACCCTGAAAATCAGAGAGAAATATTCATGTATGACCTGGAACAGCACACTCCCAACCTCCTGCTCCTTCATCCAGCTCTGCTTTTTCAATCTTTACTGGTACATTTCAGTTACTTCTGCTTTGCCCCGGATAAAAGACTCAGGGCTATGAATACAAAGAGTTCAGCAAGTTGAGGGACCACACTGGTATTGCAAGTAAATAGCATCACTCAAAAGACAAACCAGTTCTGATTACAGTTTTGTGTTTCAATGGCTCACTTCTTATCTGGTTTTGTTTGGGTCTTTAAATCGATGAAAGGGTGCTGGCAGTTCTGATTAAGAGGTCAAGCATGGAATACAAAAGTTTTTTAATCTACTTTTTTCCCTCAACTAGCACTCAGTGTCCTGAGTTATTCATACCAGCAGGAGGCTGTGGGTGAACACTGCCCCATGGCCAGAAACACAGGGAAAAGCCTCATTATCACCTATGCTCCAAGTAAATAAACCCAACGGGAGTTCATATAATCCAAACACATATATTGCATTTCAAATCCAATAATTGCATTCGTTCCCTTCTTGCAAACTATCAATTCCTCTTTGGAAAGCTTAAAAAAAATTAAACATTGTTTTTTGGGTGGTTTGGTTTTTTTGTGTGTCTGTGTTTTGAGGAAAGGGAGCCTCTTTTGTTGTTACACAAAAAAAGAAGCAAGAAAGGTACTCCCTTGGACAGAGTCTGTTAAAAATCAGATTATTTCCACAGCATTCTCCTATTATTCACCTGCCAGTAAAATATGTACACTCATTGTCTCTCTTTGAATGCCTATTTTTATCTGACTGAGGCTATATGGTCATTTTTGTACTTATTACTGAGTTACTAAGTTTTTTTTTTCTTCCTTCTTCTAAAGCATGTTTTTCTGTTCTCAAAAACTGGGCCACATGCCTCTGAGGAGAAAGTAGTGCATTATTTCATTCCCACCTTTTCTTCTTTTTTGGCATCTCTGAGGCCTGCTATGCCCAGAAGTGCTTCCACTCAAGCTGGACCATCAAATCAATTATCACAGCAGTCTGCTTCCTAAATATGAATGGCAATGAATGACAACAGGCAAGGCCAACTTTCAGCTTGGATTTGTCATCGGGAATGTAAATTTTTTTGTTTTGCTTTATAGATGTTTGGTAGAGTGGCAATTTGACCAAACTCTTCCCCCTGCTGTCTGCAGCTGCATTCTGTGGGTCCCCAGATGAAAAGTTTCCCCTTTGCTACTGCCAAAGACAGAAAAATAAGAGAAGAAATAAGACATAGGGAACTCTTCTCACCATAAAAGTTCTCATTTCTGCTTATCTTTTACTACAATCACTGCTGTCAATGAAAAAAAAAAGAAAAAGCACAATGACAAACTGTTTCCACTCCTAGATGTTCCCAATTTCAAGGTGCAATTATTGTTAGTGCTGTTGCATCATTTCACAACAGATCCCCACTTCCAGCAATGTGTCAGGGCTTTGCAGTTGGAGTGAGCACGGCCTTGTGACAGCACTGAGAGATTAATTACTGTATGAAAGCACTCATGTACAATACAGGAAAATGCCAGCAAACATAGTAAATTAGAAGAAACCAAGAAGTCTTATCCCTTACTCACAGATCTCGTTTGGAACTCATGTTTTCTCTAACAAAAACACATTTATTGTTTTGCTAAGAAGAGAATTAAAGCATATAAATATTAAATGTGATTCTAAAAAAATGTATTTCTAGGGCTCTCCTTCACTGGCACTACTCCTTCAAAAACCTACAAAGAATGAAATTTATATTAAAGCCTGGCCTAATTTTTGGAGAACTGATTATATACTATGGAAGGGGGTTTTAGGCAGGAACTGGGACACATATCCAAAAACTTTGAGGTGAGAACACTGCAAAAGTTGCATTACTGCCAGTACACATAATCCCAGTGGTCATATAGGAAAGATTGTATTGCCTATTTTAGTAAAAACAATTTCAGCCAAGCAGGCAGCAATTTATTTCTTCCCTCACAGACGTACGACAAAAAATAACACAAAAACTCTTTTCTCACATCCTTTTAAAAGACTCTTTGAGTTGTGAGTGAGCTGTATCCTGCCAGGAAGGGAGGGTTGATGGTTCCACCTAGTGGTGTCCACACGGCCCCAGTGGGCAGCACTGGGACACAAACTGGGAACGGCTTCCCAGGGCCACAACTTCTGGTGACATCACTTCAACCCATCACAGCTCTCACGTGCTCAGAGGTCCATCAAATATTTAAGGGATAAGCTTTCAGTTTGTACAAGTTAGTCAGCTCAGTTATTCACTTGCTGAACGTTGATTTTCGTTGCAAGCCAGAATCCAGACAGTGCCATTTTCTCCTTAAACCATCAGGGCTCTTCCCAGGAGTCCCTTCCAATTTATCCATTTGCTACAATGACAGGATTTCTACAACGAATTGTCAGAAAACTCTGTGCACAAGATGACATTTGTGGGTCCTTCTGTTGTTTGCTTTTTTATTTTTTAAACAACTGCTCTCATCTGTGGCCGAGGAGCAAGTTCTTCCTGGGTCAGACTGCTCGAGCAGCTGAGAGAAAAAAGGGTTTTGCTGCTGGGGGCTTTGATGCTCTCTCAAGAAAGCTGCTTTTATCCAGTGTCCCTGCTCACCCAGCAGCACAGGAGCCTGAGGACCATCACCCTGTTTCACTGACTTTTATCTCCCCACTGGCAGGGACAGTCTTCAGTAAATGTCTGATTTAAACACATCTTTCTGGATACAACAGAAACAACTCATCCTTTTCCTTCCAATAAAGGAAGGAAATTTTTACTTTTCCTTCCAATAAAATATCACCCAGAGATTGCCACAGATTAGCTTAATAAGGTTTGGGGGTTTCTGTTTGTCTGGTACAGTGTGAATACCTCACTTGTGAGGACATTTCTGAAATTTATCTTTTGGAATTGTATAATATCCTGAAAATGATAAAAGTGCTTGCAGAATCTTCTTTATAACAGAGTCTTATTTATAATGAAGCGTTTCTAAATATAGATATTTCACAAAATACAGGGCAAAGACAGAGTTTACAGCAACCAAAAACCCCAAAACACAGCAGCGTGAGTGACGGCCACATCTCCAGACCATTTCCTGCTGCATGAAAGGAGGGAAGGAAGGCTGGGAACGT
This sequence comes from Acrocephalus scirpaceus scirpaceus, assembly GCA_910950805.1. NCBI lineage: Eukaryota > Metazoa > Chordata > Aves > Passeriformes > Sylviidae > Acrocephalus > Acrocephalus scirpaceus. Next base: position 81,099,390 of record OU383776.1, on the reverse strand, counting down.
TTCCTTTGGTGCTCCCCACTTCCCATCTGGCAGTTGTGAATTCTGCTCCACGAGATAAATAACTAGTGAAGAGTGAAGAGCTGCAGCACATCCCCGGGCCTGACGGGCTGACTACCTGTCACATAATGTTGGGAGTAGGATTACGTCTGAAAAGGTTGACAGAGCACAGATTTATCTCTCTAAATCAAACACTGTGTGTTTAGCTAGACTCAGTGAACTTTAACTAATTAGCCCATCATTACAGTAAATTCATATCGGGTAATTTTCAAAAGGCTGAAGCCAGAGCCCAGAGTATTTACACTTAACCTGAAGTACTGATAGTAACAGTGAGCTATTGGGAGAGATTTCTTCTTAAAAAAATAGCAAATGCAACCTTTTCATGCCAACTGTTTGAGGTGAAGCTCTTTCTAAAATAGATATTTAAAAACAAATAAAAATATACATGTATCTACATAGAGATGAGGTCAGCTGGTGAAAGCTGAGTCCTAAACCCACCAGTTAAGGGGTCAATCCCTGCATGGGCCATGCACTTAACGCTTGATTTTGAGGATCTCTGTAGGTGCCTTCCTACCCAGAATATTCTGTGATTTCTGGGGTTATCAACATACAGAAAAAAGGAGTTGAAAGTGGAAATCAAAAGGCTACACAGTCCCATAAACACCACTTTTTCCATTGCTTCTGTATTTTATGTCATGCTTTAAATAAAGGAAAGAATTCTGGGGAACAGCAATTGTACTTGAAGATAAGTCCATTATAAAGATATTCATATCTGTAAGAAAAATCTGGTAAAATATTAATCTAAAATCATAATTGGAGAAAGACTTTTAGAAAACAGAAAAAAATATAATTTTGAAGTAACAGAATCACATTTATCTTTCAGCTTGCAGCAGTGTGAACGTGTTCTTGCTGCAATGGGTGATGCAGAACAAGTGCCAGGACTACTGAGGGAGAGGCAGAAATCTCTGTGCTTGGGGTTCCAGGCTGCACCTCTGCCTTTGGCTCCTCTGTCCTGCTCTGCCTGCACTGGTCAGGCTCTCAGAAAAGAGCAGGGAATGTAACACAGGAGAGGTGGAGCAGCTTTTGGCCAGACAGAGAGTTTCCAAACTGCACTTGAAACAAAAAATGTGATGGGAGAGTCTCTGTCCAATTTGTCCACTTGGTGAGTTCTGAACCTGTTCCTCACTGATGAATATTTGTACAGAAAGGAGGGGGGAGAATTGCAGCCTCCTGCTCTCCCTGGATTGCAGAAAAACCCAAACCCTTCCCAAGCTATGGAAAACCTTCTCCCACAACACAGAGCAGCTCCAGGGGTGGGCTGTGCCTGGCACTGAGGCTCCCCCAGCTCAGAGTACCGAGATTCACACGTGCTCCTCCTCTCAGGTGATGCTGCACTCACCTGACAACATTTCCTGGGCTGCTGCTCCTGTTTCCTGTCACTCCAGGTCACATCACTGCACCACCCACATCAGTAAAACACTCTGCTGAGCCCTTTTTCTAAGAGAAACCAGAGCCCTCTCTGCATTTCAATTCCTGATACAATCTGCACAAAACACCAGCTGTTAATGTGATTTCTGATAAAAGATTATTATTTTTCTTTTAAACAGAACTTCTGTTCACATCCGGTCCCTATTTGCCATTGCTTTGGCAATTAAATAATTGAGTTTGCTTCTAAACAATCCTACAAGTGTTTCTTGTTTCCATACTAAATACAACCTGTTAATAGCTGGAGCTGCAATTTGTTGTGGGTTTGTTTTTTTTTTTTTTTTGTATTCAGAGGCTTCTATTGAGATTCAACTGCCTTTTGTTCACTTACAAGAAAAGATGTTTTAGGAAGGAATACATCTTCCTATTTTGGAAATGCAATAATGGACCTCTCTGGAGCAGATCTCAGCTTCCATCTGGGTTCATGGCACTCCTTGGAGCATCACTGAAGTCAAACAAGAACCTGGTAATGTGTGTAAATTTAATCTGATCTGTCTGAAAGTATTGTACAGTTATTGTCTGAGGAAGTCTAATTAGAAGTTCCTAATTCCTTTTTGAAATTCATTCTACTATATTCCTCCTTAATCTTTGGAAATAGAAAAAAAACCAAAAACATTTTAATAGCTCCTTTTCTCATTTACAACAAGCTGTGCCATATTCAAATTCTGTAGTTCTAAACTCTACAAAAGTTATTTTATGCTAGAAAACACAAACTGTTCAAACAATATTTTTCAAATGTACTCTAACCTCTATCCTTAAAAGGTTCCTTTATAAGTTAATTTTCTAAAAGTCCTCAGCAATCTAAAGTTGCAGCCATCATGTTTAAAGATGACAACGTGCAATTAAAAACCACAGATTCTCTTACACTTCTATACATGTAATTCTCACAGTAACTCTGCCTTATTATCAATATTTTGCAGGAAATTGTCTCTCAGAGTGGTATTTCAGTGATCCTTAAAGAATCCTCTTGCATCATTTCTGAGATATTTTGATCTTGTGGCAGGCTTTAGGATGATTTCTCCATTTTTCCCACCATCCATGAGCCTCTTTGAAACAAAGACATGAATATGCAAGATATGAATTTGCTCCCTTTGTTCTTCAATACACATGAACTGCAAAGAAACTGCAGGGCATGGGAGATGTGCTTTGGAAAAATTACTAGATACATCAAGATTTGAACTATTTTTGTCCTGTTTTAACTCCTCTTGTGTTTGCTACCAACTCTAGTCATGACTACAAAGGCCAGAGGACATTTCCAGCAGCTGAAGGCCCTAAACAAAGATTAAGTTGTTGTTTTGTTTGGGTTGTGGGTTGGTTTTAAAATGATTTTTTTACAAAATAAATTTTTACCTCCAGTTATACAGACTTTAAACAGTTTAAACCTTTGCTTCCCTGAAAATGGCAACAGGTTTTTCTAAGTCAGGGAATCTGGCCACACACAAGAATTGAAAATTGTCTGGAAGATGTTTCTACTGACATCTGGAGGGCAAAATGTGCTTCAAAATCAGGCACTGGACAGCAAGCAAAGGGAGAACTGCCTCAGGGCAGGAACTGTGCTGCACTAAGGGGTTTCAAAAAGAACAATTGCTTAAGAAACACAAAGTGTTTTCTGTTTTATTACTCATCTCCCCTGCCCTCTAATAATTTGTTTAATGTTAAGTCTTACTTTCATTTATGACAGCTTATTGTATTTACCCTGAAAGGAAATAACAGGGCAGGTGTGAAAGCAAAGCAAGTCTGAAAGCATCCCAGGAAATTGCAGAGCTGGAGAACAAAACCTCCCAAGGATGGCAAGCAGTGAGCTGTGTCTAGAAAACCGTCAGCGATAATTCAAAAACCATCTTGATAGCACGTGAAGCTTCAGTGCCAAGGAGTCACGCAGACCATTTCAGAGAGCTCTCTGAACATTAAATGTTCCTGGGAAATGCAAAAACCCACAGCCTTTCTGCTCCTCTGGATGACAAACAAAAACCCCAAGAGACCACGGTGTACTGAAGCCTTTCAGGATGCTTCTCCCTCAAATCTGTTCAGGTGTGCACTGTGAGGGTGATTTTTTTTTTTTTTTTCATTTTAAAGGGAACACATTTCTAAAATAACATAATAGGAATAAAAACCATTATTGCCAATATTCCCTCAGGGGAGAGGGAAATAATTCAGCTTGGAGGGCCACAGCATTTTCTGTTCTGGGATCAGGTTCCATTGTCAGCTCACCTGGCTTTGAGCTCTGTAAGAATTATGTCCAAAACACACTGGGATGGAGGACCCAAAACACAAATGGCACAAGAGGGAGGTCTCAGTGGGTATTTAAATGCTGAGGTGTTTGCAAAATGTGGTCCCTGAGAGGACAAGGCCACCAGCCCTGCCCCAGGCTGGGCTGCAGTGCCTGACCACAGGCACTCAGGCAGGGACTAAAGGCTTTGCTGCTTCTCCCTCCCATGGTACAATTTCATCTTCCACTTCAGTCCACATGGAATTTCAGAGTTCTGCAGACCTTGGACAGCACCTCCCCACACTGAGGAGAAACCTCCCTAAAACAGGCTTCGTGGAACAACAAAAAGGTTGTTCCATCCTTTCCCCTCCTGTCCTACCAATAAAGGCTTTAACACAAATGCAATTCCAGCAAACTGCTAAAGCTGCTTGACACAGGTTCATCCATCTCCCTAAATTCTCTCCCCTCGGTGCTACAGAACTTTCTGACTCTTTAACAACATGTTTTAAGAGATTTTCCTAAGAAGTTTAAGGACAACTCAGAAATTGATTCATATCTGTTCACTTAGATGATGAGCTCCTTTAAAACAAAATCATGATTGCCTTCAGTGAAGAGATATCTTTTTTGAAATGTGTATTCCTTAGTAATAGTGTCTCTATTATTTCAACAGATAATCAATATTCAGAAGATTCCATAAACATAATTCCAGCTTCCTTCTGAGTAGTTACCCATCAAGGTAAATGAAAAAAAAATGAAACCTCTAGTAAATCTCCCTTTAAGGTTTACACTCTAGTAAAGTGGATTTAAAAATAAAATAAGCTTTTGTCAAAACCATCTTGTAATGAACAGATTTTACAAGTAAAGAAATTGCTAGTCATCTTTGGGATGTCTGACAGGAATGATAAAGAATTTTTTCAGGAGCGAATCATTGCATCTGGATGGTTTTTCTTGTTCTGGTTTTGGTTTTCTGGTAGGGTTTTTTTGGGTTTTTTTTTTGGTTGTTGGTTTGTCTTGTTTTGGTTTTTTGTAAGGAAATAATTAATTTCCGAATTTTTGATTCAACATCTGGCTGGATTTTTATCACCTGCCAGTAACGATGGAATTTGCTGTTGTTTTCAGACTCAAATTGTGCTCTGTGAATTCATAAGGACCTTCTGGGTCCTCCATCCCAATGCGTTTTGGACATAATTCTTACAGAGCTCAACGCAGGTGAGCTGACAATGGAACCTGATCCCAGAACAGAAAATGCTGTGGCCCTCCAAGCTGAATTATTTCCCTCTCCCCTGAGGGAATATTGGCAATAATGGTTTTTATTCCTATTGTGTTATTTTAGAAACGTGTTCCCTTTAAAATGAAAAAAAAAATCACCCTCACAATGACTGAACATTTTTCCTATTTCAGTGTGGTATGTCTATTTTAATTTGTAATTTAAATTTGTAGGGAAAAATGCAGGAAGGCTGACATTCCACTCCAGTAATATATTCATGGAATTACAGACACATAGACAGCGCTGTAAAATTTTATATACTCGCCTCATAATTATTTAAATAGAATCTTCTTCACCAACAGCAGAAATACTCAATGCAACAAAAAATGGAAGAAAAAAATGCAAAAATCACAGAGAAAATGAGAAGTGAATGTAATGTAGATCTAAGGAAGAACTCTACTATCTTTGATATTTTTAGACTTCCATCTGGAAGGCACTGTACAGTGTGTATATAGGTTTTAAATAACAATATTATGACATTATATACTTCCATGAGAGGGTAAAGGAGATGAGCTAATGCACACACTAATAGATGTATTAGTGATAATGTTCTTACAAAATCTTATATCAAAGCCTATTATATCACTTTTTCCTCCAAAAGAGAAATCAGGTGTGTAACATGCAGAGATCTTCTAATGAGACACAACAAATCATCTCAAAGGTTCACTTCTGCAGTTTGTTCTGAGGGTGCCTAAATAAAACCAACTCTTTTGAGGTTGGTGTCTGTTTCTTACAGAATCAAGGGAATCCTAGGATTTGAAACTAGTTCCTCAAAATACAGAACTATCAGATTTACTATTAAAGTACATCATCAATATCTCACATCTGGTTTTAGTCATCATTAAAAATAACTTCACCCTAATTGCAGCACCCTTTAGAACATAACAGCATTGAAACTGAAACAACCTAGCAGTGCAAATGTCCTACAATTAACCAGCATGGATAGTGTTCAGGATGTGAGAGCAATTCTGGAACTACATACATTACAAATGTACCAGCTCAGCTACATTATGTCGAGGCAATAATGTGCAATAATTAGATGAACCACCTGTGCTGCAGTTTCAGGAATGCAATGGAGATACCAGGAGGAAATTGGGTTTGAAATGATGATTGACCAGGTCTTAACGTGGCTCCTGAAATTCCAACTTGCCTGCAGCACAACATCAAATGCACCCTGACAAAGTGCACTGTCATGCACAGTCAGGTCTGCAGCCTTGTAAGCCCAATACATGGTAAATAAATGGCCAGAGATGCTTTGTAGAAAGATGCAAAAATTCACAGTATAAAACCAGCCAACAACCTGCCAATACACAAACCAGCTCCCTAAAATGATCTCCTCCCAAATTCCTAGAAGCATAAAAGCAATCACATCAAAGATGAGGCGATATTACAAAATCTATACCACAGAACTGGTAACATTTTCCACTTGTAATAAGCTATAAAGATCAAACTCTAGGTTTGGGTAGCACAGCTCTGACGAGCACCATAATAACAGAAGCTGAAGCACAGAATGCAGGTTGCATTGTCCCTTCCACAGGTGGTGTCCTCCTCTGCAGAGCCTCTCCAAAAGCACTGCTGGCCATGACCCGTCCCTCTGCCACTGCACACCTGTGTTAGATCTTTAATTACCCCCTCACAGATTATTCAACTAAAAACATCAGGAAAATAAAATTACCTGGGGCAACTGCAATGCTGGCCTCTCACAGAATGACATAACTAAGATGATATCAGCACTCTGGAACTGAGCATCGTTATTTTGGGTGTGCTGAACAGAGAATCTTATTTTCTACTGCTAATGCAACAATAAAATGAGAAGTTTCATGGTTTGCTCTGTTACATCATAACCCATAGGGTAAATATTGTCTTTGCAGGAAGGAAACTAATTGAGTTCTTACAGTTCAGATGACAGCCACAATTAAGAACTCTGGGCCAGTGTCTCTGTGCTGAGGGTGGGGGACTCAATTCGACACCGTGTGCCCAGAACAGGATGGAACAGAAGTTCTCCCTATCTACAAAATAACCATTTGGACCTAATGTCACTTCAATTAATCCTCTCCCAAGCCATACACTGCAACAGTGATTTTCATCTCTTTCCTTTCCATTCATTATGTATATATATTAAAATATTAAAGCCAATGTGCTTTACCTCAGTAAACAGTACTGTGGGAGAAAATTTTTCAAATAGAAGTGTTTCACAATAATTGCATGATAACAGTGTCAGCACTGACAAAGAAAATTCAAATGGCCAAATGCAAATTAAGTTAGCCTTGCATATCGTTCATTACTACTCATGTAGTTGGTAAATGAATGCATGAATATCCTTTTTCTGCATGTAAAAGAAGTTCCTCTAACTTCAGCTACTGCATAAAGATGCAGCCAAAACTCAGCTATCAATCTCTGGAAATGGAGGCCTTCCCATCTAGCAGGACTTAGCTCATTAAAATAGAACAGTTTTCAGATTCAGTGTGAATTAAGAAATAAATAAATTCAGAACGGTGAGTGACTTCCAGCTCCTACAAAATCCTCCTATGTGACCTCAGCAGCCTCCTCCTGGATCACTCTTTTTGATTACTGTGAAGAATTCCCTGTTTCTTTGTTCTATTTCTAAAAATCTATTTCACAACACAGGACATTCAAAGAGGCTTTTGGATTTCTAAGGGCTTTTAGGAGGTTCAGAGGCAGCTGTGCCAAATCAGCTCTAAAAGAAAGAAGCTCCATAATAAACACTCTGTGCGACTCTGGAGCTGTTCTGGGTGCCTGCAGTCTTGTGATCAAACAGACCAAAACAACTTTAAAGAAATAACCATAAAGAAACACAAATATGTATGAAAATTTAAAATTACAAACGACACTGTTTCAAGGTCTGGAGCAACTGGCACAGTTCTGCACCTGTCTGGCACAAGCTCAGACGTTCTGAGGTACAACCTGCAAATGCCACAAGGCTGCAAAAAAATCCTCAGTGGAACTCCCATCAGCATTTGTGGACAGTGGGTTTTTACTTCAAAAGGCACAGAAATTTAGAATTTCCTATTTTTGGATCTTAGGGCAATTCGATGAGTTAAGTAACAGCAGTGCTGATTTTTAAAAATGCTGAAAGTTTTAAAAAATATTCTGGAACTTTACAGGGAAAAACTTTCCTCACTGCTCTGAAATGCACTCTGAAGCACATTAATAAAAGCAAGGGGTACAGAACTCTCCTCAGCCTGGGTAAGTAATTAAATGCTTTAGATGAACAACAAACTCAAGAGTTAATTAGTTACAATTACTTAGCACAAGAACTTTCTGAAGGACATTTAGCAGAACGTGCACATGGCTTTGCCATTTGATGGCACATTTTCATTTGTTCAGGAAAATATCTTGTATTGGGAAATAAGAATACATTAAATGGCAAATAACAACTTAGGTTTAGAGACAGCAGCAGCAATAGATACGAAGTCCAGAGCTCACAATCTCATTTTTCTGTGTCTGTCGAGTTCACCAAACATTTATAAACACTTGACATGCTCTAGGCCAACACATGAACAATCTCCTGCATACCAAGATCAGAAAATCAATTTCAAAGACAACAAATCAATCTCCAGCACTTGCTTCAGAGGAGGGTGACACACCAACAGAGGTGAAAGCAATTATGCAAATGTACAGAATTCTCCAATTTCTGTCTTTCTGTCTGTCCAATCTGTGGTCCTGAGGTGCTTCTGGAGCCTCCTCACTCCTTGCCTGCCCAAAGGATTAGGTGTCCATCTAAAACCCTGGAGAATCTTGAGCAAGCTGGAGGCTGGAATCTCCTTAGTCCCTTTTTGTCTACTTCTCCTCCATCCTGCTCGTGAGGAGAACTCCTCTGAAAACTCACAGAATTCAGGTTTGGGTGCAAGGGACCTTAAAATTCATCTATTTCCAACCCCCTGTCATGGGCAGAGACACCTACCCCTGTCAAGTAAAATCTCCACATATTGAAAGTTGTTTCTCTCATGCCAGGCCATCAGAAAAACATATTATCTACCTACTCCTTTAATTACAAAAGCCCTAAGACAAAATGCAGACACGGTAAAAATAGATTATACCACAAATACCTATTTTTAAACAGCTTTGGGACTGTTTATGGAGCTCTCAGGACTCAGGTAATTTGCTGAGATACGATTTGAATGGTGCCCATATTTATATTTAGAAATAAAAGCAAACTTAAATCTACAATAATGCCATGATAGCAAAATGAGTAAATTTATTGCTGGTGATCTTGTTTAGCTCTTGCTATTACAGATGTGGTAATTTTGAAGCGCTTGGATCATGTGTGAGTCTCATTAGTCCACAAGACCTGACTGTAAGCAAAATTCCTCCATTACACAACTGAATAGCGAACATGCTTTAAAATACTCAGCTCCTAAAGTAAAAAATGTTTGAAAAGATGAAGAAGTTTAACACAAACTGATTTTTAAACTTGAGACTAAATTTTTATAGCCCATTACGGCTATATCCAACTTAATAACAGGTATTTAATGTTAAGGATCTGTTCCTCCAAAAGACATTTTATTGAACACAAATTCAGTGCATCTTCCACCTCCTTGCATTTTAACATTTATGATATTCTCACCAATTCACAGATGCAAGCATATCAAAACCCAGCTTATTTAGACAACTGTCACATCCAGAATGACTGACAATGCTTTCAGGAAAGCAAATTTGCTTTGACTGAAGGTTTTTATTTGAATCTGGTTCAGGTAAATGAGGACTGTGCACCCAGAAATGCAACTCACCCTCCAGATTTCATTTAATATAATCAGTCCAAAGGTAAAAATAGTTTAGCAAGGTAGACAAGCAAGAGTCAGTCTTTAAGCACAGCTTTATCTCCAAGCAGAAGACACAATATTCCTAAAGCAATATCCTTTATTAGATTAATTCTAATGGAATGGAAAATATCCACCTACTTAAGCAAACTGATATTTTAAATTAAAATGTCTGAATGCCACGTAAAAATTATCAAAAATCATTAAAAAATAAGAACACTCCATTGCTACAACTCCTTTTTCTCTTTCAAAAGTTCAAGGAGTGGAAGCCCTTCAGATGGCTCCCACCAAAGACACAAATCAGATGCTGAGACTGAACCAGGGAGGTTCATTGTCTCCCTTTCACTCTCAAGGTGTACTCTTAGTATGGAAATAATGACAGAGCAGCAACTGATTCCATTTTGATGCAGGAATTTAATCCCCAATGTGTGCTGAGAGAGCACAGGAAATCCTCAAGAAATTCACTGAGATCTAAAGCAGAAGAATCTTCCTTGATGTCCCTTGCACCACTGCATTCCCACAGAAACAACAGCCCAGAGCATCAGGGAGGTTGACAGAGTTTGTATTTATGGGAGAGGGCACTGGTTATTACCATTTCCTAAAGAAATTAAAATCCATGGCAGAAAAACTTAGAAACCTAATAGAAAGAACCTTAGTGAAAGAGTTAGCTCTGTGCAGAAATTTGCTTAAGCTAATTTAGAGAAAGAATTATTCCTGAATTGGTCTTCTTTTAATAATTTCGTATCCCAGGGCCAGGAAAAAGGGCAGAGATTATTGTGCAGCAGTAGTGCTGGATGCAGATTTTAATGGCACCCTGTGATAAATGCCACCCAACTCTGTTCTTTATTATACCAATATTGGCCAACTTGCAAAATGCAAGTGTATTTTTGGAAAAGGAACCAACATTTCTAGAAACTGATTTCTAATTATTATTTTATAGGCTCTGTAAGCAAAGCAATCCACTGAAAGGGCCATCTCTCTCCCTAAAATCCAATGGCTAGAAACAATAAAGGTGGAGTAATGAGCTCAGGAGAGAGAAACCACACAATGCTTTTGCACATTGAGAAGTCTACAGAAGAAAGAATACATAAAAATAGAATGGAATGTAAAACTAGAGGAGGGGGGCAGGAATTTATTATTATTACTTCCATGACCTGGTAACAAAACCATTTTTACTGGAAAAGTCTGGGGTTGTAATGCAACCCATTAAAGCATAGCTTTTCATTTCCAGGCTTAGCAAACAAACAGAATGCACTTAAACATATCTGAAATGGGTTTTATTTTTCTGAACCTGTCTGTACATTTCACTGTTTGATTTTTTGCCCAGCAGGAGTGCTGCAATGTCGAGCAGGCCCCCTGTGTTCTGGAGGAACAGAGCAGCACTCCCTTCCCTTCTCCACCTCTTACCCAGTCAGAATCTGCCTGGAAATATTTCAAAGACATGACCATGTAAGTACAAACAGTCTACAAGGTACAGGAGCAGCTCCTGTAAAAAAGGCAAGTTGAAGAGGTGGAATGACACTTTCAGGCTGGTTGTAAGTCTGTAGTAATTGGACCTCTGTTACTCAAATTAATTAATCCCTCCCAGGTCCAACCCACTTGCCTAAAGCCAGCAGGGGACACACACAGGGGGGTTTTTTGGCTTGGTTTTTTTTTTTTGCAGAGTTGTGGGGTTTGAGCCAAACTGATCAAAAATGCCACTAGAAGTGACACTGCAGTTTGCTCCTTTTGAGTTAAATTTCCTTTGTGAAACCATTGGAAGAAAACACAACAAAAGCTAAATTCCCATGATCTTCTGGTTGCAGCTACTGTGAGGGTGTGAAACCTCTATGGTTTCACTTTTCACATGAGAAGATGCAAACAGAATAAGCAAGTTTGAAAAAAGCCAGATCTAGAGCACATACACGAAAAACATACAAAAGTGAACTTACTGTATTGCTGAGTGGTTTTGGGGACATTTTCTTTGTGAGTTTTCTAGGGTTTGGAAAGGGGTTTTTGCCTTTCTGTAGGGGCCACCTGTTACCAAGTAATTAGCAAAACTACAAAAAGTAAGCAAGCAGAAATTGTTTTTTCTCCTTGCTAAACGACAACCACAACTGACACAGGAAAATGAGATCTGTTCCAAACAGAAAACAACAGATTTTCCTCTCAGACCATAATGTGTAACCAAGACAAGTTCAAACCCAAAACTTTGCTGGACAAGTCTAACTTTGGAAATGGCAGCACCTTTTTTAGGGTTTCTTCTGTTTGTTTTTTTCCTTTTTTTTTCCCCCCCATGGGTGTCCCAAACCCAGGCTGATTCCAGAGGAGTTCAGCTCTAGTAATGCACAGAAAACTCCTGCACTGTGCACTGCCCACAGACAGAATTATTCCATTTGCTGTACAATTGCCAATCACAACCACACAACCCAGTATGCCCAGAAATCCCCTAATCTCTTCTTTCCATGCCTTTTATTTCCCTTTTCTCCCCTTCCACTGAACCACAGGAGGCACGGAGTTGTTTGTTCCAATCTCACTGGCTGGAACTCTGCAGGACAGAGTGGCACCAAAGAGGGAATTGTCACTGCTCCTTCTGTTTTTGAAGGAGATGTGGAAGTTAGTAAATGTGGTCCCAGGTTTTTGATGCTGTAGTTCACTGCTCAGAAATGTCACAGCCACATCTTCAGGCACCCTTTGGTGTTTAGACAATTTACTCACTAGATGTCACGTATGTTTCTAAACCACATGAGAAAATTTACATGAAAGTTTAAATGAAATATTTGACTGGGACTAACATTTATTGCTTCCTATTCTCAATGTTTAGCTACCCCTGAAAATTTTACCTTATGGCCTTCTTCTCTTACAGCACACTTACAGTTGGCCAGAGCTTGGAATTGGAAGACCCAGTCCTTTTCTCACAGTGAGTTCTCCAAAGTCAATTATCTCCTTAAATTTAAAAGCCAGGCCTACTGAATTATCACCTGACTCAATGAAATTCCAAACACAGAAGTCAAAGTAACTACATAAACCAGAGGATCAGTCAAAGGGATTTTTAATTAGCTCTGTCCCCTATTTTTGCTGAGGAGTCCCTGGTTTTGGCCCAGGTTCAATCATCTTCTTGGTTTTCTCAGCTGCAGCAGATTTTGTGCAATTTCCTCTGGTCCCTGGGAAGCTTTGCTTTGTCACCACTGGGTGACAAATGCCTCCTCAAGTCACCATACAGATAAAGCATTTCTCAAAATGATACTTCTCAAGATAGTGAAGAAAACCCAAATTTTGATCGAGGAGTTCTTTCACATCTGATCTGAGAGCAGAAAGAAGCCCTGAATTAAGAATGATACTGGAACTGCAGCAGAATTGACTTCATAGTATGAACAACTCAAGTCACTTATTTTTATTTTTTTCATAAGATCATTCATGGCAAATTAAAAATAATTATGCACTACCTTTGTTATTAAGGAGGGTAATAGAATTTGCCTTTACTCTTTGTTCCTGTAAAAAAAAGTCATCAGCCAACATGAACCTGACCCCAGGTCACTGAGGATCAGGTGGATAAACGTGGCTTATTTATGACTCTTGTTTGCCAAACATATCCAAACCAAGCTTTTGATTTTATGCTAAATAACTTCAACTGTAAATTTTTAAGATTGCATTTTTTACTGTAAGACATGTTTCAAATGAAAAATTGCAAAACACAGTTACCATGAGCTGTGATGAAAAGTAAAAGCAGAGTAAATGCATTTCATAAACTGTGTGCCACTGGCGTATCACAAGCAGAGAAGTGAATGAAGGAAATGCTGCCACTGACTAACTTCTGGAATTTTCTCAAAATCAGCTTTGTATGAAGAAGCAATTGCTCAGTAAACTGGATAAAGTTCAGTCCAATACTATTGTCTTCCTCAGGAAAATGAAGCCATACTAACGTTTTTTTACTTTTAAGACTCCAAAAACTGCAAGTTCCTACCAAAGCAAAACACATCCAAGAGCAGCGCTTGGAGATGATGATCAGCTGAACACTCACAGTCTTATTTGCTAGGAAGCTAACATTCCTCATGGCACCACCTACAATAAATTAATTATACTTACAGCTGTAAGAATTAAGCACACTTATTGCAAGGATGTTTAAATGCCATTTCAAACACAGCAGGAGCCCTCAGAGCACACAGAGCTGCAGGTTAAAAATCCATACTCTCACAGACCATGCTGGGCTTTCACAGGAGCTCAATGCCCAACACCAGCCCAACAGTTTCCAGTGAACACTGCTAGCAAATCTTTGCCAAACAACTTCAGCCTGCTTGGTTCATAACCCAGGGTCTGCAGAAATTCTCTTACCTTGTGCTCGCGGCGTTCGTTTCCTGCGGTCTCTGAAAGCTGCTCCCGACTGCAAGGCCTCCAGCAGACTGTCCATCACTCCTGTCTCATCACCCTCTGAAAACAGCAGGAAAAGAAAATTAAATCAGCACCACTGAGAGCAGACTTTAGAAAGAAATAGAAGTCAAAGTGTTGTCACGTTTGCACAATGCTGCCAAACGAGAGACAGCCACATCCCAGTGCCAGGCTGCTGGCAGTGCAGGTGGAAGAACTGCCTGCTTTGGGGGTGATGCTCCATTAGGCAAAACTGATGCCAATCCTACTGTTCCTTCAACTTGGAGATGTTATCCTGTGCATTATTGATGGCATCTTCAGCATGCAGATAGGCAGCTGCTGCTGAGTGACGACTGCCTCGCTGCTGGGATACCTGAAGGCTTTTCTGAAGTGGAAACAGGTCAATCTAATCAATGCATCTGATGACACTGAGCAGCACAAAGTTCAATATTGCAGCACAGAGAGAATATTTTCTATACTGCCTCTTCACTTCATGAGTCACTAAATCTTTGGGAAAAAATTATCTATACAATCAATAGCATGGATGGTCTTCAGGTGACATAAGGGAAGAATGAAGAAGGGATAATCATGCAGCAGAAGTCAATGGTATAGCATTTCTTAACACCTGAATTTTACTTCTGCTGAATTTTTTATTTTGCTTTTTTCATATCCAAGCTAACTCACAGCCTTTAAATTGCTGAACTTTATGGTGCATTATGGAAATCTGGGTAGAAAAATTACTTCTTTTTATATATTTGAGTCTTTACATTCCTTTGCATTTCAGTCTCTTAATAACAGTTGACAGCAGCATTCAGCAGCATGAGAAATAGAGGTCAAAGAACTGCAAGGTTACAATACTATTGATGAATGCCTTTTTCTGTTCCCATATCTGTGTTATAACCCAGAACAAAAATATAGGCTAGACTCAGCAGGTAGGTGGACATGTCATCCATATCTCTCAGACTCCAAACTAAAATAAAATTCCCCATCTGGGAATAGAAAGATCATTACTTTATGCAAAAAAAAAAAAAAAAAAATTACATTGTGGTAAAAAACTTCTGACTCACACATAGTCTAGGAGGTTAAATGCACATTCAAGCTCTCAAATGTTCAAGTTTAAAAGCAGCCTATTAATGAATAAGCTGTTCTGTCCTGTTACATTCAGATTTATTAGACTCAATCCAGACCTGAGGTAAGAGCACACCTAAAACAGTACCTGGTTCAAATTTCTACAGGCTGGTCATGAGAATAACTACTTGATACCTTTAAATTGTACATCTACCTAACTTAAACCATTCCATACACCCTACACAACACATCCACAGAGTTCTGCCCAGGGTAGGAGGAGAGGGAGCAGAGCAAGTGCAGGAACCAGCACAAGACTCTGAACTACCAGTTTTAATTACATTCCATCTAAAAGCCTTAAACAACTGAGCTCCTGCAAAACAAATAAGCAAATTAGCTTCTCTCAATTCCCACTCACATACAAGGCCAGAATTTTCTCTGAACTGCACAACATAATTGTTTTTCTTTGTGCTTCTTATCCTACCCATGCTTATTAATTGATTTGTTGTTGGCTCTGCATTAAATTTACCTTCAAATTCAAAGGTCTGTGAATACACTTTGTCTAAATTAATGCACATCAAGTTGGTCTGAAACATTAAATGGCAGTGACTGCAGACCCAGAACTAGTTAATATCTTAGAATATTTAATGTGTAGAAAAATTACAATATTCTTCGATCTTCATTAAAAGTAAGAGTTGGCAGAGTTTATTAAAAAAGACAAAAATCCTTCAATACTTCATGAATGTTTATGCAGCCTCTCACTTTTTTGCTGAGTGAGCTGCTCTACCTGCTAATTACTGCAACTGCCAAAACCCAGCCTAGTTTTGGGATGCCAGAATATACAACATGAAAATACATTATTAAGGAAGCTGTAGAACAGAGTGATGAGATTTTTAACTCCTCAAAGTAAAATTCATGCAAGGTCTGATCTCAGCAGGGCATCTTAATCAAGGTCTTCAGGTGGTTAAGAGGGAACTGGACAAAGAACTGCATTTTCTGGGAGCCTTGATTAAAACTGATAAATAAAATTCAACAGAAATTTCAGTCCTTCCCTATAGTTCTTGCTGCAGTTCTTCCAGTTCTTCACACTGTACCAACTACCTCCTCCATTTGTCTTTTTTACAGCACCCACAGCAATTTATAGACACAAATAAGAAACAAAGACAGAAATTGCCAGAAGTTTGAAAACTAAAAACTTATTTCCAACATTTCTGTCAGCAGAAATAAAATACATAATCATTATTTCTCTTTTAGATGTCTCTCATTGTACACAAGGACAAGAGTTTCATCTGGAACAAGTAATTTTCTTCCTCATTGTCTCTCCTCCAAGTTGGCCTCAAGCATTTAAGAAAGAGCAAATGTGTGGAGACATGCAAAAAAACAATTGGCAATTTACTTTGACTGGCCTTAGCAAAGATCCAGATTCACTACAGGTATTAAAGAGGACTGCAAAGGCTAAAGGATTCTCAATCATTAATTGATGTGTTAACTACAAGCCCCATTTGTTTTAATTTGGATTTGACACAAATTCTATTGCAGCTTTGGTTTTGGGATCCAAACTTTGTGAGTGTGTTTTTAGGAGGGTGCAGAAATACCTGAGCTCCTGTGGGTCCCACAGTTTAGACCAGAGCTACCCTACAGATTTGTGTCACTTTTAATGATAATAATAAAGACAAAAATAACTTTCTTCTCCCACAGAACAACATTATTGCTCCTTGCACTGCTGGAGAGACCCAACATGCAGGAGATTTGGAATAATAAAATCATCTGAAATAACTCAATGAGTGTGTGTAACTTTACAGGCCAGGCAGGAGCTCTTCAACAGGGAATACCCAAGAGCTCCAGTCTAGAGAGGTGACCAAAGAAACATCAATGAGCCAGCCTGATAAAAACCCAGGATCCTGTGTTTCCAGCAGCAGTGGTGCACCAGCTTGAGCACAGCACTCGCAGAAGAGAAATCACAACTGGAAACGCCTTTCATCTAACCCGGGGAGTGGATTCCAACATGAAATGCCCGAGGCAGCACAATTTCTTTAGACTGCACAAAGCAGCCTCTGAAAGGAGGTAGGACAAGCTCCTCCTGTGCTTTGGAATCTGGGCAGTCCCAGCAGAGCAAACTCATCCCGACAGAAACCTTCCCAAGGGCTGGCACAGCTGAGGAGCTGCAGCACGACATCGAGGCTGCCACTGCAAATATCCTGGCAATCAAATCTGACCCTGCTGGGTCTCTTTCTGAGCTTTAGGTGAGATCTGTCAGGCAGAAATATTGACCAAAAGGATTCCAGATCGAACTTAAGGGTGACATTTCAGAAGGTGCCAGCTGCTGGAATAACTTGGGACTACAGAAACTTCTCTTCACGTGAAGCCCCAGAGCTCAGCTGAGCATGGTCCACCTCCAATAAATCTGCTTTCCCCAGCTCAGATCCACAGCTGGGAACATGCTCTTGTTTCTGGAGCTAAGTTTTGCTGCCCTCCCTTTTTGCTGTCTGCACTGATTACTGCAGTAGTACCCACATATTTTGCTGGCACATTTTTATTTTCTAGTATTTTCCACAAGCATTTGCAAAACATCTTGTACTCACTATTACAAATACACTGATTGCAAACTGATCTAAGTTAATAAGAAGTATAGATATTGCACAGCCATTTTGGCAAAGGTTTAGAGGAATTTTACAGGAATTTTTTTTTCATAAATTTGGGCCCTTACTGAAAGAGTCCAGTCAAATACCACATTAGGTAACACATGCTGCCTCCTGCTGCTCCAAAGGGTTTTAAAATTATGCTTCTATTCACATCTTGCACTATCCTGTTTTGCTTTGAACTTTTAAGCACTTTTCAAAGTCTAATGTGTGTCCTGTAGAAACTTTTAAACAAGACTTTTTATTCATAACCAGTACCAGAATTTTTAATTGCAGTATATTCACTTAAAAAGGTTAGCTTTCAATGTCTTTGGGAAAGCATGTTTTTGTGTTCTTCTCATATATTTGCATTTTATTCATTTGCTAAATTCATTTTGCATGCATAATAAATATCTCCAGGAAGCAGTCCTGCTCTGCAGTTTGCAGCAGAGTGGTGTCTCGTGACTCTTATTTACTTTTTAATTAAAGAAGAACAAGTTAGGACAGTGTGACTGAGAAGTGAACCCCCAGCTCGTGTCAGTTTACAAAACAAGGCAAAACCTTGCTTACACACCAACTAAGAACAGTGTTGATGATAACCTGACCTCAGGCTTAAATAAATTAATAGAAGGAGAAAAAAAAAAGTGCTTTGTTGTACAGGCAGGCTATTGAAAACAATGTGTGAAATGCACATTCTTTTATTTATTGGGAGAAAATGCCCCAATGGTCAAGGTCTACTGTGGCTTCGTTGAGATGCCCTCAACATGGAGGCATCTTCCTGCAAGGACCATACCTAAAATTGACTGTAATGTGAATTGCAGCTCACAAAGAGAAAAAAACCAAAAAACCAAAAAAACCACCCAACAACAACAACCCAAAAAAAAAAAAAAAAACCAAAAAAAACCAAAAATACAAACCCAAACAAAAAAAACCACACCCCCCAAAAAAACCAACCAAAAAACCCCCCACCCACAACCCCCCCCAAAACCCCCAAAAAGAAACAAACAGAAAAAAAAAAAAAACCAAAAAACACCCCCAAAACCCCAACCCCAAAAAATCCCATAACTCACTAATTACACCTGTAAATAAAGTTCTGCTGCAGTTTCAAGGCTACATTTAAGCTACAGTACTGAGCTACTTTTAATTTCTGTGATGAGCAGGTACATAAGGCAGAACAAAGTCATCAATGCTTTTATCATGGTTAATAATTTCCTTTTAAAAGTTCCTTATAGTTGAACAACTACTCTAACATTTCAGGGAAAAAAAGGAGTTTCGCGAACACATTTTGAGGAAAAGGGAGTTCTTACACATTCTTGATGACTTTTAACTTTCTTTTTTTTTTAATAGTGGTGATGGATTTGACTGGGATAGAGTCACTTTTCTTCACAGCAGCTGGTGTGGGGCTGTGTTTTGGAACTGGAAACAGTGTTGATAATTCAGGGGGTTTTTCCTTACCACTGAGCAGCCTTTACACAGAGCCAGGGTTTTTCTGCACCTCACCCCATCCCACCCTGATTCCCAAACCAGCCTTATACTAAAGCTGATCAATAAATATTTCTGAAATGCTTTTTAACATTGTAAGTTCTACAAAATATCAACTGCTATACAGCAGTTACATTGAGATAAACAAAATTATGGCTACTTTCAATATTAATAACAGTACCTGCTTTTTGAAACACAAATATAATTTCTCTAAGGAAAAGCTGAATTAGCATAGAAAACTCCCCAAAGTTACTACTTGTTACTGTTCAGTAAATAGTCCCCAAGAAACATACTTTTAAGAGAAAAGAATCCAATTTTTCTTTCTTCCCTGCAATTATCCCAATCACAGATTTGTCATTCTAATAATTTTTCCCCGCTGATAAACTCAATCAGAAGGTACCATATGGGCCATCTTCATTATCAAACCCAAATTTTTCCAGAGCAAAACATTTAAAGGTGAGATTCAATTTCAAGCTGTAATTTCTTTCTAACTTCCTGTCCATGCTCACATCTATTTGCATTTCTCCTGATCTGTTCCTGACCCATTTAGCAGCAGTTTGTCGCCTTGTTCTTCTAAAGTTCTTCTAAGCCTTCTGATGTTAACATTTTTGTAATGGAGTTTCTCACGCACTTTTCATGTAAATAATGATTGTTTTGCATTCCTTTCTGGAG
Source organism: Acrocephalus scirpaceus scirpaceus (assembly GCA_910950805.1). Taxonomy (NCBI): domain Eukaryota; kingdom Metazoa; phylum Chordata; class Aves; order Passeriformes; family Sylviidae; genus Acrocephalus; species Acrocephalus scirpaceus. The sequence goes on along the minus strand of OU383776.1, from coordinate 81,079,470 downwards.
GAGAATTGATGGACTGTTGGTTTGACCAGTGTGGTTGGAGAGGACAATTTCATCCTCCAATCCATGGTCACTTCTGGAATCCTATAAATGTCGAGGTCTGGAATAAACTTCCTCTTTTTTTTTTGCCTTGGACATCTCAGCATGTGCGTATCACTCATTTGTGTCATATTGCGACATCAGTTCAGGAATTCTGACACTCACCCCATTCTCAAGACAGCTTTCAACTCCTGCACAAATAGATCTTACAAAGTTTTTTAGCAGTTCCTGCAGAATTGCTTTGAAGGGGAAAACTCAAACCTCATCCTGGTTCTGCAGATGCTCACCTTTAAGCATAATGCAAAGCTCAATCTATTTTTTGTTCTGTGAATATCAGGTTTCAGGAGTTGTGCAGCATATTCAAACAGACCATCAACATCAATATGAAAAACAATGACTTCCCAAAGAAATTTGAACATTTGCCTTATTGACATCCAGCACCACAAACTAATCATCTTTAAAATGTAAATAAGACCCAAGTTTTACCACTCCAGGTACCCCATGCAATCACCAGCCAATACAGAAATTCAAAAAGGCATTTACAAAACAACATGTAACTTGTAATAAGCTTGGTATGGATTTCTGTTTATGCTAAAGGACATGGAAGGAAGACAAACCAACCAGAAAAGCACAGAATCATCAGAAAACTGCAGCAAAAGCAACCTCTGGAATGATATCCTGCACCAGTGAAATGAAACACCAGCTCAAGGTAACACAGCAGAACTCTTGCTCACACTAGAACACACCAGCCTGAATAAAAAGCACATGAAATCGTATATGGAGGTACTTGGAAAGGGAAAGCAGGAATATCCATCAACCTCCAGCACAGAATTTCACTTGCATTATCTTCATTAGGGGAGAATGTTAATATGTCTTCAAAACAATTAATTCAACCCTAATTGGGACTGAGGAAGCTCATTCTATCCTTTATCTGAATACTGGTGGTTAAAGGTGATTTTAATTGCCATAGTAATCAGATATAATAAAGAGCAAAACTGTTTCTGATTAAATAACATTTGCATCAGAATTGCTGTTAGACACTTTGCAGCTCCCAGGAAGCTGAATTCTCCAATTCTTTTTCTCTCTCTACCTCAGACATGCACACAGAAGCAATGCTGCAAGAATTTTGCAGATGTTGGATCAGATGGAAGTCATGGAAGGCTTCTCCTCCAAATTTATCTCTCATAAAGAGAAAGAATTATTCATGACTTGAAGTGTGAAACTTCAGATCTGTAGGTGTGTGCATGAGGCACAAACCTTTCTGTGCCTCCAAACTTCACCAGGAAACCTGGACTTCTCACCTAATGCTAACAATCTCGATAACCTTTTGGAATATTCATTTTTGTAGAGTATTTTCTTTTAATATTTTTGCATTCATCTTTAAATATTTTGGAATGGTCAGCAGGTTTTTTATCAGTTTACATGTAGTGTTTATGTGGCAGCTAAGTTACACAAAGCAGAAAACCACCAAACTGAGTGAAGCAGTCTTCAAAATATTGGCAAAGTCTAAGTTACTTCATCACTAGGAAATAATCAGAACAATTTTTGATTCTGGCCACATGGTGATTTTCTACAGTTACACCAAGAAATAGATATTAATTTTAAGTTAATTAATTATAACTAACCTAATCTGGATTCTCCAGTGACCACCAAAAAGTGGTCACTGAAGAGTGAGAGAACAGGAAGAATACTTATTAGAGAACTACACAGAGAGCTGGAAAATGCAGGAACCCAACTGCTTTGACCTCAAAGGCTGCAGCACCGAGATCAAATTTGACTTGGGGAGATCCAGAGAAAGAGCTGAGAGAGGGTGAGGTTAAAGTGAGCCTTTGGGTGAAAATCACCTTGTCAAAGTGACAGCTTGAGAGGACATCTGCCTCCTTCCTCTAAGTCTGCTGTGTCACATTCACTTAGACAAATGTACAAACTATTTATATAAGCAGCAATGAGCACACAGAAGTAGCTGCATCAAGGAAAAAATTAGTTATTTGGCAAAAACAGTCAACTGAATATCGATGTCATGGAATCCAGTGGGATGGAGGTTTAGCCCTCCTCCTACCACAGCAGCGGAGTTGTAGTATGCAAAATGGATATTTTAAAATATTTACAAACTGAAAAAAAAAAATTTAGAAGTATTAAATTAACTTTGTGTCACAGGTTTACAAACATTAGTTATTTAAATGGCAGTTTTGGTGCATTGGGCCATGTAAAGACATTCATATATTTGCATTTTCATTAAGAGAGGACTACAATGCAAAATGAAACTTTAGTTTGATCATTTAATGGGAAAAGATTTTCATCATGGAAAACAAAATGCTGTCAGTACAGTGAGGCATCTGTGCCACTGCTGAGAGTGGTGTCCCCTCACCTGCTTGAAAAGTGAAGGGATGCAGACAAAGGAAAGTGTGCTCTCAGGACTGAGCTGAGGCAATTTTACAAGTTGTAACTTCAAACTGAGAGCTCCAGCTCTTAACCACAGCCCAAGTCACTGACAACAGCATCCAAGTGAGCTTTCCACACTTCTCAACAGCTCACAAAACATTCTTGGCTTGCATTGTCTTGAGTGGTAGCTCAAATAAACTCTCTCGAGCACTCTGGCAGAGGGAGGGGGATGGAGGGATGTTTAACTGGTTCTTATCTCACTCACAGAAAAGTGCCTGCCCATATTACCATGGACATTGTTTTGGCAGGTGGCAGATACTAAAGAAATATTAATCATATGCTGAAAGAATGGGTTAGAAAAGTCTCATTAGAAACCTTCACTAGTTCAACTTCACAAAGAAAAGGAAATGTATTTATGCATCCCTTGTGCTTAAATTTTACATTTTGTTTATAGCTATACTGAAATTAGACTCATCTTTAAATGATATGATAATAAAGTTCCAAGTTTGTAATCTATAGAAAAGAATTTCTGCTACAGAATATTGCTACAGGCAGTGTCAGTGCCAGTTCAAGCAAGGCCAAAGATAACAGGATTTGTGGTACCATTGCAGCATTTTTCCCTGTTAAATGGATAACAAAGACAGGTGTTTTTATAGCTGGATCAGATTAGCAGATAAACATAAACTCATAGAAACTGAACAAAAATCTGCAAATAATCTCTTGCCTGAATCCAATTTTACCTCTACTTGTCTTCTGGAGTCAGGTAAAGAATAAAGCCTCTATTTTACAACCTTCTGGAAATCTGCACATCATCAATATTGAGCCCACCCCATTCCTTCTGCTTTCTTACCTTCCTCTCTGTCAGAGAGGTCTCATGTGAAATACAATATTCTCCCAGCTGACAAGATCAACACATTGCTTTTTATCATGCTGAAATGTCACTCTGTACTCAGGCTCCAAGCTCAACTAGATTTTCCAGCTCCTAACAGGACTACTGGGAGAACATCCATTCTAACACAGCCCTCCAAGCCCAAAAAGGAAGACATTAATTGCCACAATACCTTGATTATAGAGATGTTTACAGAATGAAATTAACAACAAAGCAAGGAGGACACTTCTTGGAAGTCAATCCATAAGAAAAAAAAAATCAATTAAGTGCTACAAATGCATAAAAAGCCAATAATCCACAACAAAACACCTTGAAAGGAACATTACACACATTAGGTGGCAGAAATGGAATGACATGACCAGGTAGGCTGAAACAAAACAGAATTTTCCATTTGGGAAAGTGAACTTTTTTTCAACTTTCAGAACTGTCAGCAAGTATTTCTCATATTGATCAGAAACAGCCTTCAGTTTATTATTCTTGACTTGGTTTTGCCTTTTTTAATGATAATCTCTCAGCTAAAAATGCTGCCTTACCTTTGTTCATATCAATCAACTGCTGCTTCTTCTTCTGTCTCTCCAGCCTCTCACGCTCAGCCTTCTCCTTGGCCAGCTTGGCTCTCTTGGTTTTCTCCTCCAATTCTCTTCTTTTGTTGTTTTCTTTTAATGCCTCCTGCATTAGAGGAAATGAGTATGAGTGTCTGTACACCAGGGAAAACCAAAATAACCTGGTTTGCACAGATCCTGTGTTTACATGAAATGAGAAGTGAAAAATTAACAGGGACTTGACCCAATACTTGGAGCATCCTCAGAGATACTGGAGGGAACATAATGCACCACATCACTTGTACGTGTGAGCACTATTGATCAGAGCAATGGAAACTGAAATAGCCTTGCATTTATGATGAAGGAAAAAAAGAACTGTTTTCAGCAGCAATATGTTTGTGTTTTTACCAATTAAGATTGCAAGTCTACCTTAACCCTGTGCCATGTTCTTAGGAGGGATGAGTGGCGAGGAAGCAAAGTTTCCACTATGATGGAAATTCAATTATAAGTTGCTGAACCTCAGGTGCTAGAATTTAAATATGATTCATCAAAATTTTTTTTTGAACAGTCTGAATGACTAAAATACAGGAAACACAGGAGAAGAAATGGAAAATCGTTGAATTTTTAGATTATGACTAAAAAGTCTCTGAGCTAACAGGTTATACAAACTAGCAAATTAAAAATCCAAGACTCCCAAATGCTTCCAAACGCAGAACATTCATTCAAGCAAGGGGCAGCATCTTTCAGTGTGCCACTGCAGGAGTTTCTGAGGTCAAACAATGTATTTCACCCCTAGTTTGCAGAGACTCTGGACACCAGGTGCTCACTTCAAACAGCACCAAGAACTGCACTCACTGCCCCACCACAGAGCCAGCTGCATCAGAAACACCAGAAACACCTTTTCTTTCAGGAAAAAGGGAAGTAAAGAGCAAACCCCAATGTCTTATCCCTTTTGGTTTTGGGCAGTTCTGTCACTGCACATTCAGAGATTTCATTTTACTGCAGCTTCCCAGGCTGTACTGGAAGTAAATGCCCTCAGTCTTAGGAGAGAAAGCAAATATGAAATGTCATGGTTGCACTGGTAGCTCAGTAGCCATCAGTGATTAGATCACAGATTCTGTCACATTTTCTGCCCAGAAATCTGCAGCAGACTGAGCTAAACAAGCTCTAAAGTTATTTTATCTGGAAATTCTCTTTGTGCCAAACTGAATGAGTTTTACCTGAAGGAAGATTCTGTAGAAATGCAGACTGCACTTCGTAAAATACAATGGATACTAATGGTGATTAAAAAAAAAAAAACAAACCAAAAAGCCATTCAAAACAAAGGTTTAACCTTCTTGAAGAACAGCAAGATAATAAAATACTGCTAACTCTGTGTGAGAGTACCCCTTTTTATTTATGGATTTACACCATCCACCACCTGGAATGGACTTGCTTGTTATTACCCTCCATCAGGCAGTTGGACTCTCAACCATTCCATATTTGTTATGTCATTTACTGCTACACATTTAGTCAGAGTTAGATGAAAGCTGGAAATAAATCATTGGCAAGAACATACTCCCACCTGCTATCAAAGTCAGTGCAGAAAGCAAAATAAATCTATACTCATCTATATTTATAAACATACTTTATATTTGAATTGATATTGCTAACAAATTTGATCACAGTTTCTCAAAACTGACTGATGATTAATGTAAATAAAGAGAATTTTGACTCAGGTGTACAGTGGTTTCTACAGCATTTGCTCTGCCTGAATTATATCAACCCTTTCACTTTCATTTTCCACAGTTCTACTGCAAAGGGTTATTTTTCTCTCTCATGGCATGCCTTTATACTCCCCCAGACCTTTTCTCTTCCAAGCACTTGAGCTGCAGTGGATTTCTTCTAATACAGAACAGTGCTACTCCAGATTAACAGGTTTTTTTCAACTATCAAAAGCCAGTGATCCCCTTTCTGTGTAGTCTTACATGCTAAATTACCTCAAAAGGTAAAGATCCGTTTGCATCCTGAAAAAAATAGCTCTGTAATTGGCACTGCTTTTGAAAGAGGGAATAAAAATCAGCAGTTCTGTTAACTGCAATATAGTTCTAAAGTGACAAAGAAGTGTTCATAGGGATCTACTACACAACTAAATTTATTCTCCAATTAAAACGAAACTAATCTAACAGTTATAAATCAGAGAAAGAGGCAATCCTTTGGTAAGAATAAAAGCCTTTTCAAGAGCTTTAGAACACATTTTGAAAAGTACTCATCTAGATGCTGTCTTCTGAAAACATGTAAGTGCATGCAAAAAGGGAAATAATTTTTGAGTGAGTCTCAGCAGACAGAAATATTTAAATGCATAAAGCCCTTTTATTGATGTGCTTTTCATGACCCTCTTATTTTGGTTGGTGCATAAGGGCAAGCAGTTTTGCTAATTCAACAGCAAATTAAAAGTTAGAGAAAGTTTGAGTGTGGGTTTGCTTTGTTATAATAAAAACAAAACCAAATTATTGTCTCTCCTAGCAGAGAAATAGATACAGCAAGGAATATTATCTCTTTTTAAGTGAGTTAGTTGAAGAAGCACATAGTTTGATGTTCCCCCTTGTGTTTATTAGGATTCACTGAAGTGCAGCTCTGGTACTCAGCACTGCCAGTTTACAGCTTGGCTTCCTTAAGAAGCAAATAAAAAATTAATGCATCTCTTGCATTCTGTACATATCTTAAATTTTGACAGACAAACATATTCACACATCGACACGGTTGTAAATAGACTCTCGAAGGTAAATTATTAAAAACAAGAAGAAAGAAAACAAACTGTAATGCACAAATCTCCCTGGATATTAAAGATGCAGCTGGCTACAAAGCGGTCATGCACCAATAATGAGGGCTGCCTGTGATCCCTCAGGCCTTCCCCAAATTTGCCCTGCAACTGCAAAATATGTCAGCTGAACTTCCAGCAAAATAATCTTCTTCGGTCATAAGTCATTAGGAATGACAAACTCAGATTAACTAAAAGTTAATCTACAGAAATTCAGAGAGCTAAAACACAGCAGACTGAGCAATCAGTTTCCATGTAAAAGGAAGATCTTTCATGGGTGTTCCTTGGAGGATAACACATTTAAATACATTGTTATCCCTATAAAAATAATGGAAAAGAGATGTAAGGAGCTGGTATTAAACAAGAGCAGACAAATTGAATTTCCTGCTGGGTGGCCGTGCTGCAGTGAGCAGAGAGGATGAGGTTTGGGACAGCAGGGCCACCCCAGTGGCACAAATGTCCTGGGCTTGCCAGGACAGATTAAGGGCTTGGCAAATGGAGCTGCTGCTGCCTGGGCAGGGAGGGAGAGGGGTTTGCTGCTGGCATGCAAAACCACTTCAAATTGTCCAGGCAGAAGAGGTTTGCAGTGTTCACTAAAGCAAATTTAACACTCCCAATGAAAGGCTTTATGGTATCACGTAATTACTCGACTGCGTAAGTTGGAATCATTATTACATAGCCCTTGAGTGGACAGGTTTGGGACTGTTTTTCCAGCTCCCTTCAATCAACATTTGGATAGCAGAATAAACACACACACCTCATTCAGGTTACTCCTGATAGAGACACAGAGCTGAAGTACACACACAAAAACAAAGCTGTGTTGTTGTCTTTACAAAAAACACTCAAGTTGAAAACCCCAGGAAAACAAATGTTGTCTGTTTGGGCACAATCCTAAAAGAGAAACCAAGGCCCAGGGCAGACCAATTATTGTTTTGTACCAAAAGCAATCTTTCTGGATCAAGGAAGAGAGAAATCAATGCTCTGGCACGTCATCACATGAGCACAACCCTTTAGACTTCTTAACAAAAATTCATTCTAAGGTAAGTCTGTAAGAACTGTGCATACAGGAGCCTGAATCCAGAAGAAAAAGTGAATTATTGTTTTTAATAGCAGGACCTTGAATGTGATGTACGGAAAGGTTTCAAAATTTCTGGGTAGAAATTCTTGACAGATTTTAAAAGAGACTGTGAGAATTACATACAGCATAGTATATAAAGACATACATAATGTAATTAAATAACAAAATAAAAAATGCCTGGGTTGGAAAGATTTTGCAGAATTCCTGAAAGACATGTTTGGTGGACTGTGGAAAGAAGCACTGCAGAGGGTGTGTGGCATTTAAACTGCAAAGAAATAACAAATATATAAAAACACTGAAGGGACACGCTCACACAGCTGCAATTTTTTCCTTAAGGTTTCCTACACCTTCCACTTCATGCTTCACTCTGTGTTCTGACAGGATTATCCAGTTCCATTAGCCTGCTTGGATTTTCCTAAACGTGCTAAGCAAGCAAATATGAACTTAAGGAAGTGAACGAGCTGTAATTTACTCCAACATCAGCAAGCTAAATGAAGCTGCAATAATGCCTTGATCAATCTGAAATCACAATTAAGACAAATGCAGATTCCAATTATCAAATTATCTTAATAGGATATAGGAACAAACAGAATGATGAGACTAAGATTATATATGTGAAACAAAACTGTGGAGACTTTAGATAAGTCAGGTTCATTCTAATACAAGAGCTTTTCAGAAATATTAAAGTGCAGATGTTGGCATCTGTAGCCTGCAGACATCATCTGTGGAAAGGTCTCCTCTGGACTTAGGATCAGGCCCAAGAGACTCACTCAGAGCAGGTAATGAACTCACTGCTTCACAAGAGCTTTTCAACAGCTTAAGTTCTGCTTCAGCCAAAATCCCAAACTATGCTTTGCTTTCAGAGTGGAATGAGGATTCAAAATCCTCATTTAAATATTACAAACTTCCAAAGATAATGCCCAGAAATAATGACATTTCTCAGTTGGACTCACTGCCACCAGCACGGAATATAAAACCAATAAAAAAAAAAAAAGCCACAAAAAAACCCAAAACAAAACCACAAAAACCCCCCCAAAACCCCACAAACCCTAAAGAAAATTATTTATTCCTGTTCCTTTTAAGATTAGGAAATTTAACTTCATGGTTTCCTCTGGACCATGTTCTTCTTTATAACTTTTGGAAATATTCCTTAATCGGTGGCATCTCTACCCTGAAATATCCAAATCCACAAAGGCAACCACCTCAACAGAGAAACAACTTAGGTCAGAACAAAATCCAGCTCCATCTAGGCAGTTATGTCTATACTTGCCAACACAGTGTACTTGAACTCAGTTTAATTTCTTTTATTAGTAGTTTTTTTTACATCTTTTGGGGAGCTTCCAAGAGAAATGCCATCCCTGTGTTTTACATCATGAATAAAGCACTTCTCCAGCAGCACTAACCCCTTGTAAATAAAGCTGAGTTACTGCTCCTATGTGAATTCCAGCACCTGTATCCTTTCCTAGCCTACACCTAATTCCTGATTTGTTCAGGATAATGATTAAAACCGTCTCTGCTCAGCACTAGCTGAATGCATACACTCAGATGAGAATTGAGAGAGCTTACAAAAGGTTTGTGTTTTGGGGAGGAAGGGCTTGCTGTATATTGCCTGTTAATAAGGACAGTGTTTCACTTTTGGTACCACCTCTTGGGAAGTTTTGCCAAAGAAAATACTTCTTGCTCATTATTCTTTATTTTTTCCCAGCTTCCTCCTAGCTGATAACTGTCCTCTTTCAGGCTGCATTAAAGAACTGCTACTTTTTAGGCAGAAGGGATGAAGTGTATATTCCCAGACAAATAACCAGAGAAGAATGAATAAATAGAGCCTTTCTTTTAAACTACTCCTGAATTACAAACTCAATTTATGAGTTTGAAAGCTGGGGATGTAGCCTGACTATGCACTGTATTTCATAGTAAATCAGATGTTTATTATGTATTTATTTATGTATTGTATATTCATTGAGTTATATTACTGTAGCAAATGACCTACTGCATTCTAGAGACGTTTCAAAAAAGCCACCTAAAAAAACCCCACTCCTGAGTCACAGAGCTTGAAACTTACTTTGAAGCAAGTTATAAACAAACAAATATTAGGAAGAAGGAAAGGTCTTACAGGTACATTTCTACTCAGGACACTGAATCCACTGTGGTAAAAACTGTTTTTTATGAAGGCAACATAACAGATGTTCTGTGTCCTGTCTGGTTCAGGACATGAATCTCACAAAATCTTGAAGCCCAGAGTAGAGGTCACCAATAAAAAGTGTTCAGTTTGCTGATCATTTCATGTGTCTCCTCATTTTGGGGAGACTTTCACTCTGTGGATGTTGCACTGCAGGGCACACAGCAGCCATCAATCAATACCAGTGTTGATACAAAAGGACAATTTATTTCACTGGTGTTTTACCAAACCCATCTCTCATTCTGCCAGCTGATGAGTTACTCACATCTGCTTAAATACTGCCTGAAACTGGAATACAACCCTTTTTCTCTAAGTACATTTCTAATGTAGTTTAAGATTTAATTCCTTATTCAAAGATCTGAATTTACACAAATGTGAGGGAAGCAGTCACTTTATCACAGCAGATAAAACTGTCTACCAGATAAGAAATTATCACTCCACTGAACAAAATAGCCTCTCTGTATTTCATACAACTACACCCAAAATCCCTTTTCCTGCTTGAAAAACAACTTTGTTTTTTTAGACTCAAAATTCACCTTTAAGACCATCTGCATGAAAAGGAAGCCCACAGAGCAAACAAAATCTAAAACATTTCAAAACTGGGTAAGTAAAAAGGAAATTTTCCTATCGTGTGCTGAGGTGAATATCTCATACAACTTCCACAGCATAATCAGATTGAAAGGAAGGTGATGTCCATTTACAAACATAGGCATGACAGATTTGGTGGACGTTTTTAAATCCTCTGCCACCAACACAAACAAACATTCAGAAAGTGACAGCCTGAAAACATTACAGGTCACTTGACAGAGAATGTGAGACAGCAAGTTAAAGAGCACAAATGGAAAAGAACAAACTGGCATCTTGCTCCAGGCAACTGATTAATCATTATTTGATAAGAGCCTGATCCTTTTGGGTTTGATGTTGGATCAGGTTGCACTTGTCCTCAAGGACAATTGAAATTTGTGTTTACTTTCAATGGAATAAAGGACTAAAAATCTAAAAAAATGTTTCTTCTTCAGAAGAGTACTAAATATTAAAGAGATATTATTATCCAGTGGATCTTTAACTGCAAAGAGGAAAAAAGAAAACCCACAACAAACCACCCTTTCTTGCTACTTTTTATTCAATTTCTCTGCAGTTGTCAGCTCCAAGAGAATATGCCTTTTTCTTTATTCTCTAAGCTTGAATTTGACTCATGTTCCACTGGCAAAGGAAAATCCTGTGGAAATGCTTTACTTCACTCCTGTGCTACTCCAGCAACCTGAAGAACTTTTGAACCTCTAGATGAACAAATCTAGATGAAACTGGCTCATGGCACAAGAAAGGAGCTTTATTCAATAGACAGCCACCAGGAAGAACACAAAAGAACAATGAACAGGAACAAACTAGCCATCAATATTTATAAAATATCTGGAATTCTGCTTCAGCCAATCACCAAAATACTAGAAGAAGTTGATGGGACCACTTAGAGAAAGCAGGGAAGTATTATAGCAACGTGAACTGGACAAATTTAACACGTGTGCACGCTCTGGGGAATGTTTGGAAATGTTTTCTCTACCCGTGGTCTTATCTGATTGCTCCTGAATTCTTATCAGTACTTATTACTTTTTCAAAGTAAATCCCACAGATTAAAGGAATTTCAGCATATTTTTCCTCTGGGGAAACCTCTTGCAAGCATCAAAATGTGGCAGAAAATCTTAAATCCTTGTTTGTAAATTTTTTTGCTCCTTACAGATAAAAAAAAGCTTCAGTGTGAACTTTCTAATGTTTGCCCTGGTCCATTAAAAGTGATTCATTACATTGCTAAAATATCAAAGTTGAATTAAATTTGGCTCATCCTTATCCACAGTTGAGTTGTCAAGTTACACACTGGAGGACAATATATCGTGACCAAAATCTAAATAATTCTGGAAACGTTCACCCAATTTCCTGCCATGGAACAAAACACAAAATTAAGCACAACAGAAGAAAATAGAGAGACAAGGAAAGAATTAAAATTGGGAGGAAAAGAGATATAAGAAAATAGATAACATTCTGCAGGTATTACTCACCAAAAACAGAGTTCTGAAGTTGCTCAGATCGCCAAAGAATTCTTCTATGCTTATTGCTTTGGGATCAAAGGTGAAGTATTCTCCCAGATTTTCATACAATTTTGTCATGTTGTTGTGCATGTTGGACAGTTTTTCATATTGCTCTCGGGCACTCTCAGCAAAGCTGTGAGGTTTTGTTAAGGAAAATTACTCAAATGCAGCACAAATACAGGAATAAAAATAAAACCACAGTAAAAAAAGGAAACAGAGTACACAAGGAAAGAGCTTTCAGTACAAAGGTTACAACTGCAAAATGTGCAGGTGCTGTTCTGCTTCCAAATAGGACATATTTATGAATTAACATTAATAGTAATACTAATGTTACCATTTTATGAATTAATATTATTAATGTCTGCAAGTTCATATCAACACTTCCATTAAATGATCCCTTTCCAATGGTGAAGATTTGCCACTGACAGAGAATACAACTTGCTCTATAAAATTTTTAAATACTGTGGGCATTTTTATTTGAAGAGATAAACAAATTTATAAAATGAATTCTATGAAAAACACAGTGAAATTGAGTTTGCTGTGAGAATCTGTGATCTCGCTGCTCAAGTGAAGTCATGTCCCCCACCTCACACACATATGTTTTATAGGTAAAATGTGCATAACTGTCATTGATAAAATCATACAGTATGACATCTCATTTTCTTTGCCTTTTATTACAAAATTCTTCTCTGTGGATTCTTTCCTGCCCAGCCACACATTTCATGCCTCAGGCTGCCTGTATTAGATTCACTTTATTGAGGCACAAACTCAACTCTCTAATTTCACTGAACGTACAAAAATGAAATATCCACAAACAAACTGACAAACAGCTTTGAGAAATTATTAGTAAGAAAAACACCATGGAACAGCAGAAGTCTCGTTTTTTTTTTTCCTTAGGAAGTGTGGGAGCCTGAAAAGAAGACTGAGATTGACTTTCATCCCAGCAGCCATCATTAAAAGTTTGACATAATGCTTTTAAATAGAAAAATGTGATGCTTTCTTCTCCCTACGTGGAAAGAAAAAAAAAATAACAATTATTTTGCAAACAGAGGACGGGTGTAGGCTATTAAAGGAAATATTGGTTTGCCCCAAAGCAAGAGTGTTTTAGTCTGCTCTTTTCTTCTGTGGGGTTGTTCGGAGCCACAAAGTCACAAATCACTGGAAAAAACCACATCTGCTCCAGGATTAAACCAGCTCTGCTGATAGTGAATTGTGGCTGATGAAAGTGTTTGCTGCACATATCAAACCCCAAGAATAAAAGACACGAGTGATTCCCTGAGCTATAGAAACCCTGCAGCCTGGCTCCCCGCGGCTTTTCCTTGTAACAGCTCCTTCCATGTGAATTCTGGTTGTTAACAGGGCAGAGCTCTGCTCCAGCCTCCCCCCAGACCTTCCCCTCTCATTTGAGAGCCTGCCTGGTGTCACATTTCTAATTACACACCACTCCTGAGATCCAGGCTCTCTGAAAAACATCAACCAGCCTGCAAACTAAACAAGGGACACAGACATGTAGCGAAGTCATAAAAAATCCCTGTTTCTTTCGGAGATCAGACTAAACCCAAAAGTGATCCTCCAGAAGGCAGTCAGGAAACTGCAGACTAAAGCATGGAAATTCAGGTGGATGTTCTACCCACAACGTTTCTGTTGCACTTGGATGCTGCTGAGTACCTGTCACTGCTCAAGCTACAGGCAAGACAACAAGGCTGAAAATACCTTCCATTGGAAAGAAGCCAAATATTCCACCTGTTTTTTGCCCATTTTAACTAACAGGAGGGTATATAAATAGATATGAAAAAACTGGTTCTTAAAAGTATGATTGAAAACTTTATCAATACCAATTTTTCCAAGCAATCCTCTCAACTGAAGCCTTGGTGGTCCAAGAGCAAAGCTGGTAGCTCGTAAAGTTCATTTAGAAACAGAAACCAACAAAGTGATGGATATTAATTTATAAAATCAAGATTTGGAAACAGTATCTGCCTACATTGTGCCGCAGCTGTGGCCATACCTAATTCTCAGTTTATTGACAACAAATTTAACCTGCTTAGTTAGAATTTCAAGCCTGGACTGTTGAGTTGCTCAAGATAAACCTGGTACAGTTCAGCCTTCAGTGACATTTAAGTGCACAAAAGGAAATGAAAGTTTAATGGCAGGAATACATTAAATAGGTAATAATGTCACATTACTGAATTATTGAGCACAGTCTAAAAATTTTAGAAAAAAACATGAATTGCCTTAGAGTCAGCAGATTGCTGTCGTGAGCAACTCACCAAGAAGAAATACATAGAATGTACAAATTAATTTAGTGGTGTCTTTAAAACCAATCTTACATAATATAACACAAACCCAAAAATGACTGAAAAGTCTGAATGAAAAAGAAAATACTTTGACAATTTTAGATTTGCAGCCAATTCTTGGAGACAGAGCTCCCAGTTCTCCACTGATGTGGCACACTCACGTAAGAAATAACAACAATAAGCATTAAAAAACCCCAGTACTGCCACTGGAAGTAGATATTTTAAAGCACCACTCTACAAATAGACACAGTGATTTCCACATTATTATTTTTTATCTATTAAGTACCAAACTGCAAGTAAGAAATATCTTTAACAGATGGCCTGCAAGACAAAGGGATGCCAGCAAGACAGATGAACGGGATGAGCAAAGAGAGAATTGAGTATTTCAGCTGTGCTTAATTTTGAAGAAGACAAGGCAGAGCTGTAAAGACAATAGTTCCCAGTCACTGACCATGCAATATTAACAGAGTTACTGTCACACTCTATGTGCCTCATCCAACCTTCCTACTTCTAAAGTATTAATACTTTAAAACATCCCCTTGAAATGTACTGATTGAGCCAATGGAGTAATTCCAGGGGAGCACAGCCAGATATGCCAACACTATTTCACAAAAAAAAAAAAGTGAGGAATTTGAGGTGTCAACTTTGTGTAATAGCAATACCTAATTCCAACAGTTTTCCTGAAAAGAGATTAAAGCTTTACCAAGTGCTCATTTAAAAACTCTAAACTTGGTTTCATTCTCACCACTCTAAACCAAACCAAAAATCATAGATTTTTTTTCACTAGCAAGTCTAAAAGGTGCTTGTTCAAGTAGGAGAAAGTACTTTATTTAGAAGCTGTTTTTATTCCACATTTTCTTGCATACCATTGCAGAGCATGATTCTGGCTTGAGGAACCACCAGGCTGAATATCTGTTTTAACTTGTTAGAAGAGAAAGTTTGAGTCAATGGTGTCATCTTTAATGAAGGATGCACAAGAGCTCTTAGGCTTCTAATCTCCCAGCTCATTCATAATAGAACATTCTTTGAATTGAACTGTGGCAATGCAAACAGAACTTCGTAACTGAAGACAGAAATTCAGCTTTAACAGCACTAAGTCATTTCCACTGATAGCTCTATTTTCACCTGCTATCAGGATGTAAACACATGCTAACAATTTTATCACTCGCACTCCATCCATAATGCATCTCTGTGACTGCACAGCAGCCAAGACTTCTGGAGCATACACAGATAATTATGAATCACAATTACACCCCTAATCTTTTCTTCCTGTTGGAAGCCTTTGCAAAAACAAAACAAAACAAAAAAAAAATTACAGAAATCTTCATTGCAATACACTTCACTCTACCCAAATTAGAACCCAAAGAAACCAAGAGCCATAGCAGGAGCCCAAGTTGATCTGTGTACACAAAATCATGTGCTTCTGAAAAGCTTAAAGATTCCCTAATAAAATACCCATAAAAAGCTCAGTGTGAGAATTTCTTCCTCATTACAAAGCAAATTACCTCATCATTCAACATCTGACAGAACAGCTCAGGAAAACACCCAAACAAACCAAACCACAAAAGAACAGTGGATTCTGAGCTTTGTTCCATTAGTACCTGACATTATCACTAACTATTAGAATTATGTAACACAACTGCATTTATTGTAAAAACAGAGAATTTCAGTGGGTTTTGTGCTTGTGGAAATGAAGCACAGAAAGGTCACAACCATCCAGTAACAGCCCTGGCTGTGACCTGCTGCTTCTCCCAAAATCTCAGAATACCGCTTAATTCACATTAATTAAGATGAAGCTTTCTGACTTGTGCCTAAATGGCCATAAAACTTTCATCTTGGTAAACATTAAAAAATCTGTCAGTGTTTACTTCCTCCCAGCTCTAAGCAATCCTATCAGTTCTGAACTTTGCTGCGTTCAAACTTCTCAATAATGCAAAGGCAATTTCCATTGATTCCACCACATTGCTATGCACAGGAGAAAGCTTTTGTCAACATCATTTCAATATTACTTTTTTATTTATACTCCTGTTAACGAGGACACAAAGATCACTGCTCAATTCTCCAAAAGTTCCCAGAGGAAGTCTCTGGGCAAAAACTGATAAACAAGGGCCTACTTTTTAAAATATTCAGCCCAAAGAGCAAAGCTCCACAGGCTGTGTCTTGAACTGTTTTATACTGGGGAAGTTGGCTCCAAGACTTAGGTGGCAAATTAAAGGTTTCCTGTGGTAGCAAAAAGAAAACTTTAAAAATAAGGGGTTTTTTGGGTCTCCAAAGAGAACACAAAGAGCAAAATTTCTAAAGCCACAGGCTAGAGAGACGACAAGATCTTATCTTAAAACCAACTCCAAAATTAGAGCTAGGCATTAACCTAAATTAACCTGAACCACTTGTGGGCTTTGTTATTCAAGGAAAAAGAAAGCTGCTGAACTCAGAATTTTTTTACCTGTTGTTGTAACAGAGAAATAATCCCCAAATTCCATACTCCCATTTTAAAGAGAGTTTTTAAAGCCCTACAACCCCTCAATGCAAACCAAACCTTTCATCAAGACAAAAGAAATGCTTTATCTCCACTGATGACATCACCAGAATTTTGAAACTGCCTTCATACTGCCTGACAACAAAAATCATCTAATTCTCAGTTCTCATTTGTGATATTTTGATTTTTAAATAATTTGAAACAGTATGAAGAGTGGTATTTGTAGCTTTTTTTCAAACTCAAATATCTTTTTTTGTTTTGTTGTGGCAAACAATTAATCACTATTCCTGCATTAATTAGAAGGCAACATAGAGAACATGGTACTCAAGTATGTATCAGACAAAAAATGTTGCCAGAGTAATGGATTTGTAGCATCCCTTCCCTGGAGGACAATTAGATAAAAATCTCTTTAGATGAATAAAAACAAGTAAGAAAACAACGGAAATGCAGCTTGTACAAATGAAATGCTGTTGTAAAATTTTTTTGCAGATTATATTCAAATTAGTTGTGACTGTTTCAAATAACACAAAGTGTTGACACATTCTAACAACAATAAAAAACCAGGTTTTACGTATTTCAGCAAACGCCTGGTGGCCACTCCTAGAAACATTCTATTAGTTTTGGATCACACAATCAGATGCCTTAAACAATAATTACAGCTTGGTGTGCCCTGAATCTTTCAGGGAAGCTGCAGCCACGTTCCCTCTCTTTGATCATGCAGCTTTTCCTCACTTCAGCTGGGTTTAATTAAGGGAGGGATATTTGAGCTGTCACTTGCACTTCTCACGAGCTTCAATCAGGAGATCTGATGGTTACCTCGTGGCGAGAAAGTTTTTGGTAAAGGTTGGGGAAGGAAAAAAGAAATGACCCTCCTGTATCTTTAGGTTTCCTTCAGGGCTGCCATGGCAGAAGTCCTCAATTTCTTGTTTTGAGAAATCTGAAAAACTGCTGATTCTATAATGTTTCAAGAGTCCAGATGCTCCAAATCAAGGAGGAAAAGGAATTTTATGTCACCTAAGGAAAAAAAAAAACCCAAAAAACATAGAATACTTTTATTCAAATTAAGATTCCTTTAGCACAAACAACTGCTGCAATGAAGTGTTCACAAACTTAAGCAGAGGAGAGAAATGAAAGACTACCCTAAAATGAATTTATTTTGCACCTAAAACCACACATCAAATATGATTTGAGTGGTGTATGTCTCTCCACTCCTCTTTTCCACATTTTTGGGATTAATAACTTACTGGGCAGTTATTTGCTATTAGCTCACCACTGCATGCACACAAACAGCCTCATCCCCAGTGACTGGGAATAAACCAAGGAAAAGTCAGGAAAGCAAAGTTATCCCTCAAAATTCTATCTCAGATGACAGATGCTTGGAAACATCCCTGAAACAACTGTTCTGGCCAGAGGGAGAAGCCACAAGCAGACTCACAGGGCAATCAGGATCTGAAATCAAGGTTTACTTTCCTCACAGGCACCTCTTGTTGCTCAGTGACATCCTTCCCCTGCAAAACACTGGAGCCTTTAAAAAAAATGTTTCTATTTGGAGTGTGGAGAAGTGTGGAGGGCAAAAAGCAGCTCCATCAACACCAACAGTTTTGCTAAAGCAGAATCTTGGGACAGTTTGATTTTGAGATCTAAAAGCTGCAGCCCCAGGGATTTATAGAGTGCACTTCCCCTTCAAGTTCTGATTTTAAAATAAGCATACAATAATTAGAGAATGGAATTCTAATGGATTATCACTCTAATAAAGAATAATCCTTTAGAAATAAATACCTTTCAGTGATCTGGACAACTTGGTTTAATATAAACTTATAACATTCATCCTTAAGGATGAAAGCCCAGTTTCCCTCAGGCAATGATTCACAATCAAGGAGCCATTAAATCTCTGTTCCAGGTACAGAAGTAGAGTTCTGTTCATGCAATTTTATTCTTTGGAATCTTTACATGATTTTTTTCTCCTGCATAATTTTCCATAAGCTGTGTAGACTGCTGTCAGAATGTTCTCTGTCCCCAGCCAGCCAACACAGGCTCTTTTTATTCTCTCCTCCTTCCCTGTCCCCAGTCCTCTCTGGATCTTCCTCAGCTCTGCAGCACAATTTTAGGGGATGTCTCAAGGTGCAGAACAGAACAGAGCTCCCTGCTGGGGCACAGCTCCATCCTCTTAGGGATTCACCAGAAATCCAACAGAGATCTCTGATCTAACGTCTGCAATTAAATGTACAAAAGTTCATACTATACAATTTACAGAATATCTGTTTTTCAAGAAATACAAAATTAGAAAAATAAGCGGCTGGCAATTCTTGATTGTCTCACAGCTGAACCTCTTGCATATGCCTCCCTCTATCATTATGCCTCCCCATTTGTGACATTTACCAGTTTCTTCCTTTATTCACAATGCAATGGAATGTGCAGATTATCTGTACACTTCTGTTCAGAGAATTCTTACTGCAACCCAATCTGAAAAAAATCAATCTAATCTTACATCTCCTCATATCAGGGCTTTCCTTTGTAAAAAGGAATAAAAATCTGAAGGTAGAAATAAACTGTCAAAGAAAATTGATATTGTGCTTTGCATAACACAATTTCCATTTATAATGTTCCGAAGTTCTTGTATTTTAAACTATTAACTTTATGAAAACTCTGCCTTAGTCCAGACCAGTAAAAATACAAAGGATCATTTTCCAAAGGGATTTGCCTTTTTTTTTTTTTTTTACTGACATCAAATAGCAGTAAGAGAAATGAACATTGTGCAGCAAAACATGACACATTATTAGGTGCTTTCAAATTCAATCCAAGCAAAGATTATACCTAAATAATCCTATAGTTATCACCTGGAACACAGCAGGCACTTTCACTTTGCTTTAAGATGGATCAAAGAGGAAAACAAAATAAAGAAAAGAAATATTGTGTGATAAGAAAGGGAGTGGAAAGCTCTTTAAAAAGCTCTGTTGAGTCTGGCAAGATGAGAGATTCAATTCTTTCTCTACATCTCTGAACAAGGGGGAAACAAGGAGAGAAAACCCCTTTAGAGAGCAACAGTAAAGTAACAAAAAATGAGTCCCAACTGACCCTGAAAATCCAGCTGAACTGGGTGAATTTACCACCTGAGAAAGTGTACAAAAGCAGACACGACTGAGGGCATATACGCACATGAAGTTTTATGTTAGTTCACAGATTCAATATTCCTATTAAATATCATAGGATTTTTCATTAAGATGAATTACTAACACTTTTCTTTCATATTTTTTTTTTTGTTCTCTGTGTACTGCTTGTACTTTTCCTCCCCCCAGGCCTGCCCAGTTATTTCTGTGAGATCCCATCACCCTCCCAGCCTTACTTTTAACTCTGCCCAACAATTTGCAGAGTGCCCTGACTTCTTTGGTGTATGGCATCTACACAAACAGAAAAACATGAAATCAATGCTCTCACAATGCCATCTCTGCACCACAAAATAAAGAACACACCCTTGGCAAATATTCTAATTAATTAATTTTACTTTATGAGGAACATATTGTTAATACTGCAATTCCTGCTGTGTTGACTTTCTGGATTTTTACCTCATAAAAAGGAGCAGACAGTGCACAATTTATCCTACCATAAACCACATCCTCCTAGATGCACAAGTCCATTAATGTTCTTCTCCATTATAGTGGAGAAAAACCTCTCCAAAGTTTTTCCTCATATTATTAAGTCTCAGTTTCTGATCCATCCTATTTTTCTTCTCTGCATGTGAATTATTTACTGATTTTTTAATCTAGTAACTTAGCTGATAGACTAAATTTTGTAACAGACTCTCTCTGAAAGCAGGTAGATAAAAATGGATTTCCCACTAGGCCCTGAAGAACCTGAATGATCCCTTATCCTACGGAACATTTTGTTACCTCTCATCATGCTGTGTTCACACCCTTAAGGCAGCCTGGAGTCTGAGGCTGAGCTTGTCTCAAAGCAAATCAACAATTTTCACATTACTGGTCAAGCACTCAAACACTGATTTACTAATAGCTCCCTCTTGGCTTGTATCATGTTTTGTTCATAAAAGAATGGGATATCTCATGATCAATTATGCAGGCCTGGGTAGAATTCTTTTCCCAACAATGAACATCAAGATAATAAAATACATAGATCTAATAAAGGGAATAAAGCCAGGTACCAAGCTGAGTACTGTAAAAAACTCATATTAGGATAAAAATAAACATCTGGAATCTTGCCAGATGAGACCTGACCAATTTAAAGTTTTTCAAATTCCATTTCACCCAGCAACATGCAGACTACATCAAATTAAACAATTCACATGAAATATCCAAACAGCACGTCTGTTACTTGATGGTGTGCAATAAAAACAGGCTAGCAATTATTTGGATGCTTAGTGCACTACAGAGACAAACACAGAATTTCAGTATACCTTAAGGAAAATTTCATGCTTGGAGTGATTAAAAACCCACACACACACAGAATCACCCACATTCATCCCAGAAAGCTGCACCATGGCTTGTTAAAACTGAGAAAAAGAGGCTGCAAAACAAAGGAGGGAGCTTTAGGTTTGAAATGATGGTATGGTGCTCTGGTTCAAGATAAACCTGCTGCTCCACACACCCCACAAGAAGCCCTTGTAATTCCACCCTGACTTTTAAAACTTTCAGATTTAACAGAAGACAAACTGACAGTCCTTTCCACCAGGATTTCTCACATCTCTCTTAGAATTTACTCAGAATAAACAAAGCAGAGGGCAGAAAAATGAAGGCTAGAACTGCTGAAACCTTAATTCCTCAGCCATCTCCTACCAAAGAAATGTTCATGTTATCCCAGCTCTCAGTAGGGAAACTGGACTTGACCAAGCAGAAGGAGATAAAAGTTGTTTTTCCACAAGGTTAAACTCATCTTTAATTGGGAAATATCTAATTCTACAAGGGTTACAGCTTAGGAACCATGCATGCTCAAAGCACAACAGTAAATGAGGGAAAAGCATTTCCCTTTAAATGGCCAGTGTAAAAACCTGCACAGCAGTTCTGAAATTAGGTTTGTAATGAGATCATGACAAATTGATTGATTTTTTTCCCCTCACTAATTTAGAAAGATGATTATTTGGAACAATAATTAGCAACATTGCCATTTACTGTATTAAATAACAAACCAAACACAACTGGTTTCAGTCATGGCCAGGAAAGGAAAGTCATTCTATTAGCATAGCAAAAATAATTTGCCTTTTTTCAGCACATTTTTAGGCGTTAACTTTGTCCAAAGATTCACAGCATTCACCTGCTGCACATCCCAGCAAACACAAGGGGGTAATGAGCTGCAGGTCTGGAATATTTATCTGCAGCAGCATCAGAACATTTAACCTCACCTTAATTCAATTATATCTATTGACCTTCATGACAAACATCCAGTCCCACCAAATGTGACACCAGCCATGCAAATACTTCAAAGCTCTTTTAGTGGGGGGATTATTTGTTTTTTTCTTCCTGGGTGAAAAATCAGGTGAGTGAAAGGATTAGTAAATGCCACAGGGCCACAGAGGACATTTCTCAGTGGAAATCAAATTGAATGGCAACAGTTCTATCACGACTGTCAGTGAACAACAGGCTCTCCAAATAAATAAACAAACAAATTTCAGTTTCTGGGATTGTTTGTGTCAGTGTTGCAGGGCTGCTCAGGGCTGAGATTTCAGAATGTGTTGCTGATGCTTTTCCCTCTAACTGCAAGAGGTCCTAGCCATATTTCTGACCCACTAATCATGTTATTTTTAAACTTTTACCTATAAAAAGGCAGCTCTGCACACACAGATTATTTCATGTGCTGGGGAGACACACTCTCCAAAGACTAAGTAAACAACTGAAGTACATTTGAGCTTAACAACATCAAATACTGGTGATTTTTTCCCCCTATAGCTTAATAATGTCAATTGAATATAAGTAACTAAATATAGCCCAAATTGCTTGCGATCTGATTTTTAACTTGGCAGGGTCAGTTCTTCAATAGGATTCAAACTGCTGAGATGCCACGAGCTTAAACAATTAGCAGTGCAAAAAATGGAGAAGGAAAACTCTTTATTCACCGATGCCCTGAATTTCCAAAAAAAGCCTCTAGTTTGGAAAAGAAAAGCAGATTATTTGTACAAACTAATTCTTCCTATCTTCTATCAGCAGGGGGATTTTCTGCCAGTGCTGATGAAATCCAGCAGCCCCTCAGATGTACTTCTCAGAATTACAAGCACGAGCAGTTAAATCAAGTGTGTCTGGGTTGCTTTGGCAGCCCCATTTAAATATCAGGCGGGTGTTCAGAGATAAAAGGTTTTTAACTGTAACCTCTCAGAAGATGATACACTGTCAATTTCCTTTCCAAAAGTGCATTTTAGGGATCCTTTTCTCGCATTTGGGGCAATACAAAATAATGCAAATCTGGGGCACGCAGACTCAGGGGCTGTCAAACAGTCAAGCAAATCACTGGAATCTCCAATCTAAGACTGAAATCACAAATTTTGCTGTCTAAGAGCTACAAAAACTTAGAAGAGAGCATCCTAGATGCAAAATTTAATGTGCACCACCCATGTGATACTTTTTCCTTTGCTCGTGTTAACAATCTGCATAAAACCTTATAGGTTGTACAAGGTGCATATTCTGAAGAACATTTTATTAACTTATTACCAATGAATTCAAATTGACACAAGTCTGTACCAGGGAATAAAAAAAATGGTATTCCTGGCACTTAAACACAGGCTCTGCTTCAAAAAGTTCCTTGAAACTTGAACAATTTATATACTAAAATTAATTGCAAAGCAGATGTACAGCATTATAAGGCTTATAATTATCGCTTAAAACATTTTCTATTTAATCATAAAACTCATAGAACTAAAGATTCAACAGTAAATAAATCATTATTTTCCTGTGCTGTGTCTTCAGTAGGCACTGCAAAGTCTTTTTCTTCCACTTGGTATTTTAATTTAGAAAAAAATAGGACTTCTCTTGTATGAAGCTAATAGAAAGTTAAATACATCACAAGTTTCTTTTTCAAGAAATAATTTCTCATACTTAAATGCAAACAACTACAAAATTTACAAAGTCTTAAATAATCAATACCGAATAGAAGTTTCCTCCTATTGCTGGATGCTCATTATTATTTATTGATATTAAGCAAATCCCAAAGTTTCATCATTGTTTCATCTTAAACAGCTGCAACTTTCTGATTCCTGCCTGTTACAGCTTGTTTTGAACTGTAAGCAGAAGGAATAAATATAAACAAATGCTCAACACTAAGAAAACAGTCTGATGACTTCCATGATAGAACAGCAACTTAAAATATAACAAATAAAATCCATGCCCCATTTAGAAGCAGGAAGGTATTCTTCTCTCCCTACACAATACTTAGGAAAAGCATTTTATATGGATAAATAACCACAATTCTCCTTTGGTCAGGAGCTGCACTTGCAAATTAAACAGTTTTCAAATGTAATTTTTGTAGATAGAGAGAACAAAATCTTTACATAAATACTGCAAGAAAAGGCAGATATGTAAAACTCTACTAAGGTTTATACATGACCTGAAATTTGAAAAATCATTGAATGGTTCTCTCTTGCAGTTCCCAAAGCCCTGAGAAATGCCTCTACATTGAAATCACACTCAGATACACTCAGGCAGAAGGTAGTTACTTCAAATGGAGGGGCATACACAAATCTCCTAGAAACGTTTCCTGTGGGGTTACTTGTGAGAATTCCCTGTTTA
Source organism: Acrocephalus scirpaceus scirpaceus (assembly GCA_910950805.1). Classification (NCBI taxonomy): domain Eukaryota; kingdom Metazoa; phylum Chordata; class Aves; order Passeriformes; family Sylviidae; genus Acrocephalus; species Acrocephalus scirpaceus. The sequence goes on along the minus strand of OU383776.1, from coordinate 81,054,989 downwards.
TGAGCAAATCCAGATATTAATGCACATTTTCCTGCAGAAATGAAGACACTGGTACATCTCAGGCTCCAAAACCCAAACCAGGCATTTCCTGAAAATGCCGTCTCCAAACACCTGAAGGGAATTACTGTTCCCTGAGAAGCCAGGAGGAAATCCCAAGTGCTGAGAGATGCCAGGAGTGTTCCTGCCATCCCCACTTGCTCTGGAGCAGGCTGGAATTGCTGTCCTGCTTCTCTGGCACTGGCAGGAGCACAGCTCCCAGCCCTTTCAGGATGCTGAGACCCTTTGGGAATGTTTCTCCTTCCCCAGGGGCTGCTCTAAGGGACCTGCAGTGCAGCTCCTACAAGAGAATCATCAGCTGATGTTTAAAGCACATTAAATCCTCAACATTCCCACTGCATAAAAGTCCCCAGACCTGCCCCCAGATAATTTCTGTACAACTGAAGTGCATCAAGTGAGGAAATAAACCCCTCATATTTAGTTGTGAGGCTGTAATGGTTATGAGAGAGAACTGGGAGCATAAATGCACATTGAGTGAGGATACATGCCTTTCAGGAAGGCAGCTTTTTTTTATTCCATAAAAAGGATTCTCTTCTAATGAATGGTGTTCCTTACTGGAAATTAAAATTAGTTCACAAATTGCTGCTGTTCCATTTAATGATAAGATGAATGCACAGTGCTTTGAATTTTTTTTTTATCTACAGTAATTTTTGCTCTTTCATTCATCACTCCCTTAATTTTACAATTCTTTAAAAATAAGCTTTTAATTCTTCACATGTATGCAATGAGTTAGAAAACCCACGTGGCAGCACTGACTGCCCTGGTAGGCAAAAGACTTCAATAAGTTTGGGCACATTAATGTCTCTTATTAGGGTAAAGGATCCAGCTGAAAAGCCAAACAAGGTCTCCATTTAAGGATACACCAGTTTGTGTAGGACACACTGGAGAAATAAATTCAGGTCAGATATTTTATAAAACACACACAGAGCCAAAGTTATTCTAGTCCAGGTAGCAGGATAACAAAAAGCATGAACCCAGTGACCAAATATGTGCCCTGCTGCCCCTTGGAACAACGTTCAAAGCCCCTGTTTGTTTCTAGAGGAACAAATTAATTTCTAGAGGAATAAACTTTACTCTGTGTGTATGTTGAAAGGGAGAAAGAAGTGGTATTTATTATTCATGTATTTATAGCTCTAAATCAATATTAACGTTAACTTTGTACAACTTTCCATTTGTTCCCTCTGAAATTGCTTTTCAATTCAGTTGTTTTTAATCTTTGTTAATAACATTTACATTTGAACTCCATTAATCTGAATACTTTTCTCAATCCACAACCAGACACTCATGTTTTAGCATCACTGAAATCACTGTACACACCTACTGCAAGCAAATATGAAATTCAGAGTTTTGCACTTTAGAAAAGATCTTCAATTAGAGGCACAAACACTGAAATAAAATAAGGAGTGAAGGCCAGATTTGGCATAGTCTATAATTACTTTTCTAAACTGTTGAATCAGACTCCCCAGTGCTGCAAGCAGCAGGGCTAATTATGAAGAAACCTCTCCCATTTAAAGCTGAATTATTTACAAATTGATCTTCAGGTAAAATACAATTCCAGCCATGGATCAATCATAAAAAAGTTGTTTCAGAAATCACACGTAAGTTATTTAATATAGCAAGAAATTCACAGAAGGAGTATTTTAATCCCTTTATTTTCTTCAGCCACACTGCCCTGAGATGAATAATTCTATGTACTAAATAAAAAACTGATTAAAGTGAAGGGAAAAATTATCTTGCTTAGAAACTGACCAAGAAAAAAATCCAAAATGAAAATGCAGGTACAATTTCTATTCATCTTTTTGTCACTCACAGTACCAAATCTTACTTCTTAAAAAAAAGTTAGAAAAACTAGAATTACTTCAAACTGTTTGACAGAATTTGCTTCTGTATTTTGAATATTAATTTCATTATTACAAATTCACATTATGAATGGTATTTTTCTTGTCACTGGCCTCCTACATTAATCTGATACTCCAAGCAGTATCACACTCACATCCTCTGAAGAAATTCTCATCCATAACCACTGGTAAATAGCTTTGTTTATGACAGGAATGAGAAACTATGCCTTGAATATTATAATTGCTTCCATCCTAAAACTCTACTGAGACATCTCAAATTCTCTGAAACGCTCAGAGAGATGTTCAGCCTGAAATTCTGTAACTTTCTAATCTCAGGATGTGCCATCACCAACAAATCTTCAGGCAGCTGAGGAAATCAAAGAAATACATACTGCAGACTAGGGTGTCATTTTTACACCCTCCAAAACGATTCTTCAATCTAATAAAAAACATGGGGAGTGTGGAAAACCTTAAAATATTCAGTGATAAGCAGAAACAAACTTGATCACTTGATCTAAGGGGAGATGCCTTTCTGGAATAGAAACACACCACTTATCAGGTCATCTATTAATTATGCAAACACAAATCCCAGTGCAATCAGTTCATTGCTTACAGGCTTCTCTCCTTCACCAAGCCCCCAAAGTCCCAGGGCTGATAAAAGCAGGCAGGCATGCACAGTTCTGGGGGCCTGGTGCAATTCCAGGGCTTGCAATCTACCTGGGAGTCAACATCCATGCACTGAAGCCAGGCTGCCCAGGACACTGGGAATAATTAATTTTCAAACATTTCATAGGCTCCTCCTGTTTTTGCAAATACAAAAAAGAATTAGTTTTTTTTTTACTCTTTTGCATTGTCAGACAATCTTTCTTCTCTGACTAATTCAGGTGATAAGCTGCAGAGAGAAAAATGTTAAATATTTATATAAATATACTTGGCTCTTTCTCCTCACCAAGTCATCCGGGTGATGCTAATCATGTCTGTAAGTAAACACATGGGTGGCAAAATGAAAATACAACTGAACAATAATTTCTGTAACCTGGAAAGCAGAGCTGTCAAACTTAACAAGAAAAAAAAAAGTGGTAAAGGTGCATTTCATAAATTGGTTTAATTTATGAATACAAGTAGGCACAGAATTCAGCCTCTGACGAGATGACAAGGCACAGGACAATTACAAGGCAATACTGAAAGTTTTTCTGATGTGAATAAATCTCAGGGAAATAATAATGAGCTTTGTTTAATAGCTGAACTGATAAAAGTGATTACCAGCAGCAAGTCTCTTAACCTTGCACGTAAGACAAGGTGAAAAGGAATATGTAAGCAATGAGAAACAATTTTCCACTTAGTCAGGAGTTGTCTCCCTTAAGCTACTTTCCAGCAGTGTTGTCAGAAACTTAAAATAAATCCATACAGAGGAGATGTTAAATATCTACTTGTGAAATTCTGTCACTGACTCCATTCAGATGGTAAATCCTGCCAAAAACTGACTTTGCACAGACACAGCAGTGTGGAGAAATCTTCATTACATCCACCTACCAAACGTGATGAGCAGCTGTGAATGGATCTAAACATCAATCCCCTCCTTTTCCTTTCCCCTGAAAAGCCCCAAACCTCACGATTTCTGTCACGACTTCTGTTGCAGCAAGGAAGGAGAAACATCACAGGAATTATCAGAGCTTCTGGAAATGCATAAAATGCCCTGGACTTGGCCAAGCAACACACTCCAAATGCTCCCATATTTTCATACAGAGCTGGGATTTGAGCACAACAAAAACCTAGGAATTTGTATTTTTTTTTAAAGAGCTTTTTCTCACTCTTTGCTGCATTTTTGTGCAGCACACTTGTTACTTTAAACTTTGAACAAAATGGAAGCTGGATATATAAAAACAAGATAGACATATCATATTACAGTGCCCCACAGATTTTACTTGGTAGGTCTTGAAGAATCCACAGTCTCTATTCTCTACAGAAATTAAAGGACATAACACTGTGGAGTGAAAACAAGTTTAAATATTCCTCTAAAATTATGTTAAAAATGTAACTTAAAACCATTAGCAAAGTTATAACTCTGCCCTTCAAAAAACACCACATCTGGAGCTAAAATAATAAATATATCAACTTTACTGCTGGTATTTTTTTCTAAAATTGATTCAATAATTCTTTCAGACAGAAAAAAAAAATAATCCCCATACTGAGTTTGTCTGCTCACTGTAACTACTTCCTTCAGGAAAGCTGTCTGGGTACTCCTTGAAAATCTGATTATTGATGCTTTCAGCTCTCTGTTTGCTTACACTCACCATGTCCACTGCTGCTTTTTCTCTGCTCTAGAAGAAATTCATGAAAAGAGACCTAAAACCTATTTTTTTCAAGTGCTGTAAACACTTGAGCAGAGGATCAGAACGCTCAAACCACCAGTGAGGACGTGCAAAAAGGATATGCTCATCTTCTCTACAAACTTATCGTGTTCATCCTGGGTTTTAGGGAAATTCTCAATGTCCTTCTCCAGGCGCTGGATCTGCTGGTTCATCGAGTCAAGGTTGCTCTTCAGAGTCTGGGCTGAAACTAAGGGGGGAAAAAAAAAAAAACAAAACAAGAAAAGAAGAGTTTATAAAGCTTCCAGATTCCAGAAAGGGTATCAGAAGGGGAAAAAACAATGTCAGTAGAAACAGGCTGAAAGAGAATGATTCCATTAAGTAGACTCATATTTTTCTGAATTACTGCTCATAAAAATCCTTCCCTTCATAAAAATAAAGTGAAAATATCTACTGTAATATACCAGATCATCATATTTAACATTGAAATGTCACCACTTAATTCTCCCATTAGTTCAAATTATTCCATTTCTATTCAAATTTATGGTAAAAATTCCAATATTTCTAATATTATTATTTCTAATATTCTTTTAAATCTAATTCAAAGATTAAAAACTAACTAAAGTTCAAAGAGATTTCATCTTCTTAATACATGTACTTGGTTAAATGAATGATCTTATTAACGCACATTTCTGTTACAGGAATGATTTAAAGAATAGACATGGGGAAAAATTAAATATTTTCCTTATATTGAAATTGCACTGATATCTGGGGCCCAGAGCTGTGTTAATAGCAAAGGTAGGTCTGAATAATGAAAGCTGCAGATAATCAAAAGGAAGTAAAGGACTGAGAGTACAGCACACTAATTTAAAAATAAAAGAGGGGACTGTAAAGAACTCCTGCTTGCTGTGTGACAAGCTATTCTAATGAAAAGCACTGTGATGTTAATTTGGAATAAACAACCCCTAAATGATACGTGAGCAAAAAATGACAGCACCATTGTGAAGGTGAAGCAACCCCACATCACAAGGAAATTCCAGACCTGGAAGAAAAGTGACAGAGCCTCTGCAGAGAAATTCCAAAGCAACCTGAACTCAAAATATTGACTTTTACAGCATAATCCACGAGGTCCATTTGTCAGTCTTGTTTTTATCACAAAGAACCACTGGACAAGCACTTCCTCTTCAGTCAAAGCTGCCTTTTGGAACCCAAGCCTCTCTCCCATTCTTTGTCTCTTGCACAGTTAACAAATCAATGCTTTTAAGAAAAAGCAGAGAATCCCAAGATCCCTTTTCCCCAGTGCAGCCAAGAAAAGCAAATGACTCCTTTTTTTTTTAAGGAGTTTCTTATTATCTTTTGCTGGAAAGCAGTTTGCCGAGAAGTTCCACTAAGTACTTTCTAAAGAACCATTTATTTTTATATTTTCTTGCTATTAAAAAAAAAAAAAGGTGGTGTGACTACATGAGATTAAAGAGTAGAAGGAAATTGAGTCACGATGGCCTGAAAAACAGCACACAGGAAATAAAAATCTGGTAAATAAGGAAGCTGTTCCCAGAAGAAAATCAATTTTCTATTCTTTCTAAGTAAAGACTCACATCAGCCATAACACTGATTTCATGAGCGTGTTCAGATACATAAGGCACCAATAGAGCTGTCTTTATAGCAGCCATTATCTTGATTTTATTTTCAATTTTATCCATTTCATACTGGGTACCAAAGGAACTACTAATCACGTAATCCTAGAATTATTATAGTGGAAGTTTTTTAAGCTTAATTCAACTGGTGGGAATCTATATTGACCACAGAATCCTTGTAGCTTTTAAATTCACATTTGAGAGTTAACCTTGAAATCAACCATTAAAACACTCTGAAAAACACAAATTATCAAAGCTTTTAGGTTATGCTTGCATTAGTTTAATCATTTGATATTATGATCAAAGCACACATTTTTGCTTGAACTGAAGAACTTGAATTACTATAATATTTTAATATTTTTATGGGCTGTTGTGGAGTTGGAGAGGGGGACAAACAGCACTGAAGGAAAATGCTGGAAGTGAAAAATAAACGAGGAGGATGCAAATGGTCATTCTGTTCATATAAAGAATAGCAGCTGGTACATAAATAGGCAACATAACACCAAGCTTAACTGTTAGCAGCAATTTGAAAATATTTAAATGCATGACCATGTAGCAAAAGTTTATTTTTGTCTGAAACTCAAAAATGCAAAGAAATTCAGCAAGCAATGACAAATAACTGTTAACCTTTGTGATTAAGATGGATAGAAAGTGTTTCCAGTAACACCCTTCTATAAAACTAAGTTCAGAAAGCACCAGATTAGGAACATACTGGCTTGGAAAGTAGGGAGGAACTCTATCCAAGCAAGAAGGCTGCATCCTAAAGCTGTGCGTCTCATAATTAACTCCCATATTCACACTCAAGTAAAAAAAAATGTTGTAGAATATGCAATTTTGTACACTTTTTTCTTCTCCCTAGCCCAGGCAAATGTACAAGTTTCTGTCCAAATAATTTATGAAGTTGTTGTTTTGCAAGACAAATTTCAAAAGATGACAGAACAGGGAACATATATATATATAGACTATAATGAAATATCTGCATTTCCTCCCATAAACCCTTTTATTAGAGATTTACTGCTTCAGTAATGTGCAAAGGAATCAACATGAATACCTTCTACTTTCAGGGAAATTCATGTAAATTTCTCCAAACTCTTGCAAGGTTTTAATTTATGAAAGCATAAATTCTACTTGCAGCACAAAGCCATTTCCTTGAAACCATTTCGAAATGCACACCCTGAACAGCCTGTCCCCTGCATTCCTCAAAGACAGAGCCTTGTTCACCTTCCATTTGCCCATCACTCCACAGGAAAATTAGGCATTTAATTGAACTGGTCTCAAAAATGGACACAAAAGGCAGCATTTGGCCTTCAGTGGCACGGGCTCTTACTGACAAAGCCTCTCTGGAGCAGCCATTCCAACATTGTTCCACTTAATGTTGCAGCAAGAGAGAACAACCAACTCAATCCAATACATAAATAACTGATGCCAAGGTAGGAACATGAGGCAAGTACAGAAAATGAGGAAAACACGAAGAAAAAAAACCAGCAGCAACAGCTACCAGGAAAAAAAAGCCCTGTGTGTAACCCACAGACACTCGAGGGTGAGCAGATCCCAAAAAAAGGAAAGCAACCTAAAGTATGGTTGGCCATTTAATTCCTTGTATTAGCAAAGATAAAAGGTTTTCAGAAGGGAAAACCATTTCCAAGTCAAAACAAACCAACAGCAGTAAGGAACCCACCTCACCCACCCTCACAGCTGTACAGGACAATGACGACTGCCATCCACAGTGGAAAGGCAGCGTTCAAGAAATGGGAAAGTCTGAGAATTCAAAAGTCAAGTCACATTTCCTGACACAGGGAATTGTGAAGACAGAGTTCAGAAAGGAATGATGTGGATTCCTGGACAACAGGTTCAGAAAGATGTCAAAAGTAAGAGGCAGAGATGAAGTTTTTAAGTCTCTGCAAACATGTGCAGGTGGTGGGGGAAACAGCCTGGAGCACCTGCAGTGTTCTCCTCTGTCTAAAAAACCCACATAACCCAAAATCTATATATGGCCCAATCTTCAAGGCCAAAGAGAGGAAAAAAGGCAGTAAAATTTCTCAGTCTGTGCCAAATTGTGTCAATCTGGCCCTTGGTTTAGCCCTAAGAAAAGGCTGGCTTGCAGAGAGTAGCTCGAGGGTGGAAAGAAATGCAGCACCTTGAATGTGTGTACCCAAATGCTGGTGATAAAGGGATTTATGAGACCAAGAAAAAAGTCAACAGCAGAAGTTAAACTTGTGTTTCAACTCACGACAGAACCACTGTAACATACAGAACTAACATGAACCAGATAAAGTGATGTGTAATAATGTGTTGTCCAGATGATTCCTGTCAGTGGCAGACAATACAAGCACTTAGATCCATCAATATTGTCTCTGCACAAATACTGAATGCAACTCAATCATGCATCATTAAATCTTGGGCTGATTAAAAGATTATTTTGTATATTATTATTTAATTACAGTAAAAAATCACAGCCACTGAAGAGATGGCACAACATTATTCTGACATGGAAGGTAATAATTTCCTTCACCTTATTATTTTCCTTATATTAATTGCTCCTCTGAAAAAAACCCTCAAACCAATCCTATCCACTTATTTTGGAGAGAGCAGTTGCACAGTCTGCACGCTAAGGAAGGCTTAGTGAGTGTCTGGTGGAGCAGTTTAGTCCCAGAAAAATGCTCCAAGCAGTTAATCTCATGTTGATGACAAGCACTAGCTGGTCCCTGTCGTCAAGCTAAGCATTTTGTATTTACATTAATACAGCAATAGTATCAAAGGTCAGACTAATCCCTTCTAAAATAAGATTGCATCAGACTGAGAGTCCTCCCCACAACAAGAGGTGAAATGATACATTTTGATTAGGTGCAGTGCCTCTTGCATAAGAAATTTAAATGGTCTGTGATCATGATGCAGAACTGGGATGGCCATGTCCACAGCTGGGAAAAACTATCAAGTGAAAGCCAGCAACATCAATTACTTCAGTAAGCAAGAGCAAGTCTGTACGAAGCAAATGAACTCATGGATTTTTAAGTCTAGACAGTATTTGTACCATAACTACTTTGTAAGCATACTAATGACTATTTATTTCTTATTGCCCGAGGGCAGATGGAAAGAGTCTTTCACAACGGAATGAAAGGCAGTTTGGAGGGAAATGGGTAAATACATAATCTGCAGGAATTACAAGCATTGATTACTCAATTCATACCAAGTAAGTTTCTATTTGTTAAGACAATAAATGTTTAAACACCTCAGGGTCAAAGGGGAAGAACAGCTCCCATCATACCCAGCTAGAGGAGTCGCCACCCTCTTCCAAAAACTGGGAGAGCTTTCTGACACCAAGTCCTGGTGCTTAACAACCAATCCATCATGCAGAAAAAGCTTTTTCCCTGACATCTTCTCAAGTTTAGGAGTCAGAGCAGGTCTGCCCAAATGGCAAATGTTTTGTTTATATCCTATTGCTATGTACTGGAATTTGATCTGAGGAAGCTTCAAAGAAGAACTTTTAACAGGCAGATTTCACTCATGGATGTGCATTTGCACTTTTGATTTGTGTGTTGAGATGTCCTTCCCAAGCAAAGGAAGCACTGCAGTGGAAGGGGGAGCAAGGCAGGGACACAGCTGTGCTCCACCTTTTCAGGCTGTTACAGGAACTTCATTGCCTTGGCTAAACAAGGACACAGCACTTGTGCGTGTCTGCCACTGTCCTGTCCACCTGCAATAGGGGTGAACCACAATTTTAATGTAAAAGCCCTTTGTAACAAGCCCAAGTAACTCCTGGTTTGGAGTTTAATGAAAGATTCAGTCCCGGGCACTCTGTGTGTGCCACTCTCCCTTCCCCCAACCTTCCACATTCACCTCACTAACTAAACAGCAAACAATGCTGTAGAATATAAGTTTTTCAGTTGAACTGACTTTTCATATTACAACTACAAATCTTTTAGAAAACATGTCCCAGTTTTAGAAAAATAACCAGGAGCATTGGAGCTGATGGGTGAGAACAGCTCTGCAATCAGCAGCGTTCTCCTGGCAGTGTGGGATATCCAGAGCACTCCAGAAACTCACCGTACTTCGATGCTGATTTAATTACAAATGTCTTATAAGATCTCAGAAGTTGAGTTTATTTTTGAAAGAGAGCTTATAATTACAAAATCAGTATGTATTAAATGAGCATGCTAAAGCAGAACTGCTGGCAGGGGTATAAGACAAACTGCAAATGAGGCAGAGGAGACAAGTCAACACAAAGTAAGGAATGCACAGAGAAGGAGCAAAGCTGATGTCACACAACCTGCTGCTGATATAAAAACTTACAGAGATGTTGGACAACTTCATCCAACTGAAGCCTGGCAATTCCTGACTACCTGACCCACTTCCAGAGGTGCCACGATCCTTCCTCACAGCCATCAAAGTGCAAATTCGACCATAGATAAGCAGCAGAATAAAGAACAAAGTGCCATTTTGCAGCTTTTCCCTCTCTCTAGAGGCTTGTATTAAGAAATTCTAAATGGATTACACAACTTAAGACATTTAAAGCAATCTTCACTTCTGAATTGGTTTAACTACAGCCAGAAATTCTTAAATGCTTTAATTTCTTTAATAAGCAACAGCCCATGAGAGTCATTTGGACTGTTCTTTCATTTTGCCCTTGATACTTACACTTCAGGGAGAGAAGCAGAGCCTTAAAATGCAAGCCATACAGAAAGCTGTTTAATGGAGATTCCAAATTATAACTTCAAAATGTAGCTTCAGAATGCAGAACAACCACGGTTCTGTACAGCATCTATTACACACAGACAGCAACTAAAAAATCCTCAAAGCCTTCACAGACTGGGAGAATTCACTAAGCAGTTTTGCAGAGTGTAAGGCAATCCAGAGTCTTAGCGAAGTCTCCAAAAGAATCTCTTAGAGAAATTGCTGCTTGGAACCACAACACAAGGAGTGCCTGTGAGGTTTCTGCCTCCCTGCCTTCCACCACTCATGTGCCAGATTGGGCAAAATCTGTTTCAGCAATTTAAACTGTGCAAGGTGGAAATGCTGCAGATCTCCTTGTTAAAAACACAGGTTTTCTTCTGCTGCAACAAACTATAAAACTTTTGTTTGACAGAAAAACGGCTGCTGCTCATGAGCATGTTTTAAATTGCTGTACTTCAAAGTGCCAGTGGCACAGGATGTTTTAAAATATTTCCCCCATTCTAAAATGATGCCATTAAATCGCCGTGAAGTACCTGTAAAAAAATCTCAAAATTAATATTTTATTACAGTATTTGTAATAAAAAGTATACACATATTTACATTCCCCAGTGTTTCTGATGGCTAATGGCCTTTCTGAGAGAGATGCCTCAACCATCAGAACCATATGCTTGCAAATTAATGAAATAAATGTCAATGTCCATGTCAGTGACAAATCTGTGCTGGTGTTATTGGTATATTTTAGTCCACTGCACAGACCTAATTCACCCCCACAAGGCACCTTTCACTTGATTTTACTTTCAACGTTTTCGAAGAACTATGGAGTGGCACACCTTTCTATCACGCAAGGAATTCAGAGTGTAAAGTGCTCAAAAAAGCCCTCGTTATTACTGAAACAGACCAAAAAATACAGATATTTATATTATATAGATGCCACTTTCACAGTTAATCTCAATTTGCTGTGACCCTGCACAGCCCAGTGACAGAGCAAGCAGGTAATAGCTACATCAGGAATGTGATATTCAACAGATAAAGACATAGCTGTGGTTTATTTTTATGTTTTATTACTTACAGCCACAATGTTTAAATCATGAATGGGGATGCAACACTGTTACTCTTAATATCTAAAATTAAGCTGCTGTTATAAAATACATGGCTAACTTATTTTAATCATCTTAATTTTGTGTGTTACCTATTTCACTTTTATGTTTTCTGAGAGGTTTGACACTCAGGAGAGCTTTAACTTTAAAAATATATTTATTTTCTGATTGATTCCAAACTATACTTTTAACCACATGGCTGTCTAGAAATATCTGACTTGTAAGGTACCTCTTTGTTTTTTGTTTGGAAATTTGACTGAAGCCCAAAATGGGATGGGAATTTTTCAGGTATTTAATAAAAAGCTGAGGTTACAAAGTGGTAAGAGCAAATACCATGAAAAGCAGCAAGTGGGATAACAAGTGAAGTGAAGAAGGCAGGGATGTGCCAACAAGGTTGGGCCTGGTTCCAAGGGACAAGGGGAAAGGAAATCACTAACATCAAACAATGCACTTTACCACAGCCTTGTGAGTTTTGATTGGTTTTTCTTTCACAATCTGCTTCCAAGAAGAAGAAATGCTTTTCCAATGATCTCTTGATAGTTAATCACTCTGACCTTTGCTTGTATTTTCCAGAATAAAATTGTTTCCTAATTTATTTTTACTTTTCATAAACCTGCAGGTTGATCTTCCATCTTTAAAAAGATCAACTATTTTATTATACCTAATATCAGATTATTGAAGATTTTAGTACATGCATGGGCAGTTCATCTAATCCCATTGACCTCTTTTCATATTAAAATCCAGTTTTATGCTTTATCTGCTCTTTGTTTAAAAAAAAAAAATCGCTCATTGTTCAGATGTTGGTTCCTTATTATTCTATGAAAATTAAGCTGAACAGGATTTTTTTTTCTTTACATGGAACTGAGAATATGCAGCCAAGATTGAAAAGAAATTGCAGATGCCAAGTGTAGCATTTGGAAGGTTATGTACAGTCCAAACTACGAGGCTGCCTCCTGACTAAAATGTACCAGCATCCATCTGAAGTAATGACACTCACCTGCCTAGCTCATATTTCCTTATTTAAAATTCATGCAGAGATAATATTTGCTGGTAGATTTCTTCCTATTTTATGAATAACTGATGCCAGCATTCTCATATCCAGCCAATTTATTCCAAAAGAGGCTTCCCACAAGAAAAATAAACCCAACTGTCCATCCCCAAAACCACTGGTTTATAAACCACCAAACAATAAATAGGAAGTGCAAATCTCCTCCATGCAAAGCATTTCAACTTCCTACCCAGAAAAAGCACCACGTGTGACAGAGCAGATGAACATTTACAATTAACAAACCCCCAGAAGGACCATGGGGAACAGTTGAAGCAACTTGCACAAATCACATTTATTCTGCCAAAAATCTGCCTTGCTCCAGAAAGCAAAGAAGGGCCGAAGGAGAAGTTTCGGTCATTAAAAATGAACAGTAACTTATTCTCTGCTAGAAGCAAGTGCTGTTTATAGGAAATGCAGCTTTTATCTTACAGAATGAAACAAATTTAACTGCAATAAAATCTTTTTCATATGTATTCTAAGCATCAGAATTATTAGAGGCTTTGCTCCCATTAATATGCTGTCTCTGTTTAGGATGCTACAGCTTAACTAAACTTTACTGACTCTTTCAGTTTAATTCCTGAAGTCAACTTACAGAACATCAGAGGCTTTGAATCAAACTATAAAAATCTCAAAGCTGCAGGGTCAAGTGTCAGCCACAGAAGAAAATTCATAAAAGATCATCAAAAGTGCCTGGTAAACCAGAAGACTTCACAAAGAAAGGAAGAAAAAGATTAAAAGTCACCTCAAGAAAAGAATTATCAAGTGGTAGAAAACATTTTTGGAATTTAGATAAGATGCCAAACTGCTACTTGCATAGATAATTTCATTAATATGTTAGTTCACACAATATCCTGAGCTGTAAAGGACTCACAAGGATCACTGAGTCCTGCACAGACACCCCAATAATCCCAGATCAATCCCATTTTGTCCCCAGGCATGCAGGCCAATGAACCATCCTGCAGCAAAGTGAGACAGGGACACATTTAATCAATACAAATAAAACAGGTTATATGTAGAAAAAAACCATGGAAAAGTCCTTGCAAAGTTTGAGAAACAGCAAAACAAAACAAAACAAAATTTGATAAAGAACAGACACCTAAAAGTGTGAAGAAGTCTGAGGTGAAACAATGGCAAAGTTGGGTTTAATGGATGAACTATTTCCCAGGTCCTCGGGGAAACGAGTTCTGCTCTCAGCAGACAGTTTAAGACAGAAGAACACAAACTGAAAGCAAATGATGGCCTAATTAATAAAGTATCTGTCTAACAGCTAATCGCTGCGCTGAAGAGAGACACTGACTGATAACACTGGAAAAAAGGAGACAAAAATTTCCAGGAGAAAACCTGGACAGAGCTGGTGGAAATGTGTATCCAACTACTTCTCACCTCTATTTTCCTTCATATTCTTGTGCTCGCCCAGTTATTTATCTTCTGATGAAATGAACAAATTAAAAGTCTGTGTTATCTTCATCTACCACCAACTTTTGCCTCAGCAGAAAACTCAGCAACAAGTGTGCCAGGGCAGCACAGGCTGTGTCACATAAAAACCTGTCCAACAGATGAACTAAGCTATCACATCCCCCAGCCTGGACTGCTGACTGACCACAAATAATTATTAATTGTTGCCTGCGCAGCACAATTAAACTATCAATTCACATGCAGCCCAGGATTTTTCCAGAGCATGTTTGTTATTCTCTCTCAGGTATGGAAACCAGGAACTGTGTGTGTGTGAAGGTTCCTTGCACACATAGAGCTCACTCTTCAGAGGTGTGATGAGACACTCAACATCATCACAGCACTGCTGATGCAACTCCTGAGCTGTGGTTTTTCAAGCACCTCACTGACAATACAATAATTTGCATTATAAATACATTTATATATTATAATATATATAATATAAATAAACTATAAATTATAAATTGTATTATTTTCACAGCCTACTACAGAAAAAGAGGAGTTGCTCTATCACTGTTTTTCCCTCCTGACTTCTCAGCCCAGTAAATACCAGAAAGGCACAATCCACATGGATTATCAATGCTTACAGGTTACATAACCCTACACTCTCAAATGAAATGGTGGAAGTATTTAATGTCAAAGCAAACAACTGTTACCTTCAGGTGCTTTGTCTGTTTGCTTACCTTTGCTTGCACTCTCAACATGCTGCAATTCATCTGGAAATTTTAAGATGTCCCTGTAATTCTCCTCACAGATTTCTGCCAGAAAATGCAACAGGGTGGTTTTCTGATCTGATGATTTTGTATCTCGAATCTAAAAAGGGAATGCAGGAGAAAACAAAAAGAAAAAAAATCTTAAAACACTTCAATGAAGTGAATATTGCAGACTTCAACTTATCAGCAAAAAGTTAGCTACACAGGTTGCCTGCAAATAAACAGATTATTTAAAAAATGAAATTTCTCGAATTCTTCATAATTTACGACTACAAAAGGAATCTACCCTGTAAAATATTTCAAGAGAGAATGATTAATTTTGATGAGAACAAGATCTGAAAACAGTTCATAAAGTTCTGAGATTTTAGCATTGCCAGTTCAGAATCCTCCAGCTAAAAACCAGCTGTGAACAGAGAATAAACAGAACTGAATTTAGAATATTCCTTCAATCCCATAAATGCCAAATCTCTACAGGAATCCCTGAAATGCTGCATAGGTGGACATCATGCTAACAGTCAGAATCTGCATTTTGACCAGTCAAATTAAAGTAACTCCTTGTTTTAAATCCATAATTTTTTCTTGGAGCAAAATCTAAACCATGCTGCTTTAGGCTGAAGACTTGGCGACCAATTCTGTAGAGACACACAAAATAAATGCACCCTGCCTTACTGGAACACAGAATGACAACAAAAAATAAGCAAAGGTAATCCTGACTGTAGCTAAAGGAAATTTAATGCATCCAGTTGTATTTATGAAAAGCTGCAGGAAAACTGTGCACAATGGGAAGTAACACGTAAATGTATATTTTTGCTGTTCTTTCGACTGCAGAGGCACTTTTTAGTGGCCTGGAAATAAATCAGTATTCTTAGAAGTGATAAGACTCTGTTCTCCCTTAGCCTGAGTGCATGAACAGCTGAAATGAGGTTTTTAGTTAAAGAAAATAAAAATCTGAACTAATTGTTAGGATATAGGACCAGTGGCATGTTTCCAGTAACCTTATGGCTAAACCCCATGGCAGAGAGCACACGTCTAGACAAAGGAACATCATGAATTTAAGAGAATGAGAGAACAAATTTAAGACCAAATTTCTGAGTTTGCCCATTTTTGTGCAGATGTAAAGAAGGAATGTGTAAGCTGATGGAAGATCTAGCAGAAGCAGCGATTTCCTCTTCACAACAGCAACAGACAGAGTAGGTGTATGTGAGATTTTGAGAAGAGCACACTTCACTTGACAGAGAATTAGTAATACATCTGGAAAGAATTGTTTTAACAGCATTTTACTCATCTGGTACATGTCTTACACAGAAGTAAGCTACAACATACACAACAAATGAAATAAAGGATTTATTTAAGAAGAATACATAAATGCATGTATAAAATCTCCTATTTGTTTTCTCATTCTCTAAATCACTTGAAGTTCTAATTCTATAATCCTCATGACAGGCTTGCCATCGATGTTCAATTTAATAGAGGCCTTTCAGCTTTAAGGATTACCCTGTTAGGAATAAATGAGTGCAGTAGAAAAACAGGCTTTTAAAAATATAAGGTATTTAGGCAATTAAGAAAGCAATTTAATTCATACCAATTCAGCGATTAAAGACTAAACAATGCTCAGTAATGGTATGCAGTTAAAGGGCTTTAATGTGTTACATACACAGAAGTTCTTCTGACTTGAAAAAAATCGTAGATTTACTGGCTAAACATCTGCATGGAAAAAAGAAATTGCATTTCAATTTGTCTGTGAACAACAGTAGCGGGATTTGCAGTCTTTGATCTCTCTGACATCATCAAGTGGATAAAGCACTTTTTTTCTAAATGGACAAAATTATTTTGCTTTCAAATTACAACAGGAACATGTTTTGTCACCAAGAGCAACATCATAACAAGAGTCAGTATTAGCATCTTGTAGTAAACATTTATTTAGATCTTGAGATCTTGAACAAATGTTATCAAATTCATTTCTTTGGCCCAATCATAAACAAGTCTCTGCAATATTCATCCTTATTTTTAACACAATGGATATAGATAGGTCTGCTTGATATTTAGAATCAATATCTGTACTTTAAAAATCAAGTCCTAAGCCTACCCGTATAATGAAAAGTAAGATAGGTGCTGTTTGAGTGTAGTTTAGCACATACTGTTTAAATATAAAAGTACAAATGAAAGGTAGGAACTGGACAGGTAACAGCACGATTGCATCTGTATTCACACCCTGTACTCGTATTCAATATATACTCATATTCAATAACTCACCCATTGTTTTAATTTTTTTGCATATAAATGCAATACTTTTTATATTCAGCTTTTTACTTGCAGTAATTTTGCCCAATAGATATAACATTCCTTGGCTTAGTAAAGAACCTAATGGCTTAGCCTGATTTCTGCTGTTCTACACGCTCCAGCCAAGTGGATGAAAAGCAAAAAGAGCCTATTAAGTTGTGCTTACAAGACCAGGAGCTAGACTTTGATGAACCTCGTGGGTCCCTTCCAACTCAGGATATTCTATCATTCTATGATTCAGGATAAATTTTTAACACTGTAGTGTTCAAATTTTAAAAAACTGTTTTTGAGTCTATGGCCTTTCTTTGCCCGAGAGACAGATTGGAAATAACACATTCAGTTTAAAAGTAAATTAAATAAATTGGTAAATCAGTGTGGGCTACAGAAATCAGCACCAGCTGAATGCTGAAGCATCAATTTGAGGGTCAATACCATGAGATCCATTGCTTGGGAAAGAATAAAAGGCCAAGGTACACACAGCACAACCATTCAAATCAAGGGAGACACAGAATAAGATGTTTAATTCTGTAAGCCAGAAAAACATCACCAGAACAAAACTCTCCCTTTAGACAGAGTAAAGCATTTAAACCATGCCAATCACACCATAACCCACTGCCAGGAGGGGGCTGGGTTTTCCCAGGATGCAGCTTCTGGATGCAGCTTTCAGGTGTGAGGGTTAAACATGACAGCCAATGCAAGGAAAAATTTATGTACGAACTATCACTGGAGTGACACTTTATTATAGCTATAAAAAGGCTCTCTATTGATTTTTCTGAGATTACAGACCTTCTCCTACCCTAGAAATCTTTCTCCCCTTCCCACAACAAGAGCTGCTGGACAATGAATGTCCCCTCATCAGTAATACTCAGACTGGATAAACAGCTTGTCTTGTTCTATTTGCACTATGAAGAAAAAGTAACATACCAGAACTTAACAGATAAAACACACATTGATCCAGCCAGAATGCTGCAAAAGCTCTATTGAAACTGAGCTGTTGATCTTCACTTTAATTCAGCACCACAGGACCAGCAGCTGTACCTGCACATCCCTAAAACAAAGCCTCTATCCTCTTTCAGCTCCGTTCCCATGGAGCAGAATTTTGGAACTCCTGAGGGGGCTCCTGCAGCACTGGGGGTTCAAGAAGCAGCTGGATCCTTTGGACATACTAAACAAACACAGCAAATATCACCTTTCAGTGGATTACTACAGCAGCAGTCTCCCACAGCCTGAGCACTTTTCCTGCTGTATTTCTATTTTCACAGAGCACTCTGTGCTCAGGCAATGAAGATGCTCTGGTGCAGGCACAGGAATTGCTGCTCTTGCTTGCCAGTCCTTGATACATGCCCTGGAATTCTGATCTTGATGTCTCTTATTTGAACAAAATTAAGTTCTCTGCCTTCTGCCAAAGGTTGTTTACAAATCATTTCTATCTGCAATAACATCATACGCTGCAATATAACATCCAGAGAGATAATCTGTTTTAAGGATTTGCAATTACTATTCAGTCATTAGCCTTCTAGCTCAGTCCAGACAGGCTTGGAGTTGTGCTTTCTTTTATTCTCTTTATCATGTTTTAATAAAAGTTGTAACAAAAACAGATCTCTGTGTATGAAATGACCAGCTCTGTTGTAAAAACATTTATTTTCCAAACCCAACTATTTATCCCGGATCAATACTTGCCTTTTTTCTTCTCTTTTTTTCAGGCTGTATAATGTAAGTACTGCATCCAGTAAACAGACAAATAATTTTAAGATTGTTCAAGAAACAAGCAAAAAAAAAAATCGATACAAAACTCTGGTTTTATTGACAAGGGAATTCATCACAATAGGATTCCTCATCATGAAGTGCGTGTATTTTGCACATAGAAATGTGTACACATTTGTACAAATGTGTAGACATCTTCTACCTTGCTGACAGCTGACTCCAAAAAAAATTCTCTTATCATGGGCAGAAAGTCCACTAAATGATAGTCATTGGTCTAAAAAAGTTGTTGTTATTAAAAAATGCAAAATGAAGGTTCACAAATTCTGCTAGACAAGCTTGGAGGCTGAAATACATTCCTTAGGAGCAAAAAATAGACACCTTAAAATTATCCAAGGAATCTTGGGAATGCTCACCTTATTTCCCTGTCCATTATTAAAGACAGAAGTGCAGTCAGTAAATGACACTGCCTGACACTTTTCCCTGCTTTGGGCACTTTCTCCTGTGTCCTGAGTTTCACCACGCTGCACTGCAGTGTTTTATGGCTGCAGCTTACCTTGCAGAGAAAGCTGATGTTGAAGCCCAGAGATTGTGCATTTCTGGAGCCTGAGTTCATGTAGTTGCCCAGGAACAGCACCAGCTCCAGGAGCTTGCTGAAGCTCTCACTCTTCTTGAGCTCCTCACAGGCCAGGGTCACTGCCATGATGTCAGGTTTGATGTTGTTCACGTGCTCCTCGAACATCAGCCGGAACAGGATCCCATTGAGCCGCGCCCGCAGCATCTTCACTGAGCTCATCTGCAAAACAATTACATCAAAACGTAAAAAAACAAATGTTTGTTTATGAGAAAAGCTTATATTAAAAACGCCAGTGCTGTGCAACCAGCAAGCCTACAGCTTCTGCATGTTTTCATTGCCTATCTTGTATTTCCAGGTGTCCCAGGATCCTACCACCTTTGTGTTTTACACTTGGCTAAAATACAACACAGGACTAATTCCTTCCCGCTCTAATAAAAAGATGGGAGGTTATAAATCCTGATGTTGTAACATGGCAAATGACAGGGATTCTGAAAATAATCTACAATGCTGATTCATTAATTTAAATCCCCAAGATCAAATTCACCAGGCCAGGTAACAAAATATGGCCACGGCTTTTGTATTTTGCACAAGTGATCAGAGTTATTTCCTCCCACTTAGCACACTGTAATTCACAAGAGAAATTTAAATTAGGAAAAAAAGAAGTACTGAGCATTTTTAAACCACTTGAAATTTTTAATTTAATTGCAAGAATGATTATGTTCCAAATCTATCTCATTTTACTTAGCAGAATACAGAAAGATTTCTTCCCCAATGTATTCACCATCAGTGGCGTTCCTGAAGCACTTAGCAAGAAAAGCTTTGCTATGTGACAAATCACAGATCTTGACTATCAAATCAGGAAGATTTTGATGTGCTCTTGTCTCTGTTGGCCAAAATTTGACCATGGTCCTTTGAGGAACTACAATTTTTCTACTGGTGTTATCTCCCAACAGCTACCAGGAGCAGCAGCAATAACTTTCAGTGGAAGGACTTGAGTGGCCTGAATAATAATGAATTCATTCTAAAATGAACATAAACATGAAGGCACTCCAGATGGTCTCAAACAATTCCTATGATCATGCTGGAACAAGGAAAAGGAAAGGATCAGTAAAGAAGCATTTCAGCAGAACTAGTGATCTTTTTTTATAAATCTCCATTGTCACAATTTTCTCTCTGAGCCTCTATAAGCCAAAATCACTGAAAGTCTTGAAACATTATTCTTCTAATTATTCTGTATTTCAGAAATATCATACGGAAAACATCTGCCTTGAAAGGATCTACTTACACTAATCTGCAGTAGATGGAAACTAAAATTAATCACATAATTTGCTTTAACTTTTGTAGAACAATCTCCAATTGCTGTTTTTACTCAAAATGGCACAGAAAAAAGTTGTCGAAAGCTTTAGATCCCAAAACCAGTGCAACAAAACACATACAAGCCCACAGGAGAGTGTGACATAAACATTTGTGTAGAATAATCTTTAAACTTCAGAGAGGTTTCTTTTCTTCCTTTAATACTGTGTAGTGTTATAGAACACTGATCATTTATTAACTTTTGACCACCAACCCAGCAGTAAGTTTTAATTTCATTCCCTGACCTACATAATATTTTAAAACTATTTTGATAATTTCCTAAGAGCTGTTTTATGTGGGTTGTTTCCTTAAAACCCAGAACATTTTTATACACATCATGCCCTTCAGGTATCAGTAGAAGATGGCCACAAATGCTATTGTAGTTTCTCCTGCCCCACCCTGCCCTGGTTTCCCCTTTTGTGGGCCTGTTTCTAAATCCACATGTTCACTGGCAGAGAAAGAGTGAGCACATATTGAACGTTGAGGAATCTCGTGGAATTAGGTAAAGAGCAAAACCTACATTCACTTAGAAAGCTCAAATTCTTTATGGCTCTAAATAAAATTAGTGTCAAAGGCATGTAAGAAATGAAACATTTCAACAGGTGCATGGAACAGCAAGCACTGGCTTCCACTGCACACAGTTAAAGAGGCAAGAAAATGGATTATTTCTTTTCCAGCTGACTGTCAGTGCTGGGCTGCATGTCATTATTTCCCCTTCTGGGCTCTCATAAAGGTCTTGTCTGAACTCTATACCTAATCAAGTTCTTTATTCAGTTCTTTATGCTTTATTATCATCATTCAATTCTCAAGCCCTGTATTAAAACGAGGATCAAAGGCTATTGGAGAAAGGCAAAAAGCACAATTAAATTTGCCTCACTTCCTAAGAAAAAGCTGACATTCCTCTAATAAAAATTTGTCAACTTACTAAGACAACTTAGCTTCTTACCTATGTTTTATTAAAGTTGCCTTTTTTTCCCTGGAAACATTCCAGGAAGATTAATTCTGCAGCAGCTCATGAAATTACAATGAGGCCAAACAAGCAGCCAATAAATTCAATTTAAAAGACTGAATGATTCTAAACCAATGGAGGTGCAATAAACTTGTACAATTCTCCCCACTTTGTCTGCCTCCCAGCCAAGACTGCTCATGACAGATGAACTGGTTAGACAGCAAAAAAACAGGGTCACAGAATATGCAAGTTTATACAACTCCTCAGTCAAAATTAAGCTTTTGATACTAAAAATGTTGAACTGGCACTGAAGTGGAAATGCAGTTCCTTACTGAAGTTGCAGCTGCTCCCATATCATAAAAAAATTAACTCTTAGAACACAAGGTTTACATGTAGAATTCAGATAACATTCTGCCTAGCTGATTTAATGTTGCACAGCTGATTCAGTTAATCTATTTTTCTTGCTCTACTTCAACATCAATGCAAACTTGCCTTTACAGGAAGTTGTGGTGCCTTTTTTGATCCCAGGATATAACTTCAAAAAGTTCCAATAACTAATTAGAATACATAATTGATATTAACATTTCATCTAAATGAAAATACAGTTCTAATTTTCATTTACATATCAGCTGAATATTAAGTTAATCGGTCCCTTCAAATAAGTTGATCATTTACTAAGTATAGTTTTTCTACACAAATTTTAAGCAACTTATTCCAACCTTTATTAAATTTGATGGGCAAAGTAATTATCCAATTAACATCTTAAAAATTAATCAACACACCTAAATTTACATAAAAATAAGGGGACACACTTTAAATATTATTTAAAGTAGTCTGTCTTCTATTCCTAAAGTCAAGGTTACGATTATTATTAATGAGAAACTCCAAAATTAATTTGACACATTGGAAAAAAGAACTTCAGTCAAGACTTCAAGTTCAGCTGCATTTCTTCCACTTTAATGGATAGTTCAGTGATATCAAAATCAGAAACACACTCAGCATTTTAGCACCAGTAATGCAGTTAGAGGCCTCTAGAAATAAGGCAGAAGCAGGACCCACAAGGCAAAGTACTGGTTTTTATTAAAGCAGATGGTAAAGCTGAATAAGCAAACAAGCTTCAGGAAACTTGGTTCCTTCATAAGGCAAACAGCACCATTTGGAGATGTTTGATTAAGCAGCTTTTGCTAATTCATGTTGCATTAAATACTTGGAAACTCTCAACTTTCTCTAGTCAGTATCTCCTCAGAAACAAACCCATGGGACAATGACCATGGCCATCCTGGGACTGCTGGGAAATAAGGGAACTTTTATGGATTTTTCAATAACCAAAGGAAAAGGCAAAGCCTACCCAGGTTCAGTCCAGCAGGAATCCTAACTCAGAGGAATCCACGAGCCCCAGATATGGAAAGCAGCATGCCTAATCCAGAAATATCAGCTGAGACAAGCCAGGGGTGGTGTTTGTGAAAGGGAATGTGTCAGAAGGAGGGAGCAGTGCAGGAGATGATCCAAGTTAGAAAGATCAGGGTGAAGCACTAAGGAATTTACAGCAGTAAAATGGAGGAATGCCTACAGAGCCCTTTAAATCAAGGTCATTATGCACAATTTTGTCAATTTCTTTGCTGTTTTTAAACAGGGAACTGAAGAGAATTCCCAAACATCAGTGGCATCCTTTGTCCTACCACCTCCACCTTGCCTGCTTCCACTGTGCATTTCCCTTCAACACACTCCAGATATTCTCTCTGCACAAACCCCAAGGAATTTCTCACTTTGACAATATCTAGGTAAGGGGAATATACTCATAAATAGGTATATATATAAATATATATATAATATAGATGTACACATAAATAATTTATAATATATGCATATATCACAATACACAATATATACACACATAATAAATCCATAGGTAAGTTTTGGTCTGTCTAAACACATAATACATTGATATGTCTATATTTTAAATATATATGCATGCTATTATTGCTTCAAAGAAAGCAGCAAATGTGTATTTATAGAGATTTTTAGATTATTACTGATCCATAAATGGCAATGTTTTACTTCTTGCAGTAAGGCTAACTAATGTATCCCATTTCTACCAAAATTCCTCATCTTTGTTTAGAAAGAAAAGATTTTTGGAATCTTAGGTCATTTATATTAAAAAAAAAAAAAAAAGGAAATCAATAGGCTAAAATTTTCCAAAAGAAGCCATTGATATATTTTATTTTCTAAATCCTCTCCAAAAATCTCATTAGGACAAACCATATTCTGTTACTTCCCCAACTGAAAAATAATTTTTAAAAAAATCACTCAAAAGGCACTTCTGAAGCCAAATTATGCTCAGATCAGAGCTTTTTAGTAAAAAAAAGTCTTTTAAGAGGCCTCTATTTCAGTTTTAATGCATTTTAATGTACATAATGCCTTTAAAATCCAGCAAGAGCAAACGTAGCTCCTGTGGAGTTGGGGATAAATCCTGAGCACGTTACAGAGGCTCTCATCATCATTTTAATCTCTTAGGCTGACGAAGGGAAGTGAAAACAGGAACTCATTTGCCTAAAGACTTAGGAAGCCTTTGGAAGACCAGGAGCAGAAAGTGATTTCTACAAAACTCAGTAACTCAGTGTCCCACCCTCACCCACCAGCACGGATTAAATAATTTATGGAAATGCTGGAATTTCCTTCCAAGAGAGGCCCCAGCCATTCTAACACTGATAGCCCTGCTCTTGAAGAGATCCAGGGACTGAATGGTACTGAAAGGAGCAGAACACAAGCTACAATTTCAGTTATAATAGAAATTCACACCTCTCCTTGAGCCATTTTTCAAGTTTGTGTCTGTATAAATACAGATGTTTTATATGTGTATGTATACATACATACAAAATATGGATATGGACATCATAACTCTTTCAGCTGTTTACAGGTTTTAATAAAAAACAAATTTATCAGAGTTGTCAGTGCCATGGAGTAACTGGGTCTTCTATGGACTCTTGAAAATTCATCTGCTTGAAGGCAGAGGGTTCTTCAGAACTGTTTAGTAAACATTCAAGGCAAGACAGGCAGACAAAAGATTTGGTCTGGCACAGGAGTGTGTGTTGCTTTTAATGCTATACTGTAATTCCTTCCAGAAAAGCACCCAGAATCACAGAATCAGAGGGGTTCACATGGAAAGGACCCTAAGGATCATCTGGTTCCCACCCTGGTTGGTCAGGGCCCTGCCCAGGCTGGCCTAATACATATTAAAGAGATTTTTTGATGACTACTCATCAGGAAATAGTAACTTTTTCCTACTGCAGGTCTTGCAGAAACACTAACAAAAAGATTTTATCTCTAAATTTACTTCTTTTCATGTGCCAAAATGGAACTCTGCAGTTAATCCTTGCACTAATACCTACCACAACTCCAAACTGCTCCGGCTCGGCAAGATCATTATATTCATCCTTTAATTCAGCTAAGGCATTGAGTTCTTTCTGCTCAGGAAGATTCTTCACCAGGTTCTAAAACAAACAAGGCATTATATCAAATTTATTACATTAACTACCTAAGACATTAAAAATAACACGCTTAAAATACCACAACATGGAAATGCATGAGGAAATTACGGGACGCTTATTTTATTTACGCAGCTTTAACATTATATAAACATCAAATCAAAGCTGTAATTATTTAATATAGACATCAACTGCTCTGCTATAGTCTCTGATTTGAAGAATGTATTAAAAGGTTAGAGTATCATTCTTTCAGGGTCTGACAGCATCAAGGAATTTTGTCTCTCTACAATTTCCTTTTGCCCTAATGGTTGCATCTTGCTCATTAAATATCAATCAAGAAATAACTGGTCCGTGTAAAACATGACAGAAGTAGCAAAAAAAAAAACCCTACAATCATTAGACATTCAAAGTATCTGTGCACAAAAGTACACTTAAAAATACCTTACAAAAAAAAGTCAACATCCCAAAATTGTACAGATCTTTTGGATGGCAAATATACAGGAACTCAGGAAAAAGTTCAATTTGCTTGCAGTCTTATCCATGTCCCCAAAGAATATTGTGAGTTATTGTTTGATCTTGAGGTGTCAAAATATAGATAAGTATTTAAAATATTTATATTAAGACTGAATAATAGTTTGTTTTAAGAAATACTCAATGAAAGTGTAGATTGCATTTAAATTTTCATATATACACAAGTAGAAATCCAAACAATAATGTATTTGTAGTAGAGGAGATCAATATACAAACTACTCTGCACTTCAGCTATCCAAGGTGGGGCTGCTCCTCCCCCTTGATTTTTGATTTTACTAAACCTGAAGGTTTCCTAACCATCTGATCTGATATCTCTGATCAATAAACCAAGTTCTCAATAAAATTAGGGCTTTTTGCACTTATTTTCAAACACTGAGGCAATGCAGTTTAGACCAGAGTCCCCAGAATAACCATTTTGCAGGTCCAAAACAGGAAGAAGAAACAAATTTAGAAAACCTTGGGGGAATGGGACAAAAGTGCAAACAGGAAACAGGGAAGGATGAAAGGATAAATCAAAGCCCAGTGTGGTAGCAGGAATCTGAATCTGTGTATGATGTTAAATAAAATAACACCAGCATTGCCAGGGTGCTAAATCTTTGTGACTTTTAGGGTTTCCATGCTTTCTCTGTTGAACTGTCACCCCTCAGAAATCACGAGGGGCCATGTAGACACTTGCTCTCCTCCTAGAGGAAGGAGATCAGAGAGGGATGTAAAGAAGTTGTATTCCATCCTCTCTTCTCTCCAGCTGAGAGATTTGGGGCTCAAAATGAGACTTAGCCAGCTTGAAAGCAGGTTTGATTTAACAGCTAGGTTTGGAGTTGCAGCAGTATCCTGAAACATTCAGGGAGTTTCATCTCTCACTAGAGACAGGCAGAGCTGTTACAGAGCTGTTTCCACAAGAAACCTCATGAAACTTCATTATGCACCAGCCTGAATCATCTTCAGCTTGTCTTCCAAGCTGAAACACTGGAATTCTCAAAGATTTCCTTTTGGAAGGGGAAATTCCAAGTAATTCTTTTGTTAACAGTGTCTTTGAAAGGCAGTTTTAGTGCTACATGTGACCATATTCAAAAGCAGAAGTGAAATCAATGAAACACAACTGATAGCATGTCTTACTCTGGAATTCTTACTCCTTTCGTATCATTTTTATGTGGAAAATGAGCTATAACCAAAAGCAGAGGTATTTTCACATACCTGAATCAAGGATTCACTCAGCTTCTCCTCATCAACCTCTAAAATGATATTTTTTATTTCTTCATAAGGCAAACGGAAGGAACCCAAAAATATTGCTGAAATTCAGTAGCACATCATTAGAATCAAAAAGGTCAAAAAAGATTGATATACAAAGGCAAACCATTTCTAGCAACTCAAATATCATATCTCCATCTAAATTGTGTTTCACAGTTAGGAAGTCTCCCACACAAACAAATGCTAGATAGGCATACTATTGCAGTTTGACTTATAATGCATTTCCTTTCTAAGAAATGAAACTATGACAACAATTTTAACTTTTAAATCAGCCTCAGTTGCTCCCTAGCAATGTTAAGTTTCCAATAAAGTTTAATCTTTATGAATGACATCTGTATTCCTACTTAAGCAGACCTACTCAGCCAATAATAGATATCTTGATCTATTATTATTATTATTGTTGCTTCCATAATCATGTATGAATAGCTGTACTGCACTTACAATTCAGGTAAATTATATTTATGCGATATTCTAGAAAAAAATTTACATCAAAATGGTAAGCAATGAAGAGCTGGGCAAAAGTAAGAAAAATGCCCTAACTCTACCACTTTTAGGGTAACTGAACTTATACAAGAGACACACATAATGCAAACCCTACAAAGATGGAGTTCTCAAAGCAATTTGATCTCAGAATGTTATAAAATCTCAAGAGAGCCCCATTCAGTAAACTACAAAGAATTCTTAACAGATGGATCAGCATAACACTGTAAAAAAGTGCTTTATATTCAGCCTAACTACTGTGGCTGATTATCCTGCATCCGTACTTTCCAAATGTGAAGTTTTCTATCAATTGTGTCACAGCTCATTTTCTGCTCATGGGTGTGGTACTAAACACTGCCCACATTTGGGTTTACACACTTTATTTGCCATGGACACAGCTGGACTAGTGACATTTATGGTGCTTCTGATTCAAATAAAAGACTCTACTCCTCTTAATGATTGATTTCCCTCCATAATGAAAGAGGGAAGAAGCAAGTTAGATGATACAAGTGGGCTGGTTTTGTTACAATTTATAGCAGCAGTACTTGCACATATGTAGCCTATCTGGTAATATCTTCCCTTGAACCTCTATTTCGTCATTGCTTCGACCAGAAGGAACAATTGGGAATGGCCTCTAAACCCCATCCCACAAAACACACCCACACTGTGCTCTGCCCAACTTAGTGATCATCATCTAATTGTACTTTCAGTCCTGAGTAATAATTGAGAGAATTAACTGACCCGACTAACATATGAAATCATTTTTCCCTGTTACTTTTTTCATTTTTCCCAAGCTATATAGTGAATTCAGACTGCATTTAATTATCTCTGAATTTAAGACTCATGTTCACATTAGCAGTTTTTAGAAAAAGCAATTGTACATGTAAACAAAAAAAAAACCAACTTATGAACAGTGAGGTGTAGATGCTACTTAGACATTGACCTAACGCCCTTCACATCACTTACATAAATTTTGTGCAGATTTTCCATCCAAAACTCTTAATTCTTTGATCTTCTTCTTTGACTGAGATGCTTTCTTTTCTTCTGATTCTTCTACAGGCTTTTTGGCTGGAAAGTAGGTATTTATTAAATTCTATTCATTATTACAACTGTTCAATCTTAGCTAACAGCAAGTGCATTAGCAAGCCATAATAATACATCTTTTACAATCAGTTCAAGGCAAAGTGACTGCACTGCCTCAGCCTACTGTAAAATATCCAAACAAACAAAGCAAATGTCCTAAGTTGAAAGGAACAAGAAATAAAAATATGACAATGAACAATTTTCTCAAGCACTATCAGATAATATTTATGTATTTTAACCCATGAAATTTCACTTCAGCTCCAATTCATTGCAAGCATTTTTAAAAATACAGGGATTTGCTGTTACCTTGAAGCACATGAGTGCCCTCTATTGAAACATTAATAATATTTATAAGTTCTTCATCCAAAACCAACAACATAAATCATTTGATATTTATCACACTGAACAAAGGTATGTTTTTATTAATTATTTACATTGTCAGTGGTAAAGAGCAAAACTAAAAAAACCAGTGTATATTTTAAAGTGATTTCTTTTAAATTAACAAGATTCACTAGCCTTATATTCAGCACTTTAAATTATATGCAAAGAAATGTGGCATTGGAGTACCTAAAATATAAGCTGATTTTTTGCATAATTTAAAACAGTCAATTTTTGCAGAATTTGCTTAAGCATTAAGTAAACCCATTACAAGGATTTATTTCCTTTTAAATATCACATATTTGGCACTGAAGGAATAGAATCTTAATGTGCTTAACATTAATTGAACTTAATGAATATTTTAAGTCATTCAAAAGTAACTGAAAAACTGGAAAGTCAAATTAAGATGAAGTTTCAAGCAGACTGAATATGGTTTTGCTCTCTGAGCACTATTTTTTGTTGCACTGTAAGGAGCCACCATGGGTTTCATTACAGGTATTTCCTAAGAAAAAAATGTTAATTTTTAGTGCGAAGAACAAGATAAAAATCTCAGTTTCAATCTCTTTAATAAAAAAAAATAAAAGAATGTAGAAAACAGGTATTTGTCTCCCATTTACATCCATTACCACCAGGAACACACCACAGGCATAAATGAATTCTGTTGGGTTTACAGGCCTGAAAATTCAGTTTATCTTGGGCATGTTCATGCCAGTACTAACTGAGCCAGTCCCAGGCACTGCCCTCAGCCTCAGCTACCTTTAAAGAGCCTAAATCAGAGAAAGCAGAACCAAAAAGATGATTCAACAACAAAGCAATCCTTGCTCCCCCCTTGCCTTCCACTTCCCTGCAAGCCTCCCATGAGCAACTGGCTTGGTGCTTGTACAAGCCAATCCCTGAGCTACACATCATCAGATAACCTCAGAATTCCCCCCAGCACTGACCCCTTAGCTGTACTGAGCTCCATTTAAAATCCTAAAGTGACACTTCATCCAGTACTCAGGCCCTCCTCACTAATTGTTCTCAATTAAACAAGGGAATAAGGCCAAGTGCTCAACAACACAAACAAAAAACCACCCAAGAGTTAAAAATCAGCTGTCCCATGGGGAGGCAACAAGGATTATGAGTTCTGTTCTATCACAGCAGACACTGCAAAGCCTGGGTTTGTGTCTGCTGAGACAGCTGAGAAGAATGATTCAAGAAGATGAGTGACCTATTGCAAACTTGATCTGTTCAAGAGTTAAAGCCTCCAGACCTCCATGGATGGAGTCTTTAAAGCACTGAACATCACACGCCTCCCAAAACCAGGGTACCAGACTTGTCTCAGGAGTTGGCAGCACTAAAGACAAACCTACATAAAACACATACCCAGTTCCCTGGCTTGCAAACTGCAGAAGTAACAGAAAAAGAAAACAAGAGTAATAGATGGTTCTTGTTGCCAAATATCACCTCACAGAAAAGGAACTTTCTTCCTACAGTGATAATTCACATAAGTCAGAAAGAGCAAGTGACAAACACCTCTGTGAGCAAGAGTTCAAGGGCAAAGGTACTACACCAGCCCAATGCAAAAACAGGTATTAAGTTATTCAGCTGCTACAGTATCAAAAAAGGAAAAGTGGCTTGGGGTCTAAACACATAATATTTTAGAAACAGACATGCAGAGGGTGAGCTGAGGCAGAATTCACAGTGGTAACTCTGCCTGTACAGGGCACAGAACCAGTTTCCCTTATCACCCCTCCTCACCTGTGTGCAGGTGCACTCCTCTACTGGTTGTAAAATCAGGAACTACATTTAGACCACAGCAGATCACACATTCCAAAGTTTCATAACTAACCACAGCTACTCTCACCTACTCATGCCTGAAGGGCTGCAACATTCACTACTTATAGATCATCCATTTCACAAACATTAGATATCTGGATTAGATTAAATTTTTTCTACTTGAAAGAGGCCAGAGAATATGTTGTTTCCAAAAAGTTCTATCCTTCCATGCATGAGACTTCAAACTTCACTTCATGCCAATTCACAAAAAACCAGAGAAACACTAGAACAAGAAGCTTATGTGACTGAACTAAAGTCACAATACAGCATCCAAACCAATCTTACCAAGCCCAAATTCACAGGCAGAAAGAGACACTACTAAAATTTCTAGATTAGACAGCTCCTAGAATCTCCGCATCACCATTTCAGCCATGCTTGAGATGACATGGAGCATCAGAGAGCTCTCCAAAGCCATGCTCAGCACTCTTCTGCCAGAGGCTCTGATCACACAATCCATTTCAGCAGTGACTCAACTGTAACACAACCACAGATTATGGAATTTTGAAAAATAACTCAATTAAAAAGATACTTGATACTCTTCAGAATCCAATACACCACTGCTGACCAATCTCCCGCCCCTTGTCAGATTTTCCTTTCATAAGTGCCTGTTTAAAGATAAGACACTTTTTTGGTTTGATGTCACAGAACCAAAGGGAGAGATGAAAGAAGGATTTTATAGCAGACAGCACAGGGCAGCACAGAAAAGCAAGATGAAAAATCAATCTGGAAGGTAAAGCAGCTGTATTACCTCATACAGACCTTGGAGTTCAGTGCTGTGATTATTCATTACTGCACTTTGATAATGGAACTGGCTTACATCTTCATTCCAAAACAGCTCTTTTCCAAACCAACAAGGCTTACAGACAGCACCGAGAGCTGGTGACTGCCATACCCAGGTTTCTAGAGCCAAAAATGGTCAGTTTAAAACAAAAGGTGAGGTTAAACAAGAGGGGAAGCTCCCTTACTCTCTGAGCACAACCAATAAAGCATTAGAACACTGAAAGGAAAAGCTCAGCTCAGGTCTGGAGCAGCGAGTGTGTTCTAGGGAGTGCAACTGCTGCGCCATTAATGCATAAATATCTCACACCAGTTAGACCTGTAGGAGGTTCTGGGTGGGCTTTTCTAAAGACATTTACCTCAGAGAGAAGAGGGAAAGGGAAGGAGAGCCACTATGACAAAGTCAAAGGAGAGCATGTGCCAGCTTCAGCACACACAGATTCTTTCTGGAGACCAGAAAACACAGATGTAAACACCAACACTACAGAACTTACTTTTTTCTAATTTAGAGCTCTATTAAGTGAGCAATAATACATTCGTTTATCGATGTTGGAGGGAAAAAGCCGATGCAAGATGCTGCAAGGCATTGTTTGCTGTTGATCTGACATTTCCCAGCGCATGTGCAGCTCCAGCTGTGCCTTCAGTGAGACCTTCAGATGGGAACTCATCTAATCCCACTGGAGGTGCCCTGCTTGAAATCCTTCAAACCCAGCCAGGATATACAAAACCCTAAAAAAAAAATTAGGTAAGTTTAAAACACATTAAGCAAGGCTAATGATAATCATGGCAAAGAACATACACAAACAGGTTGAAATACTTTAGAGACTTAATTAGGAAAAAATTCTACCATCAGTACTTTTGTACTTCTGTAGTAAAAAACGAAGCATACATTATTCTTGAAAATTATCATTTTACACCTGTTCATTAATTTAGCTACTGAATAGCATTAGAAGTGGCCATGACCAAATTTTTGAAATATATATGCTTTTATTTAATGATATTGAAGCTGTTAAAGCATTTTATTATGAGTTGAATATCCAGTTCATATGAAATTTCCTTCTTTCTTTAAATTATCAATGAATAATTTTAATAAAGAATTAACAGCAAAAACTGTCAGCCATGAATACAATGAGGATGAAAATTAAAGGAAGATAGAAAGGAGTACACTGAATTACAGCATGGAGAAAGCAGATATTTAGGTGAACTTTAGCCTACCTTAACCTGAGCCTAAGTCTCTAATTTCTGTCTGTACACACAGTAAAAAAAAAAAAAATCCTTATATTGTTTTCGGAAATAAACGAGTAATTTCATCTTATTTCCATCTGGCAAGTGGCTTCCCAATTGGATTTACCAGTATTTGGCAGTAGAAGTAAATATACAAAAGAAATTAACTGCTTTGTTATTGCCTCTACCTGAGAGAAGAGCTATGGCTAGTACAGGAATATTGGAGAAAAAAAATTAAGTGTACATACAGTTGCAAGGGATGTAAACTACACACACAAGAGTAGACTAGAGCAGCTGAAAGTAATAATTACATTGAACTTACCCTTCCTCCCAAAAAACCTCCTGATGTGATATGACTTGGCAGAAAATGAAGTAAAGAACTAGGAATGTCACCAAAAGATTAGAAAGTAATTTGTAGCACAAAAGTTCAGCAAATTCTGTTGCAACACAATAAAACTTCTCCTGGTCTGGCTAAATTGATCATCTTGGAATGCTACTGATAGTCTTCCATTTCTGTGGTATTCCTAGAGGCACTCAAAATGAAAATCCATTTCTGTGGTATTCCTAGAGGCACTCAAAAATGGAAATAAAAGTCGAATGAAGGGGGAGAAGGAGGGAAGTCAAACACAAAGTCGTCTCAAATCTGCATTTGTTCTTTTTCCTCAGCAATACACCCACCTCAAGGGTGTCCCTTGGTGTGCCCACAGCATTCCCAGGCTGGACTGACCCAGGGAATAATGGGACAGGGAGCACACCCAGGGCACAGCCTGACCTCCCTCCAGCCACCTGCAAGGCACAACAGATGAACCACATCCAAGCTCTGGCTGCAGGCAGCAGCATCAACTCTGACAAAGTTTGTGTGCTCAAGACAAACTGCACTAATAATCTGCAGATCATCATGCAAACGTGTCCATGGATTCATGGAATTGGTAAGGTTGGAAAAGCCCTTTGAAGCCCTGCAGTGCAATCAGCAGCCCAGCAGCACGTGTTCAAGTGCCACATCCAGGAGTTTTTGAACACCTTCAGGATGTCCATTTCCCTGGGCAGCTTATGTTAATGCTTGACAACCTTTTCTGAGAAGAAATTTTTCCTGGTATATAATCCAAACTTCCCCAGTGCAACCTAAAGCTGTTTCCTCTGTTCCTGTCCCTTGTTACCTGGAGAAGCAGAGCCCTGATGCTGGTAGCAAGGAGAAAGCACCAGAGCAGTGACCAAGGAGGAATTCCCTATCCTGCATCCAGTGACACAGAGAATGTTCAGAGGAGAGACTCTGGGAGAGGCCACAGCTCACACAGCTGAAGCCACAGACTCTCCTGTATCACAGCAGAACATGTGCCACACAATTCATGAACTGAGATTAAGGTGCTTTGGCATCCAAATTCACTTACAGCCTTCACTCTGTCATTTGGGCTCTAACTTTGACAACCAGCAAACAGTTTCCCCAAATACCCAGAGAGAAATGCAAGAGCATCAGCAGATGTCAGCCACGCCTCCTGTCAATTCAGGCAGCAGCTGTGGGAACTCATGTTTATTCCCAATGCCACCTGGCATTTTTCAGTTCACCTAAAATCATTCAGTTACCAATTCCTGAAGCAAAATTAATTAAGCACTCCTGCTGTCACTCTGTCCTTTCTGCAATCAGAAGAGCTCAATATCTGGTGCAGCAATAAAAAAAGAATTATTACAAAGCAAGCAATTGATCTAAAAGAGAATCTTACACTGAGCTCTCAAGATAAAAAAAAGTAAAACTAATAGGGAGGAAAAAACATGGAACCTTCTTGCAATCTTGTATGTTTTTTGCCTAATTAATGTAATCAAGCTGAAGGAAGTGGCATCAACCCAACAAATTATGCTCCGTGGAAGAATAAAAAAGATCATAACTTAGTTTTACAAATTAGTTTTGCAAAAAAAAAAAGTAACAGGGGATCTGTATTCCTATTAATTGTTCTTATAACTGATTGCTACTTTATTTGACCACCACATTTAATGACTACCATTAATTTCACATGAAATATTCCTTGCTCTGTTAAAATTGCCCTAAAATGGTTGTAAATAGTCTAATTGTCAATCTCTAGCAAGAACTTCTGCAGCAAAAGTTGTACAGCTAAAGTGGACTTAATTACCCGCTCTGTATTGGGATGGCTTTCAGCTTTCTATCAACAGCATCAAGGAGATGCCTGGGCCACAAAAAAATCCAAAAAAAGACAACGACCAAAACAATCCCTCCCCATGCACACACACAAAAGATCCCAAACACACCCCACACCCAATTTCACAACTTATTTTGCCCCCTTCTATTTACTATGAAAGATTCTGCTTTTGCTGTAAAGCAGTAAGCAAATATTAACAATTTATGACACACAAATGGTCACAGAAATCCAGATGAACATTAGAAATCAAACAACAGCAGGCAAACAAGGATTAAACTGAAAATACCCTCCGTGGGCCTCATTAACCGTGTTGGAGATGTGCTGTAAGAAGCTGGAATAAAAGCCAGTAGTCTTTTCCATGACCTCTTCTCTCCTGTTTTCTCCACGAATACTGAAATGGAAGAAAGTCTCAGGACTGTGCACCCCATTTGTGCCTTTGCCAACATCTCCAAGCTTTCCCCTGGAGGATTTGCTGATCCTTGGGGTGTGGTGGGCACTGAGGTCTGCACAGCCCCAATATCAGTGCCTGACCAAGGTCCTTGCACTTTAGGACTCACAGAGGAAGTTTTGCTCTGGGGGACAGAAGATGTTTGTCTATGTAAATAAAATGCTGCCCATAATAGCATTTCTAATTTAAACAGTCACATGGCCCCATTATATTTTTTCCTCTGACATCAGGCCACCGTCACCACCAAACTGAGACAGTAATTATTCCCCTGCTGTAATTATTCCCCAGATTCTGATGTGTTTCTTATCCATACAATTTTCAAAATTTAAAAAAAAAAAACAAAACTCAGAAAAAAAGGAGTCATTAAACTGCTGTCATATTTTACCAAGATTCTAACAAACGTATTTTCTTTTATTACTATGAGAAGTCTAATAAATAGATATCTTTTAAATTATTTGTTCACCTACTGTTCCTCTTGATGAAGCCCATAAAAGGCTCACCTTCACAAACAAACACACTTATGGGAATCACACTTCCCAAAGGAACTTTCCAAATTATGAAGCTAAGATCCCAAGATCCAAAAATCCTTTTATACAATCAACTTAATTAGATACTAGTGTTTAGTGGAACACACTAATATGTTACCAAAAATGAAATGATAAATTGATTTCTTCTATCACTAATATCTGACATTTTACAATCCTGACTAAATATTGAAACACTAAGTGAAATACACATGTCCAAACAGACATTTTAGTATTCTCTTCCTTTTTACAGTATTTCTCTATCATTAAGATTTTAAATAAACATGCATGCAAAATACTTAGACATATTGAATTCCAAATTGCTTGACTTTTCAGTGTAATATAGCCCACCCTGGTTGTACACTCTGCCCTACAATCAAATATACAATGCTACATTTCCATTGACTTAGTACACAAGAAAGTAGATTTTATTTAGTTAAAAGAATTCTATTCTCCTTAGAGTAAAAAAAAATAATAATTTGAGATTAGCTGGTATTTATTGTTATATTAAACTCAGAGAACTCAAAAAGAAGCTTTCATAGGCATCAGGGCCAAAACAGAACTTCACAGGGTAAAAGGATCATATTAAAAATAATTGGGAAGTTATCTGTCTTAATAGATTCCATTAATTTCAATAGTAAAAGTCAGTGCCCCATGAGGCTGACTGGTAAGCACAGCTTTGATAGCTGATCAATAGAAATAAGGATAAAACATTGGGAAATTAGTCCTCCACAAAGAAATGTTGAAGCTGGCTTTGTAGTGGATGGTATCAAGTAAATCTAATAAATTATATGGAAGTCACACAAAGCAGCCCTTTGAACCTAACCACATGTCAACACAAGTGTTGTGACCAGGCTCCTGCACCCCTCGGAAGCACAATTCCTTGGGTTTAAGCAGCCACATCAGGGGGCAGTGGCTGCCTTGTAAGAGGCCCCACCTGGCACAAGGAAGATGCATTGACCATTCTCCCCATCACTCTGAGTAATGATCACTTGAGCAAGTTCACTTCATCCCAATAGTTTCAATATCCTGGGACACCGGAAGGTTTCTGGCATTCTAAATGTCACTCTGAAAAACCAACAGCAAGGCAGGCATTTGGTGACAGCTGCGTCTGTGAGTGCCCCTCAGTAAATCGGGTGGAGCCACTGATATTTTTTGGGGGATGGACAGATGGATGTTTTACTGTGTCTTCTGTGGATCAGGCACAATTTGGGTCTGCCTCTCTGGTCAGTCTTTGAAAACACAGAGAAATAAATATAAATTAGCTACTAATGAGACTTTCAATAAGAGAAAAAGGAGGCAGTAAACCAGGATGACTGGAAGCAGCAGGGTTAAAATTCTGCAAAACAATACATCTGTTTGAAATACAGAGAAGTACAATGGCACAGGTTATAAAGGATGAAAGATCCTGAGTTCACTGAAGACAAAACACCATGAAGACTTTACTATGTGTAAAGATGTGACCTCTGGCTTAAAAAAAAAATTAACTGCTGGCAGCTGAGAAGTATTTCTGTTTAATCGATTCTGTGTACATCAAGCAGCAGACATTTAATATATATTAACATGTATTTACTTTCTTGACTGAGCATGTGCTCTCAGTCACCTGCTGAAGATGAAATCCAAGGCTCAACCAGCCTGAAGTCAGCCTTGGATGGTTGTTGTGTTACTACCACATTAGATTCACCTTGGAAAAGCTTTCTTGGGGTGCAAGTATCCCAAAGTGTTCTGGACACACCCAGGTGCCCAGAGAACACACAGGCAATGATTATCTGCCTTCAAGACACACAAGATAAATTACTGCCACATTACAGCATTAGTCTTAGGGGACTTACAGGGTGCTAAATTAAGCTGCTTGCATTGTAGCAGACTAAAAATAGTGCAGAACACACAGCTCCCAGTCTCTCACCTTCAGCAGCAACGCCAGGTTCCGCTGCTCACCTCAGCACATCCTGCACAGGCAGGATCCACTGGACATTGTGAATTTCAGAGCAGCTGTGCTCTGCTTACCTTTTCTACTACCAACACAGGCACAATTTGGCTAAAATGATTCATTAGTGTGAATGAATGTGCAGTGTCTCTGTGCTAATGATCCAAGTCTTCAATGAAAAAACAACAACCACCAAAAAATATCAAAGAAAACCTTGAAATTTACTCAACAGGTACTCCTATTCAGAATATGCAACTTAATGATAATTCCACTCTGACTTTTATCATGTGGTCTTTTTGCTTCTAGAAAGCCTTTAAGCCACAGCATTTTCACAGTGGGAAATTATTCTGTAGTAGCATTCTACAATAATTGGATTCCCGCCTCACAGAACAGAATAAAGTACCTGAAAGGAAAAAGTTTCAGAGACATTTCAGTTTCTCATGTTGCAGAAGACACAACAGTCATACAATATAGAGAGTTGTAATTATAGCTTTACATCCATTTGAGATGATTAATAAGTAAGTCAAAAAGCTGATACTTTTGTTATTATCTGTATCTATATATAGTATCTGTATGTACCTGGTATTTTCAATTTCTCAATGAATTCAGAAACTTAATAGCATGATTGTTAACTTTTAATCCTTTAGATAGCTTTTAAATGTCTCTCTCCAAAGAACCTTTATTCATGTAGGTAACAGAACTATTCCTTGCTCTACTATAAATGGCAGAAATTCTTGCAATAGTAGATATTCTGTCCAAAGCATCCTGGCACAGCATTACAGGTATAGAATTCTTTTAACTAAACAACTATCACTCAAGAGAAATGTTCCATGTCAAGAGCAGATGACACATTTTGGGTTTTTTTTTTTGGTCAGCAATATGAAAGGAAAAACAGTTTTGCACATAAAACATAAAACCCATGGAGAGGGCATCATTTTTCTACAAACACAGAATCACTGCAGGTCAGCACAGTAAGCAACTGGAACCAGGCTATGAATCAGACACATTTTGCCAGTTTATGCTTTTGCAGGAAAAAAACCCCACCACATTTTATTTCTTTTGATAGAAAGTAGATTTAGGAGGAAGTGTATGATATGCTAACCGTGGTTCTGCTGAAAGATGCAGGGGACATCTGTAATGCAGCCTTGAAAGAACTATTTTGCAAGTAAGACCATAAATTTTGCTTATAACCAGGGCTTTGTTTACAGTGGGGCTTTATTTATTTAAGCAAATACATTGTTATTCCTAGAACTCTGCTGGAAGTTCTCAGGAGAGTGAAATACTGGTGCATAATCTATTTAATAGTCAGCACCAACTGTCCTACTAAGTAGCTAGTCTGCTCTCCATGCTTTCCTCTAGACTTTTTTATTCCTCCCCTACTTCACTTGGGTCACAAATTCCCAGCCAATGTTCAGCTCAACAATCTGCACTGGAACACTCAGCTGGAGTTTCCTTTACCAACACTGGGGAAGTAGATAGAAAGTGTATCTACAGCTACAAACACCTCAGAAGGCAAAAAGGAATTGTTTTAAAACCATTCTGCACAGAATTACTGAGAACAGACCTAGAATTGCCAAGCAATTGACCTCCAACTCATCATCAGTGCATTTTATATATATTCCCAGATATCAATTCTTGCATGTGAAAGAGAAGCCACACTTGAGGAAAATTGCCACAGTGGATAATCTTAACAGTTCATTGAAGAAAGGATTGCTGTCAAATCCATAAAATGATTTCATCATATAACCACAGAATGGTTAGGGTTGGAAGGGACCTTAAAGATCATCTTGTTCCAACCTCTGCCATGGGCAGGGACACCTTCCACTATGGCTGCTCAGAGCTCCATCCAACCTGGCCTTGAACACTTCATGTTGAGAGTAGCTACATTCATATTAAATAGATTTTTAGAATATCTAACCTAAATTCCCATGAAAAATGCAGTTGCATTCTTGAAGAGGAGCACCTTTTCCAGGTTATTCTTTCTGTTTTGACATTACAGAAAGCATTCTTCTCAGTCTAATCTCTTTATTTATTCATACAGAAGGGGTTTTATTCCAGGAATATAGATTTCTGTTTGTTTAAAAACAAACAAAATCTATTTCTTTTTGCAGTTCAACACTGATTTTTTTTCCAATTCAACTTCTGAATTTCTTTTTCATTGAATTCATAGAAAAAACACTCTCTGTAAGAGCATTATAGATCAAGACTACTTCATGAATGTATTCATATTTCATGCTAATTAGTCTTTGTACACAATCCCTGTCTCTGCAGTGCCAGTACATGTGTCTCTGTCCTCAGCTCCTCGTTAAATGTGCTGGGCTTTATTTGAGCACTGCATCACCGAGCCTCAATCAGACAGTTGGGAATGCAGAACTGCCTTTCTTCCCCTGCTGGATTTTAGCAAGATCATAGACACAAAAGCTCCAGCTCCTTAGAAAAACGAGGCATGGAGGAGGTACACAAGGTACTAACTACTACCAGAGTTATCACACAGTGGGCTGGAATTCCAGACTTCTGGAATGTGTGGGTATTGAACATTTGTCTGTGTGTCACCAGCAATGATTCTTATATTTCTTTAATGGGAACCTCCAACACCTTAGAAACCCACTGAAAAAAGTTGAAAACTGCTGGAAAAAACCCACTGAACCAATTTCCTTTGTGCAAGAAACCCAATGCCTTTGAGAGTTCACCTTCCCTTGCTTTTTTTTTTTTTATAGTCACAACTGCTCTTCTGTCTTTCCTCGTCAAGATTTTCATTTTCATATTCTGAGAGTTCAGGTATAACAAATTAATACATGAATTCTGCACGCAGCCACCTAAAATATAATACATGATAACTAAGACAACTCAGTCACAACACTGATATAAATACATGCCTGTTTTTTTAGACAATACATGCCTGTCCCCACTCCAATTCCATTTAAATTCTCTTTAAGTACTTCTGGTGAAGCTTTCTGACAAAATTACTAATTGAAACTTGCAGAAAATCTGAGCAGCAAGGGCTTCGTTACTAGTATTTTTCAAAAGTTTTTCAGTGCCAGAGATATCTTAACCAAAAGATGGCCTTGCAGTAGGCACACACACACGAGAGCCTCTCCAGTCTCAGTTTGCCACGTGGCACTGAAAATGCAGATGGATAATCAGTTTGTACCTGCAGAACTACTCCAGTCACTCAGTAACCAGCAGGATTCCTTACTTCAGATCCTTGCTCCTCAAGTCTCCAGCAGGGAACTCTCCCCTGTCCCAGTGATGTTCCCAAAGGGTTAAGCACTGCCAATTAAACTAAAACTGAAGGAATGGCCTCCACGTTAGAGCATCTGACCTGGATTCAGAACAGACAGAATGCTGATTCTGAAAATGAACTCCATTTCTACAGGAATTGTGTGGAATACATTACGCTGTACCTCCAAGCAATCCATGAATAATGATAGCAGCCTTCAAATAGCCCAGACCTCAAACTATTTCCCACCTGTCTCTTAATCTGCATACAATTTAATTCGCACTCGGGCTGTTTTTGTATTTGATTTTCTGAAAGTGCAATTATTGCAATTCTTTATGTAATGCTGATTAAGATAATGTCCAAACTTCTTTATCAGAACCCTCTTATATAACAACAACGCTCTGAAAAAAATACTAACTCTGCTGCAGATGTAAAGAAAGCAAACCCCAGGAATAACAAACTGGAGCCA
Source organism: Acrocephalus scirpaceus scirpaceus (assembly GCA_910950805.1). Taxonomy (NCBI): domain Eukaryota; kingdom Metazoa; phylum Chordata; class Aves; order Passeriformes; family Sylviidae; genus Acrocephalus; species Acrocephalus scirpaceus. Next base: position 81,013,548 of record OU383776.1, on the reverse strand, counting down.
GGAAAATTGCATCTATCTGACCCATTCCTCTTGATTTTTCCCCCTTATGAATCTACCACAGAGCTTTTAAATGCAGAGTCCTAAGAGACACAACCAAAGTGCGCCACAGCCTGACACCTGCAGTAAAATTCTTGCCTCTGTCCAACCCTAAAGCATGAGCATCCTGAAAATGTTATTTATGTAAGATTTTACAGGAAAAGACGACAATAAATGAAAATAGCACAAGTGACACTAAGCCTAACTTCTGCCTGCCTAACTTCTGAAAAAAATCCAAATAGATTTTATTTTTTGATCTGGGATATTCTTTATTCTCTGTCACCTGATGAAAACAACTACAGTTAGTGATCCCACCAACAGGATGTGTATTTTACACAGTATGTTTTTTCAAAATAAATTATGTTTTCTTAGTGACTCCATATTACAAACGACCTTTGACATAGAAATTAAGCTATTGAAAGGCGAGTGTATTAAAATGCTCTCTGAAATAAAATATTAAGAACTTATAGTTACCATCTTTACCTCCTAATTGGAACTTTTGCTTTCTTTTAGACCCCTCTGAACACTATGCTCATATCAGTCCTTTTGTCCCATGATGAATGAAATGGGTCCCGATGCTCTTGAAATAAGACTTGGACTCTAAAATAACTCTAAGATCATTTAAGAATTTTAAAAATATATATATAAAATAGATCAAAATACAGAGATACACATATATAAATTTATGCTAGATGATAATTCAGGCAGTAGTTTATTTAAACCATGCAAAGCTTTTTTCACTCTTGAGAGTTTACCTACTGGATAAATCCAGTGAAGAAAAGGAAAGTGAAAAGTAGTAAACTAATAACTCACTCTTTCTTTATGGTACTTGAATTTATTCTGTTGCTGAAAAACAACAATTTCAAATACATCCAAAGATGAAAACAAACCAATCTGCTGCACTTCTGTGTGAAACAGATATGAAGACTGATGACCTACATGTGTAATCCAGGGAAATGAAATTCCTCTGCCACACAGCACTGGGTGACCATACACTGCAAAGCTGATCCTCCTCTGCTTTGGATTCCCACCCTGCTGCAAAGGAGAGGCTGAGGAGGGAAAGGAACCAAACAAACACAGCCTGAATAATCAGCAGACCAAGGGAGCCACCTGCAGTTTGCAATCCCGAAGCAAATTCAGGATGAGTTCAGAGGTTTTTCTTCCTTTTTCTGTTGACAAAGCAGCATAGGTAGCTGAGCTAGTGCAACACAGCAGTGCTTAACACCAGAGATTTCTGCATTAAACTGAGTCTTGCTGCCTCACACCTACAAACACAGCTGTCTTAAAGGAAATCTGGCCACAGCTGCATACCATTGAAAGCTTGCAAATGTTGAAGTTCTCTGATGAATTAGATCTGGGCTTCTCAGCATAGCAAATTCAAAGCCATTTTTTAAAAGTACTCATTGCTGCTCCTTGTATTTACAAGTCCGAAATGCAAATGAATGCAAAGAGTTTTCCTTCAAGTTTAATGGTGCACTGACCTATTATATATTATTTATATACATTATATTTACATTATACACATTATTATTTATATACATATTCTATACATTATACATATAAAAAAATCAAAACCTGAACATTGTTCATGTTTTGTTCAATTACAGCTTACATGGAAGTTTGTCTTTTCTCTTGTCCCTTCCCACTCAAATTCCCATAATGTGAAAAATACAACTCAGCTATTAAGACCTTACTTCAGTTTTGAAAACATATGAAAATATGAAAATGATTGTTGAATTGTATTTTAAAAGTCTAATTGTAAAGCAACAGAACCCTGATAGAGAAGTTTTCCCTTGAGGCAAGTTGGATGGATAATGAATTCTGTATTGGAACAATCCCAGTAGTTACAGACTATTATGTACTAATTACTACCTTTATAGACCTACTGTACATATAATTAATTTCTTCTGAGCACTACTATCATTCTTGACTGGCAAAATACACAACCTAAATTACAAGAGCCAGAAATTAATATGATCCTTTAGGGAGAAGGCATTAACTTGCTTTGCAGTGTTTTGCAATTAGATCATCAATCAAACAGTGAGAAATGATTTTGATAGCAGCAGGCCCAGCACTGAGTATTGTCACAGGCCTGAGTATGGGATGTGCCACAACACTGCAGCCTTTACCTGTACCTGTTAGGAGACACTTCAGCATTCAATTCTACATGGATTTAACATTCTGTGAATTAAATAGGAGCTTTCTGACATCATATTCCACCAAGCACTGAAGATGTGACAGTGCTGCTGGTGGCCAGAGAGAAAATTTCATATCAGTTAAGGGACAAAAGCAAAGTTTGGTAAAAGAGTGCTTGACATAACATGACCTGCTTAAATGATTTCAAAGATTTAAGTAGGTTCTTGACAAGAACACTAATATTTTAAACTGTTAATTTCAGTTGTTGAGGGTTTTTGGACATTCTACAGAATTAAATCATACACACCCCCAACTGCATCAAAAAGCAGTAGCTCAGGTTTCCTGAGATGTATAATCACACTGGATTAATAATATAGTAAGCAAAAATTATTGTTCAGCTTCATAACAATATTTCTCCCCAAAAGTACCACTTTCCTTCAATTCTGGCTGCATTCCTCTAAAACAGACAGCACTCAAACAGCAAGGCAGCTCACAGCTTAGTGACAGCCAACATAAGTCATTTGTGGAGTATCCTAAACCAAAACTATGTTAAATGAGAAAAATTCACCAAGTGTTTTTCTCATTGTACCAAAGACTCATGAATAGAATTCAGAGATTTAATCAAATTTCAGTCCTGCAACTTACACAGAATCACAAATTTTTAAAAAATGTCTACACTACCATTTCTTTTACTTCAGTTACCATTCCCACTGGCATTCCAAAATTCCACAGAATACAAGACAGTAAACACTAAGTCATCACAACTGCTTTTGGCAATTGTCAGTTTGCTTCCACTCATCCCTTTGTTTGTTTTACATGCTGACTATGCTCTTGAGAGAATATCATATGCATTTTTATTTGGCTTTTTATCACTGTCCTATAACATACTTGGAGACCACCTTGTGAAATGGGACCAAAGAAAGAGAGAAATCTGGTCCCAGATGATGCCTGAAATAAGTATGTGAGACATTACTGAGCTGCTTGAGTTAAAAAGGGGAAGAAGAATTGTGAGCATCATTCCATGATTCCCTTTGCAGATGGCAGGAAAAAAGTTGCTTCTGGCATGCAATTCTTTGGGTCTGTGCTACAACTAAATGCTCCAAGAGTCTTTTTGACTTCCAGTAGGTTTTCAAGTTTAAAAACCCCTTGAAATCAGACAGACAACTCTGCCTCTCTGCAGGAGTCAGCCAAGTAAGATTTTCATACCCTGAGTATTATGCAGCAGCATTTTAATGTGCATCCTTTGCTATGGCACCTTAATTTCTACAACCATTAACTGCACTACACAAGGAAAAATATCTGCATGGCTATCAGTACACTAAGCTATTTGAGGAGTTTCTGTTGTTCCTAGTTTTACAACTGTGCAACTATGTCAACAAGAATTTCTTCTCATTGGAAACTGTCAGCAATGTCAAAAATTCAAGAGGGTTTTTTCAGCATTTTTAATGAAGCAGCTTTTCAGGAATTTTGAAACATTTCCTCAGCTTTCTGATGAAAGGATTCAGCTGAAGGCAGAAGCTTGTCCTTTTCATTAAGAAGGAGCTCATGCCATTCTGTCATCTGCTGCTGGACATTCTTTCCTTTAAAGGTCTGTCTTCCTGTCATTCCAAAAGAGGCGACCAACTCCACATCATTTTACCCTCCCTGCAGTGCTAGGAACCAAGAGTCAATCCAGCTTGGGCATGGAAAAGAATGTTAAATTACTACAAAGGATGCTTTAGAATTACTGCATGGAATAGCTGAACATTTAGACCAGGAAAGTGGTTCCAAGGTGTGCTGCAAAAGGAGAATTCTAATGGTTTAAATTCACTGACTACTGAAAAGAATATGAATCTATCTTATGAAAAACAGCCATGACCAACTCTTTGAAGAGGTTTCAAAAGAACACAGAAAAATCCACATTCAGAAATAATTCAAGGAAACTACTCAAGAAATAGTTCATTACAGTCCTCTGAGAGCCCTTCCTGAGTTAATCTTTTTTTAACACTGTATTAGTAAAAACTGCTGTTCTTAATCCAGAAATTCTCAGCTAGGAATAATAATGCAAATAAACACGATTTTAGGATCAGAATTTAAATTTAATTATAATTTAATTAGAAGAAAACTCACATCTGTCTGCAACACACAGTGCACTTTTAAAAGGTATTATTGCAAAAGGGTTCCTCCCCTCATGCTGTAAAGTGAAGGAGGAGCAATTCTTGTAATAGACTGTTATGCTTAATATATGTTTTAAATCATCTTCCTGCCATAAAACCATCATATGAATTCCATGGTATTGCACAAAGCATAAAAGAAACTGCCATTGCACAGCTTTAAACTTAATAAAAGCACAATAAAGAGTCAAGTAAGAATGTACCTTTCATTTGGGTTCCAAAGGTAAGTGCCAATTTTGCAAACAGCTCCGGGTCTTCGAATTTATCTTCTTCAGCTTTTACCCAAAAGCTGTTTTCTCCAATTTCTTGAGGCTCGATCTGAAAGGAAAACAGCATCTCCAGAGTCAATAAGGAGGGTTTTCAACAGCCAAGTTAAAACTAATGCTACAGAACTTCTGTGAGAACTGGGCTGAATGAAGCTTAGCCCCGTTCTGGGATGTTCTCTCCCTGCTGCTTTCTGCACAAACATCATGAGGTGAGCTGCCCATCTGGCCATGAATGGACTTGGTTGTACTTCTCCCATTCAGCAAGTTTTCCAAACAGAACTAATAACAGCAGCTGGCTTTGAGAGTGTTCTAGCTTGCTCTTGATTCCTTTCTACAGAGCTCCCAAACTCTTCAGCACTTCTTCCCTGCTACCTGAGAACTGTATGGAACAAACTTCCCAGGAAATGAACTGTCCATGGGGACCCTGCAGAGACTCAGTACGAGCTCTCTACTGGCTATTTTAAAGGAAGAAAATGCTCTGCAATACAGAAAGCTGAAAGACAACTTGACTCTTCATGTGTGACTCAGAATTGCTATTCTCTTTTCAAAATATATTCCTCTAACAGCTTTGAACACACTATTAATTATTGGTTATAGGTTTGTTTAAATGCCAAGTAATTTCCAAGGGCTATTTCACTTCAAGATGAAATGCAGGGAATTTAGCAATACTGCAATACTGCATTTGTCAGCCTCACTCCAATTTCCCTGCAACACCCTGGTCCTTCACCTTTCAGCCCTGCTTTACCAGCAGCTCCAGGGAAGACATTTTAAAAAACTACCTTAATCCAACACTAATGGGCAAGACAGTTACAGCAAAAGGAACTAAATTAAACAGTAAGAATTTTATTCCTCAAATGATGGCTCCTTAAAAGTGATGATCAAACAGACTTTCCACTTTCTCAGTAGGCAGGAGATCTCTGGCACCATTCCCAGAGCACTTAAGCAAAGCGTCCATCTGCAGCTCCTTCCCATTGTCACAGCCAGTGTTCACAGACACTTTAGAAATTATTCCTATAAACTCCCCAATGGAACTGATCACAAGGAAATTGGCTGCAATTACCAGTATGTATTATAAAATAAAAGCTTGCTTTTCTCTATGTTTACAGGACAGCAGTCTATGTCCCACAGTTACAGAACTCCTGCAATGCATCCTGATCCAGCCCTTTCTCCCCAAGATACTTAATTCCTCCTCCCACAATGAAGAAGGAAACTTATAAGTTATCCTTTTATACAGATTATTTTATAAGAATTACAGAAAAAAAGTAAAGATTTTCAAGCTGATTTTAAAATTTATTTCAATTAATACTCTAAAAATATAGCTGGCTGATTTATATCATTCTAGTTAAATATATTGAAATCCTGTTTTTAAACTACTACTGCTAGGTTACACTCCTAATATTTTGAAATTATCTCCAAATATTTTGAAATCATTTAAAATCATCGAAGCATTAATTCTTCTGCCAAAAGAAACGATAAATTGGCATGCCACGCATTTCCACACAGGCTCTCTCAACATTCTGGATTCCTCTTCCAAAATTGGTGGGATTATTCTGCTGTTTTGTTACCTCAAAGAAAGAGCCTTTTGACTACTCAGAATTTAGAGGAACCACACAGCATGGAATATGTAAAAGTCCTCCTTTAATCTCCCTTGATGATTTGGTGATTTTGGTACTTTTTCCTACACCCACATATCTGTCATATTTTATACCACTAAAAATCTGCCAACCACAACTTTAGGATGCAATTATTTAGTCTTGGTAACAGATGCAATTATCCAATACCCCCACATTTATTTTCTTTATATGGAAGGAGCAGTGGCTACACTGATCAAAAAGGAGTTTTAAAACAACACAACCCAGCACACACCTGGATGTTTGCATAACTTCTCCTGTTAGACAGGACTGGATATACTGAGAGGCAAGTAATAACTGGGAACTGCTTTAAGGGGTTGCTTGCAGATCAGATTGTGCTTGCACTTTACTGCTCAAGTAATGTTTATATTTTAAGATGGCTTTAAGAACGAAATGTGGTTAAGTACAACCATGTTAAGACACTGCAAGCTCATGGTGCCCAAACCTTTCCCTCGAGCAGTCCCATGGCTCCTCCCAGTGGCCACAGCCCTGCTCCAGAACATCACTAATTGAGAACCACCAACAAATATCTGGTATAATTAATCAACAAGTAACATTAAGGCCTGGTATCAGTAATCTCTGAACTCACAGCTACATAAACAGCATGAACTTAAGAAGCTTAAGTTGGCTTGTTTTGCTAGGTATGTGTGCAAGCCGTCTTAAAACAGTTTGGAGATAAATATTTATCTATATACAACTTGATGCAAAGCTGCACTTCATGTTCACTGCACCTGATACAATGCACTGGAAGTAAGTTGGCATCCTGGGATACTTGGTACAACAACGAGTTCTGCCAAGATGAATCTCATTTAAAAATCCATCCCTACGTGGCACCAGGCATATCTGTGAAATGAAGGAAGGGAAGGGACATCATTCCCACACATCCTGTCATACCTTTGACCAGTTGATTCTCTTCATGGAGACTTCCAGCTTATACTTTTTCTTCTCCTTCATGCCGTGTGGCAATGCTGGCACCACTGGGAAGGGAGCAAAGGGAACCCCTCCAAGAGGGGGTGGCATCGGGGGCCCCCCGAAAGGTGGTGGTGGAGGGATTGCTCCCCCGGGCAGAGGAGGAGGAGGAGGAGGCCCTGCTCCCCCTGGTAGAGGAGGAGGAGGAGGAGGCCCTGCTCCCCCAGGCAGGGGAGGAGGAGGAGGAGGCCCTGCTCCCCCAGGCAGGGGAGGTGGTGGGGGCACACCGGGCAGAGGAGGGGGCGGTGGGATGGCTCCACCCGGCAGAGGTGGTGGTGGAGGAGGAAATGATGCACCAGGTAATGGAGGGGGGGGAGGAATTACTGCTCCACCTGGCAGGGGAGGAGGAGGAGGAATTGCTGGTGCACCAGGTAGAGGAGGAGGAGGAGGAATTGCTGATCCTCCAGGCAGGGGAGGAGGAGGAGGAATTGGTAGTCCTCCAGGGAGGGGAGGAGGAGGAGGGATGGCTCCACCAGGGAGTGAAGGCGCTGGAGATGGCGGGGCGTTCTCACTTGGGAGGGCTGGAGGTACTGCTGGGGCTTCTGTCAGGCCTGGACCCTGAAACATAAAAGAGGAATTCTTTTCATCAGTGACAGGAGGCAGTGTGATATGAAGCTGAACCAACCAAGATGGTTTTTAGCCAACTGCACCTCAAGAAAGTGAGAAATGTAACTGTTCTCCTATTTAAATGAGAAACAATAACAATAGATTATACCACGTACCATAAAGCTGCCAAGTAAACTGAATAACCTAGCATTGTTATAAAAACAAATTGTTTCAATTTTAAAGAAAATTTAATAGTAGCAGTAACATTTAAGTGAACAGAACAGCATTTTATTTCTTACCAATGCACAAAACATTTATCCCACTTAGGATACCCTGGCAAGCTGGGGCATCAGAGATGAGAATAACCATGCTGAATTTTAACAACACTCATCTGCTGCTGGAAGATTTCCCCCAGCAATCAGTGGAGCAGCTAATGCAGTGCAAGAGGTCAGAGGACCACAGTTGTTCATAACTATTCTGACATCTGGAAGGGTGGAGGGTGTGCAACAACCCACCCTGCTTTCTTTGAAATCTGTCTGAGGGTGCTTCTTTGCTGAGAGGAAGAAAGAGCAATCACAATATCCATTCTAGTAAGTTCTTACTAATTAATAAGGAAGAGAAAAAGCAGCATGTCAGACCATCAGAGGGGTGAGCGCAGCTACAAATAAGTGTCATTATATTCTGTGGGGAGCATAACACTAGAAAAGGGAACAGATACTAGAATTACATGGTTAATTAACCAATGGTCAGCATTACTGTGAATGCCCTGTCATGTCTGGATAATCTGAACTGTGTTAGAATCAATAAAACAGGATTAACAATTAATTCGACTAAAAGTACATTTTTTACTTTGCACAAGGCACGTGTTTCTTCAGCCCACAAGTTATAATGCACCAGTTGCTGGAGAACTTATTAAAACAGACTGTCAAATTTCAGTGTAATACTGGCTTGTAGGAATTTGTAACAAACATGAATATTGGCAAGACGGAAGTAAGAACAGGAGTGTCTGTATCTCCACCTTAGTGTCCAAATACAAAGTGAAATCACAGGCATTACAACAGCAAAAAAAAAAAAGACAAAAAGGCAATAGGCAGACCTTGCCTAGCATTGAAGGAGTACAAAGTAAGCCAGACTGAGGCAATAGCACTAAATCATAATATCTGTTAGTTCCTAAAGGGTATAAATGACCTGTCTAAAACCCAAAGCTGGTGAAAAAACTAAAAAATAGAAAAGCCTTATATAAAGTGTAAGAGTAAAAAATATATATAAAACAAAAGCCTTTGTAAATAAACACTTCCAAAACAAAAACTTTCTGCAAAATATACAGAAGCAGCAATGTGAAAGCATAAACAAATACGTGCAGGGAAAAAAAAAAATCAGGCTGGATGCAAGATTTTTACAGCCTAAGGAACATTTTTTCTCAATAAAGCAGGTACCCGTGACAGGCTGAATATACTACTGTTTGAAAAATGTTACCTCCATTAACTATCCTTAGTAACTTATGCTGGCTGCAAAACAAATCAATACACTTATAAAAGACATTCCCAACTCCAGAGAGACAAGTTACTCTGGAGCAATTTGTTTTCAACTTCTTCTCAAAAAAAAAAAAATCAACTCAGTTGTGGAATTTAATGTGATATGTTTTATTACCTGGGTCCGGAGCTGTTTGACTTCTGTTTCAAGTTCTTTGATTTTCTCTTCTCGTTTCTGCAGCTCTGCTTGTGCCTCTTGTCGAGCTGTGAACTCTTCATCAAACTGCAAAGATTTAACCAGACAGGAGAGTTTGTCCAGTTATGGCCACACCAGAGCCTATATTGGCAGGAATTCCTTGAACAATATCAGAGCTGGAGCAATTGATGCACTTCTAACTCTTTTAGCACCAGTTTTCCAAGATGTTCACTTTAAGTACCACCATTTCTTCCATCAATAAGTCCATGACAAAGAACCACCCAGATCCAGCTACTCAGTTCAGGTTCTTCCCTCCAAGAGAATACTGCAGTGCTCTCAAACCAAACTTGAGTACACATCTATTAAACTTCAAGCTTAAACTAACAAATCTGCAGTCATCATGTTCAAGAACATGTTCTGCCAATTGGCCTGAAAATCCCAACTTAGACCAGACCAGCAGCAAATCAAAATTTTGAATGATTTCAATACACACCTCCATAAGACATGAACTTCAGTACTATTGCAGCTAATACAGCCCATTCACTCTTTTTTTAAAGCTTATACCTGCACTTAAGTTATTTCATTATGCTTATTTCAGGACAGAAGAGCAACAAGTGGAATTTTTCCCATCAGCTGTCTACAGCAGAGGAATACAAGTGAAGAGATGTACAGTTAATGTTATGTAGTTACTTTTGACTTCAGACTCAACTGCATCTGAGCCTTTCCCACACACAGAACCACAGAGCTTTAAATATGAAAGCACATCCTCCCTGTGAGATCCACTACTTCCTAGTTTTAGCAGGGAAACAAGCTGACTGTGCTCCTGTCAGGATTCTGTTCCACACCTTAAAGAGAATCATGAATAGGACTTACCTTTCTGGAAAACTCTGCTGCTTTTTTTTCACTCTCTTCTAATTTAGCTTTGTCCACACACGCATCTAGAATTTAAACAAAATACCACATACAAGTCAAGTCAAACATATCACAGCTCTGAGGTGATTCCAACCATAATTAACCTGTGAGCCCATGACACAAAAGCAACAGGCATTGGTTTTTTTCTTTGGACCTTGTCTTGTTTCATTAAAGGCTACAGCATTTGGTCTGGTACTCCACAAGTACACCTGTAGCTTACATGCATATTTCCAGAACACTGAAAAAATTCACAGTCAGTGTAAGTTTAGACAGAAGAACACAAAAAAAAACCCCCAAGGTGAAACAGTTTAAAGAGTACAAACCAACAAGATGTGTAAAATTAATGTCCATCCTTCCTCTGTATTTAAAATCTGGGTCCATGCCACTGCAGTGCAGCACTATCTGTGACACACATTCTTCTATGATCTTGTAATACTGAGGTCTGAAACAGGAAACATTTACAAGATAGTAAGAACATGAAAAAGCCTTTATGCAGTTGGGGAGGAGGGCAGCTAATTCAGATATTCCTAATATCCAAATTCTACAGTTGCTGGAAGTGGTATAAAATTCAAACTCTTCTTTGTAAGTATTTTGGATATGGTGCCTTGATCTTGCTAAACACTGTGTTGCATGTAAGAAGTTCACACTGAAAAGACCAGATCCAAGAGGGGGTATTTTCAATTATCAGGTGTACAACTTTCATGTTCTTTGAAGCAATGAAGGTATCAAACTTGAATAAAGGAAAAGTGCCCAATGAGTTAAGAGGTTTTTAGGATGAGGGTGTTAAGACTAACACTGTTACACTATTATAAACACTACTGTATTTACCAAGATCGTTTTAATACCAACATGGAGCAAAAAGATCAATAACACCAGTCTCAGACTGATTTTTAAGGCCTGAGGTGCTCAGTTTACCAGGGTCTTAATTTCTATTCTTGCCCCTACTCCCCAAAAAAATCCAGCCTGGCAGCTGGCACTCACCGGACATAGTAATCGTTCCTGATCAGAAGGAAATGTTGGAGAATTGACAAGAAGTAATTTTCAGAAGCAGTATCTTTCACCATATTATACAGCAGATGAAATACTTCGCTCACATCAGTGCAAACATTGTTAAGGAAACACAAGTACTTAAAAAACCAAAAACTTTTAACAAACAAATAAAAGTCCCAAACGCCCCTGCAGCACAGAACAGCCATCCCACCCAAATACAGCTCCCCAGACATTTCCCATATTGTTCAACAAAAACCCCTCCACACTTTGAACTCCTATCCTTACCAGTAAATATGATTTTTCCACTAAACATTGTGCACAGAATTTCTGTGCCCTGTTTAACAATCAGGACATGCTTGATTCTCAATCAGAACAATCACACTATAGACCTGATGTTGTAGAATCCTGTAAAAATATTTCACACAAAGCTTTGTTTGCACTCTGAGCTCTGCCAGGCTATTGGCAAACACACACTGGTCAATCATTCTCATTTCCTAAAGATGACCCTTGTAATTACCTGTTCTGCAAAGCACCAACACCACAGGAGATTTTATAGTCCCCCCACTGATTGCCTCAACCTCCCTCTGCTTCCTCCTAAACCCTGCAAGCAGCAATTCTGAACTTAGGTAACTTGGAATTTCCTCCTCCTTCACAGCTAGAAAAGGCACACATCTGAAGTGATTCAGAATCTACGAGAAATTTTGTTCCTTTTATAATCAGAACTCATTTTTCTTCAACCTTATGATCCTCCCTGGGTATAATTTTATCTCTTCATGTATTATGAGACAGAGTTTAGTTTAATAAATGTTATTTACGAAAAATTAATTCAGTTCCCAATGACTTACATTTGACATGCAAATTTAAGCACTAATTATCTAAATATTTTCTAGCAAAAAAAGAAACTGGAGAGAAATCTGCTTGACAAAGCCCCTGGTAAGACACACAACTGAGACAAATAACCTGCACATAGAGCACTGTAATTTCCATTTAATAAAGTTCTGAAATGACACAAGTTATAACAGCATTTCCTTAAAGGATATTCCATTTCAGCTTTGATATCATTGAGACGATGTGACAGTTCAAAGTGGTCTTCATCTTTGTTCTCATCAAACACCCTCAGCTGAATATCAAGCTCGTCATTTTCCTTATCTTTCAAGGCCTGTTTTTCAACGTAGAGTATATCTTAATTTTTTCTTTTTTAAAGCAAGAACTCCCCCCCTTGAAGGACTGTATCATGACAAAATAGAAGACATTAACCTTTAGAAAAGAAGCAAGTTTTAACTCAGTGCCTGGGGTTTTTTATTATAATGATCCAACTGAGAGAAACTAAAGGCAAAATATCAGCTCACAGAGCAGGTATGGGCTACAGGACAAACAAGACTTCCAGCTGAATCGAGTTCTCTTAATGGGACATAGCAGTTCCTGCTTGTTAATGTCAGAGCTCCTTTAAAAAAACCCACAACAGGTATATTTCAAAACATGAATTAACATGAGCTTAAGAAGCCTAAAGGAATGTAAAGAAGTCTTGCTTAAAATTTCTGTTACTCAGTTAACCTAGACCATGGCATTAAAACATCCATGGTACAAGGAGAAATACAGAGGAGAAAAAAAACTGACAGAAGTTAGCAAAGGAAAATGTGCTTTTCTTTTAAGAAATAAAAGGACTGGTCCTAATGCCCATAGGAGCCAAGTTTAGCTTCCTACCAGCCAAAGCACATGAAAAAAAGTTCCTTCCCATCCGTTCATGGGAATGCAGTCCATGACTGAAATGGAAACTGGCCTGGATTTGTCATGACTGGATGCAGACATGTGTGCTCCCCAATACAGAGGGAACTTGTGTCAATTCCAATGCTTGGAAAGCAGAGGAGGAGGCTCTGAATCTGAACAGATTAAAAGCCAGAGCTCTGGATCCCCCTCCTGACTCTTTTTCAACACATTAGCTATTCAACATTCTTAAAATCAACTGTTATCACCAAATATTTATTGTTTTTACACTCAGATCTGTATGGCAGATGTTGGTGCACTCTCCCAAGTTTTCTATCACATCATGCTTTGCTTCAATTCATTTTCTTTGCTACCTAACCCACTTCGCATTCTTAAAGTTTTTAAGCATTTATTGATTCTATAAAATACCTTTCAACATATTCAAAAAAAAAACCAAACCAAAACCAGAAAAACTTGAGTTCTTGAGGCTTTCCACAGCAAATAAAGCCAGTAGATCATATTAATGTATTCACATGATATAAACCCTAAAAATATACCTAAGAAAAAGTAACATCACAGATCAGAAAGTGTCTCAAGGCTGAATGAGCCAAAAATGGAAGATTTTGTTCCTGACAAATTGACAATTTGAAACTTCACATCTTAAAAGTCATAGCAGAATAAATTCTGTTTCAGACAAATATAAACAGGTAGTCTAATTTCTCTCATCTTTTGTAAGAAAGTGATGAGTACCTTAAATATACCTATTTTTGATGTAAGCATCAGAATGGTTTCTTGGTTAGGAGGTACAAATCTCTCCCCAAGTCAGAAATATTTCTGTCTGTGCAGCTGTACGAAGACAGACATGCAGTCTCAGAATGAATTACTGATTTGATTTTTCCTTAAAACATCCCAATGCATTCTCAGCAGACAGATTAAAGAAAAACAGATTTCACAGAAAACAACAGGAACAGGATATACAAAAAGTTAATCCAAGATTGGTTCCACAGCCAGATTCACACTCACTGCATGTACTCTGAGCTCATTATGCAGAATTTGGCTACTCTCATTTAATTTCTAATGTATTGACTTGTTTCAACTACTATTCTGGTTTATACAGCTCATGAGAATTTGAATTTGTAACTCTGCAGGCTGAAAGCAGATTTGGATTGATAATCTGACCTTCAGCACCCCCAATCCTTCACATCTGCTGTTCTGGTTAAACAGTTTGGTTATCTTCAACATTCACAGTGGACAGTGATCAACTCCTGGATACAAATGACTTACAGGCAATATTTTCTTCAGGCCACAACGTAAAAACTCATTTCTCAAGTGTATCCTGAAATCAAGATCATCAGGAGAGGTAACAAGGGCATTGATGAGCTGCATACATGCTACCTGTAATCAGAAATACAGAATGAAAATCAATACTTTCAGTCACTGTTTCAGTTTAATTATAAAATCAAAGAGAGGGATATTATTTATTATGCAGCACACGTGCAACACTTGGGTTTATTACAGCAAATACTGCTCTGTTTCCATATCAGGATGCTTCTGCTGTGTCAAAATAGTACCATATGGATGATCATCACAGAATAATATGGAATGGCTTGAGTGGGAAGAGACCTTAAAGCTCATCCAGTGCCACCCCTGGCATGGCAGAGACACCATCCACTGTCCCAGGCTGCTCCAAGCCCCAATGTCCAACCTGGCCTTGGGCAATGCCAGGGATCCAGGGGCAGCCACAGCTTCTCTGGGCACCCTGTGCCAGTGCCTCCCCACCCTAAAATCATGCACTAGTTATTCCCAAATTCAAGTTGCCCATTGTACCTCGTCTTTCTCCTCAGTATTCACCAGTTTGAAAACAAACTGGTTCTACAATAACTAAAAACTTAAAAAAACCCACATCAGAACCACCCAATAAACACCCATACCCAAATTAGTCACATCACCAGGTGTTTTTTCCATTCCTGCAGAGCACTTCTGCAAAATGCCTGAAGTCTCAGGGTAGTGGCTAATGCTTTAATTGAACAGCTGTGCACTTTAATTGATTTATTTGGAAACAGGTAGACAACAGCACAATGCCAAAAGTGCTGACCCACGTTAAAAGACTAAAATGGGACTCAAGGGAAATACTAAGTTTGGTAAAAGATCTTAACTGCAAATAGAAGTAGCTTTAGAGTAGGACAAAAAGAAATCAGTAGCTGCAGAGGAAAAAAATCAGATAAAAAGCACCTTCCTGTTTTAATTACATTCACTATTTAGCTTTAATAGAACACCTTATGCAGTGTCAAATTTTTATTAAAACACCCTTTCAAAGGCACTCTCTTGCTAGAGCTGCATCTTCAGATAATGCAGTATCATTGTGCTTGCTTGAATGATTCTTGTTATTTTACTACTATGACATGACTTAACAAGCCAAAGCACATGTCCAATCTGAAATTAATAGAGAGAAGAGGTGCCATCTGCTTTGTTTGCTTCTGCCAGAGAGACTCTGCCTTAATGGCTTGTGCTAATACATTACCAGCAAAGAAGGATTTTGTCAGGAACAAGGTAATGAGTCTTGCAATTGTGCCTTCACTGAGGTATCAGGGAGCTGTGGGAGGGGGAGGCTGGCAGGAATGGTGGGTGGTGGTTGTTGTTTGCCTTAAATCAACAAGGTCATGGAGTAGGAGACAGCTTCAGAATGAATTCTTCAGTGATGACACCATTAACATTAGAATGTCATTTATAGAAACTTATTGGACATCATTAACTCATCAGCTCTGAAACAAGAGGTGCTGATGGTAAACACAGCATTAAGGCAACTACAGCTGATGTGTATTTGAGCCAAGACTGGAAAAAGGCATCCCAAGGATACCTGCCCTGCCTGTATTTTTCCATATCTTTCAGCCAAGGTAGCTGAAAAATAAATTTTAGTACAAAATGTGCATAACTACTGTATTATGAGAAGGTAATAAGTCAAAGTCATCCTTTATTAGGATATTCAGCCACTTGGCCTCTATGCAAAAATGGCAGTAGCAAAAAATCCCAACCAATTCCAATTGAAAAAAAGCTTACATCTTAACACCAACCAAAACTCTGGTGCCCACAGGGCATAAAAACCTCTATCCGTGGACAAATAAGCAGCAATGAACATGATCTAAGTCATTACTGAGTAAAAACCCCAGAACAGATTATTTATTATTGTATAAAAATAATTTTGAAAGCTCACTAGATTACCCTCAGAGAAGCACTAGTGGCTGATGAAAAGCACACGTTGAACACACATAGCAAGGAATGCAGAGTCCTTGTTGACAAAAGTACCAATAATATCCTGCTGCACTTCACTCATCCCAAAGGAACCCTGCCAAAAATGGGCACACCTGCCATCATTAGCATTTATCTGAATATTCAAGAGGCCACAGGTACTGCTGCCTAAAGTACCAGCACTAGGAACAGATTTATTACCTGAACATGACACCTGGCATCCAAGGAAAGAAATATCACTAATTACTCTCTTTACTAAGGTCAAGATTTCTTAATCCTATTTTTGAATAGGGACAGGAAGTGAGTTCCTTGGCCTCCCACCACTAACAAGTAGAAAACCTAGTACCAGTAAGCCACTGGTATATTTATTTCTCCTCTTTTACTGACCACTGGATTAAATGCACTAAAAGATGTTCTGTGTAAATTAAAGATCACCAAGCAATACACAGTGTTGTTCCAGCCTTCCAGCTGCAGCACACAGAAAGGCAAACTCACCTGCAGCTGGATGTACTCGTGGTTCTCCAGGCCTTCCACAATCTGAGAGAAACGCTCCTCCCTGCTGTGCCTCTCAGCAGCAGTTGTTATAGCAGCTAAGAGCTTGTCCAGACTAAGAGAAAGACAAACTGTCAAAAGAGCACAGCACAGCAAACTTGCTCATTTTAAACATACTCAGCTCACCAGTCACATAACTCAAGACTTTAGTGCACTGACAGAGTTTAAATGCATTTATCTACAGGAAGTTGAAAACAATCCAAGAACCAAGTGTTAAAAATGTCTACAAGATTAATGTTGAAATAAGAAAAAAAGTGAATAAATTTCTATATTATTATTTCAGCTAAGAAACAACCAATGAGGGGGAAAAAGTCCCTACCTTTGCAAGACTGTGCACTTGATAACAGCTGACATGTTTAACATCTGGAAATTCTAATAAATTGTCCTTTCAGAAATCAAAATGTTTTAAATTATTTATTGCATAGAAGACATGAAGTTTGCCCATTTTAACCTTCAGTAAATAAACACAGTGGTGAATTTACAGGAACCATATGCCAAGTGATTAGCTTTGCTTTAAAAATCTCATGGGCAAGTGCTAAATAACTCCAAGTTGAACTGTTGCAAAGCCCAGCTGTAAATGTAAATTTCTTGTTCCTGTGGTAGAGAGGTGATTTGTCCTCTCAGACCTTCCACTTCAGTCACAGTGTGTAGGTCTCTGCTCATTTGCTTTTCTCTGATTTAATACTGAATTAAGGCAACACAACAGGTGAAGTCTCTTTAATTTAAAACCACATTATTAAAGACTTCATAGGTTACATTTGTTTCACTAACAACTTTTCTCACCTGTGTCCAAATTAACAACCCAGGAGCACAAAAAAAAAGCTTCAATATCTCACTTACATGTTTTCCTCTCCAACAATGCAGATAGCAGAAAGTATTTTCAGTGTCTCAGTCATCATGTGTGGTTGCTTTGGATCGATTGCTCTTGACAACAGCAAGAGACTTCTTTCATCTCCTAGAATCCTTTGCAAACCGTACTGGGAGAAACAGAAAGCTCATGGTGAAAAGGTGGTGCTTGCCTTGGATAGTCATCACCAACTTAAGATCCTGAGGGATTCTCCCGACTCCTCCCACTCAGAGGGGGTTTGGCAACACTCTACCAACTAAACCCTGGCCATCATTGCTTGGGGACACATGTGAGCGTCCCCAGTCTTGCATTTGAGGCTTTCTCCTGACAGACAGAGATTCAGCTCCTCAGGAGGACACGAGGACCTTGTAAAATCAGTACCCACCAAAAGACAAACCAGGCTTTATTTTCTATCTATATGTGAAACACCTCAGAAGTATGAAAAATCTGCTTTTCTCCCACTTCATTAGATGAGCTCTTCTGTGAGATTTTTCTAAACTGAATAGAAGTAATTATAAGTAACTTTTATGCCATTTTACTTGCTGGGGAGGATACATAAGTACAAAACTTCAGATTTTGCTATGAATAAGGCAAAATTACAAGTTTAACACATCAGCTTCTAGAAGGTACTCATACTCTGTAAACTCAAGTAACCTGTGTTAGAAACAAATTAGATACAACTTAACCTAATCCTTTACCCATGACCTATTAACTTAAAAACTGCAGCTAAAAAGATATAAAATCCTAGTCAATTTAAATCAGGTGAAAAGTGCATTATATTAACAATTATGTATTGAAATCTGAATTCAGAAAGCTATTTTTTTTTAATTTCCAAGTAACTCATTTTCAAATTCACTTATCTTAAAATTTATACTACCATCCTCTCTTAATCAAATACTTTACTTCCAAAGATCAACAGTGTTTAACAAAATGAAATAAAAAAGCAGAAAGGTTCATGAAGAAGACTCTCAAGAGAAGTTACACTAAGTTTAAGACCTGCATTTCCAAAAAGTTAAACACTGAGAGCTTTCCTTCCCTCTCCAACATTTAACATGCCATATACATCTTGAACTCAACAGAACACAATCATGCTAGAAATATGTGACTTTAAAATAATACTTACTTTATTGTTCATAAATGCTTTGAGGCACTGGATAAGTTTGTGTTGATTCTTCTTATCAATACT
The DNA here is from genome assembly GCA_910950805.1 of Acrocephalus scirpaceus scirpaceus. Lineage (NCBI taxonomy): Eukaryota > Metazoa > Chordata > Aves > Passeriformes > Sylviidae > Acrocephalus > Acrocephalus scirpaceus. The sequence continues at coordinate 80,994,706 of OU383776.1, read as the reverse complement.
TTCTTGCCTTGAAAGGAACGAGGAAAACCACATAAGGAAAATCTTCACAATCTCCCCACCCCTCCCTTCAAATGATCTAGGTCCTTACTGTTTCTTGTCCAGAAGCTTTTCCAATGCATCCAATAGAAGCCCAAGACCTTCATGTCCAAAATTGTTAACCCAGCTGGAGAAAAAAACCCAAAGAAAAAAGAGCTTTTAATTATTTCTTAATGAAATGCAAAACTTGCAAAGCTATTTCTCCATTACTACTTGTGCATCCCTTCATAGGCTCCACTTTTGGTCTCACTGCCCGAAAGATCTGATCAGCCAAGTGGGAAAACAGCTCCAACAAGTATAAATTACTGAAAGCCACAGTGAAAGGTGAGGAGATGTTGCAGCCAGCTGCAAACATTTCACTTATCCAGGGTGCTGAGAACACTGCTCTCCTGTCAACAAGCATTAGCATAATTACTCCAGTTTCAAAAAAAAAACAAACCCAAAGCCCACAACTCTCCTGCTTAGCAAAAACAGCATGATGAAAACTACTGCAGAAATTGCTCTGCTTACCTGACTGGATTGCTGGTTAGAGACACTCTCAAAGACTCCAGGCAATTAAGAAGTTTTTCATCTGAAATTCCAGATCTCAGTTCATGGATATATTCTTGTGAGGACAGGGTACATTCGTGCTTGCTGTTTTTTAGTCCACCCTATCACAGAAGGCAGAATGCTGCTGAGTGTTCTAGTGATCAAACAGTGTTTAGATGATAAAACAGAAGACTAATAGTTCCATATGAATTTTCACATCATAGTACAAGTATTCAAGACACCTGACTTGGATTTGTCATCAGTGTTTAGTACTTTTGGTTTTACATCACAAGTATAACTATTTTTGCTGGAATCATTTTCACTTCTTTGAGTAAAAGTGCATGTACTACAAATGGAATATAAAATTTAATTCCATCATTCAGCTGTATTGATATATTTAATGAGAGTATATTAAACATCTACTTCACAACACTGTATTGGAAACAATCAATCATAAAGAGAGACAGAAAAAACCCAGTTCATGCAGCTTCACGAGCCAATTTTTTGCTGTACCATAGTCCATGTTTGGTCCCTAACAGAGATCTCTAGAGAATCTTGTTTGCCACAAAAAAATCATATGGGCGAGTTGACAAAGAGCTCTCTCCTGCTGAAGTGCCACTATAGAAGAATAACTACTTACACAGTATTTCACTATTAAAATACCTGAATATCAGTTTTTAGAGCTATAGTATTCAAACTCATGAACAAGACAAAGTATTTTTCCAAAAGGTGCAACTAATCTTTTGTACAGCTCTGACAAGTTGCAGTAAGCTTATCTCAGAAGAGTGGCTTTGATTCATTTGCAGCTCCTAAAGCTCCTTAGCTCTGAAGGGTCTGTTGAAGAGAACCTGATAAAGACGTCATGGGTGTAAAGGCAATATCAAGTGCCTGTCCTAGAAGAGGATTTATATGCATTTGGTTTTAATTCTATTACTTCCACTACAAATATTCAAATTGTTTCTCTTTCACAAAGCTCCACTTCTTATGAAGTTTCTGGTTTGCTCTCTTCAAATTCTTACCATTCATTTTACAAACATACACCAAGTATGGCTGATGACAAAATGAATTGAGTAAACTTAAGTTAATGACTTTGACCTAGCCAGATTCAAGGCACAAAACAGAACTGAGCTCACAATATACTTTAGATTCAGAACAAAACCAGGACTGTCTGTGACTGCAGAGACACAACAGGGTCCTCTGCACTGTGTCAGCTTTGAGGATGTTCCTTGCTGACATGCAAAGCACCTTTAGCTGGCATCACATGCCAGGTACACATCAAAGGACCAAGGCAAGGATGAGTAAGGACATAAAGGGACTGGAATCAGTCATCATCAACATCCTAAACAAATAGATGCTCTTCCACTGAAAGAAAAAGGAATAAATGGGTGGGGATTATCTTTATAAGGGTAGGAGCTGCTTGTAAATCAGATTAATATATCAAAAATCATCAAAATTCAGAAAAATCACTCTGAAGGACCGTAAGGTAAAGAACTAGGAAAAAAGGAACAGTTTTAACCCGCCCATTGCACAGATGGGAATCAGAAAAGATTTTATGTGTAACCAATGCACATCATCTAACTGGGCACAAATTTTGTCACTTCAGTCATTCCCCAAATGGTAAAAGAAGAGAACAGAAATGCTGCTGAGAGCCACAAAACGCACAGAGATAAGACAATGGCAGCTTCAATCAATGCCATTGCCTGTTAAGCTAGACCCTGAAAAGCACTCCAGAATGCCAGACAGTGTTTTTTCCCAAGAGATGAGTTTGTCCTTCCACTGCAGTCTGCTGCAAGCTCCAAAGGAGATTCCAGCTTAGACTGGGACAACCTGAAGTCTTTGCTACTCATTGTTTTGTATTTAAACCAAGGTGGGATCTTCCTGCCTCCTTGTTCTGTGCCATCCAGGCCATCAGTGAAGTGTCTCTGCCCTGCCGCGTCCCTTATTTTCAGAAGACCCATAACTCCCTCAAAAATAGATCAATAGTTCAAAGAACTGGCAGCTTGCTCTGATAAGGCTCCTTCCCATGGCTTGCAGGACAGGCACATTTCTTCACTGGCTCTTTGAAAAAGCACATGGAACTGCACAGCAATAAGGAACCAACTCCTCTTCCTTATTTTCCTCCCTCTTCAAAATGGATGGTCACTCAAGACAGCTCATAAAAATCCATTCTTGAAATCTTTCAGAGAATTTTCAGCTTACCAGGATTACTTTCTGTTATTCCCTGCAATCAGTGTCTCAGTCTCAATCCACTCTTACCTCTAGCCATGCTAACTGGAATGCTGAACCAGGTGCTACTTCTTTTATTTCCCTATTCAAAGAAAGTTTGATTGGAATACTATCTTTAAGTATTGCTGTCTTTATATGAATCAGATTTTAACACAAACATTTCTCATTTACTTTGAGGTATAAGGTCTCAGTGGAAACTGTTTTACAGAAGAACATTTAATAAAGATGAAAGCAAGAGTGAAGTAGAAAGAAACTGAAGAGGGTTGGGTGCCACATCAGAGTGTTCAGAGATTAAACCAATGCTTAACGATGAAAATCTTAGAAATTACTTTCTAACCAGTCACCTTCACAGTGCTACAATTAAGGCAGAGAATGATTCCTTGATGGTAACTCAAACGAGAGCCTGCACCACACAGCAGTGCCACCAGTGCTGAGGACACCATGCAAAATTCAAGTAAGTTCAAGCTCCCAAGTCCCCATGAAGACAGGAAACCTCTTCTCTGCAAACTCTACAACTCCACAGCACTACCAGGAACATCCCCAAGTTCCTCTCCTCCCTGATCACAGTGAATCTAAATCTTCAAGGAAATAGTTCCAAGTGCTGGCAGAAGCAAACAGTTCCTAAAGGATGAATGCTGGAAGAAGCACACGGAGGTGCAAGTGCTCATTAAGCAATAATATGCAGAAGCCATACTCCAGGCACAGCATTTCTTATTTTAGTATTTAGCAAGCTATTTGCACAAAAACATGCTTTTAATGCCGAGTTGTTCTTGCTCTCTATCAGACCCTGAACTCAAAAGCATGAGGAAGAAAACACCTTAGAATTCCTCCCCTGCCCATTGTGAGAATATCAGCATCCTTAATAAAATAACCTCTTCACAAAGCAGCTGTTCAGGCTAATTCACACCATAAGGAAATTACACAGCAGCAGGGATTATTTCAAACTGTTTTTAACATACTGAACTGGAAAATTAATAATTTGTCCCCTCAAAAATCAAATACCTTTAACTACATAAGCACATGGAAGGTATTTTCTTCAGTCAGGGGAAGAACCAATAGTGTGTACAAAACTAAAAAGTACTGATGAACATAAAAGTCTCTTTAAAGGCCACTCTGAACAAAACAAAGCCAAAAGCAAAATATATAAGAATAGATTGTGTAGGATAAAAACCTAATTACATCTGAGGCAATGATTAGACAGTTTTAAGTCATAGATTGTTCTCTATTATTTTACTACAGAATTTAACTACTGAATATGACCCAAGTAGAAAGCCTTGCTGTACCTGAAAAGCCTGTTTTGGCCGTAATCAAAAATAAAGTCCATCCATAATTTAAAAGAACATCTTTGCTTTCAACCACTATTTTAAATCCATATGAAATTATTCCACAAAAAACACCTTTTTTCCAGGAAACAAAAACTTGCTGAACTCACTCCAACAAATTAAATCCCAAATATTTGTTTATAATATTTGAATTCAATCAAGACAAAATAAAATGTAGATGAGTCCTTAATAAGAGAAAAGTTATGCTCTCAGTGATCTCATCTTATTGACCTCCTGAATCCTCTAAATTAATCTTATTCTCACATTGATCTGCTGAAGTTGGCATTTCCAAGACAAGCTATGAATAATAACAATTAGGACATAAAAAATTCCACATCTAAACAGAATGAAGTAAGCCAAATACTGTCAATGTAAAATTTCAAGTGCCTGCCTTCAATAAAAAGCAAGACAAGCTTAAATTATATTTGTTGCTCACAATGAAGAGATGAGCTCAGTGAGTTCGAAGTATTTGGAAATAGACTCCTGAAAACTTGAAATCCTTCAAAAGTGTTAGCAATGATCTCATACTGGTAGAGATAAACATGACTGAGGTGGTTGACAATTATTTTGATAAATCAAGGATTCAGTTGTGCCCACTGAACTTTTAAAACCCAGATAGAAGTCCAAAATATTCCAGCCTAATCTCTAAAAAGGGAAGTTCATAAGAGAAAACAAAACTCTCATGTTCGTACTCACCAGAACTTTACTTCCGACTATCTGCATGCAGTGGTCAGCCAAGAGAGGTTATTGTGTAAAAAAGATAATAATAATAATACATAAATAAACACAACACAGCACTTAGGATATAGTTGCACACACATTTTTCAGTGTTTAATCATTAGTAGTAGTTACATTCTTTTATTACTTTATCAATCTGTTCATGGATCAGAGCTTCTCAACAGGAAAACAGCAGCTCTACGGCAGGAGCAACAATTTCAAATTCTTATGTTCTGCTCCTTAATCATCAGTATTTGACACATTTACCAACAAATAACTAAATATCTGTCTTGACAGCTACATCTTGAAAGATTAAATATGCCATTTGTTAAAATTATCAGGTCAGATACTTTATATATGACACTGAGAACACACGAATGGCATACTGACTTCCTTGTACGTATAACAACTGCTTTTATTATGGAGCTTTTGATCTGTTTAGATGATGTCACCACTGAATTTAATTAAGTTTTCATAATCAAAAACATAGCCTACAGTTATAACTCCAACTTGTATTTCAGAAAATCTCACATGACATTTTTATTCAACTGCTCAGTATGGATGCTTTAAATTACATGGATAATTAAACAGTGATTTTCAGAATGCCATCTTCTCTTTACCATGGAACAGCATCTCCCTCTGTTCATGAACAAAAAGTTGACTTTCCCCAGAGGAAACTGCAGGAAGGCAGCACATCTGTGCCCTGTTCTGTCACCCTGCACACATGGCCATGTTCCTGGGAACACCAGGACAATGGACATCTGCTCTAACAGTGCAGCCTCTTCTCCTCAGCTCACCTGCTGCAGTCTGACAGCAGCCAGTTCATTGAATAACCACTTTTATCTGATCACCAGCTGGTTTGGTTCTGAGATCTGAATGTGACTATCTGTTCAGCCTCTACCTGCTTCATTTTCTACTCTTATCTCTTCCATTATTCCTTTAGGAACTCTTTCAGAAACAAAAGTCCCTGCAGGTCTTTCACAATCAACACTTCTCTTCCTGAAGAAGTTTCCTCTAGAAGCACAAGAAGGGATTGCCATCACCAGACAATCTCTTCTCCTAATTTACTATCTTCTCCTCTTACCAACGTTGAACTATTCAGTACAGCACAAAATGTCACCAGGTTCAGCTCTGAAATGGAATTTCAATCCTTCACCAGTTCTCAGGTATAATTTCCATGGTCAACAATCTTTCTCTTCAAGTGAGAGAAGGAATGAGAAGCACAGAAAATCACTTCCCATGAAAGCATTCAGCTCATCAGCTTCTACATGTCCTCCACCCCCAAGGAAAAACTTTCTTCACCCAGTGAAACCCAAAGTTCCTTTCTCAGAACTCTGAAGACAAAAGTGTTTCAGAAAAGCACAGTCAACATGCTGCAGACAGCACACAGGCAGAGAAAATGAAGCACCAAATTTAAAATAATTTGGTTAAGACAACATCAGCAAATGAGAGTGATATTTTCACATGAAGGGAGGGAGCTCAAAAGCCTAATTAAAACAAACATGAAATGAACTGCAGGAAAAGTCACATCAACTGTTAAATGTGTTTTGTGAGCTCTAAGCAGAAGGTCTAAGTATTTTCAGTGTAAAAAAGGAAGACAGATAATTATCTGTGACAAAAGAAAACAGTAGAAGATTTAAAGACATCATTTTGAATGCAACCAGCATTTTCATGGAAGACAATCCTGAAGAAAAGAATGACAATTCATGATGCAGTAAAGATTGATTAGGGCTTGAATTCATTGAGCAGAATGGTAGTTGCACTAAACAGAAGATGAAATTACAAGTGAAAATGAGGTTTTGTGCCACTGTAAGATCCCAATCAACATTTTAAAATTAACCTCTGTATTTTAGATTTTTTTTTAACAATCAAGATGCCAGCTATTTAAAGTTAAAGATTCCATTCAAATGCTGTGATTCAATTGCAAGGAGGATATACTGAAGCACACAGACTTCAATATGAGCTGTTTTTCATCCAGGAAAAACACTTTCCATATGTGTAAAACATCCACACTGGTGCTGACTTAAGCCTAAAGTGCACATTCATGTACGAGGACCTTTTAGAATTACTTGGTTTTAAATTGTTAGTACATTTGGACAAATATATTCCCAGTTCTGTTGTTTCCCATGCTGCAGCACACATGGGGAGCAATGCAATGCAGTAAAATTTCAGCAGTGAGCCATGCAGTGGTAGCCATGCTTCCCTTAATCAGCTGCACAGTTCTGGAGCTTGAGGCAGCTACATTTCAATAGCAGTGTACATGAGACATCACTGTTCAACTACTTTGTGTGAAAAAATGCAAATACTTCCATTTCTACTTTCACTTTCTACTGCTTCAATAAAGTATTTTTGCATACTAAGAAAAATTCTAGATTTAATATTTATCATCAAGTGAAGATAAAAACCTTATGAAGCATAATTAACAGTTCCCAAAGACAGTCTAGCTCATGGTTCATAACATTCACTGCATAAGCTTGAATAATTCTCCAGTAATTTGTACATTTAGTTAGACCATGCTTAAAGCACTGGATTCCTTCCAGCACACACTAAAGGACTGTGATTTTGTTTAAGATGAACTCATGCAGGAACATCACTCCTCTCAGAACTTAAATCACCATTTTCATTACCATTTCATCACCATTATAACACAAGCTTTTCCTCACCAAAGTTTATAATGCTTCATGCAAGGTATTTGCATAATAATTGCATGTCATTGTAGTCTTAATTTTTGAAATTTAACTCTGCAGAGCTGATTTTCAAGGTTAACAAGGGACAAGTCAACTGTACTGCTTGCAGTCCATGCTTAAAGATTCCTTAGGCAGACACCAACATAATCTTTACTTATTTCTCTTTTTGCTATAGTTAACATCTAACACACACAAAGCATTGCTGGTGTACTTTATAACTAATTAGTACAGAGCTGCAGAGAATAAACTGCAGCTCTTCACTACTTGAAATTGTATTTCTCCACCCCAGAAATGTTGGGGTATTCAATCATTTCCTTACAATTCTTGCATTCCAAAGAAGACAGACTTCAACAATTCTGCATGAAGGGTTAATCAATCAATTAAATTACAGAGAATAATCAACATCAATGAAAAGCCAAAACATTTTTTCTATTCAAAATGTAATTTGAAACTGGTTTTAAGACCATCTTTTCACTAAAGGAGTCTAGTACATACATTGCTACTGAAACCACAAAGTCAAATTTTGGGTACCAAAAATCCTTAAGATGAATTGCACAGAAATATGCTCAGGTTCCATCCATGACTCTACATCATTTGATTTGCAATTTCTTATAGCTTCCGAGAAAGGATCAAGTTTTTACATTGCCCAGCAAGGGAAATGCAAACTAACTGCTCAGATGAGCTGCAAGCATTTAGAAGTGTGTTAGTAAGTACACACTTATTTTTTCCTACCACTCTTAGATAAACTCAGACAAAAAATTTCAAGTTTCAAGCTTGAAAAGCCTAAGACTCAAAGCTAAGTTCCTTCCTCAGGTGTGTCCTGGAGAGCTGAGTACTTACAGATTTGGCAGTTGCAGAAATGTACTGGACAACCATCTCACGTTTTGTGCTCAAGTCTTTGTCTCGTAAAGGAGCTTTACGTTCCTCATTCAGGTTCATGTCTTCCTGCAAAGGAACAGACCACAAAACATCAGGAATAACATCTCAGTTTTTTTATTAGTCTTTGTTCTTTTTAAGCTACTTTTGTTAAACAATTAATTTTCAAACAAACAGAAGTGACTTTTCCCCAGTTTATCTACATGTGTTTGGTTTTGCCCTACCTGATTTTCACATTTAATTCTGTCACCTCAAGTGTTCACTATTTTTGAGACTTAGCCAAAATTTAAATTGCATCAAGGGTAGTTAACATTTGTGAAATTTGGCTCAAGAAATAAAACTAGAGGACAAGCACAACAATTTTACACCTCAAGTTGATGCATAAGTGTCAACTCTTGTGATGTTCCTGTGTTTTTAGTGAAATCTTATCACAGTGGACACCATTCCTGCACTATCTAATCAGAAGGCTGTAATTACATGGATTATTAGCTTGTGGAAGGGGTAGAAGTGAAACTGTTCCAACTGATGTATTTAAAACAAGCCTAAAAGTCAAAATGCTCTGCTAGATTAAATCTATTAAGACACTTCTTTTAACATAATAACAGATTAAATACAATGCAGTCATTACTAGTCATGACTAGGCTTGCCATTAAAAGTCAAAGTAACTTCAGACTGGGACCTAAGAGCAGTCAATGTTCCTGCAGTAACTACTGGTGAACAGCCTTGTCACAGAACTGTTGGTCTCTGTAAGACAGACCTATCAGTTTCAATTAACATTACTTGGAAAAGGTAAAAACTAATCCCTTAACAAGCAAAGCAAGGAAGAGTTAATTAACACTTATCCAATCCTTCAAAAGACATTCACAGCTTCACTGAACAGAGCAGAGCTACCCAGTGGAACAGGACAGTTCTCCCCCATAGCCACATCTTACCATCATTTTTTCAAAGAGATCCATAACTTCTTTTTCTGATAAGTTCATGCAGCGCTCATCAACAAGTGCCTGGGCATGTGGGATCTCACTAATGGAAGGCTGAGAGTCAATAGGATGCTGAATGAGAGGCTTCTCTCTTTTCACTGCCGACTTTCTGAAGCTTGTGATTCTGTCACGCTGCAAATACATTCGAAAATAAGCAGAAATAGAAACAGAGAAAAGCAGCCAATTACATGGCAGCAATGCACGTGTTTTTAGTCAATTCAAGCAGCAGAGTTAAACTTAACTATAAGTAAAAATACTCTAATATTCAAAGATTATTTGGCACAGAAAGACAATAACATATAAGGTAAACTCATGACAGGTCACATGCAAAAGGGATTCAAATATTTCTCACTGATCCAAAACTGCACCAGCAAGGTTAAACTCTTAGCACTTCAAAATCTTCAGCTCATCTTCTCCCATTACTCTCTAATTATCCTGATAGTGAATAAATATGGTACCACAAAGGTAATGAATGTCCAATGCTCCTTCACCTCAAGAGCTGTAAGTCTTTGGAGGGACAACTGAAAAAGGAAGTGTTGGGAAGGAGATACTCACAAGTTCATCAGGCTTATAAAAAAATCCTGCTAAAGTAAAACAAAGTTTGTAGAGGAATTAATGCTCCAAGCATAGTTCATAACTCCTTGAAGTGTTTTTGAGTAGGAACTCCTGGAATTAGTGCCCAGCCTTAGAAAGCCAGGTGATGGATTGCTCACACAGAAGCAGCCACCCATGGTTAAACACAGGGCCAGACATTGGTGGAAGCATCAGACACTGCCAGGGCATTCTCTGGTTAGGGCTGACATAAATCCCCACCTCCTAGACTGTAAGCATGCTCAGTTACTGGGTTAATATTGGAAATAACCAGCACCTTCCTGATAAGGCCACTTTTATTGTATTTATAGCATATAACTCTATTCTGAATAGAGTCCAAATTTTTTTATTTAATAACTGTTGTTATTTTTTTATATATATACATATATATATGATCATTTTGAGAATATCATGCATATAGCAATTTTCCTCAAAGAACTGTTTGCATCCACAAATACTCCTATATTTATTTCAGGCACTCAACAGCCTTATGAAGATGTGCTTCCATCTAACAGCAGCTTATGTAGGGCTACCAGGATCATTCAGAGCAGTTACTGTCCTCTCCACCAAAACATGTAAACCAAAATTTATATTGGCTACAATTAAATGACCTCCCTGAGGTGTGAAATGTCTGATGGAGTACTTTGTTTGCAAAAATTTTGGTTCATTTTAGATTAGTGAGTCCAGAGTAGAGACACTAGAACAAGAGCTGTGGAGTATGGAGAAGAAAGATTATTTTTCTGTTGTTTTAGTTTCTTTTCATTTGTTTTTGTTCATTGTTTTTGTTGTTATTTTTAAGATCCTACAAGATTACCTTAAATTTCTGAAGGAAACTGTCCCTAAATAAGCTGCATTCCCCTTTTAATTTCTTTTGAGCTTTTTTTTTTGAGGGAGGGGTGGTAGGGGGGTTTTCTTCTTCCTTATATATTTTTATATTTGTGGACAGAAGCACAATACCTACAAGGATACTGTTAATGTCTTTGACAAAGCAAGAATATCACTTTAATCCATTTTCTACCTTATTAGAATAGTTTAAATTACATTTTTGGAAACTATAATTAGGGCATAGCCTGGTGAAGAGGCCAAGGATATGACAATGCCTGAAAGGCAGTATCCAAATTTAGCCAAATGCAGTTTTATGTTTACCATTCAACAGTCACAAAAAGTCATTTAAGATCCAATTTCACCACACTGTCATCTGTTTCAAGTATAAATTATTAACAACAAATTTGTTCAAGGAGATTGCACTGGTGAGATCACTTGAAAGACACAAAGGAATCTTCTATGTGATTACCAGGCACCATTTCCTCATTTCAGATGTGCAGACAATCATTAACTAAAGAACCAGTCTGGCTTTATTTTACATATATATATACAATACAAGGCTGTAATTTCAATGAAATCAATTTTGATATAAGTTTCTGAAAAAATACTTTGGAACCAGTTTCAAAGTATTCAGCTTTATCAAGTTAGTGCTACTGAATACAAACTTGTTCTTTGGCATTCAGTGCACATTTATTACCCAAAATGGTTCCACTTGAATCATGTGGCAACCAACTTTGAAGAACCACTGCAGATCATTTACTGGTAAAGAGAAGGTCAAGAGAAATAACACTTCAACTGTTGAGTAACAGTTTCACCACAGCCACAGTATTACTAAGGTATTTAAAATGTGCTTAAGGAAGTTTCTCCAAATAGAAATTATTATTAATCTTCTTCAACTGAAGTCAGAAATTAAGATCTTTAGGAATGGTCACTCAATTTTCTGAAATCTAATGCTTAATATCCTTATAAGAATGTTACTTTGTCCACAACATCAAGTAAAAGTAGCATGCAGCATGGAGTTACCATTGCAAATTAAGATGCTACAAAGACCTTACCACATCATCTGCCAAAGTTTTTATTTGAATATTCTATTAAAAAAAAACCAAAACATACAAATCAAAGAAAAAAAAATCTTGCCTACTGCTTCAGAATAAAGAAGTTTATTTCATGTATTTAAACATTAAAAAGCATTTGAAATGTCACTAAGTGTTCTTAAAAAACTGCAGGCAAATGGACATGGAATCTCCTGCCTTTTCTGTGAAAAAGCAAGATTGCATCCCATTGCACCTTATCCTCTGAGTATGTAATTGATGAACCTGAAGTTTGCAGTGCTGCAGCACCCCCACTATTGCAGAGAAGAGCAGCCAGGTCTCTCAGAAGGGTTTCCAAAACAAACACAGACTCCTGGACTCTCGAGTGCGTCAGCAGAGCCATGGGGCACTCTCAGCTCTGCCCAGGCACTTCCCTGTGCCCAAACTTGTGCAGCCTTCTGCCAACTGCTCCTGGACACTGCGCCATGTCAGTCTGGAGATGAACTGGCTGAAGTCAGTGAACTGATGATGCACAAACCACTCTCCCTCCCTTTTGCCCCATCACTTCTTCCTAAGCAGGAAAATCCTGCTGACAACAATCACTAATGTTACATTTTTATTCATGGTCAAAAAAGCTACCCATATCACACACCAATATCAACAATCATTATCAAGGAAGCATTTGGTTTGTGAACTTTGCTCAATTGACACAGAGCAGTGTCATGAATAGGAATTAAGGTCTAGAACTCATGGGGGGAAAGAATTTGAGAAGCATTCAGAAGTATGTGGGACAGTGGAGAGGACTGACACCAGCTCACATGTGGGTCAGTCCCCACACAGCCACTTGCTCATTCCCTCCCAGCAGCATCATGTAGCCAATCAGAAGTACAAAAGCAATAAAAACTTGATGGTTGAGATATATAGACAATGTAATAACTGATGGGAAAAAAGAAAATAAAGAAACAGATAAAAAGCCTTTACTTGGCACCAGCAGGCCAACACCTATCCAGCTTCTGAGCGCCTGATGATTTGGAAAAAACGCCTCCTCGCCAATCTGCAGCTCTGTCTTTATTGCCCAGCATGATGTGATTTTGGAATGTCTTTGGTCACTGTGGATGAGCTGTCCTGGCTGTGTCCCCACCTCCAGACCACCCACCCCGCTCCTGGTGGGAGCTCACAAGAAGCAGAAATCTTGGAGACTGGGAAGGGCTGTTCAGCACAAGCTGAAGCATCGGGGTTCTTTCTGTCAGTGCTGTTTTGGTCACAAATCTAGGACACAGCACCAGATGGGCTGTTCTGAACAAACTCCACCTGAGCCTAACCCAGCACAGACATCTGCATATCCAGATGCTGACACCAACCTTTCATCTTCCAAACTGCCACATCTCAATGCCCTTCCTTACATCTCTCCTGTATTCCCCTCACTTGGACTTAGTATGGAATTTTTCATCTTGAAATCAGAACTAAGATGTCCATTAACCACTCTGGTAAATAAGCCTTTTAATTGAGATTACAGAGAAAAATGAAGTAAAGTCTAACCCTGTTTTTAACTCAGAGACAGCCAGGCAAGCAAGAAGTTATGAAACTCCATATGCATTTTAGGAGCTGCTTGTATGATAACTTTTTTCCCCCTTCTCATTTAAGTACTGTCAATCTCTGCCAGAAGCTGGAACAGGATCATCTAACCCCATCCCTACACTCATACTGCATTTGTCACTCAAACTCCTCTGGGCAAAATACAGAATACTAAAACAAAATAACACACTGCATTTTTTCAGACCCCGCAAGCACTCTTCCCAGACATCCTTCTGGTGCACAAGCTCCACTGCTGCCAGCAGCCATCCAAGATAAGCAGCACATTTAACAGGTAGGAGAGACACTGCACGTAGTTGGAGGCAAAGTCAAGGCAGTTCTGTACCTGCAGATCCTCACACAATTTTGACAACCTCTTGTACTAACAAAGAAATTGCACTTCCAGGCTGATTTCAGAATATAACCCAAAAGTAATTTACCTCCCTAGATGGAAATTTAAGATATTGCAGATTCTGTAGACCTCTAGCATTATTCTTTCAGCCATCTATGAGACAGCCAGAGCAACATAAGACAGAAAAATCTACACCTTCCTAGCTTGTTATAGACACTGAGCCCCTGTTTGCAGGAGCAGCCCAGGAGAAAAGGCTTCACTAAAATCTCTGAGGAAACATTTGCAGATAAGGGATATCAAATTAACATTTATATGTATAAATACATATACAATTTAAGACAGCTGTAGATCATCTCTCTCCTAGTTATATCTACACAAACCACAGATTTTCTTCAGCATCTATACCAAAGAACTATTTCCTACTGATGGGCTTAGTTCTTTACTAAGAAGATTTAAGTGATAGAGCTTCTCCCTTTCAAATACAGCCTTTCCAGTCTATCAATAGTAAATATTTTCTATTCACTCTTCCCAGTTGTAGTTTACTCTGTGTATCTGGCTACTTTCATAAGTAGACAGATCATGACAGTAAAGCACACAAAAATAATAGCATGTACAAATGCAACTGCACCAGACAATTCTTTTATCGCAAAAGGTCTCAGTCAAGCTAATATTCAGAGTAATTGAAATCTTGCACATGAAAACAGTAGAAAGATATTCATAGATCACTTCGTTTCTTCATGCAGAAAGCACTGCTTCCTCATGCAAACAATGCAGGCTACAGCAGCAACGTCACATGCACAGAATTAAATTACTTGAGGTGATTGCATCAACTTTTAATACAAAACTCATAGCAAGTCTACTTTTTTATACCTTTTTCTAACTTGGGTTTTAATAAAATCTTCTAAATCACTTAAGTTGGCCATGAGTTGTAAACTGAGGTGTGTTTACATGGGTTGATTATATTTAAGTATTACTTTGCCATGTTCTGAATTGTTACGTTCAGGAATCTCACTCTCACCACAAAAATCAAACCAGCAGTAACTCCCAGATCACCACATGCAGAATGAACAATGATCAGCTGGGTAACTTCTAAACTTCACAGCAATTTTCACTCCAGCACCCAGGCAAATCGTGGTGTGCTGGGACACCCATTTCTGCACACAGGCTGCAAGCCCAGGGAGCAGCTCCCACTGCTCCCAGCAAAGCTCATTTTCTAGGGGTAACAAGCAGAAACTTGACCTTAACTTGCATGCTTTGTTGTTTTGGTTTTTTTTTTAACTGAGCTGATATTGCTGCTTTCTAAAATTTACCTCAAATTCAACACCTGCAAAAGCCATGGTAAAACTCCACTCAAGGGCAAGAGCTTTTTAATTTGCATACAAGCAGGAAAGGAAAACCATCCCAAAAGAGCATCTGAAACAAGGGATGTAGCGGTGTGTTTTCCATATTTTTGTTTATTGTTAATATTAATTTGTTATGTAATGGTTTAGTCCATGTTTCCCCCTGCACTTGTTTGTGCAGCAGCTGTGCTTGTCAATCTCTGGGAAGGACTCTCCCCTCTTTCCAGAAAGCTCGGGAGAAGTTAGTCCCTGATTGGAGCAAGCTGGGAAATCCCCCACCCCTCGTTTCCTATTCATTGTCTGTGTGCCATCCCCACTCCCCTGATTGGTTTTCCCTCTTGTGTCCGCCCCCTTCTCCTAGTCCCTTATAAGCAATGAGCCTGCCCCTCGCGACAGGACTTGTGGCTCGCCTGCATGAAGAGCAGGTGACTAATCTCCATCTTGCCACGAAGTCTCCTTCTTCTTACCTTCGTCGTAGCCTCACCAACAGCTCTCGTGTAGCTCTGACCCACCGGGGGGTGGTGGCCGGTCCACCTGCTACTGCCTAACCGAGACTGAAATGATTCCCAGCCAGGGCAGCCGGGACTAGCTGGGAGCCACATTCCAGCAAGCCAGGAATCATTTCAAAGGGAGTTTAAAGGGACAAACACAAAACTGGTTAATATCTGAAGTACAAAAAGTTGCCTGCATCATGAATCTAGGTCTTAATCATAAAATAGAATTCACTCCTACAACCTCTGTTCTTCAGTTCAGAGAATGAATAATGTTCCTATTAGACAATTTAACCATCTGTTAACATATTCAATTTTGCAATTAAATTTAAAAAGGCACCTAGGAAATTGTGAAAAGATACCCAAGTCATAAAAGCTGATATGCAGAAACCAGGACTACACACTCATTTAGGCCTTTCAAGATCTTTACCCATGATGAAGTACACCTGACATTTTGTGAATTATATTTTTACTAATTTTATTACTAATGTTTGTTTATCATATTTTTCACACTTCAAGGAGCATTCACCATGCTTTCAGAAAAACCTTGAAATGACAGTTGTAATCCATCTGCTTTCTCAAAAACACTTGAATTGAGCAATACCAATAGTTTTGTTACTACTGTTGTACACTTCCATTTGGTCTATATGACACCATATGGAAAAAAATCTTGTTTGCTTTGCAGCTGCTTGTTTCACAAACTCCTTGAATATGCATTATTCAATTTTTTAAATTAAGTCTTAACCTAGAGCCTGAACACAGAGGAAAACACGGGCTGCCAAAATGCAGATAGAGAACTGTTGGTATCCCTGAGTCAGGGCTGTCCCAGTGCAGGATGGCACCACCTCCCAGAGGGAAGCTGCCAGCTTTGCCCAATTTCTCCACTTTTTCCCCCAGGAGAATGACCATCCACAAATGAGCAATGCTCCAGAAATAAGTCTGACAATTCCTCATGCTAAATAAAGCCCAAGGGTCACCCAGGTTAGTAAATCATTAACAGCAGAGGGCACCAATTCTTTAATTACCTGCTAGGAGATGCCTCAGCACTGCTCCCAAACAGAAGGGAAGGGAACACATACCAGAGGCATGGGAATCATATCAGACACTCCCCTCACAAATGCCAGGGACTGAGGTTTTACAAAAGAGCAAATTAATTCAGAAATTGGAAAAAAAAATCACTGTAAACAAACATAGTCAATTTAATCAGCTTTGTAACTGAAGATGCAAAAGGAGCTGAGGAAGACATCTGAACTAACTTCTTTTATATATAAAATTTGAAGCTCAAACTGCCATCACTGTTTTGAAAAGTTTGTTTCAGACTTCAGAAAAGCTGCAGTTCCATGTCAGTCTAAGCCAACAAAATTGCTGGATGTGAGACACAGGGCAAGAGTGGCAGCAGGACAGTCACATCTGGTTAGACAACTGCAGAAACATCTGCCAGTGCAGAGGCAAATTAAGGAAGCTCTGGCATTTTCCAGAGCCACAGCTGAAATGCAAACATTTCCCATCAAGTCTCCACACCAACCATATCAGATAAGCTGCCCAGGACCAGCAGGGTTCATAACCCTGCTACACAGCTGCAGAGTTCTCTATGCAGTCCTTGCTACAGCCAGGATCTGGCTTCTGTCCTGATATCTGGGGATTCTGCAAGACAGGTTTTGCTTTGAGCATCTTGAAAAAGTGCCTTGTGACAGTGCAGCATGCTTTCCGTTAGAGACAGCATGATTTTCATTGCAGGAAAACACATCTCCTCAGAATTCTCTACAGCTTTTACATTCCTCAGTTTAAACTATCAACAGTTTGCTGTTAAAACTTTTGCAAATTAGACTTTGGAAAGAGCCAAGTTGCTTTCCTGCAGTGTGTTTAGCAGAACCACACTCAGCACTGGATCTCTGCTGTTTGCTTTTCAAAAAATATGGTTGACTTGAGCTTTGAGTTTTTCCAGAACTTGGCTTTTGCTTTTTTGGTATAATATTATTGTGAAGTGCTTTTGAAATGTTCTGGAACAGTTAAACTGGAGAAACTATGTCAAAACAATTCCTGACATAGTAAGTGCAGACTTCATCTCAATTTTCTGCTTAGATACAAGCAGTGGGATTGAGCTCTTTGCTCCCATCACAGTGGCAGCACAAAGCAGTTTTGCTGGATAGCAATACTTGATGCACACTGAATTGCTGCTCACCTTTTGCCCCTGCTCCTGACTCTCCTGA
Source organism: Acrocephalus scirpaceus scirpaceus (assembly GCA_910950805.1). NCBI lineage: Eukaryota > Metazoa > Chordata > Aves > Passeriformes > Sylviidae > Acrocephalus > Acrocephalus scirpaceus. Next base: position 80,976,925 of record OU383776.1, on the reverse strand, counting down.
GTGCAGGTGCTGAGCTTTTCATTCAGACACACTGGGGAGCTGCTGGGACTGAGTGAGAGCTGCTCTAAAGCTCTGAGTTAGGTCAATGAAGAGGAGTTGAATGAACAGGCCTCCTTTTATGCCTCACTTCCTCAAGAGACACCTTTTTCATCGTGACAAGATTCATCTTTGCTCTGACTGAACTGCAATCTTAGTTTTACCCTTTTAACCACAATCACACTTTGAACCTGGAATTCATCTTTTGTTGTAACCTAAGTATTTTCTCTCAAGAGGACCAAGTTGACTTGACAGTTGGTTTGAAATTTTCTTAAAAAATGAAGCAGAAACTGCTTTGAGAAATTTCTTCACTCTAATACTTACACACTTTTTTTTTTCATTTCTGCTTACTTGCTTCCTCTATGACAGTGTATGCAAGGATAGCCCAATACCCCTGTACAGGGAGAGGCTCAGGTTCTGTAAACTTCTCTTGCTGTTCTATGCAGAGATAGATTTGCTAAGATTTTTTCAGTGCATGCTGGTGGTTGTGTAGAACATCTCTTGCTCTTGTGGGTACAGTAAACACTGAAATAAGTGTCAGACTCCATTTGGATTTTCCTACGAAACCATTTGAGAAGTTAAACTGGCAGAATGCATCTGTTGGGAGAGGACTGATACACTTAAAGCAGAACACTCACAGTAAGCTGCAGAAGCTTCATTGGATACTGGGCAGTTCCTTGAAAATGGAATATATTGCCTTTGATAGACTTTGAGAAAGTGAGAACATGTGTATCTGCTTTGTTTGGGTTGTTTTGTAAGCAGTAAAAAAATCCAACCAACCAATACACAGCCCACAAACAAACTGGCAGCAGAAGGGATGCAGTGAGCCAAAGGAGCTGGAATTCCTTGTGAAGACCATTCATTTTGTCTGTACTCAGCAGACTTGGAACATGGTCACAGGGATCATGTCAACAGCTTCTTAGAATAATGTTGTCTGTCTTCCAAGACAGACCTACTAGTAAAGAGCAAGTACTTAATCAGAGCAGTATTTGATCCCTACATTACAGTAAGTTGATGGTAAAGTCACTTTTTTCTCCCTTAATAATAAATAATGTGATACTAAAACTTGGAAAAATGAGTAGTGCTGCTGTCATAGCAGGGAACTCTGGCTTTTCCTCGAAGAACTGAAACTCAAGGCTGAATAACTTTCACAGGCATGGGCCATAATGTAACTCAACAGACAAAGAATATTGGGTTAAACAATGCACAGCTGCTGTGTGTGACACACAAGGTCTTTCTGTTCTTTTCCCTATTCTTTCCTGTTTATAACAGCATCCTTACAAGATTATTTGTCCTTTGGAGAAGTAGGAAATTAAGCACCACGTGAACAGAGAAGAATTACACTGTACTTAATAATGAGGAATCCCATGGTATCATTTGACTTCAGTACAGGTGAGAGTCCCTATTAAGAAGAAACTGGAATTCAGGACAATTAGAGAAACTTCTCAAAGATTATGGAGAAGCTGTTATTTTCTGCTAAAGGAGATAAGCAAAAAAAAAAAGAGGTTTATCATAATACTAAAGTGTTAAATGTGCTCTGGCTACCCCAGAACACTCACATGAATTTTATAAAGGTTTTTAATCAAACAATTAATTTGAAATATCAAATGTTAACTGATGGAATTACTGCTTATCTTAGAAGTCATTCAGGAACTAGTGTGAATCACAGAACACTATAAACTAATCTTAATGGATTTAGGAAGCCTGTCCTATCCACCCAAGCTTTGTCTGAAGTTCAAATATGAATGCATTATGAAAATGCAAATTGCCTTTCTGGTTTACAGGTGGAAATTTTACCAAAGCCTTCTGCTGCACTCTTTACCTTTCTAGTTTGGGAGCATCTTCACCAAGCTACAATAAACTGGAAGATGAAAACAAAATTCACTGCTGTGAATTTGTTACTGTAAAATTTACTTCACTGTGTACAAACTCAAATAGCAAAGCTACTGTGTAGCTCCGAAAGAGAGGTAGAGCCAGCCTGAAGGAGTGCAGTTAGCTGAGTTCCTGTGTCAACTTTGGAACTTGGCCATCTACCATGGGGTTACCCTTTGAGTTCCAGGCTTTGTGCTCAAGCCTCTTGTTTTCATTTACCCACTGAATGTGGCTGGCACAAAAATTAAAACATACATGGCATCAGTGTATGTTCTCAGCCTGATGTGCTGTTGTCTTCTTTCTGGTAATTCTTACCTGTTCTAATACAACTGGGACCGACAACCACTCCAACTCTCAATAACTGTCAAGTTCTCATCTACTCATGTACTCACACAATTACAAATGAAAATATCCAGCACAGCTCCATAATGAAACCAAAGTATTTCAGAAGTTACTCAAATTTAATAGACATAAAAATAGTTCACAGCAAGAGAAAGAACATGAAGAACCAAAATGCAGACAGGAAAGTAGAAAACTTTATACTGCATAAGAATTAACAGCTTGTATTCTGTTATTAGGAGCTAGAATCTAATGAATCTCATATTGGCTCTGTATTTGCTCCTGACAAAGCTACACTCATTAAAAAACACTAAACCACAGGCATCCTTAAAGGTCATTATAACAACCATCATTAGCTGTTACCATATTAAAAAGGAGTAATGAACTGCAGAACTAACATTTTTCCTGACCAAAGTACTTATTTTGTCTTGTTCCACCATTCCTGAGCCCAAACTGAATTTATAGAGACCCACTTGTGAACACATAACCAACTAATTGTGACAAAAAGCTGTCTACAGGGACAACTAACATCCCAGGTTATTTCCTCTCATCTTCATGCCTACACACGTAGTATGGTGCAGTTTGTTTATGTGACTCCAGCCAGGACAAAATTATTAATGTTTGACCAACTAATCCTTAAACAAAGATTCAAGCCTGTGCCCCTCAAACCAACCTGCACCTACCAGTCCTGCAATTCTCTAGGCCTTTGAAACCTAAAATTACAGCTGCTGCTCTCCTGGCTGTAGAGCAACAGTCCAGCAGCACCAGGGGGTTAGGATTCTACAACACTATTCCCCAAATATTTTAAAATTTTTATTTAGAAATGTGTTCTAAACTGTGAGGTAGTACCACTCTAAGTTCCAGAATCCTCAAAAGCAAGTTCTTCTGCATTTATTCTTACTTAAAAGGACAAACTAAGTATGTTAATGGGGTCTTGTTCTAAAAAAGAAAAGTTCATATTTCCACTATAAATAGGGCAGCAGTGTGTTAATATATTTACACACACACAAAAATCACTAAGGAATACATGGCAGAACTTTTTCCAATGACATTGGTTTTAATCAGTCACCTTTACACTAACATTTTCCACCTTTGAAACAAGTTTAAATGGTTATAATTTGAAAATATTTTTAGTAGCACTATGCAAAGAACACTTGCAGGCAGCAAACACATCAGACATTCACTATATTCATTACTTTCTCCAATACCCTCTTGTCTCCAATGATTTTCTCTGAGGATCACTCAAAGGAAGGGAACCTTACAAGAAAGCTGCCTGCCTTGACATTCCCCTTCTCTCACTCTCCCGAGAGAGTTTCCTGTTTCCACAGGAGGAGCCTGTATCCATTATAAACTCTTCAGAACATTTCTGCCTTACACAACACAGGTGTGGTGACATTGCACTATGCACTACACCTTCAGGCCAAATATTACCACACCCAGGTGAACCAAAAACCTTCAGGAGCTTATCAAGCCATAACATTCCTGTGCATGGCTTGTTCCAGAATTGAACTTTCAAGGTATTTCCAAATTTCTATAAATCAGAAGAGTCCATGATTTAGACCATGATGTACATCACAATATCATTTCATTGCCACAGCAGATCCTTCTCAGATCTGTGCTGCTATCACACCATGTCCAACTAAAAAGCTAGCAGGAGAGGGCTGAAAAGCAGACAACTTCATGGAACTGGTGGATGAACTTTAGACAAATTCATACAATAGGAGGAGTTCTAATGTGCCATAACTCCTGGCTTATTAGTTCTAGCAATCAAAGAAGAGCAAATAGTAAAGGAGGGGCTCGGACAGGTTCATTTTCATGACCTTGTTTGTCCCACTGCCACACAAAACTTCAGTCAGCAGAGCACCAAGGGGAGCATGGAGGGTGCTGAAGCCCATAATGCTCCCTAAAAAAGCCAATTTTTTAACTGGCACCACTTTCTCCCATACAATTAATTGTTATCAGCTAAAATATATTTATCTTGCAGGCTGCGTTAGTGCTACTTTTGTCACACAGCATCCCACCCATGTACTTATTAGGACGCTACACTTGCAAGTGGGAATCCTTGAAGTGCTCACTCCACAACTACTGTAGCAAAAAGCCACTTCATTCACAAGAATTGAAGACCGGTTTGATACAAAACCAATACACAAGTTTAAGACAAGTTAGCTTTGTCTACCTGGAACTTTATCAATTGCTACGCAAATACTAAAGGTTTTTCAATTGTTAATTTCTCAAAATTATCTACTCTACCACCATAGCATAGATTTTAAGAAAAAAAACCCCTTTATTTCCTCCTAAACAAAGTTACATTAGTTTTTTTAAAAATACTGAATGTTAGGAACGGTGATATAAAAGCTGTAAGCAACTGCAGAAAACCATTCATTTTAGTAAATTCCTAACTTCTTGTGCTTTAAGGTTGAACAAGTAAACTGATGAAGAACAAACTGAAATTGACAGTTGCTCCAGCAGCAATTGACATTGCTTGTTGTACTCTGAATTTGGACGAGGATGAAAAGAATCAGAAGGATGTTATTACCCATTACTGCTTTGTTGTTTACCTCTAGAGAACTGCAAGTGATGCAGAAAAAATGAAATCATCTTCTAACTCACTCCAAGTTTTTAGGTAGATCGTTTCCTTCTGCCGGGTCACCAGCAAGCTTTACTTGTGACTACCTTTACAAGGCTACTTGTGACACCAGAACACAAGTTCACCCTTGAACACTTGAATATTCAGCACCATGCTGCCTGAAGTCTAAGAAAGCATCACTTCCATTTGCTGTGCACACTGGCAGTTCTCACAGCTGCCTTTCACTTCGCCTGGGTGCAATCTGCTTTGTTTGCAAAGCTTCCTGTAGTGTACAGAAGTGCTCTCCGGTTTTGTCTTACAAGGAGTCGGTCAGGAAGTTTAATTACCACAGATAGGCTTATCACTGTCTCTATCACCTCACACAGTGTCAATAGCAATTCCCATTAAAAACTAAAGCATTTCCCTAGACATCAGCACCAAGCATGCCCTACCATCCCATGTCACAGCAGTGCCTGACCAGAATAATTCTAAGCAGCAGAAGTTTCATAAGACATGAATTTTACTCTTCAGTAATGGTTGCACCCTAGATAACTTCACTTGCTGGAATATCCTGACTTTGATCTAATAAGACCAAGACTCTTAGAACACAAGCATTTTGGTGCACTTTTTCCTCAAGCATACACTTGAAACAAGAACTCTCTGCAGGCATGCACAGATCTCACTCAGAGACACTATGATTTCAAATGCAAGACATCTGATTTGATTGCCAAAAATCTCTGCTCAACCTGACTCATAGCTCACGTATGCAGTACACAGATATCTAAAGGAGTCATGCAAGAAGTACACTTTTTTTTCCTTTTGGTGGGTCCAGCAGCACACAGTCTGTCTGAAGGGTGAGATAGGCACAATTTAAATCACTCCACTCCTGCACTGATCTGGGTGGAGCAACACTGCTGGCAAACCTCTCTCCCAAGCACACTCAGCTTACTTCTGTTCTAAAGCAACTTCATAAAAGGTTTTATCCCACTGTTTGATGCCAGGTTATGGCACATTAGTCAGAATGTTGAGTTCCTACCTTTTGATTCATCTCAAAGCTCACGAGGTTTAAAAGACTTTGGTGTTAAGCACAAACAATTTCTGCTTTTAAAACAAAATACAAGATGCTCCTTGGGTGAATCACCAAATCCACTTGCTCTCCAATTAAAGGAGTTCTCTCTTCCCCCTAACAATTTGTCTTGTAAGTTACACAACATCTTTCTCCTAATCTGGTTTTAAAGGCCACATCACGCTCAGCAGGCAGCCCCTTTCAGGAATGTGGTTTGTAGTAAGTGGAGAATCCTGCACTGAACAGCTCCCACACAGACATGGAGGGAACCTGGGGGTAAAGCAGTTTGTGTCAACATTGCACTGGCCACCACATGCTTCTGCTAACCCCAAACTGACATATTATTAACTTGAATTAAAAACACCACCAAAACACACTGGCCATGGTGATTTCTAGTCAGACAGTGCTCTAACACTCCCAGAGCACCCCAAATCCTGTTACAGCACCTCCTTCCAAGCACTGACTCACAGAACCATAGACGTTTGAAATCATCTCATTCTTCTCTCAGTGCAGTCCAAACTCCTGCCCAAAGAGCAGGGTCACCCACCAAATTCACATCAGCATGCTAAAGACTCTATGCAGGTTCAGAACTTGAAAACTGCCAAGAACAGGGATTTCAGTGTCTCTGACCAACAAATACTTATTCATCCTTCAAATTATTTTCCCCTTATAGTCTCTCTCCAGCAACCTCTCCTGCTCCTCTTTATGACCTCTGTCACCCCTTCTTCTGCCATGAATTTCTGTAAAAAGTCTGACATCAACTTCTCAACCAAAAAGATGCTCAGCTTGCCAAGCCCTTGGTAAGCTACACCAGCTCTGTCATACCAGAGCAAACACTCTCAAGCACTTCCCACTTCCTAGGTCCCGACAGAATTATCTATTTCCCATGTGACACTGAAGCGTGGAGGAGAGCAATGAACATCTGAGTTAAGCATTAACCAACAGAGGAATCCCAGCAATCTCCCTGACAACCTTAATTTAGTCTGTTTGCCCTAGCAGAACAGGCATGCTTTAAAACAAGTAAAACAAGCATATTGCCGAACACATGGAACTGCTCTCTGCCACCTCCTGCCAGCCTATTCTCAGGGCTGACGTGAGATCAGATGATTGTTTGCCAAAACAATTTAGATTTTTTCCCACCCATTTCACTGTAAACAAAAATGACAACAAAAATACCAGGCACTTATTCCAACCTCTAGTTCTTAAGCCAGCAAAAAAATAAAAGAGAAAAAAAACCACAAAAAACAAAAACAAAACATCAACCCAGAGCTCCCTCGGCAGCAGCCAGGAGTCCAGGTGCTCATAACACTGACATCAAACTACAGTAAAATACTCCAGTTTACACTCTACTACTATAAAAACTGGAACTAAATTCTCATTGTGCAGTTCTGTCACATCCAACAAATTGTGTAAGACCTGAACACCTCTCCCAACTACCTAAAGCAGAAAATAAAAGAATTATTAGTTCTGATACAGCTCATCTTTAATTACTTGTGTGTGTATATAGTCATCAATTGTCTTACAGTAAAATACTTTAAAGCATTGTTTTCTTTCCCAGCACAGACTCTCTCCCAACAGCCCAGTCCTACTTCCTGTCAGCCAGGAAAAAGTGCCATTGATCAGGCTGCAGCCTTTAAAAAACCCCACCAAACAAAGCACTACACTTCTGCAGGCCAAGCACCACTGAACTCCTTTTAGTTTCAGATGAAGAGAACAGGGAAATAAAAACCTTCCACCTTTCTATTCTAGTTTCCCTTCCCTCAGGATAATGACTTTAGTTCCTAGCCCTCTGTCACCCAGAGCCATTTTTATCATATACAAATCATTCCTCTGGACTTCTTCCCAAAGATTTGCCTAATTTCAGCTCCTGTGCCAGGAACCAAAAATACATTCTCCTCTCTGTGTAGCTGCACACCCTCTCCCACCAAGCCCTTGCTCAGCACTCCCCTGGATGTGTGAAACAAGTTCTGGGGAAGAGGCACACTCCTGTCAGCACACTGAGAGCTCCTTGAATTCCACCCAGCACAGAGCACAGGTTGATTTATCCCTGTAACTCCACTGAAACTTGATGAATTGAAGGTTACAAAGATGAACCAAGAAAATCTCCACACCCAACTGTGAGGAACTTTTTATATGACAACTCAGCACGGGTACAAACAGTGCAGTGTCTTTGCCACAAGTCCCAAATACACTTTTATCTTACTTGCACAATAAAGACAACAGGGATGAGGTGCAAGTAAGAGTGTTCTCCCAGTGCCTGAAGACATTGCCAGCCTCAGCAGAAACAATTCGTCATTCAAAATTAAAGCCAGCAAAATTTTATAGGATTACTCTCCTGTACAATGGATGAAGCCTTTCCCTGATTACAGGCTTGTTCTTCCCTCACAACCCCACGGTAATTACTGATAAATCTGGCTGTCCAGTCACCCCAACTCAATTTAAAGCACACCTGAATCCCATCCCTTTCTCTCACTCGAAGGTAAATCTCTGTTCGTGTCAGGTTTATACACCATTTGTGTACATCATGTCCAGAGTGAAAAAAATCTGCTTTCCTATTCAACCCACTCATTCAATTACATCATCAAAGGCCAGTCACTTATCCCAGGGCAAAACTCTTTCAGAAGGCTCTGATTTGAGCAACATATCCCTGCTCTGATCCATGGTGCTGCTGGACTGTAATCATCCACCCCCTCAAGAAACAAAAGCATATTGCTGTGAATGAAGTCAAATAATAGCATAATGTTCTTTTTTTCCACTCAATGGAACAATGCAAGTTTATTCTAGTTATTCTAAGATAACTGAATAGACCATGCAATGGAAATAGTCATCCTGTCCAATCCAATTTTGAACTCATTTCACTTTGATTTTTCAAATTATGTGCTTCTATCATAACAGAGGTCTCTTCTGCTAGTGCAAAATTCAAATTTATGTTCACAGCTTCCAACAGATGCACTTCCCTGGGTGATTTTTGAATCAGTTCCCTGCAGGAACCTTCAGGCACCCCTCTTAGCTACTTTAGCAGGAAATAGTAAAGATAGTATAAACACACCCAAACCGTCTTGTTTATACAAAGTTTACCCTATGCAAGGAAATACGAGTTTGTTTCCAATAACACCATGAAACAAAACAAGACACCATATTTATTTATCTTTTGCCAAGATACACATTGTCACTTTTAATACAAGCACAGTTCATGTCATTCAGGCTCCTGACTGTCATCCTCTGAAACAATCATAACTTTCAGTAACTTTTCTATGCCTCAGTGTTATGTATTTACCAACTTCCCCATAGGCTAACTTCATTTTCAGCAACAAAAAAAAAAAAAAAACAAAAAAAAAAAAACCAAAAAACAACCAAGAAAAAACCCAAACAAACAAGAAAAACCCAACTACTGCTGTCAGTCTGATTATCTAAAAGCTCGATACTCACTGAAAGGAACACATGGTGTGAGAATTTCAATATTGTACGGGGGAAAACCCTTGCAACAGGTTAAATAAAGTTTGTAACTAGTACTCTCTCCAAGAAAACTCGGTGAGTTTAAAGTGTCCGCTACACTGTTGTTCTTGGAAATATAACCAAGAGCTGAGCTACAAAGGGTAGATTCAACACGTGTAAGGAACAAATGTAAACAATCAAAGATAAACTGTCACATTAGCTGATTTTGCTACAGCAGCATTTTTGGAAGTGTGATACAACCCAGTGATGCTGCCTCGAACTCCACCTGTATTTCAACTTATCAGGTCTGCCAATTAAAAAAAAATCAAAAGAGCACAGCCATAATAAACAAACTGCAGCCCTAAAGAGGACTTATGTAAAAAAAAAAAAAAAAAAAAAGAAAAATAAGAAAAAAGGAAGAAAAAAAAAAGATAGAAAGAAAGCAAGCACGCAGGTTTTAGAATTATTTTCCCGTTAAGTGAGACGTTCCACTGGTAAGCACGTGGTGTGCATCATGACCACCAGCGTTCTGGATTGTTCAGGCAGAGCCGGCCGCACCCCGCGCTCTGTCAGCGGAGCGGGGCAGAGGTTGCGGGGCAGCGCTGTCGCTGTCCCTGTCCCTTGTCGCTGTCCCAGCGGGGGAACTCCCGCCGCCCGCGGTCCGGCGCGGCACCGCCCGGGGATTCCCACGGCTAGCGAAACGGCCCCAGCTCTTCTGGGCGCTGCCGGCTGCCTTTCCGAACAGATCCCCAAAACCCCCACGGCTTTAAACACCTTTAATCCCCGGAAAGGCTCCCGCATTCCCCGCATCCGCACCCCCCCCTCGAGCCCGGGCCGTTCCCCGCCCGCCGCAGCCCTCACCAGCTTGGGCTTGTTCCGGCTCTCTTCTTCCGCGGCGCGCCCGCCGCGCTTCGCGTTCATCCTGCCGGAGCTCAGCGGCTCCTCGCCGCCCGCACCCGGAGCCGCGTGTCCGTCCATGGCTCCGCGGGGCTGCCCCTGCGCCGAGCTGGGCCGAGCCGAGCCGAACCGAGCCAAGCGCTCACGGCCGCACCGGCCCCATGGGCCCCCCGCGCCCGCTCCGCCCGGGGCGGCTCCGCTGCTCTCGCGGCCGCGCACGCGCAGGGCCCGCCCGAGCCACCGCGCCTGAGCGCGCCTGCGCCTTGCGCGAGCGGCAGGAAATGGCGGAGCCCCTCAGCGCGCCCGGAACGCCCCCGGCAGCGCCCACCGCCGGCAAGGGCTCGACCCCCCGCTCCGGCCGGGCTTTATGGCACAGTGCGCCGGGAGAAGCCTTGGGGAGAGTGTTCTTCCAGCCCCTGCCGTGGGCGGGCTCACCTTCCGCTGTACCAGGTGTCTGCAATGCCCGTCTCACCTGGCCTTGGGCACGCCCAGCCACAGCTGTTATGGGCGAGCTATGCTAAGGCCTCCCCGTCCTGATAGGGAAGGATTTCTTCTTAATATCTAATCTAAACCTCCACCTTTTCACTTTGAACCCATTCCCCCGTGTCTTGTCACTACTTGCTCTTGTAAATTGTCTTGCCCCATCTTTCAGGAAAAGTTCCCGGCAGGTTCTGGAAGGCCACTTAGAGTATCCCAAAGCTGGCTCTCTGCTCCAGGCTGAACAGTGTCTGAATCATCTACCCATGCCCATGCCTTACAACAATGAAAAATTGTTTAAACCGTTTCTGTGGGTTCCAGAATCCCTTTGGCCAACCTTTGCTGTGTAAACTGCAGGTCTCAGGATGCTCTCTATTAGCAGGGACAGAAGAAAAACCATGGGTCATGTCTGGTTTTTAAAGGTGTGGTGTTGACAGATGTCTTCATATCAATGTCATGGCTATTTTTAAAAGAAAAGTGCACATTTTGTGTTGGTGTAGCTGAATCTATGCTTGCTAAATTATGCTGAGAAAGCAGTCATGAACACCATCATGATCTGTTGTTTTGGTGGGACAAGGGCAATCCTTTGGAGTTCCCATTCAGATATAAATGAATATATTCAAAAGAATAAAACCCATTCATGTATACAAATATGTGTATATATAAATATACATATAAATACAAGTGCATATAAATATATATATAAACTAATAATAATATATTTATGATACTAAAAATCAGTTTATTGCCCTCTAGGAGAGGGTCCCAACTCAGCACTGCTCCCACAGGGGGTTGGTACTTTTGAAAAGACAAGCAAGACAGAATAGTGAATTTCTGATCTCTGTCCAATACATATACAGTGATACAAAGCCTGAGATTCAGGGTGCTCTCTGCATTTCCTGTGACTCTCCAAGGCTTACCTGAGTACTGGCAGAAATATTTATCTTTTAAATCCAGCAGTGAAAACCTGTTGATAAAACCTGACAATAGCAGCTTTGAAATAAAATGACAGCTCTAAAACTGGCAGGGGTCTTAAAATCAAAGTAGAATCTTGGCAGCAGAAGTTAGGACGTTATAAAATAGGCCAGTTCTGTCTGGCTGCTCTGTTCTAAAATTACCTTTGAGATTCATCTCTTCCTTCCTGTATGAATCTTCCTTTTTTCATTCTGTTGATTTTAACAATAATTATTTGGACATAGTTTATAATACCATCCTAACCATACCTAGGTTGGAATGATGAAATTCATCAAGTAATCATGAATTTAATCACTTGTTTGCAATGTCAGGCAATATAATATTATTTCCAACTACATCTATTTATTGTTTACAGGATGTCACTCTACAGCAACAGTTTAACAATGATTAGTTAAAAAGAAATGCTCATATCTGTTTTTTTCTCCCTTTCAATTAGCTCTAATGACCATATTAGGCTTTTTCTGCTGTCTCTATATTTCTATATTAAGCAGCGCCCATATCTGGAGCACAAAGTTCAGTCAGTCCACATTCAGAGAAAACAGAGAATAATTTCCAACAGCCTGGCGTCTCTGTGCACAAATTTTAAAAGTTTTAGACCAAGTTCTGTAGCAGTCTTTGTTCAGCATAACTCTGAAGTGCTCAAGAGCTTTTTGTTCCTAAATTTTCTACATTTGCCACAATGCTGCTCATACTGCATTAGCCAAGTGCTCTTCGGTAAAACCTTTACATTGAGCTGACCTCTAAGATTCAGCAGCAGCTGGCACAACACGCCAAAAATAATTTGTGGTATGAGTGAAAGCAAGTGCACGTGTGAGAAATCGAGAAAATTGAGCAAATGTACAGTCAGGCCTTGAGTTAATTTAGTTTTGATGGAGTAAAACTCATCACATTCCTGGTTTCAGCAGAACATTAAAAAACCACTGAAGTCAGGTGTGGGGACACAGCACATCACTGAAAATACAGGAGATTTGCTGTTTTAGGGCTGGTACATTGTAATTACTGTACCCTTGTCTGAGTGATGGAGAAAAGATGTGCAACCATCAGGCTGCAGCTGCATCATGTGATGAAAAGTCATCCCACAGCTGCTCTTAGTTCCCCTTCCTGGATTTGCCTGCCCTCCTGGGACAGATGGCTGCTTGCTTAGCAGAGTTATGGTTTTTTTTAAAACTCTGATTTACAAATGCTTTGCCTCCATTTGGAGTTTTCAGCTGTGGCTTAAAATTGTTGTTTTTATTGTACAAAACATTGCTACAGGATTTGCTGGAGACCTGCTTTTGAAAAGCTTGCTATAGATCAAGTGTCATTAGATCCACTTCACAGCCTCCTCAGCAGAAGTTAAAGCCTGCTGTTTTCTTTTTGAAAATGTTTTAGTCATACTGCTGCATTTTATTGTTCTTCCCCCGCCCCACTCCAGTTTCCAGGACTGAGAAGCAAATACTCCATGCTATGAACTAAGGACCTTTATGACCATATAAACTCTGCAGGTAATTCCAATCAAAAGGAGTAAAGAGAAATAATGTAGCTATCCCAATTAGGAAAAAATAACGTGGAAAAACCTCTCAACACCAAAAGCAAACAAACAAAAAACTCTCCAGAAAACCACAACTCTGCTTAAGGCAAGCAGACAAACCTCATTTTGGCAGACACTGCAATGCAGTATTTTGGCTCAACTCCGAGAGCAACAGTGTGGCCTGAGGGTGGAAACGAGTAGTTGTACAAACTGTTCTTAACTTGGCTCCATCTCTGAAGCAAATGGATTTCAGAACTATTTATTACAAATATCGTTTCACAACAGTGCAAACATCTAACTCCAAAAAGACACTGCTGTGTAGGTGCTGACATTTCTCCTTATGGTTTCACGTGTAATCCCAGTCCCATTCAGTCACACAGCCACAGCAGCTCACAGAGATCACACAATTACCTTACAGCAAAATGATCAGACACTGATAAGCATGAGGTATTCTGAGCATCCCCAAAACGTGCATTGTTTTATATCAGAACTGATGAAATAGGCCTTGGAGGATGAGTGCCTAGCCCAGCAATATGAGACCTTACAGCTCCTAACATTCTCCCTCTAAACAGACCAAAAGTTCAATCATGCAAGGTTGCAGATGGCACTCGCTCTGAATATAACTGAAAAGGAACAAGATTCTGGATTTATGAGAATTCATAATTCAGTAGTGGAATTTCCATTTGCCAGAGCAAGCATAGGCTTCTGCTTCAAAAGCGCAGACAATCACCAGAACAGCGATTCAGTTTTCAGTCGAAGGAAAAGGTTTTGTCCTCCACATTTCTAGAATTGAAGAAGAAAGTTAACAGTGTTGTAGTCTTTGTCCTAACTGCGCTGGAGGGGAAAAAAAAAATTACTCTGTATGCTACCAGAAGAGAAAACACACAGTATTTAACTTAACCACAAGCAGGAGATATGTTGCCAAGTCACCCAGCAGTACATTCCCAGCTTTTCATCCAGAAACTCTATGTCATTAGCACAACCACTGTACCACAGAAAACATACCACAATCCTTCCCCTGCTCCTGTGGAGCTGGAAGCTTTTTTATCTTCTTGATCAGTGTCATCACTGCAGTCAGATTTTACTCTCTTGTTTATTCCTCCTTTTTGCAGTTTTAGTTGGAATTGATTTTCTTTTAGGAATTTAAAAAAAAATCCTGAATTTATCTTCAGAAGGAAATCAGTCCAAGCTTGTTTACAGTGTGTGAGAATGTGGTAAATAACCACAAGAAAAGCATGGGGTTGAATAGCTTATCTTAACAGGTGGGAAAATAGGATTAGAAGTATTAACTGTTAAGCAATTAAAATAAATGAAGAGCGTTGATTGCATACAAATAGATAGTCTCTATTGACAAAACTACCTCACTTTCAAGAAAATACTCTCTTTGACTACTTAATAAATATTATTTATTTGCAAACTTAAATCCACAGAAACTCCACTCACTGATAATTCCAAGAATTATTTGTTTGCTAAAGCTTTATTTAATCTAAACCATAATTTCCTGGCTTTCTAGAGGCAATAATTGAACATTCTACAGTGTTTCTGTAAATGAAGCCACAAGAAGTTACTATCACACATGTATAAAATTTATTAGTGATTCAAAGGCACATTAAACATCTTATATTAACCTTTCAACAGTGACATTTCACGTTACAATCATGCACAGCATCACAAATGCTAATTAAAACCACGGCTGATTCTGAACATTCCTTTAAATGGCTCGGGATGACACCTCAGCAAGGTTAATTCTCCATGGGTGCAGCTCGTTTTTAACCAGCTGTGAGGTGGCTGCACCACAGCTCATTTACTGGGCTTTAAACTTTTCTGTTCCAAGATAACTTAGACGTTTTTGCCTTGCAGGAAGAGGAAGTTGAGTTTCCTACCTATTGTTTAGGAAAGATTTCATGTTGAATACATTGGGGAGGTAACTGTGCTCACAGCAAACCTCCTGTAGTTCAGCCTGACTGACTAAATCCAGCTCTGAGTTAAAATCTAAAGCTGGATGAGCTATACCATTATTAAATGATACAGTAAAAATATGAAGTTTACTTGTGTCAAGGCACTTTTTTCATTAAACTCAATAATTGTTTTAATCTGCAGAAAAATCATTAGAGATTTTAATTTACTCCAGGCCAGGCTCCCCTAATAGTTAGGAAACAAAGCATCAATACAGTTTTTAGGTTTATATTTTCCAAAGTGTTACTTCTCTGCTAGAAGCATTTCTGCTCCTTGAAGAAATAAAGTGATATAGGTGAACTGTGTTGTCACTCTTTTCTCCATTTTGACCACTCAGTCTATAATTCTAAATCCCAATGAGGTTTATCATCTCCAAAAGATTTTCTGCTTTCAGGTTTTAACAGAACAGTAGGAAAACATAGTTCTTGCTCCATTCATGCTTTTTAGAAACAAGGAATGTATAAAAAATAGCACAAGGTTATTTCAGAGGAAAATGTAAAAAAATATAAGAAATTATTTTGCTTGATTTTGGACTTTTCCCACAAGAAAACCTAAGCAAACTACTGATATTTTAAGTAATGGTAATTGGCTACTAATTGATTCTCTTTTTTTCCCCTTTACCTTTCAAGCATCCTATTCCACAGAATAATCAGAACTTTTTGCATTAGTACTTCTATTTTTTTCCCAACATTTTATATTCCAGGACACAACTACTTGATGTGAATAAAAGACATTTATGTCTCATAATACTTTATGAGTCTTTTTCCAAGCCTGAAAGAACTGGAGATGATCTGTACAGAAAAAAAAATTAAAAAAAGGAAAAAAAAAGTTAAATTTGCCACTAGACACTAAATCCCTGTTTTTAAGCATACAATTATTATTACTCATATGAGCTACCCAGTTTTTAACAATATCTTTTTGATTTAGAGTCAAATCCCAACAGTAACTGTGGATTTAAATAGAGTATTCAAGGTCTCAGTAAAAGCTATTCATTTTTTACTCTTTTTTTCTGTCATCTCTGGTGTTTTAGGCTCCCAGCACCTCTGGTTTGTCTGCCTCTGACAGTGAAAGTCTGTCATTGCTGGCAGTTGTGCAGAAGGAAACTGAAAAGCTGTTTCTTCACACTGGGACATTTTTTCCCCCTTGAAGACTCCTGGAGGCTTTTTCTCTTTGTTCTGCACATTTCCCCACAGCCCCATGGCTGAGCTCACAGCTTATCTTGCTGTGGGATCTTCCCCAAATTGTTTAGAAAATATCTTTTGATGTTCATATCTCACGGCACGATTTGCTTCTCAAACATGACTGAACAGTTCAAAATAAACTCCTTTTATTTACTACAAGGCTTCCCTTGACCACATTCAGTGCTAGAGACCTTTCTATTTATCCTGCTTTTGTACATCTTCACAGCTTTTCACAAAAACCAAATACCACAGCCTTTCTCTTAATAAACCACATTTCTATAGCTGTCCAGAGAACGACGGAACCAAACTGGGCATTTAATGGTCAGGCTGGGAACTTTCCTACTTTGTTTATTTTCTCTACAAAGAAAGCTCTATCATAGAGTTTATAATTTCTGTACATGATACAAACTCCTAAAAAATAAGAATTCTACAGTGCAGGGAATGAATAATTATCAGTGGAGTAGCTTGAAATGTCTCTCTCCATAGCCCATACCTCAACAAGCAGATTTCTGGGTGGGAATAAAGCTCATTTTAATGTAAATAATGCACATGGTGAAGGCATTAGTAATGCTAATGAAGAGCTTCCAGGCAGATGGACAAAAATAGGCCTGATTAAAGCCAAAGATCATGGTAAGAAATCTTTGTTCAAATTGTTCAGTGGAAGAATAAGATGAAAACGTGTGGAATGTTCACCCATGGTCATTGCCTGTTCAGCATATTAGTAATAGTTTCACTTACTAGAAAAAGATGGATTTTTATTTTGTGTTTAGCTGTTTTGCTCTTTTGGGCAGCACATATCATTTATTGGTGGTGTATGGAGGGGCCTCCATCACCACATCTGTACCAAAGGTTTTTCCATGGCTATGTTAACTCCACTAAATTCCATTTTTGGGGAGGAAAAAGGGACACATTTTACAAATGTGTCCTTTTGCAGGAGCTAACAGTGGGATTATTTAAACAGCTCCTTTCAAGGGGGATAAACTTGTGATATGATGCAGTTATTTAGTATGTAAACTAGTTTTATTATATAATTTCATCCTGTTATTTAAAATACTGACTTAGTTAAATATCTTGAAAAGCAGGTATTGCAGCTTTGAGGAATGAGAAGAATTACGCTCAGCAGGATATTTTTGGTATGCTCCTTATGTTGATTTTGGTTCACTCTATATTTGGGTTTAACTTTAGAGTTTCACTGAAATCAACTGCATGTTTCTCTTTTCTGAGGGAAAAACCTGGCTCTGAAGTCAGATATGCATCCTTGTCATTGAGCACAGTTCCAGCAGGATGGGACTGTGTAAAATACTACAGAAAACAAGGATCTGCTCTCCTTCTACATTTTTGGTTTGTTCTGAATTATTCTTCCTTTTGTGTCTGTTAGTTCCTTCAGTATTGCTCACAGTGAACTTCTGAAAAGCAAAGATTTGGAACCTGTAATCAAAATTCTTTGCTTGTCCACTTAGTCTTCTTTATAAATGAATGAAGATGGCATGTGCTAAAATAGTGAGTGAGAAGTAAGATTAACTCTGATCTTCTCCTGCACACGCACAATTGTCTAATTTTAATCAGACAAGTGGCTGAAGATGAGTTTGAGGCTTTGCCTAAGAGAACACACATTAGACTTCATTTAATGTAAGAAGTGGTGACTCTCAGGGTGGCAGTGGTTTATATTTCCCTCACTTTGTCCACGTGCAAAGTGGATTTGTTCTGCAGCCTTAGCACTTTTTGTGATAGAAAATGAGTAAGGGAAAAAGAAGAATATTTCTCTGCCAGGTTAGTCTGCTGAGCCAATCCTCACCTGCACTGTCCCTAGCTCTGGTGTAAGGGAAGGGCACAAATGTGGCAGTGAGAAATTATCAGGCTAACAGTAATACTCTCTCACCTTCAACTCTCCACTAGAAGTGCTCTGGTTCATGCGATGTGACAGTTTATATTGTGAAAATTGGCAAGGTTTTTATCCTTTCCTGCTGCCACATTGACTTAGGGACCAACACTGCACCAGGCTACCACAATTCTCAGCCATGTGTTTGAAGATCAATAGAAATTGTGCAAAGAGGGCAAAGTCTATAGGCTGAGGGCAAGTTAAGCTCATCAGCCATATCAGTGGATATTATTGCCTGTTTCTGGGTCAGAACTCTTTGTCGTCATGTTCTTTATGAAGTCTTCAGTATGAATCCAAAGATGCCAGTGCAAAACCCTCTCCTGCACAGGCCTCTGTGGAGCAACATGAATACATGGCAGATGCTTATTCCATTGCTTAATGCATTGCAGGAAGCTGACACAGCACTCCAGTCATAAGGACAGGACAAAAAATGCAAGTTTCATGTGTAAGAGAATATATTTTCCATTGACATGAATGGTTATTATCCTTTTTTTTTTTTTTTTTTTTTTTTTTTTTTTTTTTTTTTTTTTTTTTTTTTTTTTTTTAAGAACCTGGCGTTTCTGACAGTAACATTTCAGAGTAGAAATGGTATGGAAATCTGTGGATGAAATTGTCCAAGGAGAATATAGTAAGAGGAGGGAGATAAAGTCCAGAGGAGAGCGCACTGTAATCTTCACAGACAGCTGGAGAGAGGTGAGACTGTCCACAAGAGGCTCTGAAAGAGAACCAGGAGCAACAAGAGGGAGTTCAGGGGTTGGCTGTGTCACCTGCTAAAGGTGTCTGATGGCACAAGAAAGGTCAGGGGTTCCCAGCTGGACCAGAAGGTCATTCCAGACTTCACAGAGTGCTTTCCCTGCAGTCGAAAGGGGTGGAACTGGCATGGAGCTCTAGGGCACCTGTCTCTGCTGAAATTTGAGGCTCTGTGATGTAAATCATGGTTTATTGCTTGGTGGGGGACATTTGTCTCTTTAAATTCTCCAAAGGCGGTTTGAACCACCCAGCCGCTAATTAAGGACCGGATTTTAACAGCCTGAGGGCGGGGGGAGCATTCTCTCCCCGGGCATCGATTCTATGTAGGAAACAGCTCCCTTGGTTCTGAAGTCTCTGCTCCAAAGTTCTTCTTTTCCTTTTCCATGTACAGTTCTGCTAATGGAATGTTATTAGCCGGGAGTTGCTTCAAATTTTATTTGGATTTTGGTGTCACTTTAAAACATTAGGGCTGCTGCAAAAGGAATTTGATTCCTTTGTTTCTGCCTGTTACCCTTTCCTGTCTCCTGGTGCTTTCTTTTGCGTGCACCAAACGTTCATGTGACTGGTGTTAAGTGGATTGCAAAAGTGATCTGGGTTAAAAATTTACCTTATTTGAAAAAATGGCTGATCTTAGCTCAGCTCCTTGAGATTGCCTGTTATATGCTCCCAAAAATGCCCGCAGTGGTACAAGAGGGGAGACTGGTAAGAAAGAGAAGTAAAAAGTAAAGAAGTAAGAAGTAAAGAAGTAAAGTAAAAAGTCCTTTCCCACCTCAGAAGCCCTGGTCAGGAACCTGGCTCCCTGCTCTGAGCTGGCCTAGCTGTGTCAGCTTGGCTGGAGGAAATTGCCCCATTTTGGGGAACTGCTGTGAGAAGGCTGCAAACCACAACCAGGGGAGGGGAAAAGGCAGAATTGCAGCCTGAACTTGGCTTTTTGGTAATTTAAGGATTAGAAAGGGAAAAAATGTTAATAAG
This sequence comes from Acrocephalus scirpaceus scirpaceus, assembly GCA_910950805.1. NCBI lineage: Eukaryota > Metazoa > Chordata > Aves > Passeriformes > Sylviidae > Acrocephalus > Acrocephalus scirpaceus. Next base: position 80,957,014 of record OU383776.1, on the reverse strand, counting down.
ACTGTGAAAATAGAAGGAACTTAATGAAAGATATCCACATAGCATTCATAAAGCTTCAGGCAGGAAAAGCTCATTGTTATCTCCTGGATGTTTGCTTGTGTGGCCAGCATGGATATTTCAGGTCTTTTATTAGCCTGGTGAGTGTGCTGCTCTTCATGAAATAACTTGTTAAACCCAAGTTATGCTTTTAAGTTAGTGCTTTATGTTTTGAAACTGCTGGCATTTCGTGTTTGTGTGGTTTCTGTTCCTAGCTGAAAGTGCCTAGGAAGTGCCCCAGGCAGGGATGGAGGCTGTGTTTTAGCAGCACAAAAATATGGCCTGTATTTGTAATTATACAGAGGGATGGCTTTTGTCTCACTTAGATGGGAAATATCAACATCCAGCACTTTCATGGCAGCAGAAGAGATTTCCTGGATTTAATTACTTTTAGACCAATCAGTTGAAATAAAGAGGAATGTTTTTTGTTTATTTCTGGTCCTTTTTGCATCTTAATGTAATATTTTAAATAAACTGATGCCTTTAGGTCATCCTAAGAGTTCGAAAGGGCATTTGTGGTTTTGTTAGTTATTTTCTTTCCCTCTTTCAAATGAACCTCGTATAGTTGTAAAATGCTTACTTTTTTGACATTTTTAAGTTGTTCATAGCATCCTATGGTGTTGGTATGACTCAAATTTCCTGCTTCATCCTTCGTGTTCTATTAATTTAATCTTAGTGTAACCTGAGTAGCTATGGTTAACCTGTTAAATTAACTCTTGAAGTTATTTTTCCAAAGTCAATCTGTGCTTTAACAAACCTAACTATTCTCTCCTTAATAACCAAATGCCTGTCCCAAGCCAGTATCTATAGCTAAGAATCTACTTAAAGCTAATTCTGTAGGTGGCTTCTAGAACACCGTGGCTTTTTCTGTATAAACCACAGTGTTCCTTGAGTTTTTGTTCCTAGCAATACAAAACTATATTTATTTCTAATTGGCAGCTGGTTAAACAAGCCCTGGCTGCAATGTGCTCCAACAGGAGAAGGCAGAATCAGTGAGAGTGGAGAGCAGTGCCCGAAATTCCCTTTGTCTTTGCTGAAGGGACAAAGACTGACACCGTGGGGCTCAGGAGTGGTTAACTTTTTTAAAAAAGATCTTATCTGGATTTGCTTTCTGATAGAAAATTCAGTAAATCCAGGCCTGCAGGGCTCAGGTCCTGTGTTTGAGGAGTGTTTGGGAGGCCTCATCTAAGTAAGGTCACTGAATCCCTTAATGCAATTACGTGGGCACTGGTTCATGGGTGACAGACTCGAGTTAAAAATGTTCTGACCCTGTGAATGTTGAGATAAGGGAGATGACATAATTGTGAACAACTCCCAGTTTCTAACAACTGAGATGTTATTTTGAGTTTTATAATGGATTGTTTGGTTAATTGGGGCCAAATAGGTGGGGCAGTGCTGGTTTGCCCTTTAGATCTGTTCCACCTCCTGCCTGAGCAGCTGCAGGGAACAGTGGTGAAAAATGAGGGAAGGGACAACAGAAGAATGGGAAAACCTCATCTTTGAAGAGTTAGGAAACCTGGAAATATATGTCCTTCCCACTTAGCCCTTCCTTTTACCATCTGGCTGCAGTTTACTCCTACTACATCAGAGCTTTTCCAGCTTTTAGCTGCTCCTACCTTTCCACATTTAATCAGGAAATTCACTGTGTTCTGTCTTTCATGAGACCAATTCTCTCCTGAAATGGCAACAGTGATTTGGAGACATCATACAACTGTCACACCAATTCATTTGACAGTGATAACAGCACCGTAAGGGCAGAGAAATGAGGTATATTGGGGAAAAAAATACCTTGACTGACAAGTGTCATAAGCACAGGTTATATGAAAAGTGGTGAACAAGTATTTATAGGAAGAGAAAGCGTGGGTTTTACATAGGTTCCTTTTTGTTTGGTTTTGGTGTTTTGGGTTTGTTTTTTTTTTTGGTGGGATATGTCAGTGTGTGTAACCAAGCGTAGAAAAACTGAAGCTGTTGTTAGTTACTGATGAATAATGTGGCCGCAGTGAGCAGAGAGCAGGAAACAGCTTTTTGTCACACTTCCTTTGGGGGCTGCTGCATCACCACGCATCACCAGGCGATGATGTGCCAGCTCTGGGGCACGCCTAGGGCTGCACCCTGAGCACAGGGCTGGAGGCAGCTCAGTTCGGGCTGCTGGAATGACAAATAATGGGGTTTGACCGATTATTCCGCTGCTTCTTGTGCATATACAGGACTGAAAGGAAGCTTTCACTAGTGCCAATGATCTTCCTGCAGATGTAAGGACTGCTGCATACCAGATCTTTGAGTAATGCTCATGAGGAAGGATTAAGTGCTCTGTTTGCTGCACGATCAGTGAAGTTGTTTTTGTTTTAATGACAAAGAAAATATAGACAAATCATAGCTTTTAAGAATGTGAGCTCTTAAGCAGCAAAATAAGCATAAACTTAATTTAAAGCATTGGAATGACTCAAAGTCTCCTTAAAACAATATTTTCCAATTGACAGACAAATAAAGTCCAGGGAACACTTCTTAAACTTAGGTTTCTGTGGCAGCAAATACTTGTGGCTGAGGGCCTTTGAGTCATGCTGCAGATCTGTGGTGAGAAGCAGTCTGTATAATCTGGGTGGTAATTTCTGAGTTCTGCTTGATCCCTTTTGGGCATCTCTGAGCTGATGGCTCTGGTTTTAGGCTGTATTGGCAGGGCCACGATTCACTGTAACGGTTTGGTTTTGCTTTGGGAGTCCTGCATGGAGCTCCAAATGAGTGCTGAGTGAAGGGGAAGTACTCAGCACTTACTGACAGTATCCTTTAAACATTTAATGATGACTAGTGTGTTAATTAAAACCTGAGTGAATGTAGCTGATGAAGTCCCAGTGTATTTCTGGAGCTGAAACACAGACCAGACTGAGTCATTATTAAGCACTCCGAAAAAAAAAAAAAAAAAAAAAAGCTGTTAAAGGGAGCTGTTCTAGACCTGTTGCTGCATGGAATTCTTAAAGGGTTCATTTGGTGGGGGTGAGGCAGCAGGCCTAGCTCCTGGGAGAAATTTTGAAAGTCTGATGGTATTTATAGAGAAAAAATTCTAACAATAGAGTATTCAATGAATGGGAAGAAACATTGCTTTCATTATTAGAAAATACTATGTATATGTATTTCATCTTTTATTTAATTTCTATTTTTGTGAACACTCTCCTTAATCTAATTTCTTTTCACATTAAGTCTGAACAAATACTCTGCTTTGCTTTGGAGTAAGGACTGCATACATGCTTCTTTCTACACTGGCTTCTTGCAGATAAGGCTTTTACTTTCCAGACCTCATTAAGCAGTCAGTTGAGCAGCTAAATGAGTGTTCCAAGTGGTAATGGATACTTACTCCGTGTAAGTACAACAAGATTATGAGATACTGTGAAGCTGAGTACTTAACTGCACAGGATTATTTCTATTACAAATAAGTGCATCAAGTAAACAACTCAGATGTTCATGATAGCAATGGGATATCCCACCTGTTAATAGAGTAGATCTAGGTCACTAGATAGGGGATTTTGTTTCCTGTTTTGAGTCATGTACCTTCCATTCCATATATCTGAGCTGATTTTAGGCTTTTCTGAAAAAAAGGACCCTAATTTAAAGTATTTAAGCCTGAATGGAATATGAGTAGGCAGAAAGCTTCCAACCAAACGTGTTTGTGAAATTCAAGTTGTGTTTTAGCAATCCAATCTGCACACACTTTAAGTTCTTATTTGGATTTGTAACATTGCAGGTGGTTGTTAATGATGCTTAGAAAATATTGCAAAACTTGCCTTGATTTCTCCAAGCTGGGATTATAGATATTCAAATATAAGTAAGTGGAGATTCAAGTAGTTCATGCTTTGGGAGTTATGAAAGATTATAAAAATAAAAACAAAACGGAGGCTGTAAAAGGATAATTAATATGATGAACAGAGGAGTTAATGAAGCCTGAATTCTTGAAGTGTTTTGCTCAAGTTCTCATATCTCAGGTGTAAACTCTGAAATCATTCCAGCACATGAGATGTTTGCCTCTTTCCCACACAGCTTCTCTGGTGTGTAAGGGATAAATTCCTGCTGTTCCAATACAGAGCGTACCATGGATCTCTCCTCTACATTGCCACCTATCTTCAAAGAGGTTTTAAAGCTGTCTTTTGAGATCTCTGGGGGAAATTGGGTTAAAATGGGGATGGAAAGAAAAGAGATAAAGTACGTACAACATGGTTAGTTCAGAAACTTGGTGAAGAAAGCCTCCAGGTTACTGTCAGAATCTTCTTTGTCAGAATCGGCACAGCATTGGTAACATGAACTGGGAAGGCTTTAACTGTCCTCTGTCATCTGCTTGTATTGGTGCTCTCTAAATAATTAAAGATAACTTTGTTTTTCCTGCCAAGTGACTTGTGGAACAGTAAATAAGCAGTAGGAACATGCACACTGAGTGATGAAGGTGATCTGATCTTCATCATTCTCCCTGCTGCTCTCTGAAGCAGATTTTCTGCATACAATTATTTTTCTCTCAATAAACCAAGAGAAAACTCTCTTTTCTCTGGTTCTCTCTTATATTTAACATTTTTAAATAGGCTTCTGAAAAGCAAACCAAAGCTTTGCACCACCTCAGCTTGCTCTTCTGTCTCTACAGTTACCTGTTAGCTGGAGATTTCACAAGAGTTAGAGGCTACAGCACTATTATTTTAATTTTACCCAGAAGAAAACCAATTCATAGCTGAGCCTTTGCTAATTATTTCCACTCAGCTTTGTTGCGTGCCAGACTTTTTAGTTGTATTTAATGTTGTTGCTTGTTGCTCTGGAAATAATCATTAAAGGGAAATGGGTCACCACCACTCTACCCTGGTAATTCTTGCAACACAGTTTGAAATGAACTTGCCTTTTCATAGTGACGCTGAAAAGCACCAAATGCTGTCAGTAATAGTGGCATAATGTAATTAAGTGATAAAATTGGGGTTTTTTTCCTGAAACCATAATAGAAACAAGACAGAAATTAATGATACAGGACAGTCGTGCATCTTTAGGTATTTGAAAAGTCAACAAGATAACTGAAGATGGAGCTGAGACTGCAGTAAAAGCTTCTAAAAATGATCTCTGACACTTGGAGGGCACCAAGTCATTGCAGTTAAAATCTGTCATTAACCTGTAGACAGGACATAGAATTTTGGAGAGGCTGTGGATCTCTGAAGGGGGAGGTACCTGTGGGTTACCAGAGCATCTTTGTTTTGAAGAGCAGGCTGTGTTCATGTTTTACTGACATGGATTTATCCTCTACACAGAGAACATTGATTGCTGTTGAAGAAATTCAGGTTTTGACCTTTACCAGTACAAAACAGCAGCCCAGTTTCTGCCCCTTCCTACGTTGCAAGTTTTGGAAAGAGGCCCATGAGTAAGAAGAATGTTTCTGCAGTGCTGAAATCAGCTGGAAGCACAGACCATGAGGAGACAGAGCTTTTTCAAGTGATGGGGTGGATGGTTTTCTAGTCACCAGCTGAATTTCCTTTCATACTGCTCCTCTTTCTTTGCCTTTTAAATCCTTGAGAAATTCTGCCATGATGTAGTGCTGTTGGTGTATTTGAGTTTATAATTTAGGCAGGGAGTATAAGCTAGGCTATTCAGGCCTAACTTAAAACCAGAAGTGGATCTGTTGAGTCTTTCTCATTGTTAGTCCCCTGCCAGTTGTGCTCTTCCATAATTCCCCTTCATTCTTTGTTTTGCAGTGCCTAGGGATAAAATAAATGTCTTGATCTGTGCTTGGAGAGTCTTTTCAGAAACTTGAGTGCATCAGAGTCCTAGAAAGCAGAGGTGACTTAGTGTGAAATCCCACAAATGCTGGTTATTGGGGTGATAGTGGATCCTGGACAGGAAAATATTCTGGTCCTGGCACTGGGATGTGTCATGACCACAGAAAAAGTTAAAATTGAATGAACTTTACCTTAAAACCTTGCTTGTGTAAGAGAAATCAGTGTTCCTGAAAAGCTGAGCCCTCTGTAGCACAGATCTGCACAGAGAAAGAGAGAGCAGCATGAATTGGGGACTTTGCCTAAAATAATGTATTTTAGCATTGTTTATGTCCCACCCTGAGTTTTTCTACCATTTTAAAATCCAGATGATGGAAGTGCCTAAACTTCCCAGGAATACAAAATTCTGTAACAAATGAGATGACTTGATTGTGTTTATTCCCACATGGATAATTCCTACATTTCTGCGAGTCTCGCTGTTCTATTATGGATATAAGGAACACCAAACCACCCCACTGTTTCCTGAGTCTGCAGACAGAACACTGGTGTTACCACTGGTTCGTGGGTTGCATTGTGATTTATGCCCTCTGGAGCTTTGTCAGATAGGAAGTGATGATGGGACAGGAAACCAGGCATTGTATGAAAACATCCACAAGCATGTAAGTAGAGGAAAAAGCTGCAGAAATAATTTATGGAAGGTATTATAAAGCTGTATATTCTGTATAAAAATGTAGTTATGATTGTGCACAGCTGGAAATTGTAACTGTTAAAAATAATGCAAGCCAGTGACTGATTTTTTTATGGAGGGAAGAGTCCAGTATTGTGTTTGAGCAGTGTCAGAGAAAACACAGGAAGGACTAAATCCTCCCATAATTAGGGCTCTCTCTGCCTTACTGCCTTTGGTAAGTTCTGCTAATGAAAGTTTTCTGCTGAATACTTATGAAATTACCTCAGATATACAATTTTAAAAACTAGTAATAAATTCTTCATCCTGAAGGCTAGGGCTTTATTAATTTAAACCCATTTTTTCTTTCTGTCTGATATAAGTTAACAAGTGACTGTGAACTGGCAGCAATAACTGTAGGAGGAGAGGTCAATGGGACAAAGCATTTCAAAATCTCAAATAATATGGGGGGCAATTAATAACCAATTAAGCCTCCACATACACCAGAAGCAATCTCATCTTTGAGAGGCCGTGCTGAGCAGAGAATGCCTGTCCCAGCCCAAAATAGAATTACATTTGAACCTGTAATGTCACTGAAATGTGATTCAAGTCTGGTTATTGAAGGTTTGCAGCAAGTTGTGGCCCCAAAGGGGCTGTTTGGAGACTGGCTATTAGCAGAGTAATAAAGAAGTTCTAAAGGAGTCGCCTGTCTGATAGGTGAGGATGAGCAGAAATAAGGTTAGAGAAAATTGCAGATAACTTGGTGTCCCCTTGCTGTTTCTGAGCCCTGCCAAAGGAGGGTATTGCAGTGTTTTTTCTATTCCAAGTGGTAGAATTGGCACTGCTTTATTGGAAAGGAAAAGAACTGAAGCAGGGGAGTAGGCTGATGAGAAGAAAGATTATTGCTGAAATTGTTACAGCTTTTCCAGTGTTCCCAAACAAGACGCTGTGGAGAGTACTAGTGTTAATTAAAGGAATGAATACAAACCAAAAATTTGAAGTCACGATGGATTACAAGAGGCTTTTTCCTGCTGAAATCTGTTCTGGTTTTTCTTTTTTTTTCTTTGTGTGAGGGCCTCCCTTCACGGTTTGGCCTTGTGGAGGAGCCAAAAATCAATATGCTAGGAACAGAAAGGAATTGCACAGATCTGTGAAAACCATTACAATGATGCTTCTTGCAGTGTTAAATATCAGGTGTTGTTTCAAAAAACAAGGGTTTTGTCAAGGGCACATTCTAACAGTTCTTATCTTCATGTAGTTTCTAAGCAGAATTCCCTGCTTAAATTAAGTTTAAAGAAATTTCTATACCTTCAACTTGGAATAAAATTAAGATGAAAACAGGGAAGTGTGGAGTAGTTAGGCATTTGCTTCATCAAATGCTTCTAACTACCAGTGTGATTTTTTATAACATCTAAAGGAAAAAACACCAGCCAAACTGTGGGTGTGAACAGAAGGTTCATGCCAAAATCAAACTGCCCCTCACAGATGTTGCCATCCCGTTCTCCCCTGCTGTACTTCAGACATCACCTGGTGACAAACCCTCTTGTTTCGGTATTTCTGTCATCTACATTTGGCATTTGCGGCATCGCTGCTGCCCTGGCGAGGCACTGGGAGCTTTAGGGAGCGTTCTGGGGGAAGTTCTTTACTGGAGCTTAACCATGGAACGCTCAGACGCTGCTGGTGCGTTCCGGCAGCATCGTCCTGGGGCACATTTGGGAATGTGATGCTTCCCTCTACCGGCCACACAGAGAGGAAATTTTATTGTGAAACCAGCAAAGAATTTTTCCTGTGTTGTGGTGTTGGTGATTTTTTTTTGGTTTTTGTTTTGGTTTTTTCTGTTTTGTCTTTTTCCCCCAGGTGGGTTTTTTTCCTTTTTTTTTTTTCTTTTTTTTTTTTTTTTTTTTTCATCCTCTGGTTGTTCGTATTTTCCCCCTTGTTTGTTTTTTTGTTGGTTTGGGGGGTTTTTTTGGGTTGGTTTTTTTTTTTTTTTTAAATTTTATTTTTGGTTGGTTTTGTTTTGGTTTGGTTTGGTTGGATTTTTGGGGGACTTTTTGGTTGTTTTTTTTTAAAAAAAAAAAAAAAAAAAGTAGCCTGTGCTTAGGAGGGAGAGCAAAACAGTTTGTTATTGCACCGTCTTACACAGGGCAAATTAAATCACCTACCTGTATCACAAAGCAACTTCATGTTAAAGTGACTGGCCTCTGCTTCTTCTGGGAAAAATACAGAAATATTTTAAGCCACTTCATGTCCACTAGTGATGCTAACACAGAGTATTCTCAGTACAAAGAGCAAACAATTAAGTATTTGAGAACAGAAATCAAAATGAGAGTGCACCGAGGGTATCTGGGTTTTTTGGTGGATTTTTTTGGCCAATATTATTAGGCTGGTTGGTATTTTTTGCTCTTAGATGAGGGTGCTGCATTGATGACGCCTTAAACTTTCACTGCATGAAAAAGAAAATGGCTCAGTTTCAGCAGTGAAATGCTTGGAAAAAAGAAAAAAGATAAATGTTTGTAAAGGCTTGGTTGATGTTATGTGTGATGTTACCTGCAAGTACTGATTTTTTTGAAGTTCACATTACTCTTGCTCAACATGGAAGACATGGCTGAGCTGACTGAGGAGCGTTTTTGGAGGCAGTTCATGAGAGCTTAGAGCTATTCCATAATCCACCTTACAGCCCTGCTGGATACAGAGCAGTTGAGGCCACCAGGACATGTCAAACTGCAGAGAGCAGGATGCACAGAGATTGAAATGTGGCAGAGAAACGTCCTGGTGCCAATGAGCTGCTGAAACCCTGCGAGCTGGAACTGCCTGCAAGGCCAGCTGCACAAGGTGTGCTCCTCAGCTGTGACAGAAAACCCCTGCAGCAGGAAATTTAGGGAATGGGTTGCAAATACGTGTTTGAAATTCTCCAAGATGTTTTAGCCCTTCAGTATTTTTTTTCCTCCCCTTGTATGATGTTTTTTTCATCTTTTTGATGGATGTGTTTGGGTTGAATTGCACCTTTGATAGATGTATGGGGATTTTTTTTCCTTCTTTTTAAATTATGCCTCCCCCTTCTCATTTTAGTTCTTTTAGGTTTTAAAGATAAGAGTGGGGAGAAAAATGAGTCCACAGGACTAGTACCAAGCTACAGAGCTGTAGGAAGGGGAATTGTCTATTACCAGATAAAATATTGGGAAATTAGTAAAAAAAAAAAAGACAACCTCCCCAACAAACAAGGGCGAACACCCCAAAAAAACCCCAAATCCCCTCCGTCCATTATTGAATCTCCATACCATTTTTATCATCACAATTGCAACAATTAATTGGCTCAGTTTTCCTTCAAGTTCTGTGCTCTTTGGAATGTAACCTTAGCTACTTCATTGATGCTGTGAGCTGGCAGCTTTGGCCAGGGAGGTACCAGCTGCACGTGAGCAGTGACAGCGCCTGCACTGGAGTGGAATTAGTCAGATAAAACCACAGGTAGCACTGAGGAGTACAGGGAGGTGGCACAATTGCATTCCTGGACCCACCCAAGGTCTGAATTTACAGTGGGAGCAGCCTTTGGCCCGGTGTGTGTGGACTTTATCACCCCATTGGGGTGGCACTGGCTTAGATTTCCAGTAGAAGTTTTGACCTTCAGCAAGGCATCCCCAGCCTCTGTGCTGCAGGTTCCCAGTCCCGTGGAATAGACCCAGAATCAGAGTCTCAGGAGTGTTGGTGTATAATTTTCCTAGCACACCACAATAGCAGGATGAAAGGGGGTGTGGAGCTGCAATTAACACTGGATGAGGCTGAACTGCACTTGCAACAAAGAGAAGTCTTTCAGTTAGTCTACAATAAAATCATAATTATATCCCCAGTATCCTTGGCAACAGATTAAGGTCCCAAAAGGTGATTTTACAGTTCAGTATTCATTGCTGATACAGAGATGGAAAAGAAGGAAAAGCATAATCATTTAAACAGTTTCTGGGGTGTAAATAAGCATTATGTGAGAAGCATTAAATGTATCACACTGAATATATAGAACTGTGCTCTCTAAGGAAACAAATAATTTCTGTAGTTAGGACATGAAATTCAAAAATTTGTATGCTTGATGATTTAAATTCATACAAAAGGATGGTGTTCATTGGATATGGATTCATTTCTCAACAGGGAATTCTATCCAATTTTCATTTTAAGAAAGCCAGCCCATGAGACACAAGGATTATCAGTTGATGAACTGAAGAGAACTTGCTTTATCAGATCTGTTTATACAGAGGAATTACCTGATTATAAATTCTTTTATGTGGCTATATTTTAAACTCCCTGCAATTTTTCATGATAAAGATTCCTTTTCCTAAGCTTGATCTTTAAGGTCATATATAGGACTATAGGAAACATATTCCCTTCCCCCAATGACCCTCTCCAAAAAGGTCAATGTTTTAGTAAATACTTGTTCTACAGGTACCTCTTTTTAAATATCTTCCTGTCTCCATTTGCTTTTTACTCAGTACATTTTACTCCTATGGTTCTCACCAGCACAATGGTGAATTTTTCTTTGCCTTCCCCTCTTGTCCCTATTTTCTTTGAAATAAGAACCAATAAAAGTAATAACCTTAGAAGGCAGAGTTCTTATGTTTATTTTTGAAGAAATGATCCTATCATTGTCTGGATGACAAGCTCTATGCATGAATTCCTAGATGTGCCATCAGTAAGGAAGATGGAAATGGGGGGAAGTCAGCAAGGTGAATGAAGGTATTTGTGGAAATAAGATCTTGGAAATAGGACAACAATGAATAGAAGGAAAGGGTAATGTAGGCATGTGAATTCTAAATGCCTTCCAACCTGAAAAAAAATTGGCTGCTCAGAATGGATTTTTACTGATGCTTGTGTTGCTGCTGAGGCAAAGAATAAGTCATATTATAACATTATTGGAGGAATGACATAGTTTGAGTTTGAAAATGATGCTGGGGACAGCTTTGGAGTGACTTAGGTGATGGAAAATCCTGTACCTCCTGTCCATTTTGAGTCTACAAATGAGTGATGAGCTTGTAATTTTGTATATAATAATACATCTTCTCTCTGACAGATCTGGTTACTAAAGTTTGTCAAAGTGCACTTGGTACTAAATATCGAGTCCTGGTTTTGCTTTCACTTTAAATAAAGCCCTTCAGAGGAGAGGGGAGACATAATAGGACAAAATAATTTTGTGATTATTTGTTTACTTATAATTGCATGATTTGGAGCAAGACTTTGTAGCTCCAAATAAGCATGAGATGTGCCTTTAAGGAAGATGCCAATTTTCCAGCTCTAGGGACTGCAACTCTTCTGTTTGGTACTCCAGTGTAAATGCAGTCTGCTTAAATTCTGCAGGATTGGGGATCTCCTGGGTTTTCACAGAAATGTTCAGAATTTAATACCAAAGAACAGTGAAACAATATAGAAGAACTAAAGACCATGGGGACTTGGGCTGGAATTGTGTTCACATTCTGTTCACAGGGAAGGGCCGGAAAATAGGAATTATATTGGCCAGATCAGTTCTAGTAAGTGAATGAGTTGCTGTATGAACTTAGTGGTATCAGATAATTTCAAGACTTTTTTTTTTCCTTCTATTCTGGCAAATTATTAGTGCAGTAATTTCCTTTCACTGTGAATACACAGGTTTTTCCAGTTTACTGTAGGTCTTGCCTGGTTACCTGCATTAAATAGCAGTTAATGCAGAATTTGGTTAATGAGTGAATACATCCATTTCCATAGCACGCTGCATTTTCCAGCACAGTTTTTGTTGAGGCTAGGGAAGCATCTGTTCAGACACAAAACATTGGCTGCAGTTGGCCTGTGTGAAATCATTCTTGTGCTTTCCTCTACTTTTGGAGGACTCGAGGGAGAGGGGGCAGGATGGTGCTGAGTGTTTGACCCTGCACTGACAAACCTTACTGAGGTCCCCAGAAAGGGCAGGCAGGGAATCAGAATAACTGAAAAACTGGATTTTGGCTGAAAGTCTATTAATCACAGTACACATTAGCATTAGATAGCATGGGAAGAACAGTGAGAGGAAAGTAAAAAATAGCTGAGCTCTGTAGAACTGCAGAATGTTACTATAGATAGGCTGTGAGATTAAAGAGCTGCCTTGGCACATTACAATTCAAAGACCAGCAGCCTCAACTGCCTTCCTGTCCTGAGGAATTTTTCTTAAGAATTTTATACTTCAGATACCGCATTATAATGTGGGTTAAATCACTGTATTTTATCTTGATTTTCCTCAATACTTTCCTTTTATCCTTTTGTTCTATCATTATCCCTTTTCTATCTCTTGGCTTGCCTCTAAATTCTCCCATATGTGGTTATTGGAGTAATTTGAGAAGCAAAGCCCAGAATTGGTTGTTGGGAGGATCTGTACAGCATAGAAGGCACAGCAGGAGATTCCAGAACTCAGATGGTGAAGTCCCTGGGGTAGGTGGTGTCTAATGCTGGGCTGACCAGCACTGCCCTGAAAGCCTCTAATTGTACAACATCTGCAAGTCATGGTGGCTTTCAGGGAGCTCTGGGAAGCTTCAGCAAAGAAGGAAATAATGTCTGATGTGATGGAAAAATAGTGGGCTACAATATTTTGCATTTGGGAAAAACTCATCTCATGATCTGTTAATCAGTTTGTTGTTTAGATGTATCAGGTAAAGTAAAACCAAACAAACCCCTGTAATTTGACTTCATCTAGGAGTGCTGTAATACTGATGAAAACCTGTTTTAACAAAGAGGAGAAGAAGAGAATAATTTGCTTTGTTCCTCTGAGTAGAAGGGCAATCAGTGACTGGTGGTAAACCAGCAATTCCATTGTGGAGGGGAGCTTTTCTTTATTTCCTATTATGGAACTTCTGTGGTAATTCTGCTGTACCTACTCATGGTTACCTGTAGTATTTCTAAGGAGTATTGGAGTATAAAAAACTTGAAATCTTCTCATTTCCATTACAGTGTTGTGTGCTCAAGACTGAGCCTGCTGACAAGGAAAGGGAGATTGCACCTTGGTTAAGATGAGCTGGACAAAACCTGTGTTTTGCATGGCACTGCATGGCAGTGTTAGTTTACTTGTGGGACTTTGGAAGTCTTTGTTCTTGTGCTGCTTCATTATGAGGAGAGTATCCCAGGGTTAGACAGCTGGATTGTATTAAAGAAGTAGAAAACACTCCCTGAGAGGAAAAAAAAGTGTACTTAACCATATAAGTGAGAATACTGTATTAGAGTGATGATATAGAGCAGGGAGAAAGTGGGGCAGTCTGTATGAGGAACACAAATAGCATGGCTGTCTAACAGCTTCTATTTTTGAAGCCATTAATAACATTCCAGTTCCTGTTTACTGTATATTTTAAGCCAAGCAGCCCCCATGTGCACAAAATTTTAGTACTTTCTGTGCACGTTGACAGGGAGCCTGCAAGTATTGGTTAAAATGTGTCTGCCCAGTGAGTTTACTTGGGGCTCTGCAGGTCTGGTCTGTGGTCAGCAAGGAGTAAAGGTGATTGCAGCAAGAAGTGTGTCACAGAGCTGAGTTCCTGAGCACCTTCCTACCCTCCATGCCAGTACCCTTGCCTGTGTGCCTCTCTCTGGGCACGCTGTTCAGTGTCACCAGCATGCCCACCATGCTTGGCTGCTCTTGTGTCCACGAGTGAAAACTTCCCCACAAACCAACTTCACTGATGGTGCTGGAATTGTGCTGCTCTTGTGCTGTTCTTCAGCTGCTGTCCAGAACAAGGAGGGTTAGTGGATATGTAGAAAGATCTGGAGATCTTTTCATAGAGAATCTGAGTGGGTTTTAATAGACTCACTCTTCAAAGATGCCCAGTTAATTGTAGATTTTCTTGTTTGCTCCTTTTGTCATAAAATCACAAAACAGTTTTGGTTGGAAGGGATGTTAAAAGGTTATCTTGTCCCATTCCCCTGCCATGGGCAGGGGCACCTTCCACTGCCCCAGGCTGCTCCAAGCCCCATCCAGCCTGGCCTTGGACACTATCAGAGATCCAGGGGCACCCAGAATTTCTCTGGGCAATCTGTGCCAGGGCCTCACCATCCTCAGAGTGACTTTCCTTCTAATCTCTGATCTAAACCTGCCCTTTTCCAGTTAAAGTCATTGCCCCTTGTCCTGTCACTGTGTGCCTGTGTAGGAAGTCTCTCTCTTTAAGCCCCTTAGGGCACTGGAAGAGGCTCCAAGGTTTCCCTGGACATTCTCTTCTCCAGGCTGAGCAACTCACATTCTCTCAGCCTGGTTTTGCATTAAGAATTATGATATCTTGCCTATTCTGGAAGCTGTATGGCTTTTTAGTAAGAATTTTTACTGGACTCTTGTTTTTATGTCTGTGTTATTTATTTAGGGTTTTTTTTTATTATTTTATCTACTACAATGAATTTACTATTCTATTTTCAGACTACATGACAGTCTCTTCCCGGGTTTTAAAAGTGTATGGAAAAGAAAACTCTGAATGTTTTTTCAAAATATAAGTAGCTGAACTTCTTTGGTTTATGAATCAGATAATTACAAGCATGACTTTTATCATACCTTAGTGCTTGTTTTTATTTCTTTAGCCTTAAAAGCTTCAGTTAATCATTCTCAATAGACTGAAAAATACTTTCCATGAAAGCTAATAAATTTGGAAGCATATCTTCTAAATCCTCAAACTGATCCTGCAGACAGATGTTTAGGATAAATATTGCCCATCGAGAAGCAGATATTGCTAATGAGTATTAAGAACAGCATAAAATTGCTGGAAACTCTTTTTTGCATCTTGAGAGCATCAGTGTTAATAAGTCAGATCAGTCACTTTTATTTAGGCAATACAAAAAAGCATATGTCTTCCTGCTTTGCCAGCTGTCATAAAATTTGGGAGGAAAAGGTTGCTTCCAAGCTTTCCAAAGGGAATATTTCTCAGAAGTATTTTGACCTTTATAGCTTACAAAACCAATTGACTTCCCATAAACTATTTTCTGGCTGAGATTCTTCTATAGCAAAGCTTTAGTTGTGAGGAAAAATACCAGCTCCAAAGAAAATAACTGGGCTGCCTTCTAGTGATTTTAGATACCATAAATTCCTCTTATTAAAGCAATTCCCTTGAAGGAATCATATTGTTCCAAATTTAGTATGTGCCCCCCAATATTTCTTAATATTCAGTCATTATATGTGCATGTTTATGATAATTTCATTTGAAGAACCACAAGGCAGATTGTACCAGTCACATATGCTTTTTATAGACATTATTATAAGAAAAGCAAAATAAAAATAACCACCAACCAAAATACCAAACCAAACCAACCAACCAAAAAACCAACCAAAAAACCAAACCCCCCAAACCAAAACAACATCTTGGCCAGCTCAACTAAAAGCTGTTTTTAATCATCCTGCTTCAGTATTTGCAGTCGCTGTCCTTATCTCAGTAATAAAACTGGATTTGCTGTTCCTGTTCTCCATGTAGGAGTTAGCTGAGAAAAAAAAAAACAAAAACCACATATATGGGATTTGGTGCTTGTGATGTATTGTCAATATTCACCTGAATTCAGTTTGATTCTAGATTTCTGGGAAAGATGAAGTAGGTCCTGTGCATGTTTTTATTTCTCACTGGTGTCTCTGATTTCTTCAGAAGCACTGCTCTGAATGTCTACAGAGAACTAAGGTGAAAAACTTTGCTTCCCAGAAATGTCCAGCCACCTGACAATAATAAATTAAATACACAAACTAGAGGTAGGATTAAGCTAACCAAAAAGTTAGTTTAAAATATCAGCTTGAAAGGAGTGAAATCATTATTGACTAGAAATCCTTCAGGGACATTAACAATGTATTTGATAGTTGCCAGGGAAACACAACCTTCCCAGTGACAGTGTGCAATGCACAGAATGAGTAACTGGAGTGATTCTGGCAGTGAGTGATCCACTTCAGCAAACCTGCCCCTTGTGCCTCTGCAGGAATTGCAGATGCCTCTGCATCCAGCTAGATGAGCATCCACTGTCCATGCTGGACTGTTAATACTTGACATTTGATGTGGTAAATTGTCATTGTTGAGGCAGACATGACATACAGAGTGACAGAGTAAAATCTTCAGAAGGATCTTTATTATAGTCCCATGCTGTCTTTTATTCAGTTTTTACAAACCTCATGGGCAACTTTAGTTGGTTAATAGCTTTCTTGTTAATTATTCTATTGGTTAGTAAAAGACATTTCACTTGTCCATCAAATCTATCTTTTCTTGAATTGTTTACATATTTTCATTACTGATTCTCATGGGACAAACCCCTTGTTACCACAGGTGCATTTGTTTTTCACCCTCAGAATGGATTGTTGTGTTAAAGGGACTTCTCATTCTGAAAACAGCTTCGCATGGGAACTTAGAGTTTGTTTGTTAGCTGCACTCAGAAGAAATGACAGGCCAGCTTTGGCTCCTTCCACAGCAAAAAGATTTAAAACCAAAGCAGGATATCAGGTTTGTCTGGTTGAAGAAGTGTGTGCCTGGCTGGCAAGTCTGGATGAAGCACAGGGCATCGTGGAGAATGTAAAGGTTAACACAGACTCAAAAACTGGATTATGCTGATGGTCCATATTGATGTAAGACAGAAAGAGTGGATTCAACTCAGAACAGCAGCAAGAGTTTTGGCAGTGTTCAGTGTCCATCAGCATGCAGAACTCTCTGAGGTCCTACAGCAAGTGCTACACTTTATTCTTTCTTAGATGAAATATAAGTGCTGAGTGCTGAGACAAAGGAATTTACTGTTCAGACATAACACAAGTCTAGTGATCAACTTAGGGACTAACCCAAATCTGTTTGAAATATAAGGAATTCATACATTATAAACAGTAGCATGAGATAGCCAATGGCAGTGGAAGTTGTAAGAGTTGTCCAAGCAAAACGAGGGGCCTGGGTCCTTGAAGGGGTTTAGTAAGGTCTAAAAGAAGAGAAAGTACCTGTAAGAGAACACTGGAATTTCCAGCAACACATCTTCCTCACGGCTGGAAATGGTTCAAGCAAGCCTAGTCTGCAAATATATTTGTGAGCAAAGTGAATGTTTTAGACTCAAATTGATACCAGAAGCTTTTATGTTGTTCCAGCACACTTGAATCATCCTTGAGGAGCCTCGTGTTGGGACAAGGAGCAGCTTGGAGTTCAGGTTACAGTTGGGGAGATTTCTCTTTGAAAGCTTGAATTTCACAGTGAAGCTGCTGTAACTGTAAAAGCAGTCAAGGGTAGAAAATCTCCCACTGATACTGTGTGAAAGTCCCTGTTTGAAGTGCTTGAGTGAGCATCAGCCCAGGATCTCAGGATTTGTGAGGTGAATCCTAGAAGTTACCTCAGTGTTACTTCTAGGGAGAAAAGGCACAGCTGAGCAAGTACCATCAACCTGCATGTAGCCACTGCTGTAGAGGTCACTTGTCTGGAGGCTGAATAACATGAATTCAAAGAAATATATAAGTTTAAACTCTCCTGGGAAGTATCAAAAAGACTGAATTATACTTATTTCTTGCCAAATATGCATTTCTATAAATTCTACCTTGCCTACAGAATTGATTTTTCTACATTGGGGATATTGTTTTATAATTTAGCAGTACATAATTCTTGTTTCAGTTTGATGTTGGCATTTGGATCATTTTTCCATCGGTCGTACTAAGGAATGAAAGCTAATGACTTCATTCAACAGTGGCTGAAATAATCCCCAGAAATGTCTTTTTACATTGTAATTTGGTGCACGTTGTTGTCATTATCTTATATAAATGATTGTGGGGTTTTACTGCACTTTCTAGGCTCATCTCTATTTTACACAATAAATCATAAGGAAAATTTAGTGAAGACCTCACTGTTCTGTGATCTGCATGAAATATGCCTGTATCCATTATCTGGGTACAATTTGGGAATTGATCACAGCTCTTGCTCACTGCCATGTTCCTGGGATATTTGGCAGCCAAAATGTCATTTCTAAGGTGGAGAAGGAAGTGACTGAGAAAGACCTGAATTAAATATGAACCTCATCTTTATGGAGGAGGAGTCAGGCAGGGTCTGGAATTGTACTAAGCCGTTCCTGTGGCACACAGTTGAGCTGGAACTAAATTATTTGGAAAGCCATAACTTTGTCTGAAGTTATAAAATTGAGCTGGGTTAACTTAAACTTCTTATGTGGGTTTTGATGTTGTTTTTATAAGGACACCTAAGATAAAATAGACCATAATACGGGATTTTTAACTGGGGGTGGTAAGATGATGTTGTACAACAATTTACCTTTATCCAGTGCGTATGGCCTGTAAGCAAGCCCTTGGCTCTGGGCTCTCCTGCTCTTGCTTCCCAAGCAGTGAGATTATTCAGCCACGCAAAGCTCTGCTCTGTGGAGGAGTGGGAAGTAGGAAAGCAGCAATTGGAAAGCCTGCTGCAGCATATGAGCAATCTCCTCCTTCAGCAGTGTTCTTGAGCTTGAAGATAGCAAGCTGCAAAGAAAGGACAACAGCAATGGGCAGCTGTCAGTTTTGCTGTTTAGCCACAGTGATTTTTATCAGAAGACAGAAAACAGTACATCAAGAGTAAACAGAAAACAAATAGCTCCACCATCTGCTGTGGTGGGAGTAGCCATATGGAGTGGAGTTCAAAGGGTGCTGTGTTCTGGTTTTAACTCTTTTCCTGCATCCCTGGTGTACTCCATCAGTCGCTCTCGTCTCAGCTCCTTACTTATCAATGGCTGGCTCTGAGTGGGATGGAGCTGATTTCCCCCTTTTATCAACAGCAGCACAAGCAAAATTCCGGTGTGATACACGATATCCAGGGCCCAGCTTTTCTCATGCAGTGGAAATCAGATGTGGCAAGGAAGTACCCAAATGTATTTTCTGAGGATGGATGGCAGGTGCTGCAGCTGTGCTTGCCAATGCTGTGTGTGAGCAAACCCAGCCTAGGAGGAGAGGGAGTGAGCAGAGGAGTGACTTCCTAAACTAGCAGTTCTGAACGTGTGGAACGCACAAAAACCAAGATGATAACTTATTCATCCTTTATTTTATGGTTTCCTCACTTCTCCAATGCAGCTACATTTTCTGTAAGGGAAGAGTGACCTTGCAGTGGGGATAGAAGCATGGCTGATCTGTAGTCAGGGGTGGCTCAGGAATCCCAGGTCCCTCATCTGCTTTGTCTTAACTCAAATCTGTCCCCAAATCATGGCAAAAAATGGTATTCCAGCTTCCATTATTACTTTTTTTTTAATCCATTATTGTAGTGTTTTGAAATAGCAGTTTCAAAAATAATCCTTTTGTTTATTTGTGTCTTGTAAAAATTCATGGTTTAGTTTGCAAAAAATATTTAAAACTAACATTTCATGTAGGAAGAGCTTAAAAGAGAAGTTGAAGGGATTAATCCCTTTAGTGTGTTGGGATTTTATTTAGTTGCTGAAACTGGAAAGAGTTTGGCTTCAAATTAGATCAGAAATTAAGATAAATGTGGGTGAAATTTGATCTGTAAAAGCAAATCTTGCCTATAAGCCTAAGCTGTGAGTTTCACTGTTACGCATTTTGGGGTTGTTGGGAATCAAGCTAATGAAGATCTATAAATCCAAAAGATTTGGAGGCAGCGTTAACCCAGTGACATTGTGACCCTGTCAATAACTGGGTCTGGTGTGAAAGGAGCACTTCCTTGTGCTTGGGGGTCTCTTTTTGCCTGGATTGCAGATTTATCACTGATAGAAGGTGAATAGTCAGAAGGGTGCATCTCTAACTGCAGATCTGATCTGCCCAGCTCACTTTTGGCATCCCCATTGTCATGGGAGCCTTTTGTCTATGCAGGAGTGAGAGGAGTGCTGCAAATAAATGTTTTGAGATGTGGGGTGGAGTTTCTTTTCGATCAGAAAGGTAATTTGTGAGCAGGAGAACAACTGAGTGCCAGGGACAATACTTGGGCTGTGAGAAACCCAGTTTTAATTCACTGGAACGCTTTAGCCATGATAGTTTATTTGTGAGGGTATTGGATTTTAGGATTTTTAGGTCTTCTGTTTGGTTCTGTTTTTTGAGGATTTGCTTTAGTCTTTGTTTTAAATACTAATGAACACAAGAGGGTTTTTTATTCTGTTCAATGCCGAACAAAACTGATTTGCTGACATCTCTTACTTCAGGATTGTGTTTTCTCCTGGCAGAAAAAACCCAACTGGTTTGTCCATGAAATACAGACTTATTAATTTTAGCTTTCTTTTCTGAAGTTATCATGGTTTTGCATCTACTGATTTTAGAACAGATGCTTCTGTCTCTCTCTGCCACCTTTTCTCATGGAAAACCCAACAAAATTAGTTGTAAAAGCTTGTATTGAAGTGCTGTACTGAAAGAGTTAATATGCAGAAAAACTCAACTCAAATATTTTTGTAATGAACTTGAAATATCGAGGGAATTTCAGACAAAATGTAATCAAACAGTGCATCAGGACTGTTTTGCTAACTAATGGTAATTAAAACTTCCCCCTTTGCCTGTTTCCCTATGTTCAAAACATAATTGATTGTATTAAAGTTTCTCAGAACTAAATACTTCAGCCCTGGGGTTAACCATATTTCTGGGTACTTAATCATATCCAAAGAAACAAGGGAAGCAAAACGAGACAGGAGGCCAGCCTCTGTGTGAAATAGAAAATAATATTGTTGTGCAACAATTAATTCTCTGTCTAGGAATGCCTCCAAAATGATCAGTTAAGGGTTTCAGATAAACTGAACTAAATAAACTAATAAAAAATAATTATATAGTAAACAAAATGTTACTCAGGTACAAAAATAATTTAGATTATTTTTTAAACTCCAAATTAATTTTTGCAGGCTAATGAGTGGTGCGTGCTGTTAGAGCTAATACAAGTGGTGATGTTATGGAGCTTCAAAGCTGAGGCCAAGAACCCCATGGATTTAAAACTGGGAAAGAATAACTGCATTACTTCGGGATGATAGAAGCATTCTATCATAATGAGAACAGTTATAACTTCAAATATGATTTATTACTTCCTTTCAGCAGCTTTGCCTAAAGAGGCTGATGCATGTAATGTAAAAAAAAATCTCGTCTTTGTAAAGCCAGAGCTGCAATCCAGCAATCCCTTTCCCTCAATCCCATATTGGGATTTATCTACTCTGACTGCATTTTAATTCTGCATTATCAATTTATGCATTTCCAGCAAGTCTCTTGAAAGTTGGATCTTAGTCCTTGTAAAAGTGCTCAATATTATAGTTATGAATGGTGTAATACCAATTCATACTGAATCCTCTATTCTCATATATTCTCCTCTACTCTTCCTTGCTCAGAATAATTCTCTTTTGTAAGCCTTTCTTTGGTCACTCGAATATGGGGGTCTGATGGGGTTTTCAGCCTCTTGGTTTCCTCTAAAAATTAAGAATGCCCAGCAACAAGGTATTTTCATTATTACAGTTACTACAGCATCAGCCAAACTGACTGCAAAAAAATCCCAATAATTAAGCATTTTAAAATGGGTTTCACTATGATGAAACACTGTATGATGGGCTAAGAACAACATCCTCTGGACTGTATGGTGGAATATTGTGGTTGTTGGGTTTGTAAATAGGTAACAAATGTAGAAAATATTTGTTTTAAATTAATTTTGCGCATTTCACTGATTTTTTTCAGTGAAAAAAAAAAAATAAAGCTTCCACTTTTGTTACTTCTCAGGTTTAGGCAGTGGTTGAGCCAGGCCAGGGTTATGATTGAACTCTGTTTAAGCCGGGTTTAGGTGGTGATGGAGCCGTGGCTGAGGTAATTTTTAAGCTCCGTTTTAAGCCGGGTTTAGGCGGTGATGGAGCCGTGGCTGAGGTAATTTTTAAGCTCCGTTTTAAGCCGGGTTTAGGCGGTGATGGAGCCGTGGCTGAGGTAATTTTTAAGCTCCGTTTTAAGCCGGGTTTAGGCGGTGATGGAGCCGTGGCTGAGGTAATTTTTAAGCTCCGTTTTAAGCCGGGTTTAGGCAGTGATGGAGCCGTGGCTGAGGTAATTTTTAAGCTCCGTTTTAAGCCGGGTTTAGGCGGTGCCGGAGCCGCGGCTCAGGCTCGCTGCCGTGCCTCGGGCGCCATCTCTCGGCCGCGCTCGGTCACTGCACGCCCGCCCGCTCCGAGCCGCTCCCTGCGCACGCTCCTTCCTCCTCCTCCTCCTCCTCCTCCTCCTCCTCCTCCTCCTCCTCCTCCTCCTCCTCCTCCTCCCCTCCAGCCGATTCCGGCTGCTCCTGGGAGCTTCCAGTTTCCCCAGGATGTTGAAACCAGCACGGTCCTATTGCCGTGCCTCCTGTTCTGCCTAGGGCTGAGCCTAAGATTTAAGGTTTAGGGTTTAAGAATCCCACCCTAAGGCTGGGTGGTTCTGGGTGTGGGAGATAGTAAAGGCGAGTGCCTCGGACTGTGATCACCTCCAGCGTTTTGGAATTTTACCCCGGAGCAAGTTACAAATCCTGCAAACCCAGTAAAATATTTGGAAATGTGTGCTGCTGCTCTGACAGTCCCTCAGAGACAGAAATCACTGCCGTGTGCTGGTCCCTGGCTAATGAGCTCTGTTCAACATTGTTCAGGGCTCAAAGGGAAGAGAATGTCCCTGGATCTGCCAAAACCACAACAGGCACAGTGCCTCCTCCATCCCTGGCTACAGGCACTGCAGCTGCCCCAGAGAACCAACCTGGGCAGCGTCAGGCACCCTGTACACAGGGAGAAGTGTTGGAAGTCAGCTTGTTTAGTAAGGGATAAAAGAAGGGTGAGCAAGGAGCAGGGAAGGGGCAGAGCTGGGACATCTGGCCAAAGTGGTCAAACGGACAGTGCATTCTGCATGACATCCTGCTCTGTGCATAAACTGATGGAAAACTGCCTGGACACCACTCAGTGCATGCTGAACAACTGCGCTGTGAACCACTTGTTTTCTATATTCAGATTATTTTATCCTTATTTATTTCCTCTCTGTTTCTGTCCTGTTAAATTATCTTTCTCTCAAGGCACAGATTTTGGGTTTTTTTCCCCTCTTCTCTCCCCCATCTCACTGGGGAGGGGGTTAGGGAGCGAGTGGCTGGGTGGTGTTCAGCTCCCTGCCCGGTGAAACCACAACAATGATAAAGTAACTTGCTTCTTTACAGTAGCTAGATGCACAGTGTGATCCATCAAAATTGTACATTCTTAAAAATTCATTCTCTTTCATTTTCTAACTTCAGTGGGTGTTAGAGAAGGTGGGAGCTGTTATTCTGCACAGTATGAACCTCTTGGAAATGCAGACAAAGTGGAACAGTTTAGGGCTGGCTGGGTTAGCTGCAAACCCCCATGCAGGTGGAAATGTAATCTTGCCTCTTGTACCTCCTGCTGATCTCTTTTCTTTATTTCGTTCTTGTTTCCCCCTCTCTGCTTCCAAAGTACACGTTGGCTAAGGTGAAACAAACATTTCCTCACAGCTGACCTGAATGGAGGGACTCACATTTTGGATTCAGTCTCTGCAAGTGACTGCTGTTAAATGAAAAGACTCTGAATGCTGTCACAGATCATGTCCTGTAGCTACAAGGAAAGGTGTTCACCAGAAAAAGGAATTTAAATTAAGGCAGAATGGGGCCTATACTGCTAAATATATGAGAGAAAGCTTGGTCTGTCTTTTGTGGCTTTTTTTTTTTTTTTTTTTTTTTTTTTTTTTTTTTTTTTGGTTTTGGGTGGAGTTTTTTCCCCTGTGAAAAACTGAATTTTGTGACCAGTAAAAATTTTTATCTTCTGTATGGCAAAAGCGAATTGCAGAGGATTTCAACTTCCTTCTGCCAGCTGTTAGAACAAAACAACTGAAACTGGTCAGCTTGGGACCATCGTGAATCTTCATTGGGCATTCTGGTGATCTAAAGGTGCTTGCTGTATCTCCTCTGGAAATGTGGAAATGACCTTACAAAGAGCTTTTCATTTTCATAAATGGTTTCATTCTATTTTGCATTTCATTTGCTTTGAAGATAGTATGTTGCAGTATATTCCTTGTTTTAGTGCTCTTGCATGTGGAAGAATTGCATGTCTTGAAAGCTGAATGTTTTACAAAAAAATTAAATTAAAAGCAAATGTAGGGGGTTTTTTTAGTGTTATTTTTAGTTGATGCATATTCTTACTGCTGCAGTTGTCTTTCTAAAGCTGATGGAGTTAAAACCAACCTATATTGCTCAGATGGCTCATCAGGGCACCTTGTAAGTGCCCTGCAATGGTTTGATCCTGAACTTTGGGTACAACTGCTGGAACTTTCTTTGTTGGTGATAGAATGACACAGTCACGGTGCTGAAGTGGCCTGAATTCCCTCTCTGATGGCACTTTTGTCCTCACCTACTGCTCAAGTCCTTGGTCAGCTTTTGTTTTGGGACTGCTGTGAAATTCCTCCTGTTTCCTCTCGAAGCACAACCCTACTCCTGGCTCCATCTTTTCTCTGTGAATAAACACAGCCCTCTCCTGGCTCTCAGAGCACCCAGGCCCATCCTTGCTTTGCAGGCACAAGGACAGGTTTGAGAATTCCAAATAACTTCTCTAATAAAAGTAAAAATCCCCCGCAAAGTAGAACTTGTTCTCTGTGACTCTCAGTTTAGGCAAGAACTAATAAGATGAAGTTGCATGATTCATCAACGTTAGATTTTTCGGATTTGTTCCTCAAATTGGAGTCTGTAAAAGAATTTTCAGGACTGGTTGTAAAGGCTTAAGTGTTCTCTCTCCAAAATGATTGAAATGCTGTTCAGTCTCCATTACTTTTGTTCATTTGAATCTGCCAAGACAGGTGCCAATTAGTGCTGCAGATGCTGCAAGCAACCAAATGGGGCCACCAAAGGGTTCCCTGTACATCAGTGGAATATCCTGACTTTAAATGGGCTCCTGGCTTTTGGAGTGATGGTGTGACTCCACAGCGAGTTTTATAGAAGTGGGAAGCCCTGTGGTTCTACTACCTTCCTGAAAATTCCCTTTTGTGTTTCTTGGAGTTAATAGGCTCTTAAGGATCTCCAGAAAAGGAAAAGTTTCAGAAAGTTTGCAGATGTCTCATTAGGACATTATTATAGTGATCCCTGACAGAGTGTGAATAAAAGAGTTCTACTTTCTTGAAGTGACTTATATCTGGTCACTTAAAACAGTGTTTACTGTTCAGGGATGTGCCATTAGCTATGCAGGACTGTAATTTTCCACTTTTTTTCAACAAGTCTTCAAATGATTTTACATTTTGATTTTCCATTCTCCTCATTCTTTACTCCAAGGATTTAAAATAGGAAATCTTTTCCTTATTGAATACTTAGTGTTCTTTGTTGCTCCCTTTCAATGATTGTAATGAGAGGCCATCCCTGATAGCTGCCACAATCTCCTACACCTCTGTTGGGATGGAGAGCTAGGCCAGCTATCCAGGTGGAGCAGAGATCTGTTTTTCACTTGGCCACGTCAGCCCTGGTGATGGCTCTGTGCATCCATCCAGGTGCTGCTTGGAGCTGGCCCCTGTCCCAGCCTTCCTGCAGCAGTGTTGAAACAACAGAGCTCTGTGTTTTCTGACAGAGCAGCTGCTCAAAACCTTGTCCAAGACCAACTCTTTATCATTTCTGTGACTTAGCTTTTGCTCAGTGTCTTGGTTTGGAAAGACAGGTGTGGGCCAGGGAAGGCTGGAGCTTCCTTGGGAATGGAGAATGTAACCCCCTTCTCCCTCCAAATTATTGTAATTTTGCAACTAAGGGCTTTCAGGCAAAGATATAGGAATAGGAATAACAGTTCTTTACTAGGAATATTAAAAATACAAATGTAGTAGTACAAAAAACCAAGCAAACAAACAGAAATGCTAGAAACCCTGACAGAGTCAGAAACACGACCTGACACCCTGTTGGTCAGGGTGTTGGGAGCAGCCCAAATAAATCCTCCTGGAGTGACAGATGGGGTTCTGTTGGAGCAGAGATGATCCTGTAAAAGGGTCCAGTGGTGGTGAGATGGGTCCAGCTTTCCTCTGGGAATGCAGTGCACACAGGCTGTGCTGCTGTTCTGAATCCCAGGTTTTATCCAGGTGGGAATGCTGGGCTCCTCCCCCTGGGTGGAGCATCTCCCCCTGGGATGATGGAATTGTATCAGCCCTGCAGTGAGCCTGGATGGCCCATGGACAGCAGAGATCCCCTGGAGGGAGGCTGGGTCATGGCAGAGATAAAGAACTCTGCCCCACCTGGTTTAACAGCTGCCCATTAACACCTCCCCACCTGGTTTCAGCAGATGATGATAAAATACACACCCCTGGTTCCAGCCTGCATTGCAACCCGAGACACTGAGGCACAGAGCACTGTGAGATGGCAGCCTCATGGTCAGTGTTTCTGAGGTGGCTTTGGGTCAGTGTTTCCCTCAGGTATCAAGCAGAAAAGCTATAGTCACCCAGGGTTCTTTTAGCATCCCTGAAGCGCTTGCAGTGCTCTGTCTTTTTGGTGAAGCTGGAATGGTTCTGTTTCTTCCTGTTTAATTATCACTACTCCTGTTCAGTCGAAGCCCCGGAGTGGATTTGTGTTTTAGTGATAGAATGAGGGCAGCAGTAGAAAGCTACAGAGACGTGTTTTTTTTCTCTATGGACCTAAAATAAACGTCCACATGTTTGATAGGGAAGCTGGTTCTGTCTAGAATATAAAATCACCTGACAAGAACCTGTAGAGCTTAATTTCCTTTAAAATGCTAAATGGAAATCAGAACATGGGGAGAGTCTGTGGCAGAAGCATTTAATGAAACACTTACCAGCAGAGTACCCACAAATTCAGGAGCTAATAGATTGTTATCTGCCACAATTTAAAATCCTGAGACCAAATAAAATTCAAAATGTGGATTCTTATTCCTGTGTGCAGCATGAGTAGTCTTTGCTAAAATGTTCTGCGCATAATTTAATGTTCATCCTTTTAACTTTGAAGGCATATTGCCAAAGAATTACTCATACAGTTAAAGAAAAAAAAACTGGAAATCAGTGAATGTAGCCCATAAATAAGCTACACAGAATTACTTCCCTTTCCAGATTTTTCAACAAATGATAAAGGATATACTCTTCAAAAATGCATTTACCAAAAAGAATCTTTTCAAATAATTTCTCATACATACAGCTCTGGCTTTTAATGACTGCTGCAGTAAGCTTGGGAAATTGCTTTCACTCTATTTTAAGAGCATTTTTACCTAAGTGTTCTTACTGTAAATTCCATTGGTGCCTTTGGTCCTGATTAGTGGCACTTAGTGGTTTAGGTGGAAATAATGCACTGGAGTTGGAAAGCAAATTCTGTAAAGTGAGAAGTGTCACCAGTGGTGTTTGTTATAATTAATGTGATTTGAGACTATATATGACAAGCAAGGCACCATAATGAAACCATTCCTTTCAAGTTGTTGAAGCTATTTCCTCAGTAAACAGTGTTCTTCTTAATGATAAAGGACTCATCACTGGTCAGCCAGTTGTACTTGGACTGAAAATTTTTATCATTAAGCAGAGATGAGTCTTTCACAGCATTATAATGGCTCTATTTCTTTTTTTTTTTTTTTTTACTGTGTCTCACATTTTGCTATTCCTCTATAAAGACACTTCCATTACTGATTATGGTAGCTTTGGGGCTAAATTTTGTGCTACTATTCCTAAAGCCACTTTAAACATACCTAAAAGTGAATTTCAATGAACAATCCCCAAAATGTCAGCCTTTCCTTTTAAGGGCTAAACAGACCCCTGATGAAAATTTCAGTGTTTGTAGGTGCTGTAGGAGTGGATTATCCTTGGCATTGGAAAGTGTTTCCCAATGTGAGAAGAGAAATCATGCTTGGAATCAGTCTGATATCTCAAAAGACTCAACAGAGATCAGAAAAGAACTGATACTACAAGTCCTATAAAAATAATGTGTGAATAATGAATATTATTGGCTTCATTGAATTTAATTTAGGTGTAAGGGAGATCTTAAACACATGAATAAAAATACTTATTTAATGGAGAGAAAAGGAGCAAAATAGAGGAAATGGTTTCTCTGTTTCTCACCATTAAGAACACTGAAAGAATTTAAGATTGGTGCAAAGAGACAGTAATTCAGAAACACAAAGCTTAAATAATTTCTAAAGCCTACACATTTCTCAAGTTTTGTTGTAATTCTTCCACAACCACAAAATAGGAGCCTACAGAGGCAAGATATTAAACTACCTTGAAAAATACTAAGCGATGCTCCATATAGTGGAAAGTGAAATAAAACTGCAATATAGAAATTCTGTATTGGCTGAGATTGGATGTTGCTTTCAAAAGCTGCATAAAATGGAAGCCATTAGCTTCTATTTGCATTTAAGCAGTGGAGCTGTAAAACCAGAATGATATAAAATGGTAAATTATAATCAGGCAGGTGATGTTACACTTTAGAGGAAGATGGTTCAGTTTGAATACAATGTTTGAGGAGATGTTTTAAGGAAGTATTCATGGCAAGGGTAATAAAGTATTGGACTGTTGAGATATAAGGCATTCTTATCAGAGTACAGAGATTGCCCCTGGAAGCAGACCTTTTTTTTTTCTTCCCTGAAATTTACCTTCAGGAGCTCAAAAACATGCTCATTCCACTGAAATATTGCCACTTCTTCCTTCTTCATAGAAACTCACCGTTTCTGTCATTTGTCTGTAGCATTTCTCAGTGCTTGCTATTATTTACTTGAGAAATCAGGGGAAATCAAAATTATACATAAACGGTCATCAATACTCACTTGGATGACAAGCTTTTCTTTTTTTTTTCCCTCCTTACCCTGTAAAAGTTTTCTTCTGAGAAAATGGAACTTCAAGCATTTGCTCCTTCCAACATAATGGGGCTTTTAAGTTATCCTGTGAATGACACGAGCTGCTGGAGGACTGCCCTGGGGGAACAGCAGAGTCACTGCCAGTGACAACAGAGCTCCCAGCAGGCAGCACAGGTGGGTGGCACTTGGAGGATGAAACGTTTTTGAAGTAGGATCTGCTTCTTCTAATTCTGTCTGATCCTGCCCCCTGGGGTTTAGGACAGGGACAGTTGGTGGTTAGATAATTCTGTGTAAGAATGCCATAGGTGTACCTTTGTCACCATCAAGTCAAAAATAAGTAAACACCCATGGATACGTTGAAAAGATAAAAATACGTACGATTGTGTGCACAGTACTTCAGGTTTATCAGCCACGTGAGAGAGCTGGGGCTGCTCAGCCTGGAGAGGAGAAACAATGGGGAAACCTCAGAGCCCCTTCCAGTGCCTGAAGGGGTTCCAAGAGGGATGGAGAGGGGCTTTGGACAAGGGCACGGAGTGGCAGTAGAAGGGGCAATGTCCTTAAACTGAAGGAGGGTGGGTTTAGATTTATCTCAGTTCTTGTTTCTTTGGGCTGATAACCCCCGAGGTGTTTGTTCAAAGTCCTTGTCCCAAGCCCTGGTGCCAGAAGAGAGAGTCAGGATGCATCCATGTAGGTTCTCAGGGTTGTTTATTATTTCTTATCTGGTACATTTTTTCTCACCCAGCTTGGGTGCTGGCTGCAGTGTGGTCATCCCTGACTGACCACTGACCACTGCCCAGGGTGGTCTGAACTCTTTATAACTCTGTACTACTGTTCCATATCTACAGATAAATACCTATCACCTATGTCAGACACTGCACTGCTGTGCTAAACCAATCCAAAAGTGCCACCAACCACAGCAGAAGATGGAGGACAAGAAGAAGAAGCAGAAGGACAGGGATGCCCAGATTCTTCCATCTTGCCTCCTTGAACCCCCATTAAACCCCAAAATTCTACATCTCCACCCGATGATAAATTAATACTGTTCTAATCAAATCTCGTGGTTTGTCTCTGGAGCCCTTGCCAGGGTCTGGGATCACCCAGGGCAGCCAGAGGGATGTGCTGGGTTCCTACAATTTAGAGATTCAGCACAATTTCTTCCCTGTGAGGGTGGGCAGACCCGGGCACAGGGTCTGTGGCTGTGGCTGCCCCTGGATCCCTGGCAGTGCCCAAGGCCAGGCTGGACAGGCTGGGAGCAGCCTGGGACAGTGGGAGGTGTCCCTGCCATGGCAGAGAGGGAAAAGGGGTTGATTTTTAAGGCCCTTTCCAACTCAGGCCATTCCACAGTTCCATGTTCAGAGCTGCACTGCAGGGACACTTTGCAGTTGTCTCTGCTTTCCCACAGGCAGCTCAGCAAGGACAGGCTGAGGGGACAAGAGCCACCAGAAGACAGAAAATCAGACTGCCAGGTAGGAATAGTGTAGAAAAAGGGGACACAGGAGCTCAAGTTGTATAAATTATAATTATGTTCATAGATTGCTGCACTCACAATTCCAGTTATACTCTAGTTTTCCACCAATTTTGATGCCAAGCAAATAGGATTAAATCCTTCTTTAAAATTATCTTCACCAGGACTGACAGTGAAATGTTCCTGTGTGACCAGAGTCAACTGGAAAATCTTTTTGCCAGTGATTCAAGTAATACTACCCGAGGTAATTAATGAGGTTGGGGTAAAAGAGGTATCTGATTCCTAATAAAAAAAGTGTTATAGTCCCATTTATTTTATTTTATGTTCATGTTTTATAAGTGCATTCTGAATATGCAACCCATGATTCAAGCACTACACTGTTTTTAAGCTGTAAAATGCTACGCAAAGCCAATAAGTACAAAAATATGAATCTTAAAATTATATTCTGATATTTGTGTTACAAACTTGAGAACTGATAGACCTGTTAAACTGAAATATCAGCCTTTCAACAGCAAGCACTAGTAATAAACTGAACTATTTCAGTAACTGTAAACATAATAAAAATCCTCATGATGAATCTCAGAAAAGTTCATTTGATGAAACTCATAACAAACACACTGAATCCAAAGGAATGAATAATTCTGCATTACTGATAAAGCCTAGCTAACTTTTTTTTTTTTCCAAGTGGGAAGAAGAAGTCATGTTTTGCTAAGTAAGTTACAGTAAAAAGTAAAGGTCCAGAAAACATCAAGATCTCTGTAACTGAAGTTCACCTGAACTGATAGAAATGCTTCCAAATTGAAGGTATATTGAAGAGCCTTTTAAGACTGTGCATTTATTCTTGTGGCAGTATAAGAACTGTTTAATTATTGGTGTATTTTGGTGACAGGGTCAGTTGATAACTGTGAATTATCAGGATTTGTGCTTCAGTTTGACCAAGCAAACCATTTGGGGCTTGCAGCTATTTCCTCAGTATCAGATGGGGAAAGAGGATTAATTTTAAATAGGGTCAAAATTTCAATGTCGAATTGTTTTAATTACAAGAGAGAAGAAACTTACTTGGTTTATTTAACCTAATTAAAGTCAAGAAAATGTTGTAATCCTTTCCTGAAAACATGGGAGAAGTTGGTGTTTGAATTCCAAGAAGGAAGTTTTCATATTTGAGCCAGTTAAATGTGAAAAGGTGCAGTTGTGAAGGAAATGTGTATTAGCACAGAGGTGCAAACCAGCTCCTGTCTTGGCACCACCCTTCATCCAAGTGTCCATTTTATGCAGTAAGTGTGGAACAATACAACAAATACTTTTCTTAGCCACACAAGATTGGTGGGAGAAGCAGATTAATCACAAGCATTTTCATTACTTTTAACTCTATTAGCATCCATTGTGGAGACACTGAGGAAGTCCAGCCAGATGGCTGAATCCTGAAATCCTGGACTTGCTCAAACAGCCTTGCTTTTCCTTTTCCTTTTCCTTTTCCTTTTCCTTTTCCTTTTCCTTTTCCTTTTCCTTTTCCTTTTCCTTCTCTTTCTTTCTTTCTTTCTTTTTCTTTCTTTCTTTCTTTCTTTCTTTCTTTCTTTCTTTCTTTCTTTCTTTCTTTCTTTCTTTCTTTCTTTCTTTCTTTCTTTCTTTCTCTCTTTCTCTCTTTCTCTCTTTCTCTCTTTCTCTCTTTCTCTCTTTCTCTCTTTCTCTCTTTCTCTCTTTCTCTCTTTCTCTCTTTCTCTCTTTCTCTCTTTCTCTCTTTCTCTCTTTCTTTCTCTCTTTCTCTCTCTCTTTCTCTCTTTCTCTTTCTTTCTTTCTCTTTTTCTCTTTCTTTCCTTTTTTCCTTCCTCTCTCTCTTTCTTTCTTTCTCCCTTTATTTCTTTCTCCCTTTCTTTTTTCCTTTTTCCCTTTCTCTCTCTCTTTTTTCTTCTTTTTTTTTTTTTTAAATTTATTTATTTTTTTAAATTTTTTTTCCCCTCCAGAAATTGTGCCAAGGTTCTCAACAAGTAAATTCGATTCTGGAGGTGTTCCAGGAGGCAATCAAACTTTGACTGTGACCATTAGCAGCTATTGTGGCGAAGTGGGCGCAGCTCTGTGCAGTAAGACTGCAGCTGATGTCTCTGCATTTGGGGTGGGAGTGCAATAGTCATTTTAAACTACTTCTGGGTCCTGTAGGTTCAAAAAACTTACAGCAGTGAGGCTGCATCAGATGGGTTAGTTGAGTGCACCCTCTGGTTTAATTTAATCCAAAAAGAATCCAGATTAAAGTACTTAACTGCTTTCCATGATTTAAATGTGTCTGCTCAGGAGGTAAAGTTCTCACTCCTGTGAACTAAATGCAGTAAAATAGCAAATACTCGGGGATCTTTGGTGAGTTTGACACCTTTTCCATGGCCAGAATGATAAATGCAGTTGTTGCAGTTGCAGTGGTTTCAGTCTGACAGCAGTGTGGGTAATGTTCTCCGTGTCAGCCGTTTGGGGTTTTTAATGCAGCGCCTGCTGTCCCGACAGTTCAGGTAAAAGCATCACTTGCTCCAGAAATCACCCCAGGGAACCAGCCCCAGGGCTCACCAGCTGTTCTGGTAGTGTGCAGCTTGGAATGCAGCTACTTCCTTTTCTGTCAGAAGAATGTTTCTTACGAGATCATGTGGAGATCTCTGAAAGTGAGCTGGTCATAGATGCAGCTAAATACTCTTTTAATAGCAGAGATTTAGGTCTTTCTGCTGAGAACATATTCTCCTTTGATTTGTGTCTTTAGTACATATCTAGATAATTTTCTTGGATTTAAAGGAACAACACATATGAATAAGTAAATTCCTCTTTTTTTTAATGCTTGTATTTGTTTCCTAGATCTACTCAGTGTGGGAAGTCTGAGGAATTTGGTCTTGACCTGTCTTGGAAATTGACTGCTCTAATTCTGTATTCTCTAATAGAGTAACATCTGTCCACTGATGACAGCTCCATCAAACATTTTTGTATCTGTTTGCTTCAGTTTGGCAAGTTAAAATTATCAGCAGTGGAATGTTCTTGTTTGTATTCTTTTTTAGTCCTCCGTAGCAAATACAAATGTGCCTCTTCCTTCCTGGGAAGCTTGTTGTTGTTCTGTTAATGAGACTTCACACATTAAAGCACACTGATAAGAGCGTGGTGGAGCTAAGATGACACACTTAACGTTGTTCCTGTTGCTAGGAAGTGATGAATCTGCTATCTAACGTGTTGATTTTCCTTCTGGATCTATCCAATGTATCCCATTAAAATTTTCCTTCATTTAAGCTGTGAAATCAAATTCTCACTTCCTAGAGCAAAAAGCTGGAGCCCAGTAATACTCTGAGTGAGCTTAAACCCATGGTTTTATAATTGAATTAACTTAAAAAGGTAAATATCCTCATTTTTCTGTAGTTCACAAGAGGTATTTTCCCCCTACTGTAGTATGTTATCTGCAACATAATTTAGAAGGTCTGATTGCTTTGCTGCTTTTCCTGAGATGACAGATGATTTTGTGCAAGCTCTCAATTTTCCTTCTCAATTCCCCAACTTCGGGATTGTCATACCAAGCTTTATTGCCTTTGCAATGAATTTTTTCCTTGGGAGGTACTATTTTGAGCAGAGATTTTCTGTAACAGTGGGAATTATTATCTGTGACTAATAACAACCTCTGTGGAGCTTGTTATACAACGAAGGCTGATCATGTGCTTGAATATATTCATGTGATTGCTTGAAGCTATGAGTAGCCTAAATTTCTGTAAGTTGCTGCTTTATCAAAAATGATTTTTTTTCCCTACTGAAATAAGGTAAATTATTAAACTATTTCTATTTTAACTCAAGTTCAATAACACTTGGGTGAGCTTTCATGTGACAATCTAGAAAAATGTATGAATTAATAGTGGTTACTCTGGTCCTTGAGCTGTTCTAACAGAATTTTAATTGTAATTTGAATGGATCCTTCTATAGCTAAAGTATGTTTCTAAAATAACATTTCTTCAGAAGTGCTCCATAGATGTGTCAATAATAAGAAATCAGTAGAGGAGATTTTACTTGGAACCCACTTTTATACTTGTTTATTTATTTTTAAACAGCTCCTGTTTGGTGTAAATGTTCTGAGAATTAATTATCCTTCTGTGCACAGTGTAGAGCTCTCTAGAACATCCAGGGCTTTGCAGGAAGATCAGAGTCAGGATGTTCTTTCTTCTGATATGGCTGAATTTCATATTCTAATTCCCATTCAAGTCTTTGTGTAGGAGGAAAGTGGAAGGCAAGGCAATCTGTAGTAACAAAGAGTACAGCACTGATGGTTGTGTAAACACAAAGTTTATTACCTTGTTTTATGCTGATTTTTGTTGGTAAGATGATCTTTAAGGTCCCTTCCAAACCAGGCCGTTCTGTGATTCTGTTATGCCAAATTTCTACAGTTGGTAGTGTGCTTTGGATTTGCTTCTACTAAGTCAACCCTGAGGATGTAAAATAAAAGTGTAAGTGAACAACAGGGGCTTGATACTTGAAAAAAACCAGCTGAGATTGCAAACCAAGTGTCAGCAGTGAGAGCCACGAGGAATTTCTGTGTTGGGCAAGTCCAAAGCTGAGGATGCTGGAGGCATCCCCAGTGCTGGGGCCATGTTGGTTTTCTGTAGGAATTGCATGTGGGATGGGTTTGATTTATTTTGGAGGGCCTGGAATAGCAAAGAAGTGCTTGCTGACTGCTCACTAACATTTACTTATGGCCTTGTTGACAGGTTAGGGGAGGACAGTTACCTGGCACTGTCACCTTGTTGGGTACCTAATGCTGTCCTGGGAGATGGGGCACAAGAGTTTGTGTGTGCTGGGGAGGGGGGTGAAGGATGGGGACTGCAAGAAAAGCAGGGAAAGTCATTAGAAAATAAGAACTTTTTTCAAAAACGCTGTGAGGATCTGATTGCCATTTGAGATCTGTCACTTGAGAATATAAACACAGCACAATTATTGGAATTAAAGTGTGTTTCTACTGTGGAGCGTGAAGCAAGGTCAAAAAGCAAAGTGATTTGAATTGTGCAAGTTAGACAATGATTTTTGAGAAATACTTCGTGACACAGAGCAATCAAAAAATGGCAGTTGAAGAAAAGAGCCCAGGGAAGAGGTTGTAACTTATATTCTTAACTGTATGAAATTGTCAAATAGCAGAATAACTTAATTTTAATGAAACCCTGTCCTGTGGTTCTGTCACACTGCTGGAGAGTGTAAGGCAAAGAAAGCCCTTCAAGCCTTGACATTTTATTCCAAGCTGGGATGATGATGATGAGTTCTACCTTGTGGTTTTCCACACTTTAAAACCCTTAAGCCAGTCATGGGATACGTGTGGACCCAGCAGAGCTGTGCCAAGATTTGGTTATGAGGCATCTGCTGTGAGTCAGCCTTGCTCCAGCAAAGATGAAATCTGACATCAGATCATGCTCCTCAAAGTGACTTTTAAAATGTTGTTATAGGCTTCTTCTCACAGGGTCAGCCACTAAAATAACTAAATCTGGAGTTGATTTGGATGATTTTTTAAAATACTCCTTCAGTTGCCTTGATTGAAAAGTCACTGGGGAGTGACTGATACATAATCTTGTCCAGCTCTTGTCAAGCAAAGATAACTTTTAGTTGCATTAATGCCAAACTGATGGCTTCAGCCTGCTTGTCCTGGCCCAACTGGTTGAAATTTAGGAAATCTGTCTACTTGCACGACAAAACAAAGTCTCTGTTGACTTGCAGTGCTACCAGGAGATGACAGCAGCAAAAAGTTATTTTGACTTTGTGGGACAGCAGATGAGGGGGAAGGCCCAGGGGAATTTGTCTCCTTATCCCAAAGCCTTTTTTTGCATAGATGCCTTGCAGACCTGTACTGGTTATGAATTTAGGAGGGAGACTGCTCAGGCACTCTTATGAGTTTCATTTATTATATGCTATTTTGATAAATTACTCATTGATGCCCTGAGAGTATTTTCTCTGATCTGTGTCTGTTCTTTTGTGTTGTTCAAATTATTTATTTTAACTTCCTTTTGTCTTTAAATCCTCAAAATGATAACACACATTTCATCTACATGCATTTTTAATTCTTTATCCCACGGACTGATAAATAATCATATTGTCAAATCCTGCTTGTGTTAGTGTTTTTGAGCTGGTGGAGTACTTTGGATACCTCATTAAACTTAATATATAGGAAAATTTATTATAGATAAGGAGAACAATTACCAGAAACTACATTATGAAATGTTTGTCAAAGTTGAGTGGCTTAAATATTGATGAAGCCAAACAGAAGAATCAATGACAGTTACTGAGCTGGATTCTGGAGCAGCAGAATACAACTTCATTTAGCATCACAGTCTCTCTCCCACATCCTACATAAATCATGGAACTCATTTGAGTATATTTGGTTTTTGTCCAGGAAACATCACAAAATTTTCAGAAACCTGGTGAGTTTGTCAGAGCAGTACTTTCATGAGAGGCCCAAGACCAACTACAGCATTCCTGATTTGTTCAGCACTTGTGGGATAAACTCTTCTTACCAAGCAGTGATTGCAGTTCATGTGCTTTTGTGTGAATTTTCTTTTTTCCCTTCCTAATGTTGCCTTAAAACAGAAGTCAACTTCTTTGTTTGATAAATGAGTCCTAGAGCTCTGAAACACTTGGCTCAATCAAGGTGCTTGTGTTTGATTCTCTCCACAGTTGTGTTTTGCATTATTTTCCTCGTGTTTTGCAGAGGTAAACTGCAATTCTGAAAGGGAGGAATTCCCTTCCCACCTCCCCTGCCCCCAGCCCTGCAAATGCCTTAACTGGGGGGTCAGATGAGGGTTTGTCCCTTCATCTGCTACCTCCCACTTCTGGATTTTTATTTTCATTTTTACTCAGCAATACCTGATGATAAGATCTTCATTTGAAATAAAACATGCGTTTGGCATTGCAGGTATTCCAGCGTGTTGAGGAGTTACAGTTTCAAGGCTCCAGGCACTGAGTGTCTGGGTAGTTCTGAGATGTGTCAAGTGTCCTCTTTTGCTATAAGGACATAGTTTGGGCTTTTTTTTAATGCTTGCACACCTGAGAATGACAACACAAAAGATTGTTTTATACTAACACACTTTTAAAAAGTTTCAGTTTCCCAATATTCAGCTGGGGAGTCTGGTCTAATCCCTGTGACTGGTGTGTGGAGGGATGAGAACTGGAAAAGCAGAGAACACTGGAGAAATGCATTTCTGCATCTTGTTCCCAGCACTACCCACCCCCCCAAAGGAAAAAAATATAACACTGTTTCCATGGAAAAATCAACATGATAGAGGACTGCTGGATAGCCAATATCATTTTTAAAAATCCAATTGGTTGCAGCTGTACTGAGAGGGAACAAATGTTTTGCTGCCTTTGCTGCCAAATAATAGATTATATTTGGAAGCATAAGACTAATGAAAAAATACAGTTCAGAAACAGAGTGATTGCAAAGCTTCAGGCATAAGAAAGGAAACTGTTAGCTTGCTTTGTAAAGCAAACCTCAAAAATTTAGGGTGTTTTTTTTTTTAGATGCAGTGTAAAGTTATATATAATGTTGTTTCCTGAGGATCCAGTTTTTCACCATGGCAGTGATGCCAAGCTTCCTGCTCTCTGCTGGCTATAATTTATCTAGCTACCAGCAGCAGCCATCTGCTTGGGAAATCATTAACCCAGGCTGGGGTGGAGGAGGGCAGCAAGGTGGGAGAGGGAATTGTGCTGTGGAGGGAGGGCAGGCACGGTGCTCCTGCTTCTCTGGGTGTGCTCCATTCTCCCCTGGCTGAGGTCACCTGTGTCCCCTGCAGGCTGACTGTGCTTGGCACCTGGAACACGCCTGGCTTAAGGTCTGGCAGAGGATCAGCAGCTCGTACACCTGTGGTGACTTTATCACAGGTGACCAAATCATTCTGGTGTGTAGGATCTGTAGTTTCATTATTTGAAATTATTAGATATGAGAATCAAAAAAGAAAAATAGTTACTCTCTCCAGCTCCTGGTAATCAGAGATGGAAGTTAGGTGTGCGCCATTAAATCTTGTTAGAGCAAACAAACAGGTTATTTACTTTTCAGTCATTTTCTCATTGTCATGATGGAAGCATCGATTTGTGTCTTTTAGAGATCTGTAACTGCAGACTGGAGCTCAAGTGGCACAGGTGGATGGAAGCACTTCTTCAGTGCTCCTGTAAGAACGGGGTAAACTGAATCAATAATGCCATCTGACAGAAAGGAGAGAAGAAATATCTTTACAACATCAAGCAGTGCAATCTGATCCACGCTCGGGGTATTGAGCGACTCATCAAATCTCTGTGCAACAAGCAGGAATTGATTTTACAGTCCCTGCCCACCTGATGTGTGCATCACTGAGGAGCATTCATGCAAACTTTTGTCTGCTGAGCTGCTGGTAAGATTTTACTAAAACATGCTGTAGTTCACGCGTTTTATTTTTTTCTTTTTACAGCTTGCTGGTGATGAATGATTTAGGAATTTAAACCCTCACCTTCAGAAATCACCATCTGTTACTGATGTCTCCTTTAGCAGCTTAACTCAGTGTAATTCAAATTGCAGTTACCTCTGACCTAACAGAGCTGTGAGTTACTACACCAGCAGTATCCTTAAAAAGCCTTATGTTTTATTTCCTATTGGGAATATGTGCATCAGGCATTGTTAGAGTGAGAAATTAACTTAAGAGGTCTGGAGTGCCTGGGAGTTGGAGGTCAAAGATGCAGCTTTCTGTTGGTTCCAAACAGAGATGGGATCAGCCCCTTTCCAGATCAGCATCTGTGGTCAAGCTGAAGCCTATTTGGCAGCGTGGTTTCAGGGGGTTTAATAAAGAGAACACACACTTTCCTCCATCATAATGAAGCAGGTTTTATACCAGATGTTGTTGGGTATCATGAAACACTTGTTTATATAAATAAAATACCTATTAATGGGAAAATGTGCTGCTTTCACGCTTTTAAAAGCCAGTGTATACCTGGATTCTGAAGCTTATATTGCTCCTAATATGTATGGAATTACTGCAAGTTGTATAAAACAATTGTAAATTGTGTCAAATAGATATATTCAAAAGAACAGAATTATAAACAGAATTCCAAGGCTTTTTTGGTTTTGTTTTCCACTTGGACACCTTTGAGTATGGACATTGTGCTAATTTTTTCATTTTGGATACAGTACTTCCTAAACTAAAATTCAGATGCTGGAAGCTTGCCTTGTGCAAATATGTGGTTTGATTTGTCAACTATTAATAGTATATTTTGGAATGAATTTAATTCTACTTAGTGAGTGTTCAAATCAATGTGAACTACTTTGGTCATATTTTAATTTTTTCAAAGATATCCTGCTACC
Source organism: Acrocephalus scirpaceus scirpaceus (assembly GCA_910950805.1). Taxonomy (NCBI): domain Eukaryota; kingdom Metazoa; phylum Chordata; class Aves; order Passeriformes; family Sylviidae; genus Acrocephalus; species Acrocephalus scirpaceus. Next base: position 80,917,166 of record OU383776.1, on the reverse strand, counting down.
ACAGGGCCTTCAGGCACAAATAGTCCTAAATGTGCAGGTGTTTAGCAGATAGAATAAAACTCCCATCAAAGTGCAGGTGTGCACAGCAGGTTTATCAGGTGAGGTTTCTGTAGAACATAAACTACATTTTTCTGTGAGTTCAGAGGGAATTGGTGCTGTGGCTCTCTGGCTGCCCTTCCTCCTTGGCTTTCTGTCCAGCTGCAGGGCTGTGCCATTTTGTCAGGGCTGCTGTGTCTCCCTGCCCTGTTCATTTTCTCTCACAGATGGCATTGGTTTGATGCCTTAAGTTTCAGCTTCCATGGATTTCAGGTTCTGTTCTGCCCAGGAGTTCTGAGCCTCACAGTCAGGGTCACTCAGCTCTCTGCACACAGCAGGGACACAAAACAAATCCTTGTCCTGCTGCACACCAAGGACAACTTTCAGCCCAACAGCACAAACAAGGGTGGCTGGAGGGAGGAACAAGAAGGATGGGAGCTCACAGCCTGGAGCTGGGATTGGACAATTAAACCCCAAGGTGCAAATGGACCAAAACTAATCAAAGTATGAGACCTCATGACCATTTGTCCAGTTTTTGTGACCATTTTGTGACCATTTTGGGTCCATTTTGGGACTATTTTGGGTCCACACTGGGTGCAGCTCTAGTCAGGCCCTGTCCTGCCCAAGGTGTACCCTAAAGGCCTTTCAATAAATCCCTGCTTTATTCTCTGGCTCTGCCCAGTCTCTGTTCCATGCCAGCCCTCCCAAGGCATCAGGTTCACCTGCTCTGCGAGTGACAAGTGACACCGTGGCTGTACCAGGCTGTAAGAGTACAGAACGTGTGCTGCAATTTCTTTGTCTGTGCCTGGTGCAGCAGGGGCTGAGGGGGGAGCCCAAGGCAGCTGATGAAGCTGCAGGTGCTGCTGTGGGTGCACAGGAGCAGTGACATGGCTGTGGTCCCCACGCTGTCACTGATCATGGCTGTGTGCCGGGGAGCACAGGACGTGTGGCTGACTCACAGGCTGACGTTGGCATGCTGGCACACAAACAGTTTGTAAAGGGCTGCCAGCTCTGTCTTGCTGTGCTGCATCTTTTTTGCCCAGAGCTGTTGAATTCCTTTCCAGTGCTGGCAGGTTCGGTGGAGCTGTAACCTGTGCATCCCACTGCACTCAGCTCCTTAAAACTCTGAGACCTGCAAATGTGTGAGGCATTGCCTAAGCAAAACATGTTCTAAAAGCTCATGTGAAGATTTGTTCTTTTCATTTTGTGCAGGTGTATGATAGGCAGAGAGGGGAAAAATGTGTTGTGAAAGCCCTTCCCACCACCACCACCACCCAGGCTGTATTTTCTCTTTCCTCAGGATTTTCTGTAGGCAGATTCAGAGCTGGTTTGTTGGGAGATAGAGCAGCTCTCCATTTGTGCTTGGTAGGTAGGGAAATCAACTGCAGTGTGTCCACGTGACTGGGTCTGACCTTACCTGCACTGCACAGTTAGAAGGGTTGATAGATGGAATGGGACCTCAAAATAAAATTCTCACACAATTGTCATTTGGGCTGCAATTTGGCCTCTGTTTTTTTGCTGATGTTCCTGCAGGTGTTACTGAACAAAATCTGCTCTTCAGCTCCGTATTGTGCTGCTTTTTCTACCAGTATCCCTGGCATGCTAGTCCTGAGGCTAACATCCCTTGGAAGTGCATGAGAAATGTTGAAAATACTCATACACAAAACATCATGGGCATCACAAATTATTTTTTTTATACTTGCCCTTCTGTGAGGACCTTAAAAAGTCAATTTTCCTGCCCACACAGAGTGTTGTTTTTCTGAGCTTGCTTTCAGTTGAAAGGGACATTCTGTGGGAATTTCACTTCCATTTGTGTGTCTGCTCTCTGCAGTGACTTTATTGACCACATAAAGAATGATTAATTCCCTTTTTAAAATTTTTTTTAGTAGTTCCTTCAAGAGACTCTTCTGAAGCTTGGTGTGATTTGGAGAGGGAAAAGGGTAACAAAAAACTTTCAGGTAAATGAGCATATGTTCCTGCTTACAGTAACATTTCTTTAGAATTTCTCCTGATTTAATAAAGACCTGGAGTACTTTTCTCTATTTCCCAAATTTATTAGATATTTCTAATTAATTTGTTAAGCAGCTCTCATAGTTTAGACTGAGAACCTGTTTCCCTGGCAGAATGTCAGGAAATGAGGCACTCTTAATGTTTTGGGGTGAGTTGGAAATTCACCTAGAGTTCACTGACTTGAACCCACAGATGAGATTTGAGCATTTTTTTCACTATTAGTTCATGTTCTTCTTTCTCTCAAGCTCTCCAATTAAGCTTGTAAAAAAATATTCCCTGGTAGAGGAAAAAACCCAAACTATTCAGGCATTTGAAAGGCTTATGGCAACTGGAAAAACCACCTTTTTTTTCAACAGCATTTTTCCCCTTCCCACATCCTCCAATGCAGCTGCTCAAAGGTCTGTGTCCAAATATATAATGGAAACAAATTGCCAATCACAGAACACCCCATAAACCAGATTTTTTTTTTGCCTGAGGGCTCTGAGAGATGAGTGTTGATCCTCCTGAGAACAAATGCCTGTCTGGATTAGCAACCAGGCAGAGTCAGTGTGCTGAGGGCCACGTGTTAGCAGAGAGCTCTGCTCTGAGCAGGAGGTCTGCTTCCAAAGAGTTCTCCTCACACACATGAAAATGGTCGTGACAACACACCCCTGATGTGAAGAAGTGTGTATTTTAAGTAACTGCTTCCAGAAATCTTTCTTTTGTCTGTCTTTCAAGTTTCTGGTCTCGAAAGCCTGGTACCAATAGCTTCTGGAGGTGGTTGCAGCTACTGAAGAGCAGATAAATCTGTTCTCCTCCATTTTCCAGGCAGACAGAAACGTGTGCCAGGCCAGCCCTGAGCCAGGCAGAAGCTGTGGCAATATGGGCAATATGGAACAGAATTTGATTTAATGTTAGCATGCCTTTCTGGAGGTTTATTGACTTGATTTCATGACTGTGCTAAGTTAATCCATGTGGCTTCCAGCTGATCTGGAGTGATGAGTGCTTTTGTCTGCAAAATGCTTTCCAGACAGATTCCTAAAGGTGCCAATAAACAGAACCACAGGTGAAAAATGTGACTGCTGAAGGAAATGAACGGGTGAAAAGGTGATTGTTAGAGGTTGGAGACCCAGAGGAAAGATTGAATGAAAAACCAAATCAGTTTAAAAGCAGATTTAGGCCAGCATCGGGAGAAAATAACCAATTCCAATTTCCAAAAGGATGCCAATGGTCTTACAGATACTCAATGAGAGGACTTGGCCAATCAAAGTTTGGGGAGCAGAAAAGTCCATTGTTTATAGGATTAGTTTGTTATCCAAGTTTCTGTATATTGAGCATTCTCAACCTTACACAAGGCTGAAAATAATCTTTGTGCATTAATTATGAAATAAATCTTGCTTCAGTGTTACAAGTAGTATTTCAGTACTGTTGCCATCTCTAGGCAGGAGTCCCTGCAATAGTCCAGATTAAAATGATACTAAAATCAAAATTTACTGTGCCCAAAGCAGGCTCATACATTAACCTTTCTGGGATCTGTGGTGTTTGTCAGTGATGTCACCTCAGTAATCTTCTACCAGCTCCACCATTTCAGAGAAATATCCATGTGGTAAATAGAGGCTCCTCCCTCCCTCCCTGGCCCCATCCAGCAGTTATTAGTGAACCAGATAACTCCTTTACAGTGTGACATTACTAAGAAACATGAATTACCCTAACCCCACAGGTTCATATTAATATTTCAGAAAACAGTCAGAATTAACAGCATCATTTGTATAAAGATATGACAGGAAAAATTTTATTAAGTAGAAAAATGACAAATAGAAAATATGTCTTTTGTGGCCTTGTTTCTCAATATACATAAAAAAACTTCCACTGCTTTGACTGCTTCGGGCAACATGATTAAACTAGAATTTTGCATATCACAACTGTAGCTCTTACAATATTTGGAGGGATGGGGTTGAAAAATGTGCAAGTCAAACCTATCTGCCTTGGACAACGGGGAACAAATAGATATTACAGAAATAATTGATAAATTGGGCTGTTCATTTGGATTAGTGACAAATGACAGTTGAGTAGGAGTCACTGCAGTAAATCCAGAGGGATGCTGTTCAAAATATCGTCCTCTACTGTGAACACTTTATCAATTCCTCCATGTTTAGATACAATGCTGAATAAAACCAATCTGTATTTGTAACCTTGGATTAGAAGCATAAAGATAGTGCTGTTGTCACCATTTAATCCTGGTAATGCCCACACAGCCAGAATCTGATGTGGCCAGAACTTTGAGATGTGTCTGTTCAGCTCTTTCCTGCTAGAAAGATCCTCAAAATATATGAGAGAGAGCACAACAAATCTTCCTCTCTGTCTTCTGCTTCTTCTCCTGTATCCTTTTAGGGAAGGTCCTTGCTCCAGGCCTGGTTTCAATCAAGTTTTTCATTTTAGAAACAGCAGCAGACTGCACAGAGCCTGGTGTAGTCACTGGGAATTTTCCTGGTGCCTGCTGAGAGGTGTGTGCTTTACCCCAGTTTCCCAGGAAGGGAAAGGCACAGTCCCTTCCCAAGCTGCAGGCTCTCAGCAGCACGTTGTGACTTCCTTTCCCAGCAGAAGAAAGCATAAATGACAGAGCTTCTGGCATCTTGTTATTCATTTGTTTCCCTGGAACAGCTGTAACCCTGGAGGCCTGCCCCTGTGTCCTTCTCTTGGAATGTAACAGAACAAACTGTCCTGGTTCAGTCCATTTCAACGTGAATCCATCTGCTGTTCAAGAACAAGAAGTGGATAAATATCTAATGAATGGCAGTGGTCAGATATTGGAGGTGAATTTTAAATAAAAGGAATCTGAAACTAGCCAGGCACTGCACAAAGAGCAGTTTAAGATGAATAATTTTCTCTTCTAAGGGAAAAGACACTGTCTACAGGGAGAGCCTGGCCTCACTGCATGATGGGTTTGAACCAGAATGGAGAGAAGAGAGAAATTCCTCAGGGTGTGCTTTGGCAGGATTTTGAAATAAATATAAGAATGTACTGGGTGGGAATACTTTTCTCTGCTACAAATGGTTTGAAACATTCTTCGGGTTTTTGGCCAACTTAATACATAATCCTTTAACTATAATGTCCTTGGCCAAGAACATGCTTCAGCTTCTGTCTTGTTAGAAGATGCTGCTCTGTTCAAAACTGATTTCTTTGGGTTTGGTGTGACACTTTAGTTTGGATGTGGCACTTGGGGTTACAGTTCAGGGGTGATTGAGGTGGTGCTGGGTTATGGATGATCTTTAAGTTCTTTTTGAACCTTGTTGATTCCATGATTTGTGATATGTAAGAGTGATGCATAATGACTTTATAATTGCGTGTAGCAGTGCACTAAATGACAGAACACCCCATTAATACTGGCTGTGGGTTTACTAGCTGCCTTATTATTTACGGACGTACCAGTTTTCTAGTACTGTCTTGCTTAATCCTTAAGTATTGTGATCTTTTAAATGAATTACACCTTGGGGCTGCAATTACAGATGGAGTCAGGCCCATGAAGAGGGCTCTGTGTTATTTGGGCTGAAGCTGCATGTCAGGAGTGATGAATCCTCACAGGTCACTCCCAAAGAGAAAAGGTCTCTGAAACCAAACGGACACCACACAAACAGGCAGGATTAAACCAGTACATTTCTTTAACTCCCCAAAGAATTACGAAGAATGATGTTTTTACTTTAAAAAGTGGGAGCTCAGCTGGAAAGGAGATGTTGCAGTTTTAGAGACTGGAGTGTTTGTGTGCTGATGTCAACACAGCAAAAGGTCTGCAGTCACAGCAATGAAAAATTGCACTGGCACTGTTGTCTCAGTTGTGCATTAGCATCTTGGCTCATCATTTGGAGATTTGGAGCAGAGAATAATAGTTTTCTCCTTCAAGTTAAGGTTAAAGAGCAAATTCTTAACACAAATGTTTCATATAAAATTGATTTCGTTCTGGTAAATCTGAGAATAAACAAATCCTATCTCTAGCACAATGCCTGTAAATAATTTATTTGAAAGCATTTACACAATCAGAAAAAAACAAGGCTGAGGGAGGAGGTCATCTAATCCATTGAACTCTCTCCTAAATCTTCATCTCTGCCTAAAAATCTCAATGCAGTACCAGAAACTATTTCATTAGAGTGGTGTGATGCAGTTCTTCACAAACTTACAGTGAAGAGTTGCCTATGTCTAATTCATTTCCCTGGCAGCAGGGAAAAGTCACCAATTTAGTCCTGTTCCAAGGGCATAGAAGTGAGGTTCTCCTTTTTATCCTTTCACCTTGCTGGGAGTTTTTGTTACATTTTAAAGTTTTTAACAGTAATTCCAACCTAAAGACTGTAAAGACTTTTATATCTGCTGGTATTTGACCATTTGGAGTATGTGTTGGTGATTTTGTGCATCTGTGCTCAACACAAGCTGGTTTTCATTTTTGAATTAATTATTTTGATTATTCTTGTCCCATCTGGGCAGTCCAATGCCAAGCTGCCCTTTTGGAAAATGATGCAATTTGGGTGCTTACCTGTAAATTTGTCTTGTGTTATGTAACCAAAAAAAATGTGTCTTCTACTTGGGAAAAATGTTTTTTTTTTTCCTTATCTCTTGTAACTCCAGGGGAGGGGGCAGATGCCTTCTGATAATGGCCCAGCCATTAAAGCAGCTGGGGCAGGGTTTGTTATCTCTGTCACCACCCGTCCATCCTCCAGGGGAGATCTGCTGATAATGGGCCATGAAGGCTCACCAATGACATCACACATGACATCATCAGGGATATCTGCTGATAATGGGCCATGCAGGCTCACCAGTGACATCACACATGACATCATCAGGGATATCTGCTGATAATGGGCCAGGAAGGCTCACCAGTGACATCACACATGACATCATCAGGGATATCTGCTGATAATGGGCCATGCAGGCTCACCAGTGACATCACACATGACATCATCAGGGATATCTGCTGATAATGGGCCATGAAGGCTCACCAGTGACATCACACATGACATCATCAGGGATATCTGCTGATAATGGACCATGAAGGCTCACCAGTGACATCACACATGACATCATCCCTTTGGGAGATGCTCCACCCAGTAGGGGGGAAACCAACCATTCCTACCTGGATAAAAACTGAGAATCAGGAACAGATTTTCCACTGGATTCCTGGAAGACTGGACCCATCTCGCCACAGCTGGACTCTTTCTACAGGATCATCTCTGCTCCACAGAACCACATCTGTCACTCCAGGAGGATTTATTTGGGCTGCTCCCAACACCCTGACCAACAGGGTGTCAGGTTGTATCCCTGAGGTTTACCAGAAGTTTTGTTTGCTTGCTTGGTTTTTTTGCACTACTACTTTTGTATTTCTTAATATTCCTAGTAAAGAACTGTTACTCCTATTCCCATATCTTTGCCTGAAAGTCCCTAATTGCAAAATTATAATAATTTGGAGGGAAGGGGGTTTACATTCTCCATCCCAAGGGAAGCTTTAGCTTTCCCTTGCAGACAACCGTCTTTCCAAACCAAGACAAAATTATAACTACTCCTCTGGAAGTGAGTTAGGAGTAAGGATGGAAGCAATGTTAGCTGAACAAAGGGAAGATGGAAGAGATTGTGGAAGGTGTGAGTATGCTCAGGGTATTCACTGTGAGGAAGGCATTGTAAATAGGTTCATGTGTGCTGTACCTACTATATCATCCAAGAAAAGCAGGAGGATTATGGTAGAAAGCTGCTCGATATGTATAAAGCCCCAACAAATGTTTTTTTGTCTTTAAGAGTGGTGCAAGTTGAAAACTTGCTGAGCAAAAATATTTAGAAATAAAGGCAATAGAGCTGGCAGGAGCGCTGCTGCTCGAATCAATAATAAAAGGATAATCTGTCTTTCTTTGTGGTACACAAAGCAATAATCTGTTGTTCAGATTGATTAAACGCCTCAACTCTGCTTCGATTATTAATCAATCTCCAAACCAGCTTATTGTGAGTATAATACAAAGTACTGGAGATTATAGATAGTGGTGATGGTGATAAGAGCAGGAGGGTGGGGGAGACTTTTCTCCATCCTCGGGAAAAAATGGAATTGAAGTGTGGTGGAAGGTTTTGTGTGGATGGGTTTTTTGTTGATTTACATGTGAGAGGTTTGACTGCAGAATTCTAAAACACGTTCTAAAGGTCGAGTTTCAATTCATGGAGATTTTGATCTCTGATTCACAAATGTAGGAAGTGCCATTGACCAGACAGAGAAGGAATGTAAAATATGAGAAGTAAGCTTGGCTAGAAAAAAACCTGACTGGTTACCTTTTGGAAACATGCTGGAAACAGTCTTTGCACTGATAATTTACTTAATTTTTTTATTATACTAAAGCTTGTTTGAATTGTGGGCTAGCCTAGGCTTTCAGCTTTTGAGCTTTTTAGGTTATGAGAAAAAAAAACCCTCTTTACTTCCTATTTTGCACCTTATGCCTGAGGTCACATTAATGCCAAAGTGGTTTGTTGATTTTATTGGTAGTTTAGGTGTTGTTTTAAAAGGCAGTGCAAAGAGTCAAAATTTAACTCGTCTAAATGGCTCTTCACTGTCTGAAAGGGGGAATTTGGGTTTGCCTTTCTTTTTAGACTTCTGTTAAGAGATGCAAAAATACCTGTTTGACTGAAATTTGTGAATCACACTTCATGAAATGCAAAATCACTGAAGGCCCTGAGCAGAAACCATTGTCTCTCCTTTGAGTCCAGAGTTGGACTAAATGACTTCCAGGAGTCCATTTCAACTTCTCTTATTCACCTTAGTTATCCCAGCCCGGCAGGACTTGGAGGAATTAAATTATTCTCCCTGATGGGAACAGCTCCATTCTCAGTAGCCTCTCTCTCTGAGGATTTGCACATATGCCACACATGCATGTTTGTTTTGTTCCATTCTTTTATGTTGTGGTTTGCAAACTTGTTTTGGATGTTCAGGACAATCTTCACCTTTTGGACAGTACTCACCTGCATGATTAATGATGGATTATGCTGACAGTATAAATTTAATTGCATTTTATATCTTGACTTTTTTTCCAGTTGTGTTCGAGGTTTAGATTTCAGGGGTTTTGTTTGTTTGTTGGTTTGTTTTTGTTCTTTTTTTTATGACAGGATGAAATAATGAAGCTGATGATAAAAATGCCTATAAAAATTCTGGCAAATTTATTACAGAACAACATGGCTTGATTTCTTATTTTTCTATCCATCTGGTCATTAGGCCTTTCCAACTGTCAGTGTCTAATATAATCTCCTTTAATAGCAGCATATAATTAGCTTTATGCTGATCAGAGGCATTTGGGATGGTGGTGGTAACATTCAAATCCGAATATCAAAATCCCAAAGAAGATAACTCAAAGAGACATATGTCCAAGCCAGCACTTATGACTTTTAGTCCTAAATTCTGTAACTGGTGATTTAGGCATGTGAGCTTTGAACTGTGGTATGGAAATTTATCAATTAACAATCCTCAGGAGTTCTGGCAGCAAAGTACAGATGTCTCTCCAAATGGTAATGTGGTAATATGTCACTTTCCCCCCCTTAAACAGTCCTGTTACTGCTTCAGATATTTAATTTCTTCTTACTTGTCTAGCTTCTTATTTAAAAAAAGGTAGTGAAAATCTTGCCATTGTTCCATTAGGGGCAAATTGTCTCCATTGTTAAGCTTCATCCAGAGCTCCATGTGTACAACCCAAACACACATGTATTTACAGAAATGCTTCCTTAATGGCTGTTACAGGAGTGCAGTTTCCTAGTGGGTCTTTTAGGAGGTGATTTGGAGGTGAATTTGTGTTGCTGCACCTATCTGGTAAATGTTTTGCAAATATAATCTGGTTGTCATTGTTAGAAGGACGTTGATGTTACTGGAGCTAGGACTTCATCCTAAAAGTTCCTCTTCCTCTCAATTCTTTTAGAGAACTCTTGCTTTGAGCAGCTCCTGCTCCAGAGGTGTTCTTGCATGTGGATTTGGACAAGTCAGGTATTTGATCATAAAAGCCCTGAGAATGGGGCAGGATTCAAACACTACAGAAATATATTTATTGACTAGATCTAGCAAATTCTTTGGTTCCTTGGAACATATTGGAACATCAGGCTCTGTATCCTGCTCTGCAGCCAGCCAGGATAAACCAAGCAGGGCTTCAAAAAAGGAAATACACCTTGACAAGTGAAAATTACATCTCCTGCATTACGGTTCTTTAAAGAGGGAATTGTCTTTGAATTTAGGCTTTCAGTTCTTCAATAAAAGATCACAGTTCCCTTTTTGTTCTCTGGCACTGTAACCCATTTGAGGATTCTGTCAACACCCCCTTCAAAAAATGCAGAAACCTGTTAAGATTTGTAGGAGAAAAAAATCTATACAAGTTACTTTTTGCTCATAACTTGAAGTGCACAGCCAGAGCTTCCCTCCAAGGAGTGTTTCAGTGCTAGGAAAGGAAAAGCAGATCTGTTTCCATATGTTCCCTATTGAAAGTAACTAGTGGTAAACTCGGGTTTATTTTGGCCTGGTGGTTTGCTCAGGGGTGGTTCTGGTTGTCCATTAGTCTGCTCTAACTGACCAGAAGGTGAGGACCCTTCTGAACTCTGACAGGTACCAAGAGAGTCCATGCAGCTCTTGATGACTGGATGTGAAGCACTTTGACTTTTTCTCAAAGAGATGCGCCAAGATTCATTGCAGGATCTGTTCCTTACCTTCCTCCTTTAATTTCCTGCATCATTTAACCAGTGTTTTCTGTGGCACGACTGCTCTGCACATCAGTGCTCCCCTTTATGTTTGTTAATAAATAGTGGCTTCTGCTCCACGAGGATTTTTGGCAGGTGCTGGTGAGCATAATCTCTCCAGGCTGCAGACACAAACTAAAAACAACTCCCAGATGTTTTAATAAGGAACCAGAACCTGTTAATGGTGCGTGGGAAGCAGCCAGTCATTCACATGATGCCTCCCCTTTTCTCTCCCCCTTCCCAAGAGATGTAGTTTGGGATTAAACTTTTTTTCTCTTCTTTATATTCATGTTTTCTGGCTCCTCCCAGGAACTTATCTCAAATCAAACTTCCTTGTAGCTCAAACCACCTTTGGACAAAGTATAATTTTGGTGTACAGGGCAGGGAAAAGGGAATGCTACAGTCTAAAGTAAATTGAAAAAATTGTACACTAGCATAGAAGAGCAGGTAAGAATGTTTGATGTAGAGCTGGACTCTTTAAAAATAGTACTAAATATTTTGTACTATTTTAATGCATGCACCAAGCTCTGTAGACAAAGCTATTGAAATATTGAGATCCTACAGATATCCTAAAAGGACTTGTTTTCAAGCTGGATTTAACTGAGTTGATTCCAAACTGAATTTGTTTTTCTTTTTAAAATTCTCAACTATGAAACAAAAATTTAAAAATATGCCTGATGTTATATCTTAGAAGCCTTGACAATATCCCCAGAGGTCAACAGAAATTTTCAGTGTGAACATAACTATTGATAATTTGAGGCACATGCTCTACAAGACCATAAGGGGAAGCTATAAATAGGATAACTCATCAAAAAAGTCTATTCTTATTCAGCAGAACAGAAAACTTTCAGTAGAGTAGAAATGGTAGGAAAAATTCTTATAACAGAAACATCTTCAGTGCTAGTTGGGAATGGGATGTATTTTAGACCTTTTCCATTAACAGTTCTTAAGAAACAAAAAAAATCTGTTTCAAAACTCCATTCTCCTCTTTACTGCTGTTCTTGGCATTATCTCTGATACATGCAAAGTAGTTTTACACAACTATTAATTGGATCTTTGGGGGAAGATCAGCAGAATTTCCACTTCTCAGCAAAACCAAGTGGCTGTAACTTAAGGCTATCCTAGCTCACTGTAAGAATATCAGCCATGGGAATTTCACCCTGAAGAATAAGACCTCTGTGAACCTTTATCTTGTGGCTGTCCCACGTTCATACATTTTTGGAATGTGTGACAGTGTTCTGTGGGGCAGGAATGGGGCTGAAAGAAATTAACCTCAGTACCAGTGGAAGTGCAAAGATGCATCACTTAGAGAATGGAGTTTTTGAAATCACTGCAAATATGGCTGATAAAAGGAGAAGAAAGTGGACGTGAACATTAGTGAACTCCAGCAGATTATTGATTTCTCTTGAGCGGTTTGACAGATAAAATGGTAAAGCAAAATGTTCAACTTCGAATGCATCACTTGGAGAAAATAGGAGAATGTGGCAGGGAAGGGAGGAGATGATGAATGTTACTTTGTTAGAGAGGAGAAAATGCAATTGTTCTGCATGAGGTGTTCATCACTTTCCATTTTCTGTTCTGCAGCGTTTGATAAACGTCCATTTAGCTGTAGCAGGCAGAAATCATGTTTAAAGTCTTGGTTCAGGGGTCATCTTTCAAAGCATTATCTCTTAATTGTATTAAGTTTTGTCTGGTTCTGTGCAACAGTTTAATGTCTGAGGCTTCCAGCAATTCTCAGGAGGAAGCAGTGAGGAAATTCACTCTGAACAAGGAGGGTGTGAAGCCTCTCCCTTCCCACCAGGGCTAAACAGCTCCTGGAGAAATTCCACTGGAGATGCTGGTCTTAGAGGAGACACACATCACTCCAAACACATCTCTTCAGAGTAACAGTGGAACTGCCCTCAGAGGGTTTCTGTGCTGTGACACACGACTGGGAGTGCTGTTATTAGGTAGGAAGGGGGGACAGCAGATAAGTTTTATAGTGCTAAGTCATGGGCAGGCAGATACACACAGGTGTTTGAGGTGCAAAAAGGGAGTAAGCAAAAATGCTGCATGTAGACCTCTTGACTTTAAAAAATGCAATCTTGCTTATTTAACAAAGAATTCACCGGTTTTGTTCTTTGAAAATGTTGGTGAAAAATGAGGTCCAAATGAGAAGTGGAGAAAGACTTTTGCTCAAAGATGCCAACCTTTTTAAACAGAACCTTCACCCAGCCCTACAAAATGCTCAGTTTGTCTGAATCTCTTTTTGTAGTCTCTAGCTTTTTGCTCTAACACAAATTTATGTGCACAGCACCATCCAGCAAAGTTTTTCCTTGTTTCTGAGTTAAATTACCATAGCAGATTTCCATGTGCTTTTGGAAGGTGACAGAGACAGCAGTTCTGTTCTCGAGGCAGGCTTCGTGAAAGATCTTTACTATTTATTACAACTATTCCCAGTGGAGGATTACAATTACTATCCTACTTCCAGCAACTCTTTACCTGAATCCTGACAGCTGTTAATTATGTGTGAAAGAAGAAGTTACATGCAGAGGAATTTCTCAGAGAGTTACCTGTGAGGCGCATCCCAGCTTAGAACGTCTGCAGCAGGGCCATTTGTCTTGTGGCTCTCATTTGGTTATTTCTGCTTCAGGAGCTGGGAGACTCTGCCTGACTTTTGATACCAGAATTTGCATTGGGAAGGAATTCTGCTGCTGCTTTCCCAGTGTTGGTCTCCCTCTTCCCTGTTTTTTTTTTTTCCTTTCCCTCCCTTTTCTGTTAGTCAGATTTGGTTCTGTGTTCCTTTCTTTAAATGAGCCTCTTGCAGTCTACTGCTGAGTTTACTGCTCAAGGAAACACGAAGAAATAAGTAAGAGGCTTTCAAATTTCTGATCAAGTTTAATGTTAAATCTTATTATTCAGCTACATAACTTTATTACCCTTCAGTTATAAATGTTTTATTTTCTGTTTAAGTATTCATTAGCAAAAATGTATTAATGTCTATACTCAGAGAAATGCACCACAGTGGCAGTCTTGTTGGAGCTGATTTCCAAATTAATTTCAAGCCTGCAGAAGCTGGCATTTAAAAAAATACCCTATTCCAAGTCATACTAAATCCAAGATTTTAAATGATGCCCAGCTTCCAGACCATGTTAATGAGTCAAGATAACTGAGCCAGTACAGATGTACTGATTCCTGGTCCAGAGTAGGTCTAGGGTGAGAACTCTGTTGCCACACAAAAGCAAGAAAATTCTAAAAACATCTAGTTGGGCTATTGTGATAAGATTTTAACACATGATCCATCTTATGAGATTTCTGTTTCTGTGAGGAAGTTGGGCTTTATTGCATTGATATTTCCAGAGAAACTGTTTGCCCTAAAAACTTCCAGGAAGCTTTCAACGTTTTACCACAATTAAATTGTATTTATGATGGGTTATTATTTCCTGCCCAGTCTCTCATCACAGAGGTTATTCTATTATGGGTGGTCACTCTCTTTTAATAATTCTTTCTGAATTTATATTTCAGCATGAAACTGAAGATGGCTTGAACTAAACCTCATTTATTAAAGGTAACCTTAACAGCACAAGATATGTTAAATTATGAAATGCAAAGAGTTCCAGGAAAGAGATGATAATTGGGGACTGTAGTAGTAATTTGATTTTGTAGATTGACTACCATTGATGGCTCAACCACTCCCTAATCAATTTGCTACAGGAAACAGCCACACATGTGACTGTAGTTTATCTTTGTTTTCTGTTTCTGCTATTAAACCATCAATAGAATCGTCAATAAAGGAGCTGGCCACTGGTTGGAGAGCTCCTGTCTGTAGTTTGGGTAGCAGAGAATGTTCCTGACAAAAGCCACTGGTCTGCCAGCAGCATTAAAAGTGGAGTTTCATAAAGCCTTGCAAGCATTTGTGCGCTGCAGCTCTTCCACAGCAGGGCCAGGCTTTACAGGGACAAGGTCACCCTGCTGCCCTCGGTGGAAGGGGAGTGCCCAGCTGCTTGGGGATGAGAATTACAGGGCTTTTTCCCTGCCTAATTAGCAATATTACTTTCTATTTTGCACATCCCTCTGCATGTGTTCAGAAGCAGTCTGCAGGGAGCTCATTATGTTCCCAGCCTTGTAGTTACAGGCTTGCAAAGCTGTACCTTCAGGGGGGTGGGAGGTGCATTCACTTGAAGGAGTTCCTCATCCAGACTGAAACACTGCTGAAAACTTGTAGGAACTCTGCAGGATGTCTCCTGTGGGGCGTGCTTTATCCTGCCCCGCGCCTTCCTGCAGAGAAGCTGTCCAGATGAATCTTCCTGACATATTTTCACTCGGAGATAATGGCTGAGGGCAGAGTTTTGGCTCAGATGTCATCTCTTAATGAGTCTCTAACCAGTGGATGGGTTTGGGGAGAAAAAGGAGACAATGAAACCCTGCTTTATCACCTCCTTGGCGTGATTTTTCAGCGCCCAGTGTGGTTCCATTTTCTATCAGTGCAGTTTAGTCTGAGGGTTTTTTATTTTTTCTCCGCTCTTTGGTGGCGCGTGGGTGAACCATGGGAGAATCCCGTTCACTCTGCTGTGCTAACACACTCCAAGCAAGACAAGGGGTTTTCAAAGGAAGGATGTAGGGCAGCAGCTTATGGAACCCCTCTGAGGACAACAATGTGAACATTTGTTGTGAGAGTGGCTGTCTGACTCCAAACCCACTTCTCTTTGAGCTTTCTTCTCCTGAAGGCTGGATCCCTAAATCAGAAAAGACGTCCCAACGTACCTCATGGAATTATTTTGTGTAAGCAAGATAAACAATTTAAACTGAAGGAAGGATTGTGCCATTATTTCCTGGCCACCACGGAACTATGCCAGAAGCTGCTCCTCGAAAATTCTGTTAATCTTTACTCAGTGGGGATGTCACTGTGTGGAGTCTCAACTGCTCAAGTTGATCAGCACTTTAAAGAGAATTATTAGTCAGAGGCTTATAAAAAGATGCAATACATTCCCCCGTGGATGAGCTGCACCTTTCTTACTCTCACTACCACCAGATAAATGATTTAGGATTTGTATAACTGTCTATGGGCACGTACTACACCCCATTATCCTGTGGAAAAAGTCTAATTAAAGTCATCACAGACATAAAATGGTGTTATCAACATAACTTTCACTGGAATGCAAATGCACAGAGCCCAGAATAACCCAGAATTAAAAGGGCAGTTTCATTTAACAGAGCAAAGGAATAGTTTTTAAGAGTTAGAATTGAAATACTGACATTAATACATATTTTTTTAGGAGTGTAAATGACATCATCAGCCCTGATGGCTGTCTGGAAGGTAGGAAGTCAGATGGTTGATAAGGAAAATGTAAATAGCAGGAGACAATTAGCACATGCTGTCCCTTAGACTACCTGCAAACTCTAAGACTGAAAAATTCACTCATCAGGTAACATGCAGTATTGCTCCTGGAAGATGCTTATTGTGTTTTAGGAGAGAAAAATGAAAATTTAATTCACGTAGGGAAAAATAATTGCCACAAGTCTGTTTTGTTTGCTCACAAATCATTTGATTTGGGGCTGATCAGCCTTGGTATTTCTGGTTTTATTTACATGAAAGGCTTCTGTGGGGTGTAGAATAGTTTGGGAAGCTGGTGAGAAATACGCTGTCACACGATGCCTGAATTATTATGCAGATAAAATTTACCAACTTCCCTCCTCCAGTTTATCCTATTTGGAAAGATACATGAGAAATAAATGGCTGGTTTTAGTGGAAGTAAGTGCTACTTCATCTGGAATAAGCACCCTGTCATTTCAAGATTTACAGCAGTAGCCATTCTCCACTGCTTCTGCTCAGCCTTTTTCACTCTGCTTCCTCTCTGCTTTAATTGCATTTCTGAGCCTTTCTCATTTGCCTACTAGCTTGTTTTTTTGTTTGCTTTGTTGTTTTGTTTCTTTTTTCCCAGATAATCTGGAAGGTGAAGAATGACCAGGCAGAACTCAAATGCCATTTTGTTATGCTTAATAGCTGATTAAAAACGAGCTGGCCCCTCTCTGGTGCTCACGCTCAGATGCTCTCTCTGGGGTGTTTGAAATTGAGTCATAATTGCTGATGCCAAAAGCTGTCAGTACAATGGAATAGGAAGCAGTCAGCTCTTCTTAGTGTTATATAAAGTTGTCATTTTGGAAGAATGAGCAATGATAAAGAACTGTTGCAGTGCTTTTGCCCGTTTTCACAGCAAACCATGCTGTTCGTGTTGCTTCTCTTGGTCTCTTCTCTGATAAATTAATTTTCTCCTGTGAGGAAGGAATTCAAAACAAAGCAACAGGAATTTAGGTGAAATTGAGGGGAAATAAGGCTGCGTTTTTAGAAATATTTCTACCAAACATGCTTGTTCTTGCATGCAGTATAATAATGTATACAAAGGTTTAAGATTTTCATGTAAAACATGAAATTGAATGTATTTTTTTTTTATCGTGGCAGGCATATTAGCAGCTCTAGCTGTACATTTAAAGAAAGAAAATTCTGTTAAACCTTCTTAGCTCTGCATGTAATACATATATTTACAACACAAAATGCTGACTTCCCTAATCATGTGTGATTTAGTGAGTAATATAAGGCATATTAATATTTATGGTGTTTGAAATCTTAGCAGAGAATGCTCTCACTGGCTTCTGCAGTATCGATGTTTCCAAGTGGACAACAGTGTGCCTACTCTGAGAACTCATTTCTTTGCTCTCTCATTAACATTCAAATTACTTGCAGGATGATTATTAATGAAAATGGACATTGTACAACCCAGCTCTGCAGCCACTATTGCTTTCCAGTAAGCAGTAATTTACTCTTGGCTCTCTGTAACCTACAAGGTAATGAAGCTCCCCTGAAATTCTGCATTTCACAGCCATAGCTGCAAATCAGCCTTTGGAGCCCCAGCATCTGTGGGACATGTGCTCGTGCATCCATTTGCTGAGTCAATGCTCCAGTTTTCTGATTCACCTCTTTCACTGAGGGGACAGCAGCTTTTCTGAGCCTGCTCTGCACCAGAACTGGCTGCTTCCTCACCCAGCCACTCATTGTTTTGTGAATTATGCTTCAAAAATTTCACGGTGGACAACCTGTGCCCATTAAACAGACATAACTTCCCTGGGTTGCTCGTATGCCTCCCAGTGCTGTTACTTTTCTGTTGTTATCTGACTGCAGCTATCAACTCCACCGACATTAGGGTAAGGAAATATGTTCAGCTGACACACCAGCAGAAATTCACCTGACTGCAGGCTCTGTAAATCTGCCTTATAAATGCCTCTTGTCTTTATAAAACACTGAGCCAAAACTAAAAATGGGCAAATTCTTCTGCAAGGCAAGAAATGCTAAAGCAGAGAGAGGAAGGCTTGGAGAGAAAACATTGGATGCATTTGTTTACAGGAGCTGAGACTTTGTAAATTAAATAAGAACATGAAGGCAAGTGTCTTCTTAGAGATGGCAGATTCTCAATATGGAAATTATTCATTATCTACTCATCATGGCAAACCAGTTTTATCAAACAAACTGCATCCAGAGGGCCTGACTTTCAGCTGTGGGCTGTTCTTCCAGTGTCTGTCAAGTGGTATAAATAATACTTAAGTGATGTTTTCTTATTGATTATTGTTTCTTAGTTGTTGTTTTTTCCTTTTTTTTTTTTTTTTCCAGATAAGCAAAGTGATGGAGATTGGCCACCACAAATTGGCTCTTTCTTTCAGCTTTGTAAGTATCCAGGTTATGTTTGATAATTTGAAATTTAGATTTTGTGTCTGGGCAAATCATGAGTTTGGAAGCAGAAGAGAATGGTTTCTGTGTATCATTAACCCCATTCCAGACATCTACAATTAGATCAGACACAAGAAATTAATTATCCTTGGCATGGGAGCTTTGACATACTCCATGGTTTTGGAGATAAAGCAATGAAAATCTGGAAAATGTAATGGCCTTGCTCTGTAGTACCTGAGAGGAGATGGATGTTGGCATAACAATAATATCTTATCTCATTTTTGCTTACAAATGTATTTTGGGTGGATACTGTGTGATTTCCTAAGGAGAGGACCTTGCTGTTCTCAGTACTTTGAATTCCACAGAACCATTTCCCAAGACTTTTCTAAGGCAAAGGTTTTCCTTTGTTTGCCCTGGGCTTCTGCTCTTTCCTTCAGCAGCCTGTAGCTCATTTAATCCAAGAAGATTCGCTACAGCCCCAAACCTACCACTGTAAACTCACACTTCCATGATTCCAACTCCATTTCTTCTGTTTCCTTTGCTGGTGCCACAGTGGCCCCTTTCCCCCAGCAGCCTGAGGGGGATTCTGGAAGACAAATCCAGGGATAAACTCTGAGCTCCACCCTTGGGTTTTCCATCTCCAGCCACCAGCCCCGTGTCTCGCCCAGCACGGTGCTGAGCTGCTGCCTTTGGCATGGGAATCTTCCTGTCTGCACAGATTACAGGATGCTCTGACTGCCAGGATGCCCTTGAGCTTCTTACAAAAGGGAAAGGGAAAAGCGTCACGTGCTGTTCAAGTAGGACAGGGGTAAAGGTCTTCTAAGCAAAGGCTCAAGAGTTTTCTAGTCCAGCAGCAGAAGAAATACCACATCTGAGTATTTTTCGCTGGTTTGATCTGTCATATTTCAGATTTAGCTTGATGTATTTGTATTTGACTTCATTTTTCATGTTTAGCTTGATTTAAAGATTTTGGGGGAAAAATATCTTTGAAGGCATATCTGGTTTTCTGGTTGTTTTTCCAAGTTGGCCTCTGTTTTTGATTAATCTTCTGAGCAACAATATTCTGTTTTTCACTTGTGTACACACTGTACACATGATTTAAAATCCTGAATCTGAGATGTTAATATTCAAAGCCTGACTTGTATTACTGTGTTTATGACATAAAGATATTTTCAGTATGTTCTTACCAGTATCTGATTTTTAAATTACCTTCCTTTTTTGCAGGGAAAAAAAAATATAAAAGAAAGTAATTTTTTTGTACTTCTATATTTAGCAATAATGATTATGTGCTTATTTATATTCATAGATACTGTATAAAGTTATTATTATTGCTTTATGAAAAAGTAAGTATGCTTTTTATTTTGTAAGAAGATAGAGTCAACTTTATTTAATGCCCCTTTCTTAAGGGGTAAGGATAACTAAGATGGGAGGAAGTTTTCAAAACAGGGGCTCTTGTGCTGTGACTTGTGCAATTTTAACCTCTGAAGGTCAAATAATGTTTTTGCAGAATTACAGCCACGTGTTTGGTTCCAGTCTCTCCCATGAGCATTCCAGGGCTGAAATCTTCAGTTTTGGAGAAAAGGTAGATGAACTTTTTGCCCTTTATCCAGAATATTTGATGATGTGTCTCCTAAAACAGATGTGTTTGAGGGTGAACTGAAGTCACTCATCTGTCTTCTTGCCCTGATCTCAATGGGTGTTTCCTAGCAGCTTCCTTAACTACAAATAAATATTTGGTGGTGCTGGGCTTTGGTAGACCTCTCCCTGTATTCGAAGGAAAGCAGCAGGAAAGGCACAAAAAGAAGGGAAAACTATTTTTCTTTCCATTGAGAAGACAATCTCTGAAGCTGCATGTCCTTTGTGGAAATCAGGGTGTGACTTCACTTCCACAAAACAACATTGCAGAAACAAAATTCAAGGGGGAAAGTCACAAGGTCATTGATGGCACAGACAATTCTCTCTTTAACACTGAGTGCTATTGACTCTGTTTGAGGGTTCTTCCTGGTTTCTCTGTGGCTGACTATGGAAGAGACAGTGCAATAGCTGGAGCTCATTTCAGCTTGGAATTCTTAGATGGATCCAGCTCTCAGCTCCTCAGATGCTGTGTGACTCAGTGGCATTTCTTGGGGTTTGATTGCTCTGCTCTCAAGAGGTTTCCCTTCAAACCTGGCAGCAGCAGAGCACTGTTCACAAGGAAAGGAAATTCTAATTCTACGTCTTTGAATTTTTCACTTGACTTATTAATGTGTTTTCCCCTCACTCATTTAATTCCTTTCTTTGTAAGAAGTTGGACGAAGTTCTAAGTTAACACTTTTTTTCTGTAACTGTTTCTTTTTGGCTTGCATGAAAATAATTTTCTTAATAATGCCACAATGCAGAGCACTTGTACAAATTAGCCTGAGAGAGATGTGTTGAAATCATTGTGAGACTCTTGCATTATTTACATCATGACATTCTGTCAGTGTACTAATGCTGGAAACTGTTTATATTCCTGGATTTAACAAATATGTAAATCAGGTGCACATTTCCCTAGGAATGCAAATGTCTCTAATGAGGAAAGACAAACTTCAGAACAAACAAACAAAAGAAGAGAAAATGTTAAACAGCTTGTGTGAGCGTGGGGATAGAAAGGAAGTGGACTGGAGATTCTGGGATGTAATCCTTGCAATCCTGGGATTGTTTAATCAGCCCATCTTGAGGCTCTGACAGATCAATTGTTTCTTAGTAGGGAGAGAGCTGGGGAAGGATGGCAGCCAGGCAGAGTTTTCCCATAAGAAGGCATGAAAATCTCTGGTTTTGCTCTTTGTGGCAATCTAGAGAGCTGAGAGGATTGAGTTCCACTGGCTGCATTCGTTAACTCGGGCACAAAACCACTCCAAAGGGCCCCAGCTCCCTGAAACTCTTGTTTGTGTTGCAATAATTGAAATAGCTCTTTGATTTCAGTGTAGAGGCACAGAATGGGAATAGCATCGTGGTGAATTGGGTTTAAGTATTATAGAAGGATTTGAATGTCCTTCAGAGAAGCGTTCAGTTCAGATTTCATGTCAGAACTTTGTCCTGATTTAGTCAGGATGACTGATATCTTTGAATCACAGTGCTCTGGATTGAGTTTATGCATGGTGGGAATGGTTTTTATTGTGCTGTGTTTGTGCTGTGCTTGTTATTATGCACTGCTCACTGAAAACTTTATCTTCCATTACAAGCTGAATTCCTTTCTGAAGAGCAATTAAACAAAATTTGCTTACTAAAATAAGACATCATTTATTTCAAGCTGGCTTCTATTTTGAATTTTGATGGCTTCCTGCTAAATATGCAAGCTTTCTTTTCTGTGAAATTAGCTCAGTATCTAAAAATCTGAGTTCCTTGGTATTTTGTTTTTCGTCGTGTAGCTTCAGCCCCCGAAGTTCTGCTAAGAATTATATTTCCCAATTATCAGCCATCTTTAAGAACATCATTATGGCAGAATTAGTCTGACTTCTCGAAGATCTATGAATTATGGATAGTGCATGAGTAATAAATGGAGTAAAATGTTTTAATTAACATTCTTCAGTAATCCTTTAGCTGCACGTTGTACGTAACTATTGCCTTCTCTAATTCCAGACTTTTAACTAAAAAACGTGCTGTGTGTCTGTCACAGTCAGAATGTCAGATGGGTTCTGTGCTGTGACAGCACCACGTTTCTGATGCTCCTGTCTGCTTTGTCTCTGTCATCACAGGTCTGGCCTTGCTGTGGCTCACCCTCCTCTGGTGGTGCTGGCAGAGCTGATGGGGAGGCATCCTTAGAAGCAGGGCAAAAACCAAGGTGAGAAATGCTGCCTTGAACCTCCCGTGTGCTGCTTCATCTGTCATGCAGGTGTTATAAATGTGTGGTTAATTACTGCTTTATTAACAGTATTTTATTAAAGCAACCCTATATCTGTATAAGACAAACTGTATTTCCAAGATACCCCCCTGTACCACATCAGGTCATGGATGAGTAGGCAGGAGTGATGTCTTCCTTCCTCCAAGCAGGAACATTAGGGAGATTCCACAATAAAATACAGGGTGTAACAAAACTCAAGGAATCAGATAATGCCAAGGACCAGGATCATCACCATGGATAAGCATCACAACCACCCCTCAAGGTCATTCATCCCCCACCCAGCCAAAGGAAAAATGCAATCGAGACATTTTCCTGTCTTCCCAGAACTCTGTCCACCACTTGAAGAAAAAGCAATCAAGAGATGTTTTCCTTCCTGGAATTCTGTTCACCACATACACCTGAAGAAAAGAATATCCATCTACATATTCAAAAGGCTGGACTGAACAATGGACAAGCCTCAGGGCACAAAATCTGTATAAAACCCAGCTTTGGGAAACTGCTGATGTGAACCAAGGAGAGGGCATCAGTCCAGGAGAGGCCGTGTCCCAGGTTCACCCAGGTCTGACTCCTGGGGTCAGAACTGTCCTTTGATTGAGGCTCTGCTCAATATCTCACTTTGTCATTTTTCCAATAAATTTCTTAAATATTGGGGAAATTGTCATTTATAACACAGGTATGGGAACGAGAGGCTGGGGAAGTTCCCTGAGCAAAATTTTTGCCTGATCAAATCTGTCCCGAGGCTGTGCCACGTCCTCACATCCCAATGTCTGTGGGATGTCCAGCCATGCCTGCAGGGGTGACAATTCCTGGGAATGAGGACACGAGGAGGGCTCTGTTGGTAACACTGACCTCTCTTCACCCCACTGCCACCATAAATGTGGGGCAAACCTCTGCAGCAACATCAGCCAGCCCAGAATTTATTTCTCATTTCTTTCTCAGCACTCCACATCCAGCAGCTTTCTCCTTTCCCTCTGCTGTGAAGTAACAGCGTGTAGGAGGTGCTGGTTTTGTGCTCTGTGAACTATGAACATCCTCTCTGGAGGAGTGAGGAGGCCATAATTACTGTGAGCTGCTGGGCAGAAAAAACCTGATATTCACCAAGCCCTCACTAGAAGCTGGTCTAGCATCTTATTAAATTGATACCTCTAATACCTCTAATTAATGCCTTGACTGAGTCTCCAATAGAGCAGGAGTTCAGTGACTTTCTTTAAAATTATTCTTCACTATGTACACATTAAACTGACTTTTAAGTGGTTGTACAGTTACTGTCAGCCAAAATGCTGCTCAGAAATCTGAACTGGCAGGTGCCCTTAAGTCTTGTTGATTTGGATTAATGTTTTAAGTACTACCAGAAATTGTATTTACAGTGCATAAAAAGAACCTTAAAATGTAGCTGCGACACAGAATATTGTTTAAGGATTCAGAACCTCCAGTTGAGTATTTATTTTTTACTGTAATTTTGTAGAAAAATGTGAGGAAAAAAAGGTGTGTGGCAAACTAGCAGATTGCTGATAGTTTATGGTAGTAAACTTGTCTAGGGGGCAGAGTTTATCCAGACTTTCCTTGGGATTTGCAGCTTTACAAGAAAGAACTTCCATGTCAGGATTTTGGTTTTTTTTGCTTCTTTATTTGATGTATTAGGAACATCCTTCACCATTTGTGTTCTCTTCTCGTATTCAAA
Organism: Acrocephalus scirpaceus scirpaceus; assembly: GCA_910950805.1. Classification (NCBI taxonomy): domain Eukaryota; kingdom Metazoa; phylum Chordata; class Aves; order Passeriformes; family Sylviidae; genus Acrocephalus; species Acrocephalus scirpaceus. Next base: position 80,893,172 of record OU383776.1, on the reverse strand, counting down.
CTGCTCATTGTGGAATTAAAATACATCAAAGTAACCAAAATGGAAGATTTGGAATGGAGAATTCAGGAAAGAAAAAAATGACAACTGTATTAAATGGCCTGCCATTTTATAATCTTTGAAAAAAGCTTCAATGTGATATGTTTGTTAATTTTAATTTGAAATATTAAGGTTTTTTTTCCAAGACTTTTTATCAGTTGGTTGGCGTCCTTTGCGCCAGAAGTCAATGTGAATTGTCAGAGTAAGACATGAGTTTTAAAACTACAGGAGTCAAGAAGAGATGAGCATCTTCTTTGTTCCTGTTTGGGATTATTTCAGTATATTTTTCTATATAGAAATATATGTTTGATTTAAAATTATTTGATCCTCATTTTTTTAAACTTTTTCCCTTGTTTTAGGCTTTGTGGGCAAAAATAGTTCTGTAGTTCTCTGTTCTTTTCAAGGGCAGTGGAAATGAGGGTTTTTTCATTTCTGAGTTTATGTTGCTCTCTTTTTAGAACTAATCCTTACAACATTATGGCTTTTCAGATATAAAAGTTTTCTGCAAGAGAATGGAGACAAGAAAGGCTGTGTGAGAACAAGGATTGCATGTTAGCTTGATTTCCTCATGAAATAATGATGATTCCTTTCCCTAAATACTTTCTGCCAGAAAGACTTGAAGAGGTATTTCACAGCAGCAAACACAAATCCTCTGTGGATTTCAGTTTTGCAGGTTTAAAAAGCCTTCATGTGAAGGTGCAGCCTGATGGTTGCCTGCAGAATGAATGGACAATAAATGGTACCAGAGAGTTGGGAGGCTGAGGGAAGCTCTGCTGGTTTGAACGTGGTGGTTAACAGCTTGTTTTTGCAGTTGTTGGGAGTTTTTGGGGGTGTTCTGTTGGTTTGTGTGTGTTTGTGCTTCTCCCTGTGCTGAGGATGGTTTCTGCTCCATCTCAGTGTTCCCTGTCAGCCTCAGCTGCATCACTTCCCTCTCACTTTTGGAACTTGAAGGATTTCTGAAAATCCTTCCTTCTCCCAGATCAAAAGCTCCTGTAAACCTGGGTAAGTCAGCTGCACTGGAGCTGTTTGAGGTGATATTGGTTGACAATCTACCTCCCAAATCGCTTTCTTATCCTAAAGTGTCTGAGCAGTGACTGAAGCAATGCTACAATTTTGATAAGTATTCTCTTTTTTCTCCCAGGCCTTATCCCTGCTGCCTTACCCTTGATTCACTTCTCCTCTGACCAATTCTTTTTAAGAAGTAGTGGCTGTTTCCTGATCCTGCTGATCCCAAGTGGCTTCAAATTCACTTTTCTTTTTTTTAAAAAGAATCATTTCTCCATGTTTAAATAGAAGTCAGCATGAAAAAGGCAGCAGTGCTTCAGCAGGGATTGAGCTGAATATATTTCCTTCTGAGCTCAATTAGCTCATGCTCTTTAATTTGACTTGGAGCTATGATTACAATAACTGTAAAGAAACCAAATTCCAAATTTTTGTGTGACCCTGAAACAGTTATTTTTCAAAAAATGTGGCTTTAGGTCGGTATTTTTGTTTGAAAAATGAATTGTGGTTCTTCCCAATTTTGAGATGTTCCCATTTTGCATTTCCCTGCCTTATTTTAAATGGCCTCTTGGAGTTGTATTTGCTGTTTTACAGAGATGAGGAACTCCTCCAAATGGTTTATTTTCAAATATGGCCTTTTATGGCTGGATTATATCTGTCCCAAATTCCTGTGATGATTTAGCCGAGATGGAGCACTGGGCTGTGCTGCTGTGCTGCCAGCACTGGCCCTGGACACAAAGCTCTGCCCACAGCCAGAGCCTGATTGCTCAATGTGTCATGGAGAAAGCTCAGGGAAAGACAAGCTTTCATTTGGGAAGCAAACAGAAAATCCTGTGTGTTCATCTCAGCTGTCCCTGTAAGAGCAAAATAATCTCAGAGAATCAGAGAGGAATCAGAGCAGGCATCCTACTGCTCGCCCACTTCATGCCTATCAGTCAATTTGTGTGAGGAGAGAAATAATGTATGACGAGTGTCTCCTCTGAAAAATATTTATGACATGCTCATTCCAGCTTGTTTCCTTGCTTTATTTCATTTTGCTACTGAAAGAAAAGGCTGACATATTCCTCTGTGGCTGATGCCTTTAAGAATATTCAGGGTAGTCCAACTGATATAAAATTTTCATATTAATACCAAAAGCAATCAGCATGAAATTGCCAAAACAAACCCACCCTTTCTGTTTTGGCTATAAAAATGCAGAATAAACAACTTCTGTCTGTCCTAAGCACGTGATGGGTTAATCGCTCATGAAGTAATCATTATCTTGCAAATACGACTTAGAGCTCAGGGGAAATGAAGAACAAAATAAATACCATGCTGTTATTTTCCTTTATTATTGGGAGACATTCCATGGTGTCAATGCATGCAGAGAATGTTGGACAAGTGTTTAAAGAGATTAAGCTACTGTTTGGGAAGGATTTTCAGAGAAAACTGGAGAAGCTATTACACAGTGTGCTACTTCATGTTTTAGAAGGTTATAAAAACTTACAGAATAGGTAACAAGATGGAATAAACAAATACTTTTATGCCTGCTGAACCATGGGGGTGTTTGCCTAAATAAGAGAGACATAAGCTTTTCATTTTTAATACAAGTAAAATTTCTTCCAAGTACCACTTTGTGTGACATAACAACTGCAGATCATGGAAAAATATGGCTGAAAGAAGCTTTTCAGCTTTTTTTTTTTTTCAGTTTATTGCTCACCCAGAAGAAAAGATGAACTAAACTATTTGTGATTAATATTTACTCTGTTTTCTAAATATCCTTTTTAAGCTCCATCGCCCCATGTTTCTTTCCCCCTCCTTTTTTTCTCTTTTAAATTAAAGAAACCAGTTTACTGTAGCAGGCTACAAACAAGGGATGATTTGGACGTAAAAAGGGAAATTCATGAGAGCCTTAGGGAACTTTGCAAGGTAAGCCGTGTATACAGTAAGAGTCTGACTTTTTCAACTCTGTCTTAAGGAGTATTTAGGGAGAAGAAGAAATGGCTGCTAGAAATGTCTAATTTTATATGCTTAACAATCTTTTGCTACAAACAAATGAAGATTTCTGGCTGTGTGTAGCGTCTGCCTTTGAAAAGGACCAGACACTGACAAAGTTTTATAAAATGAGTCTTCTTTGATTCTAGAAGGAGATAGAGGTTTGTGGAAAAACCCATAATACTTTTAGTATCTCTCCCCATTTCCACACCCCCTCCCAACTGAAATCCATTTGGGAAAATGGTGAAATTGGTGCAGCTTTGTGATGCTGAAGAATCATCTTAAGAAAATTGTGCCTGTGCCCAGCATTTGGGGTCTGTGTGAGGAGCCATGTGATGGGTGAATCAGGAATTCTAACAAAGACACAGGAAATCAGTGGAGATACCAGCAGAAGGCAAGGACAGAGAGACTTAGAAATGTTGAGTTTAAAGCTGTGTAGGGTTATGTAACAAAAAAAAAAGTGTATTCTATTTCATCTGTTGAAAGACGTCTGGAAGATTTTTTTTTCTTTATCTCTTGTAACTCCAGGGGAGGGGGCAGATGCCTTCTGATAATGGCCCAGCTGTTAAAGCAGCTGGGGCAGGGTTTGTTATCTCTGTCACCACCCGTCCATCCTCCAGGGGAGATCTGCTGATAATGGGCCATGAAGGCTCACCAATGACATCACACATGACATCATCAGGGATATCTGCTGATAATGGGCCATGAAGGCTCACCAATGACATCACACATGACATCATCAGGGAGATCTGCTGATAATGGGCCATGAAGGCTCACCAGTGACATCACACATGACATCATCCCATTGGGAGATGCTCCACCCAGCGCAGGGGAGCCAACTGTTCCTACCTGGATAAACACTGAGACTCAGCAACAGCAGACATCTGATTTTCCACTGAGCATCAGGAGAATGACCAGACCCATCTGGCCACCACTGGACTTTCTACAGGACCATCTCTGCTCCACAGAACCACATCTGTCACTCCAGGAGGATTTATCTGGGCTGCTCCCAACACCCTGACCAACAGGGTGTCAGGTCGTATCCCTGACTCTGTCAGGGTTTCACCAGGAGTTTTGTTTGCTTGCTCGTTTTTTATGTACTGCTACATTTGTATTTTCTTTTTTTTTTAGTATTCCTAGTAAACTGTTACTCCTATTCCCATATCTTTGCCTGAAAGCCCCTAATTGCAAAATCATAATAATTTGGAAGGAAGGGAATTTACATTCTCCATTCCAAGGGAAGCTCCAGCTTTCCCTGGCACACACCTGTCTTTCCAAACCAAGACAAAAGCCAACGTCTTCTTGATCTGAAACGGACTCTGGGAGTGTCTGAGAAATATCCCACAGATGAGGAATAAAACAACAGAGCCACACTGCTTTAAATACTCATGCAAAGCATCTGCCAATCTTGGCATTAAAATGGAGCATTTCCTGTTTGATGGGGTTTCTGGGATTGTCAGCAATTACCCTGGAATGACTTGCACCCATTAGCACTGGGGGGAGTTAAATCAGTGAGCACTGGGAAGAGCGTGGAGCCCCAGGTCACTGCCAGTTTGTTACAGCATTAGAGAATGTCATGGTGGGTGAGTTTTTATGTCAGAAGGAGTCGCAGAGTTAAGTAGGATAACATTACTCTGTCAGGATAGTGGCACAATAAATGCATAACAGCTGTTATTAGACACTGGAAGTACAAAATAAATCTGTTTCCAAGAGCACCATTGTGAATGAGAAAGGAGAGAGGGAATTATCCCTGGCTGATGGCTTTCAGCATAGCGGGGTAAGCTGCTTTCCTCCTCCGTTCTGTTTCTCAGGAGTTCCCCAGGAAAGGGACTCCCACACAGAGATTGTTAGTTTGGCAGGAAAAGTCAGGTGTCCAGTTTTTGGTAAGTTTGTTTTAACTCAAGATTCTGCGCACTGTATTTATGGCAAATAAACTGGTACTTACGGCAGATTTGCATAGTGTTTGCTGTTGATAAAAATGTTGGTTTTGCCCAGTGTTTTGGAACCTCCAGAGAACTGGAGGGAAAAGGGCCCCAAGTTACTAAGACACTTCCATTGGTCTGTTTGTAATTTTACTACTTTTTAATTGACAGCTTTACTTTTCAATATTTAGCTGCTGCACTGCTCTGAATCCATTGCCCCCTCTCATTTCCAGAAACTGGATGTATGAACTTGAAATAACCTCCTAAGTGATTACCCTGGAAATAACAGTGAGTTCCCTGTGAGAAGGCATTGAAGTCAGTTCATGTGATGCACTCTTTTGGTTCCCACTTCCCACAGGAACACATCAGAAGACAAGGTACATTATTAACTTAACCAAGAACAAATTTTTCGTACAATTTCCCCATTCATTCAAATGGGACATGAATATTTTGTTTCCTAATCAGCACAATTACCCTGGAGCTCATGTTGCAATGTGTCACTACAGTGACAGCTCCCCCTGAATGACAACTCCTGTCTGAAGTGAGAAATGACAAGATTTGTAAACCAAGGTTGTTTAAAGAAGAGGCAGTTCCTGAGTGACTATTTCACAGTTAATCATTTCTGCATTTTACAGTACACCTTGGATATACCTATTTTAAAACTGCTCTGACTGGCCTGCTGAAATGGACTTTAATGGTGTAGAGCAGAATATTCTATTCCAGCACCGACAAACAGAATATTGTTGATGGCAATTAGAGGGTTCTCAGGCACATTGTAAAATGTGATCTAGTAAAAAAGTCAGTAGTGATGGCTCTGGGAGTTTTTAATGCTCACCTTGGTGGCAAAACTCTCTTATCGTGCCTTTTTTTGTCACTTGGGCAGTTACTGTCACCAGCCTCCTCCTAATGGAGGCCTTATTTTTTTTGTGTAGCAGAAGCCACCACTCACCTCCCTGAATGTGCATTTGCATGCAGCTCTGCTATACGTATTGTTATGTATATAATAATTACAAATAATTGTTATTCCATTTGTCCTTAATGACACCTGGCTTAACAAAAAGGAGAAATGAGTATTTTACACTCATGAGCATAGGGAAAGAGTCTTGGACTGAAGGCTGACTAGAAAGCTCTCACATCATTTTCATGCTCACGAATCTAGCCAGATATAAATCACTGTAAGGCTTGGTAAGTATTTTAAACACAAGTTTTGGAACTTCAGTTTGTGTCTGTGCAATACATGGGCTGCATTTAGTTTCAGATCCTGGGACAAGGGATCAACTCAGTAATGGCAGCAAGCACAGGCCTCTGTTTGTACTTGCAGACCAGGGAAATTACTGCAGAATATGTCTCTAATTCTCAGAATAATGTCATCCCTCCTCCCAAAATGAGAAAAAAAATAACTGCCAACCCCGTAAGTGCTTCTGAACACTTTCAAAATGTTCAGCAAGTCTGCCACTTGTCAGAAAGTTTTAAGGTGTATTATGGCAGGAGTCTTGACATAAGTGTGCTGCAGACATCAAAAAGACTAATGCTGGTGTCATGCTGATTTCATTTCCCTTTTGTTGTATAAATATACACATAGTACTTTAAAAATATTGGAGGTGATCTGAAGTGGTTCATAAAACCTTGCTGGTTTGCAAATCACTCCGATATTTTAACTGCATTGCCTGGTTCTGAGTTAGTGTCTGGAGGCATCTTGCATTATATTATACCCTGGAATTGCATCTGCAAGTTGTGGATATGCAATATTGATCCAGCAACTTGCTATTTCAGCTTGGAGAAAAAGAGCAGCTGCTGTGTAGGATCCGTGGTGTGAAAATCTGCTCGTGGTAACTTCAGCAGCTTCTCCGTAGTTTAAAAAATGCTGCTGGTTTTGTCTTTCCACTGCACTTGTGTGGAAGAAGCTTTTTTTAGGCTCTTCACTTTCAGCTTTCCTTCTGGGATTTATCTCTAATGGTGCCATATCTTTTTTGGTTCAAAAACCCAGAGACTTTGAAAGGAGCACTGCTTCCTAGTGCATACATCTATACATTTTATTCACTATATACAGCATTTATGGTTGGTAAATATTTGGTGTGCTGGCAGTTGAAGAAGTTTTCTCTGGAAAGGATGACTGAAACCTGATGATTTTGAATTTCAAGTAATTAAAGGACGTTCAAATAATTTCACAAACATTAAATAATCTTAGTGAATGGAAAAAAAATTCTAATGTTCAGCAGTTAATGACCAAGAAAATTTGTTTTCAGCAGTTTAAAGGCATTTAAAATATTTCAATATTTTGCAGTGCTAATGCTTAAACTATATTACTTAGGATAATAATAGGACATTTAACTTATACGTCTGTTACTTATGTGCTTATAAGATTTCCCCCAGCCATTTGGCATGGGACAGCTGAGTGTACCTAATTATCATTCTCAAGATCCAGTAACTCATTTTCCCCCCACCCCCAATGCTATATTTACCTTTCATGTGATGGGTTATAAAAACTCTTATTCTGAGGGCTCAGTAATCCATGTCTTAGCAGGGTGGGTTCAAAATGTTCTGCAGTCACAGATAGTCCTGCCTGGGCGTTTTACAGAAAGCAAAGCCAAGTTTATGTAACAGGAACAGAACATGAAACGTGTGGCAAATTGTATTTGTGATCACCCTGCTCCCAATCTCTGCTACCTGAAACTTGTTTCATCCTGTTTTGTTCCTTTTTGTGCTCCTAATTAACATTTCTCCTCTGTCCCAGGTCATACCTGCAGTGAGTCCAGCAATTACTAGAGCCACTTTAAAGCATTTCTTAGAATTGCTGACATGGTGAGACCAGATGACAAAACATGCAATGAAAAGCGTGTTTTTTCTTCAGAAAAATGTAAAGTTGGTGTCGTGTAACACTTGTTTGATGATAGATAAGCCAATGTAATTGCACGGAATAAATGTCATCACCTGCATGAAGATAAATGGCTTTTCCTGCACTGCCATGCTTTTGCACATAAAATGCTGCCATTTTACCAGTTGTCCTCATTTTTTTTGCCAAATAAATTTTATAATGGCCATAAAAGGAAAGTGTGATATTTCTACTTAAGTGTTACAGTGTTAACAGAGGGCATTTCTGTGGTTGTATATAATTGAAATCAATGACATTGTTACCTGAAAAGTTGTTTTGTAGCGCTCTTACTTGACAGAAGTGTTTATTTCCATCCCCTGACATATCTAAAAGACAAAATGTGTGGAATCAGATGCACATGCATCATTAGCATGTGGGTGGCTGGAGTTTTATGATGTTACCTTTTGCCATGGGTGTCTGGAATGGAGCTCTGATTATTATCCTGGGACACGAGGGTGGCAGTGTGCGAGAGGAAATGTCAGTTCATTCTGTCCTGATAACAGCACTGCCAGGGCACAAGGATTTGCCAGAAGAAAAGTGTCCATAGCATATCCTTGCTGTAAAAGAAAGGTCAAATAGGATTGTCAAAAGCATTTAAAAACATTAGAGCCTTTCTGGAGTTTTTAGTATGGATTGGGAAGTATTTCCTCTCTTTATCAGGGGATAAAGTGAAGATATTTATTGTAAATATGGAAATTGCTAAGAATTCTGGGATGAGTTAACTGTCAGGCAACTACTTTGTATCATATTTGCTAGGTTGATTTGGGGTCCAAAATCAGTTGTCTGAAATTTTTTACCACAGGTGTAGTGATAATGTGTCTGCATTTTATCTGACACCCTGATATCCCAGACTTAATGAGAGCAGCCTTTTTAACACTTCAGTAAATAAGCCAATATGCATTCAGATGAAGAATTAAATTACTTTTATGTTTGCAAAGTACCAAATTATCCTGGACAGGTTTGGACACCTCCTTACTCTTGTTACTCCTGTTTTGTGCAGAAGTGGTTCTCACTTTGCTTTTTGTAGCTAATAGTAATTTAACAGATAATAGTTGGTGGCATTTGAAAATGGATCTTTTTTTCTCTAGGTCTCTAACTGTAACTTTTCCCCTGTGAAACACCAGGAAAAAGAAAAATTTTTCTTTTAGTGACTTGTGGAATCTGTCTGAATGTCTGGGTGTGGGGCAGACAGTGTTGGTAATCATGGGAGTGGGCCCAGTACAGGGGCAGCAGTGTATTCCTCCATGTGGTAATTCCCAGTTTGTGGCATTAAATGCAGTAATTGCTGCATTAATTGCAGCAGTGACAGCTGCACACGTGTCCCGTGCTGCTGTGTCACTGCACTCTGTGTGCCTCTGCTCTGAAGGCCTCTCTGCAGATGTTTGTTCCAGATTAATTCAATCCTCACAACTGGCAAATCCCCAAAGGAATTACAGAGGTCTTCTCCAATGAGTTAAATCAGCCTCTGTGGAAATCTCAAGGGGCTGGGTGGCGCTTTCTGGGCAGTCGGGCTTGTGAAACTTCTCCCTGCCTGCACAGCAGCGATTGTCCTGTGCAAACACCTCAGGAGCACCCTCAGCAGCGCCTGATGAGGTGTGATAAGGAGCAGAGAACACACTCCGGTTTTTGAGCTGCATATGCTTTTTAATTTCCCCCATAAGGAGATCCACGTGAGTGTACTTTCACACAGCTCGCTGGATTACAACCCGAGCTGTATTTTAATATTCCTGTAGCTGAAGGGGTCATGGCTGATGTACTGGGACCCAGTTAGCGCTGCAGTTAATGATGCAGAGCATTCCGGCTTGGCTGCAGAGAGATGTTCCCATTCCTGCAGGAATACAGCTCCGCCGCCTGGCCGCCGATAGCCAGGAGAACATTGCCACCCTTCGGCCAGACAGCAAAGGCACACGGGCAGAGAGACACATGATGCAAGTTGGGGATGCTGCAGCAAAACTATTTAAGAGGATATTCAATCGTAATGTAACTGCTCAGCAATGGGAGCCCAGTTGGGTGGAGGTTGTAGGCATCATTTGCTTTGCTTTAGTGTATTTCATAGCACGGTGATGTGTTTGGAGAGAATATATTATGCTACGTACTAATTATGTTTTCCTGAGCACTGAATTGCATATGCATTGTGAAGATAGGATGAAGGCTACCATGGTTACCATTGTGCACCCAGGAACTTATTTTATACAGTGCCAATTAATCTGAGGTAATGCTTGAGAGGGAAGAACATTGAATAAGAAATGCTAATGTCTCAGCTGAAAGATGGAAATTAGATAGAAAAGCAGAGCTTTTATTGAAAATTATGTGTCAGGGTCAGCATTTATAAATGAATCCACCTGTATGACTAAAACCAGCAGTTCTGTCTTACATTGAAAAACCTGTATGTCCCCAGGCCTAATTGACACCCAGGACACTGCTGCTTTATCAAGGATATTCTCTCCACAGGAGTTTTTTTCCCTTCTCGTGATTTTAACAGCATATTCCTGCAGTCCAGACTCTAACTGGGGATTATTGCCATGTCAGAGAGAGAGTGCATTTGCATGATGCAAAGACATCTAAACCTTCTGCAGGTTGCAGTTGCTAGGGACAAATCTGGTGCCTCTGGCCAGTGGCTTGCAGATGGTGGGGACTGAGCGTGGCCCAGCTCTGGCTCCCTGGCCCTGGCAGCTCTGCCTGGCTCTGGGAGTGCTGCTGATGTGGCTGTTTGTCACCTCTGTCCTGTGTGCGTGGCCAGGTTGTGGTGGGGGGGGATGCAGGGCTGTGTGAGGAGGTGCTGGGGGGTTCCCCCACGTGTGGCAGAGCCAAGGCTCCAGTGTGATCTGCTCAGCCTGGCGGTGACAGTGGCTGCACATCTGGGCTGATGTGGGACAAGGCTCTGCACAGGAGCAGCTGGAAAAGAGGGGTGGGAACACAGGACAAACAGCCCTGCAGCCCCCAGGGTGGTGCAGAAGGAGGGGCAGGAGCTGCTCTGGGCTCTGGAGCAGAGGTTCCCCTGCTGCCCCCGGAGGAGCCCAGGCTGAGCAGGGGCATTCCTGGAAATGCTGGAATTCCACACTGGGACAGGTTTGCTGGCAGGATCTGTGACGCTGGAGAGAACCCACACTGCAGCAGCTGTTCCTGAAGGGCTGAATCCCATGGCAAGGGACCCACACTGGAGCAGTTTGTGAGCAGCTGCAGCCCGTGGAAAGGGCTCAGTGCTGGAGCAGTTCTTTTGACAATTAAATTTATTTTTACCATGTGGCAAAATGTATGTGACACTGAACATTGAATCTCTAGAAGAAATCCTTCCATTCCTTTTGGTTCCCTGCAGTGCATGCCCAGTTGGACTGGAGTTAACTTGGCTGATGTTCCACTGAGCTGAGGGAATCTGGTACTGTGCTGGCTGGGCAGCATCCCACTCTGTGGGACTGGCAATTTTTGGAGAAAGAGGAATGGCAACAAACAGCTGGGAGGCAGCAACTTCAGCTCCCAAAAATGTCCCAGCAGTGAATAGCTGCTCAGGGCAGCAGCTTTGATATTTAAGTGATGGAATGTTTATCTTACTGGAAATTGAACCACTAAAACGCCTTGGTACCTTGTCCAAGTGTTATTAGTTAAACACAGTCCACTGGTTTGAGTGACTTTTAAGTATATTTTTACTATCTTTCATTAAAAACTGATTTGTTGTGCGTAGTAAAGCATGACAATGAAAATAAAAGTATAGCTTCTTCAACAAAATCCCTTGTTTAAAGAGAATATTTCTTCTAAGGAAATATTTATAAGCCAAATATTTTGGAAAATGATTAGCTGCTGATTCACATCCCATGTCTTGAACTTTGTGCTGAACTAAAAAAGAACTGCACAGATGTGTGACAAAGAATCAAGGGCATTTCTGCATCTCTGCTGAAGCAAGTTCACATTTAATAATCAAATTCTTGGCAGGAATATTTCTGCAGCCTGTGTCAGTGGAGCATGTATGAGCTTAGAAAGGAAGTTTATATAATTATCTCATTATCTAATTTCAATAATAAAATAATTGAGTTGCCTAAATGCCTATCAGTGGCAAACCAATGGGAGTGGTAGCTCCGTGGGTGGGAGTATAAACCTCAGCTCCTCAGTCTGATGGAACCTGCCTGATCCCTGACCTTTCTGGGTGAAATATTTGCTTTCTATTAATTTCTGTTGGAATGTTCCTAGTGAATGATTTCATTTCCTCATACCACCCCCCCTTTGCAGGTCTCCCTTTATCTCTGCCAGCAGCAAAGTTGATTTGTGAAGCCCTCACTGCACCTGACCAGGAACACAAACACCTGGGGCAGGTGCAGGGGCTGCCTTTGCCTGCAGGGCGGTTTTGGTGGGAGCACATTTGGGATGTGGATCCATCAGGAGAGGTGGGTGAGGCACTCTGAGAGCATCTGGCTCTCTGGATGGATGGACACACAGATGGAGGAGTTCTGAGTGACTGAGCAGTGCCAGGGTTATTCAGCAAGCTGGCACAAATTTGTTATCTGTGAGGAAGCCTGCGGTGGGGCTGAGGCCATTCCAGCTGAAAACCTGGAACTGAGAGCATGGGAGGTGGTAGGGAAAGACAACACCAAATTAATGAATATTAAATGTAGAATTACTCCTTTTAAATTTAAATCTTAAGTAGTTGTAGAGGGGGTTTATACGCCAGGAAGAAGTAGGGCATGGCATAAAAGCACCTTGATTCATTTGCAATCCAAATGAAAACATGCAGAATGGTTTTTAGCAATTTATGGTACTCTTAGAAATTGGGACTCATCCTACAACCAAAAATCGTTGCAGTAGGACCAAAAAAATGATGGTGTGCTTGACAGTAGGTGTCACAGAGTGACAGTGCTTGCAAAATTATATTCAAAAGGACAAAATTTATTGATTATTGACCTGTTGAGTAGCACATGGAATTACCCTTTTGAAGGAGGCTGACCATTGCTTCTATTGGCATTGGTTTATTAGCTCCTACCTCTTCTGTTCTCCCAATTTATGAATTCCTTGATTTTTGGCAACTTTTGGTTTTGTACTTAGGCTGTATAATTAAGCAGTGATCATAAATAGCTGAGACTGGCAAGCAGTTGTGTAACTGATAATGTATCCAGCAGTTTCTTTTCTGTTCTGGACTAATTGTAAAGAATGAAACTGATTATTTCAGCAAACAGCCACAAAAATTGGTTTTAATTTTAGATTTTTTTTGTCTACAGCCAATGGAAGGAGGATGGTTTGTATTGGTGAATCCCTGCTGAGGATGGAAGGAGACAAGAACTACCCTAACTGCACTCACAAAGGATTCCCACGGATCTGTGTTTTGTGGGACTGTGGAAAAAGAGGTGGATTTGTGTCGCCTGCAAGCTCATCCCTCCCTGCTGAGCACTTTGTTTATCCATTCTCAGGAAGGAGGCATTTTGTTGTCATGTTTGATTGTTAGGAGGTTTGATGGGGTCTCTTCAGGCTTGACTCCACTTGGAATGACTTTGAGGTTGTTCTGTCCTTAAGGCAGGAGCATCAAGGCTCTCCTGCCCTCACTGGAGCGTGCGTAACGCAGAGCAAGTCAGAGCTGCCAGTGAACTGAATTTTCAGTGTGCAAGGAGGGAGTCCCAGTGAGCAGAGTTTTGCTCATTTGCTCCCTGCAGAGAAATGACATTTGTTCTCCAGAGCATTTTCCACTGAGAGGACCAGTTATTGGCTTATGTCACAAGCACTCTGCCATTCCCCTGTGATTTACCCCTCCAGGCATACACGGATCCCTTTCACTACTCAGTGATCCAAATTTCACTCTTATTGATTGCAGGGGCGTGTGGTGGCTGCGAGGACAGAAATTGCTCCTGAGTGTGAGTTAAAGCTCATCTGGTTTTGTTTCTGGTCCAGTGCTGCAAAGTGTGGGGTGTGTGTGTGAACACACACATGTTTATAGGGGTGAAAGGCTTCAGAAACCCTTGGTGTTCATTAGCTGACCCTAATTCTATCCAGGCCTCTGCCACTGGTACAGACTGGCAGAGCCCCAAAGGGTAACCAGAATAACAATAGATAATCAGAATGGCAAAATTCTCCTTCTCTCTTTACCTACTGCAGGTTTGAGGGTGAATAGCAGACAATATATATAAATAATAAACAATATTATCCTATACATTATTTTGTGTAGGGTAACTTTTTTCTTGTGTGGAGGGTGATTAAAACAACCAAATTCAAGACAAAAAGCAAAAAACAAGAATGAGAAAGAGATGGTAAAAATTGATGGCAAGCATTATGGGTACCTCCCCACATCCCTTACGGGCCTGTTACTGGATTTCTCAAATGAAAAGTCACATTTGTTTCTCTCCTGGAATTAAATCTGTGCTTTCTCATCTGAGTAAAGTGTTAGTATTTCTACTCTTTGTTGCTTTCTGAAGGAGCCATTTAGGAGGTGAGGTGTGTAAGAATGCAGTAAAATAATTGAATGCTGTGGAAGCTATTGTGGTGAGCAAACCTTGTTGGCTTGGCCAGGTGTCACTTCAATGTCACCTGGGGCTCACCACTGGCTGGGACTGCCATTGGTACTTTTGAGGCTCTTTTCTATTGTATTACAGTTTTTACAGACTTTAGAATGACCAGGGAAATAAATAATTCAAAAATAATCTAAAATAATGGGGAGATGACCCACTGATGAACTTAGTCCAGCCTGGACTCATGGGTTTTTTAGCCTTCCTGGTTAAATATACTAAGCTCACAGTTCTGGTGCTTTACACAGTACATTAAACAGCTTAATCACACTGTCCTCTCTCACATTCATAAATTTAGTGTTTGTATTCCTGAAGCAGCTGTTTTCTTCTCTTGCTCTACTTTAGCTCTTCTTCAGAATACAAATTCCAGCTCATTTCCATTTTTTCCAGACCTAACACTTTAAAGTTTTGTTCTACTCTTTGGTTTTAAACCCTTTAGACCAAAAATTGAGTGGTTTGAGGACCACTCTTATTTTTCCAATAAAATATTCCTTTGCTGTTGAACGTTTCCCAGTATTCTTGATCATCCTTTTGGAATGAGGCTCTTCTGGGACAGTATCTGAGACAGAGGAGCTTGTTCCTCTTCCTGAATTTGACTTGATTGCTTTCATGCAGAACTAATTGCCATGTTTTCACAGGTAAGTCCTCATTCTGGATGCACTTCAGTTTTTACACATCAAAGAATAAGACAGACTTTGGAGATGGAACTTTTAAGATGGAAATTAATAGAGGCTGTGCTTTGTCCTTCAGAAAACTTCAGACCTAAAGTGTTATGGATTTGGCAGTTAAAAATTTTGGTAATAGTGGCAGATACTGCTAACACCCCTTCCCCTTCTCCCCCCTTTGCTACAGGTTGAAATCCTGCACAGTAAAGTCTGCTTCTCTTTAAAATATGAAGATTTTAATTATGTTACTCAAACAATTCTTCAGAAAACACCTTATAGATACAGTTTTAAATATCTCTTTATTTATGCAAAATTTATATACATGCTCACTAAAATAACTAAAAAATCAGCTAAAGTTATTGTTCCTTGTTACACATTTACAGCACAATGGATAGAGAAGCTTCCAGAAGTACTTGGGGAAAGATCTGGCCCAGATTTGTAGTTTGAGAGTCTGATACAAAATGTGAGAAAGCCTGTCTAGCTTTTATTAATGCCATCCTCTCACTTAGTCCCTGTTCCCTCCCAGAAGGCAAATATGTAAGCTTGGAGAGACAACTGCAAAGCCATTTGCAGCTGACTGGCAGCCTGGAGAGAAACATCCTGAATATCTAAAGTTGATACAAAAAAAAAATGTTCTAAAATCACTTCTACTACACCACCAAGATCATAGGACACTTCACAGACCAGGATAAAAAATATTCCAGTGGTAGCTTAGACTGCTCAAAATGTTTGTAATTGGATTTGAGATAATTTTTTGTTCCTTTGTCTTGCTGTAAGCTTTCAGAAGGGCAGTAACGTTTTCAGGTTTCAAGAGCAAGATGTCCTGCATGGATGGGATGTATAAATTTAAATTCAGATTTTTCCTACCTAATAAAACCCCACACAAGTGTTGGGACATGGAAAGTGTTAAAATACATCACCAGTAATATCATAGATGATTATATTTGGCACCTGGTGTAGAACATACCTATGAAGCAGGAATTACCATCTAAAGGACTAAAACTCCCACGGAGATGATGGAATGGATTTATTATTTATTTATCAGCTTGTCAGCTGATAACAAAGACTGATACAACTGTAACTCTGGGTTTGTCAGGTTAAAATAACAATTCTCTATAGACTGTGGCCAGAAGGCTGAGCTGTTGCACTGGGTGTGCTTGGTGCAGTCTCCTTGTCTTTGTCTTGACCCCTGAACTTCCCTTTTTTGTGTTCTTCCCCTTTATCCACCCCTGGTCCAGTGAGGGGAAAGTGAGCCAGAGCCGGGTGGGAGTTTGGTCATCAGCCAAGAGTGACCCACCACAGCTGGAGACAATTCTGTGCCAAAACTGCAGCCCAAACTGGTCTCTGAAGGGAATCAAGGGATAAAGGCCTAAAAATGAAACCTTCCTTTCTAGGAAATGGGGATTGTTGGGCTGTATTTTTGTTTGTTTGTTTCATTGGTTAGTTGTTTGATTTTTAACAAAGAACAGGTATAAAAGACATGTCCTGGAATGAATTTACACTGGGAACTGCTTCTTTAGCTGCTAGACAGTGAGGAAGCAGCGTTACCTCTGAGGAAGATGAGTCAGACAAAATTAATTAATTTAGAATAAGATGCATCACTTAGTGGAGGTTTATATGACACTGTGGTGTCCAGCAGTGAGGGGCTGTGTTGGGTGATGCAGAGAATCCTGTCAGTGCCTGTGTTTGTGAGGATTATGCAGAAATTCCTCCTCAGCTGTGAATTTACAATATGATGCACTGCCAGGCTCCTGGGGAGACTTTATTTACATTGGTGATGCTTATATAATATATATAATATTACATATATAATATATGTATATGTAATGCCATCTATCCTGAGACTTGGCCAAAGGTTAAATCTCTCAGGTTTTCATTTGGTTAAAATCATGGCTTTGTTCTCTTTCCTGCCATGTGAGAAAAGCACAAACCAGTCCCCAGGTTTGCCAGATGACTTCAAGTAAGTATAAAGCAAAAAAGGCTGGCTGCTGTTGTAAACAGGATGGGAAAGGAGTGACAGAGCTGTGAAACTGCTCCTCTGTTCGTAGACTGGCATGAAAAGAGATGGAGATTTTTACACATTTGCTCTCAAAATCCAAGTGGTCCACTGAGAAGTTTAAAATACTGCCAATAAATACATGAGGCTTTAATTAATTATGCCTGCATCTATAGTTCCCAAAGCTTTTTAGTTACACTGAAAGATCATTAAAACAGTATGGCTGAAAATAAAACCAAAGAGTTCACAAAAATGCTGGCTGATCAATAGTGTGTAAGGACAGTGTGTGTGATCATACATGCACAATCATGCTGATGTCTACAGTAAAAGTCCATAGGCAAACCCTTGGCCAGGTCTTTTCCCAAGATTAGTTTCACAAGAAAGTGACAATTTATTAAAAGGTTTTAAGAAAAGGTCAGGTTCTGATAAAGCTTCAGAAGTGAAGTTATTTTAGGTCCAGCATGATTACCTGATAATGAGGGACCCAGCAGGCTGGGTTTTATGGCATTCATTAAGGGGCAAGAGAAGGGAGATCTTAAGTCTGATTTAATGTCTATTCCTGTCTTCTCCCTTAGAAAACTTCAGGTTAGCAGAAACTGAGAAAGCGAGGGGAGAAAAACGAAATTATTTTTGCATAGATACCTTTAATCCAAAAACTTTTTACAAGGGCATATAGTGCCAGGACAAGGGGGAATGGCTTCAAACTGACAGGGAGTACGTTTGAAGCAGATATTAGGGAAAATTCTCCCCTGTGAGGGTGGAGATGCCCTGGCACAGGTTGCCCAAAGAACTGTGAAGTGTCCAAGGCCAGGTTGTATGGGGTTTGGAGCACCCTGGGCTAATGGAAGGTTCCAGTGACTGGAAAATCCTTCCCCTTCTCTTCCCTGGTTCATTCTGCCCAAGCAGATTAGCTCTGGACGTGCTGAAGTTGGGACTTCTAAACGCTCTCGAACTTTTCCTGTGGAATCAAAAGTGAAATCCTCTGCCTTTGTGTGTCACTACAAAAATGCTGTTTGAAGCTGGGGAGAGCAGAGCTGTTTCATTGAGAATGCAGTCAGAGCCAGCGCTAGCACAGAGTGGCTCATTAGAGCACTGCAGCAATGAACTGTTCTCCGAGGCAACAGGCAAATAATACATTCAGATATAGATTTTTCTCTTATTTCATCTTCCTTAGATATCTTTATTTTCAGAGGGAATCACGTAATGCCTTTACACTGATAAAAGTCAAAGCAAAAATATTGGTAAAGGCACTCTGTGGTGTTTGAAAGCTCCCACTACAGCTTGCCAGGACTGAGTTTCTATCAGGTGTCTCTGTGTGTTTGATTTCTGCCTTTAGCAGCTGTTTCAAGTCAAAGAAGCCTTGACTTGTATAATTTAGTGCTGATTTGTAGCTGGGATACATATGTGTTCAAATAAACATAACATCTAACTTAGAGGTCATAATTACCCTGTGCTCAGCCTCCCAATCACAGAGCTGACTCTCATTTACATGCAGCACAGGTACCAGTGCTCCATCTCTTTCTAGAGACAAGGTGTCCTTAGATTTAAAAATACATCCTCTGATTTGCTGCTGAAGAAACAAATTAAACCATCTTGGTGCTATAAATGCCATTTAGTGTTTGCATCCCAAGGACTAGGGGTTCACAGGGAATACCTCAGCAGGTGTCTCAGGATATTATGAGTTGAACAATGATAAAAAAGTCCATGTGGAGATTCTGAAAAATACCCAGGAGAGAGAGATGAATCAGCTTGTATTCACAAAGGTGGCAGGGAGGCCATAATGATGTGTTTCTTTTTAGGAGAAAGGAGAAATTAAGGCCATACAAAAGCAGGCCCAGGAGCATACACTATCAGTTTGTGTAGCTTTTTCCAGACTTCATCAAAATGCAAAGTAAGGCAAATTACTGAAGTCTATGCTGACAGAAGTTTGTGAAATTGTCATTAGCAAAACTCGGGTAGGTCTTCAGCCATGCTGTGGACAATTATGAATTCATAATATTTTGCATCAGTGCAAAATAGTGAATGAAGCAGTGAATTGCAATACACATTCATAGGCAATCACTGTCAAAAAGGTGTTGGACTTTCAGAATTTTTAAAATGCTCATGGGCAATGTGACTGATGGAAAGATGCAATATTTCTTTTTAGGATGAGCTTAAAAGCTTTTTTAATCCCTTACTGCTGCTTCATTTGTTCCCTCCACCTCCCTTGCATGTCTCAAATGAAAATACCACATGAAAGAAATTCAAGTGTACATTTCTAATCCATGTAACTGAATAGCTGCAACGGACTTTAAGGACCTCAGTTTCTATTTTTTGAATACCCAGATGATGGAGACATACACTACATCAAGTCAGACTTTATAACCTTTGTCTGTCTCAAAAATCCAAGAAATCCTTTTAGAATATAAAGTGGACTTTGGCTGCAGTGAAGTTTGGCAAGTGTTCCTGACTGCCACAGCACATTTGTAGCTAAACTGACAGTGCAGATTCTCTAAACATCCAAGCACAGCCAGGTTTATCACATTCTGCCTCTTGATGTTTGTAAATTAGTCTTGCTTCTCTCTAATAAAAATCCTTGTAGCAGAACCAAGTGTTCAGCAATTCTATGACAGGAGACACTATTATTTTGGAAGCACAGCTATTTTTCTTCAAATTAACTTGTTGACAAGAAGAAAACCATGCTGGAGTCACTCAGAATGTTTCCTGCTACATGACAAAAAAGCCTCCTCTATCACTTGCAATTTTAACGTGCTGTGCTTTTGTGGAGGAAAAAACTTTATACACTGACATCTCGATGCCACTCACGTCTTTATATCTCAAAAATAAAAAAAAACTTAGAGGCCAGTTCATGAAAGCAGTTACAGATCTGCTGAAGGCTCAAAAATCAGCTTTTGTCCCAATATTGACCAGTCTTTGGGTTGACATCATTCTCAGCTTAAAGGTTTAAATTGCTTCAAACTCTTGGTATAAGTTTCCCAGAAGATAAAGATCGCCATGTGTTATATGTGATTTAAGCTCTATCCCAAATTAGACTAAACTAAAATCAAATTGATGTTGTTTAAGTTTTGAGTGCTCTGCTGGTGGTTTGATATTATGAAGCATTACAATTTAAGACCAGAAAAGAAAACAGTGTTCAATCAGTTTATCTACTTCCACAAAGAGAGGGAGAGTGGCAGAATTGCTATAATTTCCTTTTAATTAAAAACCTCCAAATTATTCAAGTGTGTGGAAGCTTTATGCAAGTGCATGTCCAGTGCCACTGGCTGAAAAACAGCTGCGATCCAGGCAGGGGCTTTGCCCTCCCCCTTCCAGAGCCTCCTCAAACCTTCAGCCCTTCCCCAAACGTGTGGTTGGCAGCCGTGTCTGCACACAGCAAAAAAAGAAACACCTGTGCTTCCAGAAATAAAAAGAAAGAAAAAAAAAGAAAAAGAACGAATTTAAAAATTAAAAAAGCAATCCCACTCCCGATTTCAGACATTTCTGCAGTGCAGCTCAAAACCCCCAGCCCAACTGCAGCATCAGAAAGCTGTACCCAGAGCAGAGGGGGATGAACAGATGGTTTTTTGTTTTGAAGTGCAAGACTTAAGTGCAAAGTAAGCCATCCTGGAGTTCTGTCCCTTTTCCATTATTTTAAGTGCAGTGCTGTTTCCCAGTATCCAAAAGAACAGCTCTTCTCAGCAATAGCCTTTCCACGGGAAGTGCTGCTCAGAGCTCTGGAGTGCAGGGCTCTGACGAGGCAGTGGTGAGCCCTGCTGGCCTCCCTTCAGAGCCAAACAGGGATTTTACATCTGTGCTTTTCTCTAAAAGCAGTTAGTGGCATGAAAAGATTTGATTTGTAAATGTCTAAGGCAATAGACTTCATCTTTATAGTGCTCAGATAAAGGAAGTGTGAGGCACTGAATTGCACAGCTGCCTGCAGAAGAACCACTTTCTTCTCCAAGATCACCATTTATCAGGCAGATGAAACAGGAATATTTCTGTGAGCATTGTCTCAAGAGCAGTAAAGAATATATCTACCACCTCCTCAAGCATGTGCAGTTTTAATGAGTTTTCACCTGCCAAAAAAATCCCGAGTTCTGCAGACTCCTTTGCCCTCCTGCTACACCTTTGCTTCCACTTGTTAAAAACTGATTATTCAAGCATTCACTGTAAGTAGTGGGCAGAATTCACTAGATAAAGAATCACTCAATAATCACCTTCTCTTTTTAGGCTGGGTTTTCTTTTTTTTTTTTTTTAAAGTAAAAATCAATAATCAGGTTGGATATGAGGAAAAAATCCTTAATTGCAAGAGTGGTCTGGCATTGGAATGAGCTGCCCAGGGAAGTGGAGGAGTCTCAAACCCTGGATGTGCTCAATAAATGAGTGGAGCTGGTGGCACTTTGCCCCATTACCACCATGCCCACTCACCCATCTCCCAGAGGTTGGGTTTGGTGATCTTGGAGATATTTTCTGACCTTAAAAATTCCATCATTCTGTACTTTGTACAGAGCAAGGATCGATGTCAGTAATCACTCTTTGTTTCTAGGGTGTGGACATCTAAAACCATTGGTGTGTGTAAATCTGTCACACCAAGGGAACGTGTGGGGTGTGACATAAAAACAACTCCAGGCCCAAAATGTGCAAACTCGTGGCAAATTTTAGATATCTGCAGGTGTAAGCAGTAAAAACCTAGATGATGGATCACTTGGAAAATGATTTATACTTAAAAATCAGGCTTATTTGGACAGTGTAGAGTGTTTTTAGTAGGTCACATCTCTCAGCAGCTGCGAAGGTTTAAGTGGGAGATCGTTCAATGCATTAAAATCCTCTTTGTTTAACTCTCTGCAGATGCACCAGTGCTCAGTGCTGCTCCTGCAGCTCTCAGAGGCTCCAGCGTTGGGGTAGGTGGGAATTCTGCCTGGGAAATGGCAAAGGATTCCAATCTCAACTTCAGCAACTCTCATCCCATATTGAAGCCAGCAAACAACAAAGGGCATAAAATTACAGACAGAGCAGTATTAATAATTTAAAAAAATTACTTCAGTGACTGAAATTGAAAAAAAAAAGTATAGAACTTTAAACTGAGCTAGACAAAGAAGATAAGATTTTGCTTTAATAACCCCATCTTAGATATTGATTGCTATTTTTCTTACAAGAATTTTGCCAGCCATCTCAAAGAAACTGTCCTTTGAGCATAAAACCAGTAGAGACCAATTAAATCACAGAACATCCTCCAGTAACTTACATTGGACAGCCAGAACTAAAATATTTTTAGTGCAGCTTAGGAAGTCAGAGCATTCTGAAATTTCATACTCTGTTTGATCTTTCTACAGATAGATGTAGAAGGCTCAGAAGAACTGGCATTTATTTGAAAAATTGCTTTTTATATCCAGTAATAAAATATGCAAATATATAAAGTCTTTCCCTACCCCATGTTTAAGTTATCTGAACCAGTTCTCCATGTATTTCTTTAGATTTTAAGTCAATTTTAATTAAATGTTTCACATCTCACAAAATCAAGAGAGACGTCTCAAAACTTCAGTCAAATATTTGAAGATAAATTTCACAGAAATACAAAACTGAAACTTGAATAAGTTACTTTTTCTGTCAAAGAAGCTTTAGGCACCAAGTTACTTAGAATCTTTAAAATATTTCTAGATTATGATATTGCACAGAGTGTCCAAATTATTTGACAGTGTTAGCAAGTAAGAATTGGAAACATTTATTGTTTAAGGCAGCCTCCTTAATAAGTTTGGACAGAAATGGATTTTTTTTTTTTCCTAAGCTTACTACAAGGGTTTTCCAGTCAAATTTTTATGTCTGCAGTTGTCTCTCAAGCCTCCAGTGTCCACTTCTGTGCTTTTGAGGTGTCAGAATAAACCCTGAGCAGTGAATATCATCAGCACTCCAGATTAACCCATTTCTGGTTACTTTATACTTTGAAAAGGTTCAAGGAATTTATAATTTGACTCTCACTGAGGAAACACAGCTAAAAATTGGATAATAATAATAACAACAACAACATAATAATAATAACAAATAATAATAATAATAATAGTAATCATCATCTAACTCATTCTGTGGGAGGAGCAGCAGATGATAAACCCCCCTCCCAGGCACAGGTGGCTTTGGGTGTGACACTATCAGTGTCTAATTTGTCTGCTGTTGTCCCACTCTAAATCCAGACTCTGCAAGGTTATGTGGATAAAACTCTCTTTCTTCTTTCTGAAATTTGAAAAATTCCTTCTGCTGTGTTCTTTCCTGAGCTTTATCCTGCTCTCCCTGATGTTTATTCTGTCAGCTGCAGTCGGAGAATCTCATGGGTCCCCCACCTCTCCCTCCTGAAATATCAGATTCCTCTCACCCCTTTTAAACTCACCTTCCTATCTGCAATCCTCTTGAATTCTCAACCTTTAACTTCCATTTCTAGAATTTCTGCAATTCCTCTCCTCCATGCCGCCCCATTTCTCAAGAGCCCAGTCAACTGCCAGTGCAAAAAGGAAAAAAAAAAAAAACCAACCCACTTATTTCTTTCTTTACAGTGCTGAAAAGTCTCTGCCTGCACATCTCAAAGGTCCTCTTATCTCCCCAGCTCTGTGCTGTCAGCACATACCAGGAAATCTGAGCAATCTGAGCAAGCTTTAGATCTCCATCACAAACTCTTCGTGTCCTTTGCTGCTGTTTGGCTCTCAGACTAAAGTTCCCAGCCCGAGGTCACGGCAGCTGTTGCACTTTTAGGCTTCTGTCCCTTGAATAAGTTATTTTTCTGTCAGAGTCGCTTTAGGCACCAAGTTACTCGGAGTCTTTAAACTATTCTTAGATTTTGATGTTGCACAGGGTGTCCAAATTCAGATCCTGCCCGATTTTCCCCACCACATCAGCAGGGGATTCAGAGGAACTCAGGCTCCCAGCCCTCTCTCTGCACCCCTCCTTCCAGCCTGAGGCAGCTGGAGCACCCCAGGATGGCAAAAATTCCTGGTGCTTCCCCTTTCCTGCCTGCTCAGTCTGAGGAGATTCATTAGGAGTCTGCACATGCAGCTGCTGTGTGAGAACAGACAATTTCCAGCCTGCTCAGGCAAAAAAAAAAAACCTTGTGAAGGGCTCAGCTTCATTAACAATGTACCTGTCCAAGAATTAGCTGGTGTCCTTAGCCTTGTGGTTTAGAAAATGTGGAGAGGTTTCAGCAAAGACAGATAAGTGCTGAAGTCCATCAAGTAAAGTCTGAGTTTTCTGGAAATCAAAGGCTCGAGAGAAGGAAGGGAAACTAAAATCCAAACTAAAAATATCCCCCAAAATATTTAAAAAAAAAAATATATATATATATATAATATAATATATATATTATATAACCAATAATATGCTGCTTTCTTAGGTTAGCTTTCAACTGCTTTGGCTGAAATAATAAAATGAACTGGAACAAAGCATCACAGGGAGTATGGCTCTGTGTGGGTGTGTGTCTGAGAATCTGGAAAAGCCGCTCAGAATGGAGAAATTCACAAAGCTGCTTGGCAGAAATGGGAGCTAGTGAGAGCTGCTGGTTACTAAAAAAAGTACCAGAAAACCTTAATGATGGCCCTGCTGCCATCCCCACCCCAAATGTCTGTGCTGTTGAGACAGCCAGCAAAGAATCTCATGATGGGGCTCTAGGGTAGTGCAGGACTTGAGCTTCTGAGAAATGGAACCATGCTCTCATTCCAAATTGGGTTTTTGGGGAAAAAACCCCAACAAACCCCACCCACAAAAAAACCAAACCAAAACAAAAAACAAAACCAAACCCCACAAAAATACAACAAACAAAAAAGAAAAAAACAAACACAACAACAAAAACAAAAAAAAAAAACCAAACCCAAACCAAACCCAACAAAAAAACCCAAAAAACAAAAAACAAACCAAAACCAAAACAAAAAAAAAAAAAAAAATAAAACCAAAAAAACACCACCAAAAAAACCCCCAAAAGCCAACCCCCTGAACCCCCTGCACAATCTGTGCTGTGTTTCTGTGCCTGGCAGCCCTTTTTTCCATGATCTTTTCCCGGAAAGCTCTCTTTAGCAGGACTGTGAGGCCCCCAGGGAGAGGCACCGGTGATCCTGGCCTCGGAGGGTGCATTTCTGTCACTGCCACCTCAACACAGGCTGCTCATTGTCCCCCGGAGAGCAGTTCAGCTGCGTGGCCCTGCCAGTGGCTGCTTCCAAATGGATCCTCATTCTCAGGGAAAGCTGCTGCTGATGCTTTTGCTGATAAAGAAAATCAGAAGGCTTCCCCCCAAACATTTAAGTTCTGCCACAGCAGAAATGACTTGTCAGTGAGGGAAGTGCCCAGGGAACTGAAGCATTGTGAGGTTTTGGGTTTTTTTCTTGGGGTCACAGAGGTTTGTGTTATTGGAAGGCCAAGGAACTGCTGGTTGATCACAAAAGTACAACTAAAAAAAAAACCCCTCAGCAACCCAGAGGGATAAAATTGAACATCCCAAAGCACTACTTTATCTGTTCCACATGAGCTGGAGAAATCTTAAGGATATGCTGTGCTTCAATCTTAAAATAAAAAAAAAAAAACACCCAGTGCCAGTCACTCCTGAGAATAAGGTAACTCAATAAATTAAGGCAACTCAAGCTCAGTATTTTATACCCAAGGGGTGTAAGACTGAGGAAGGATAGAAATTGAGTCTGTCCTTTATCCAAGTGGAATTGTGAGCAAAACTCATGCTTTCATTGCAGCTTTTAAGACTATATTTGTCTTTAATCAGATTTAATAAGAAAACAGGGGAAAACAGCTTCAGAAACACCAACCCCCAAAACATTCTGGTTTCAGAAATTAATGGAGAATATTTAGTGGGATATGCATTTCCCCTACAAAGCATCATACAGACAGTTGGAATAAAACCCCCTCATTCCACTTTCATTACTGAGGCAGAAAAGCAAAGCAAATGGGAATGGCTCTGTAACCATAGCAACATTTGCCATTATTATTTTTTCAAAGAATTTCTGAGGCTCTACAATTTGAATTCTGCATTCTGAGGATAAAGTTTGTATCAAGGAAAAGAATGGAAGAACTTTATTTGGTTGCAGGTCCTAATGGCAACTTTTCAAAAGATTTTTTTTTTCCTCCCTAAAGAGTAGTTTAAAAAAGAAGTCACATGCAAACAGGAAGGAATAGAATGGCTTATAATTTCCCTAAATATAGTGTAAGATGTATGTAACTCTCAGGAGGTAGGGCATGGAAATTATGACTGCATGAAAACATGCTAATTGAGAATGGTCAATTAAGAGAAATTTTCAATAATGGCAGGAAGTGTGGAAGAATAATTATGGTTTCCATGCAGAACATGATATTTTTCATAATCATGAATAAATATTTCCTGGGTGCTGCTGCTTGGGTCAAATACAAGATTCTTTCTTTCTGTCCCCTTCACCTCAGTGGGCACATTTTAATCGCATCTTACATTTATTATGAATAATTTTGCTCACAATAACTTGGAAGCACAGCCGGTTATTTGAGAAGGGGCTGGAATATGTGTAAAAGTAATCACTTTTAAAATACTATAGAGACACATCAAAGACAAAAATCCCAAAAACAAAACCAAAGGGAAACAAAGCAAAAACCCCAAACCCACCAAGAATAAGAGTCAGAATATACATTTAGCAGGACCAGAAGAAAAAGCACAAGTGGAGCATGACTTATTTGTTATATTTCATTCCATGGCAGACATCAGCAGGAACAGCACTTCTTGTGCTCCATTTAAATGGGAAACTTGACACTTAAAATTCTATTTCAATCAAATCACGATTGATTTAATGAACATTAATCAGATGGAGAAGACTATGCCAAAATATGAACCTGTTAAATGGAACAACCCAATGCAGGTAGGAAAGCCACCTCATCTTCTAACACCCTGCTAGAAAACACAGCTGACCAGAGGATTAATTCTGCCCAGGACTGATGCAACAGAACCTGAAGACTGTAAGGGGAGCAAGGCACCAGATAATAATGTCTCTACCTCTAATCTCTTACTAATCTTTCTCTTTTGTGCCTGATCCAAACATAAATAACTCCTTGATGGGTAGACACAGCAAGCTATTAGGTCTATTGTGCTAATGATCTGCAAATTAAACTGTAGCAAACCCAAAGCCTCCATGCTGGAGTTGTTAAGACTTTCTCTGTCAATAAGCTGCAGAAAATGAATTACACAATTATACCTCAGTGCAAACTGTAATGAATACAAATTACAGCAGTAATTGTACTATACAGCAAAGTGATTTGATTCATTGCTTACAAGGCATAATTAATAAGTTGAAATAAGATTATCTCTATATTCTATCTTTAGAGTCTATTTTTCCCAGGAGTGATTTGTTGGGTTTTTTTTTTTTTTTTGGCCCAACATGTCATTGCTCTGACTGTCAGAAATATTTATGGGTTTTTTTGGGTGAAAGTCATCGAGCATCATCTTAAATTACCGAGGTAACCCTGGTAGGGTCTGTAAAGAATCAGGGGGCATCACTACTCTCCGGAGATGAAATAGAGAGATAAACAGAGATAAATAGAAGGCAATCTTGTATGCAGAGAGCTCTTTAAGGGTATCAGTTCATGAGCAAGGGCAGGGAAATGACTAAGGCAGATTACATTTGCATTTCTGTTAGATGACAGTTCATTATAATTTCATTGATTAAGTTAGGATAACAAAATAGCCTTTATTATTTCCCAGGGGAAAGACAATTAGAAGGAAAGATGTGGGAGCACTATTGCACAAGAAACTGTAAACCAGAAAGAGGCGGAAAATATTTTAGCTCTGGACTGTGGGAAACGCGTTAAAGGTTCTTGATGGTGACAGAATGAGTGGAAATTATCATTAACAGCACTCTCCCAAATCCTTCATATTCTTGCCAGTATTTTTCTGAAAGTCTGCTTTATTAAGATGCTATTTAAATACCAAGAGGCAATGAACTGAGAATAACAAAGGGGTAACATATCAATACACTCACCCTGTCCCAGTGAGCACCTTTATCCATTCCAATCAGAGATTTAATTTGGACTTAGTTGCTGGTTTTGATTTTTTTGTTGTTTAAATAAATGATCTTCATTTTATAAACCTACACTATTCTGCTCATTACAGACATTTTTCTAGAAGCTTCCAGCTTGATCTCTGTTCTTAAGGGCAATACTAAATAGCAGAGTTGCCATGGAATGCAGTTTATCCTGCTGTAGTCAAATGAAGGAAATTTGGGAGCTCCAGAACTTGCCTGGGAAGATAAGGCTCACAGAGTCAAAAGCTTTAAGAGTTCTCTGGCTGCTATTTTGCTCCAAAGTAAAAAGCCTAATTATTTATTATTAGAACAATCTCCTTAATCAAAATGCTGATTCAACTTGTTATTTATTAGATGATTCTAATGAAGACTATGAAAATCAGGAAAGCAGCCAAAACAGCAATCAACTCCATTTTGCAATAAACCAAAGAACACCTGGTGCTTTGTAACTTTGTCCTTTGATAATCTGGAAAAGCAATTTTCAGCATCTAAACAAGTATGTTGGTCACCAGCAGAAGCTGTTCTTTTACCTTTATTTTTCTTTACTCTGTGCTTTGAAAACATTAAGAAATCTATATTAAAATGTTAATATGAAATTCCAGTGAAAAGCCTGAATTTCTGAATGCTTGTATTTTTCCATAACAGTCTCTGCAGTTGCACTCAAACAGAGAGAATAATTTGAATGTGAAATATTTGACAAGTCAATTTGAGCAGAAGTAGGTAACTATGGAGCCAGGAATTACATTCAATAATTAATAGCACTTCATATCATGCAAACTACATATAAGAAACATAATTTTCAGCCCAAGAACAAGGCTTGATAAACCCTTAATTTTATTAAGGATTCTTTCTTCTCCCCTCACATCTTTATCTTAAAAATGCATTAGTGCTGTCAGTTGTATTTGATATCACTGTCTTCAGAGATTTTCTTTTATTCTCTCAAACACAGATAGCCTGGGTAACTTCCAGCCACCAAACACAAAAGATTGAAAAAATCCCACTGCTTTAATTATGACCATACAGAAATATCTTGGTGATTTAGAAGAGGAAGTCCCAATACCTTACAGTCAATCAAGCTTGTGGACACATCAAAATAAGCTTGTAAGGGAAGAAAACTTTTAACTGCAAAATTGTTTCATGGTTTATTAAAATTATCAGCTGTGTAAGAGTGGGGAATGTGTTCTCAACATGAAAATTACATCATGAATGCCTGTAAGTTCTCTGTCAAAGCAAAATCCTTACAGGACACACAATTCCCCAGACAAGGATAGGCAATCTCCCTGATCTGATCAATCTCAAATCTGTTTATTTGGGGACAGCAGGAAATGTTCAGCTGTGGGAGTGAACACATGCTGGTTACTCCAGGAAACAAAAACTTCCACCCCCTCTGCAGTGTTTGCTATCCAATGCACTGGGTTTAGGGAAGCATCACTGAAATTTTAAATAGGGACCACAAAAAACCCTTTAAGATCTCTACCCAGAATTTTTCTTCTCTCTCTTAAAAGCAGCATCAATTAGTATATTTTATACACTGCTTTTTGCAGGACTCTGCTCAAATGAAAAGGCTAAAGTCAGTGTGCTTTTTACCCCTGAAGTAATCTGATGTTTTCACACATCTGATTTTTGACAGCAATGTGAGAAACCAAACAAACTGCAAACAACAAACCAACCAACCAACCCCCAAAACCCTGACTTGAATGGCTCCATCCTCTCAGGAGTCTGCACAGTCATAATTGGCATAGGAAAAGCTCTACTCCATTCAAGTTTCCTCTCTTATAAAACAGAGATGAGAATACCTTTGAACATAATGCAAATAATTGACTGTCTGCATCTATTTTTGTTGATATATGTCAACCAACAGAGCTGTAAGTTAGCTAAAGCAATTGCACAGCACCAAAAGAATTCTATCCAGAGCAGCTCAGTACATGAAATAATTCTTTTTATGCACTCTACCTCAGAAGTATTACTTTCTATTTCAAAACAATGCAGGTACCCTACAACACCAAAAAGAAAATCAAGGAAATACACCTGCAAATAAGGTATATTGTAGGTACTGTGACATGCAATTATACATGCTACTACTTTGCAGCTTCCAATTTTAGAGTAATGAAAAATCAAAGTTCACTGAATTACACTAGAAAGACTTCTAGGTTGAAATTCAATTGAGTGATCATGAGGAGATTTTTTCCAGACCTGCTGAAACAGAAATGTGATCAGCAGGGTGTAGGACTGTTGAAACAGGGAAAGCCACCAGTTCTGATTCCCAGGACAGGATCCTGGTTAAACTGGGATTTCTGTGGGAACAAATCAGGTATCCCAACGTACAAGTGCAAATGCCTTTCACTAGGAAAAACTTAATGTTTTTATTATAGACTTAATTATTTTATTATAAACTTAAAGTCTACTTTTCACTGTGAAATCAGCAGAAATTCTGCTGTACTCATCAGCACAGAGAGGTTCTGTCTGTCTGTTGTGAGGCCCTGGCACAGGGTGCCAAGAGCAGCTGTGGCTGCCCCTGGATCCCTGGAATGTTCCAGGCCAGGTTGGACAGGGCTTGGAGCAGCCTGGGACAGTGGGAGGTGTCCCTGCCATGGCAGGGGTGGCACTGGATGGGATTTAAGGTCCCTTCCAACTCAAACCCTTCTCTGACTCTTCATTTTTAACATCCAGTGATGGAAATACTGCAGCTTTTTCCACTCCCTGGTTCTTAAGTTCCAGGTTTTGCATGGAATTCCACAAGCCTTAGATAACTCCAGTTTATTCTAATGCACTTTCATTTGTAATAGTCAAAGCCACTATGGTTATTTATTTCTAAATCTCCAATAAATCTCACATGTTCTGGTATTTCAGGAACATAATGCTTGTGTCACCAAAACAAGACAATGAAGCCATCACCACCAAACATCCCTCTCTAGAGGCAGACAAGGAGCTCCATATTTTCTGCCTTCTTCTGTGTGAACACAGAATTCCTTGGGCACAAATTGCCCCCACCACAGCTAATGCAGCTCCAGATTTTTGGTTTTCCTCCTTCATTTTGTTCATTATTTTTTCAGCAGTTGAAAAGAGTGAACAAAATCAATAAAAAAATATATTACACTAGCACTAAACACTGGTCAGCTACTTGCACTGATTAGACAGAACTTGATACAGTTGAATTTGAGTTTCAGTGGGAATCTAAAACTTAAATGGATGGAAAATTGTGGTGATGCATGCTTTATTTTTACTTGTTTGCAAAAAAAAGTGCCGTAACTTTATCAAACATTATAAACACTTTCACTGCTGACAGCCCTCTTCAAACATCAACTACTGTAATTTCCCCCACATTTACATAATACTGGCTGATTAAGCTGACAGAATTTTCTTTGCTGCTTGCTGCAGAAATCAAAAATAAAAACACAGTGTTAGCAATGGTTTGCCCTCCTAAAATTTTCACGTTGGGGTGTAAGAAAGAGTAAAATGGCTAATCTGAAGCAGATAGGGGAATATTCTCCTCAATTACTAATCCCCTCATCCAAGCAGAATTTAGGTTCTTTCCCCCAGTATAAAACCTAGTTCTAGCTGGCAGCAACTCAGCACCAGCCCCAACCCTGGGTCTGCAGCCCTGCCTGAAGAGAACCACTGGATTCCCTCAGCCTTCACAACCCTCACTAAATTACAGCCTCTAACCCTGATAATTTATTTCTCAGAGTAACTACAAAGCCTCGAGGCCTGAATTGTCTGGCTGTTCCATGAACACAGCTCTCCCATGTGTTATTTCAACGTATTCCCATGTATGTTGTTATTTCATGTATTATTTTCAATGTATTCCCATGTGTTATTTCAGTGTATTCCCATTTTATCCCACTCACCAGCCTGGGTTATATTGAGCAGCAGTGATGTTCATCTCAAGATGTACATGGCAAGATCTGTTACAATGTGGACATAGCAGGTTTGTCGCAAAAATTACCAGGTAATTATAATTGTTTCATTGTCACATAGTTTCAA
Source organism: Acrocephalus scirpaceus scirpaceus (assembly GCA_910950805.1). Lineage (NCBI taxonomy): Eukaryota > Metazoa > Chordata > Aves > Passeriformes > Sylviidae > Acrocephalus > Acrocephalus scirpaceus. The sequence goes on along the minus strand of OU383776.1, from coordinate 80,861,245 downwards.
AATAATCCATGTTGTCTCACAGGTTATAATTATATCATCATCTCTAACTTCCACAGTAAAACCAAAGTTTCAGAGTTGAAAGGGAAGTCAATAGATAACTGCCAATAACACAGAACATCCATAAAGACAAATAAATACTCTACTGTGGTTAAGAAATACTCTACTGTGGTTAAAAGAGTAATTTTAATTCCTTTTCTTTCTGTAGAATAGGATAAGTAAAAAAAGCTTAGCTTGTGAACACTTTTAAAACCAAAATTTTTGAAGTATCACAGAAAGATAGAAGTAATCAATACATCCCTTATGAAATCATCCCATCTGGTTCCAGTATACATTAATTCAGACCAATAACACCCCCCCATATACCAGTTTAACACTATTCCAGAAAGGAGTTCAATGATTCACAATAATCAACCATTAAACATTCTGCACTGAAGCTTCCCAAGCCACAAGAATTTATTCTTTTGAATTGGTCTTCCTAACATCAGCAACCAGTTTCAGACATAAATCAACTTTAGAAACACAATTCTAAACTAAGAACAAATAAAAATTGTCTAGAATGCCTGTATAATCACACAGTAAGAAATCTGACATTCTTTTCTTGTTAAAAGAGCAGCTGGAATTGCCTCTGAACTCCCATCTCAGAACATCCAATTTCTCTGTTAACATTTCCATATTCATTCACAGTAATTTCCATGGCTCAGAAAGAAATCTGGTAAACAAGAATATGGATTATCTTTTTCTTCTGAAAAACGTGCAGCATAGTCATCTGCACTGTGGTAGAGCAGGGGGCTTCTGCCCTGGTTTGCAGATAACAAATAATTTTGCTCCAATTTCTCAATAAGTTTGGTGAGTCTTGAGTCCATGAAAAATGCTTTCAGGAAAACAGGAAAGCCCACATGACTTAGTTTTAATTTTAGCTTGATCTATTTATTACTTCTAGAATGCAGAGGAAGCAGAGGTGGGAAATGAATGACAGAATGTTCCTTTCACAATAAGAGAGCTCTCAGGTGTGTAATAAGGGCTCAGGGAATCTCTGCAATTATGCAAAATTCAAAGGCAACTGGAGAACACGAGCAGTTACTGTAGGAGTGAGTGGAACAATGATATTCCATGCATGGGGAGTATCAGACAGTCATGGAATTCCAGGCAGTGTCATGGATGACAAACAGGACACAGAAGCACAAAGGAATTACAATGAGCTTCCGTTAAATAAGGGTCAGTAAGGCTCAAGGGACTCTCAGAAACTTCACAAGATTCTGAGTGGTTTAGAGTTCTGTATTTCTCTCTTCCCCAACCTATCTTATTAATCTGTTTTCTAAGATCCCTTTCCCCTCTCACATTTCAATGAAAGAAATTCTTTTATCCCCCTCCTGGACTTTGCAGCATCTCTCCCGTGTTCTCTGAGCAGCCTTGTCACCTCCATCATTCTCTAGGATCCAGATCCCCCCTTTCCTTTCCCCCTTTTTGCTGCCATCCAGCAAAAAGACATCCCCTCTGCCCTCCAACTCAGAAATCCCAGTTTTCCTTTCTCCAGCTTCTGGAAACAAGTGGTCAAGAAGGAATAGGGTGAGACAAGTTCCTAAGGATCAGGAGGGGTTATAGACAATAAAAGGACTGCTGCTGCTTTTTCCTGGGGACAGCAGCTGCTCTGCAGCCAAGTGCTGCCTCATGGAACTCCAGCAAACTGGGGAACTCCTTCCAGCTGCCCCTGCAGAAACTTGGCCTGGGTCACCCAGGGACTTTCTGCTCATTATTAGGAGATGCTAAATGGCTTCTATGAGTTTGAGACTTGTCAACACACCCTGTCCTTGCCTTGTTTACCTCCATAGATTAATTCTTTCCAAGCTGTAAAAGACTGAAGTGAGATTGACTGTGACAGGGAGGAGAGGGGAGGCTTCAAGGGTGTTAATGTTACTGTAGGCACCAAGGTGTCTGTACAAGCTTGATGAATTATTCCTAAAAATAGCAGTGATGCAGGTGATCCATCTTACAGGTTTGGTCAAAGGGACAAGCTTCCCCCAGCCCAGGTATTGATTGCTTGCAGTAGGACCATATTAGAGAATTACAAAAGGCACTTCAGTCCCTGCAAACTAGCCACAGACACCTTGAGGTTTGTGCAACAAAAGAAGCTGGGTTTTGTTTTGATATATTTGCCTCTCCTCCTCCTTTAAGTGCTGCCTCTTACTCAGCTTCCACAGTAATTGCTGTTCTTATTTCATTACCGTTTGCAGTTATTTTTTACAATAGCAAAAAAATGAGGGCTAATTTTTGCCACAGCAGCACCTCACAAGCAGGTACATGGGCAAAAAAAAGGGAAAAGAGAGGATGATGGGCAAGCTAGGAAAGGAGGGATTGTCCTGCTGGCTGTAATGCTGGTATAGCTGTAATGTAAAGACAGCAGATTTTTTTTTTTTTTTAATATTAATTATATGCTGTGATTTAAAAGTTATGAAGCATTTCAAGTCACAAGGTGACTTCAAGGGTATTCCTGGAAACAGCCAGCAGTGTTGTGCCTCAAGGGGGACCAGAATTGACATGAGAAGTTTGGATCCTCTTTCAGGGTGTCCACTGAAACCTCATCTTGCAAACAGCACAGCCAACTCCCAGGGACAGGAATGGCTGCTCCTGCCTCACCAGCGGAGAGATTCAGAAAATCAAATTCAATTATGTACCTGACATCCCACTGAACTCCAGTTTGTGCTGAAGGACAGATGAAAGGTTGACAAGTTGTAATATGTTTGCTATTTTTTGGTAGAATCTTTGTAGTTTTCTCAGGTTTCCTTTAAAAATGCTGGAAATACCCTCATGCAACCTCCAAAAAACCCAACAGAAAACACCCAAACCAAAACAAAACCAAAAAAAAAAAAAAAACCAGAGACTCAAGATACAATTGAAATTTCAATACCCATCATCAGCTGCCCCAGGTGTCCCATTTTGGAAATCTCTCATTTGCATTCTCAAATTTGGGGTTTATTCAGGACCATGGTTCTTTTTACTGGGCTGTCTGACAGAAACAGATCTGGTATCTGTTTAATTTGCCTGTGGAATTCTGTCTTCACAGCATGTAATGTCCTAAGAATTATTCAAAAGTTTTTCTTAGATTCGGACAAGTAGAAAAGATTAATTAACAGAATACCAGTAATATATTAGTAAATATGAGGTAAAACCTATCATCACATAAAAATTTCAAAGATTTTGAAAATAAATTATTACAGAAAAGGATAGTGCAGTTCTGAGCCAAATAATCATTCCTCTTAGAACATCATTTATCTTATTGAAAATTCTGAAATGTGCGGAACACAGAAGTGTTCTGCTCTTGTACTGTGAGAGCAGAGACTTTAAAAATGATTCATTGTCCTGTCAGACTATTTGCCTAATGCCAGGAAAAAATCCATTAACATCTTTCAGCTCCAAAATATTGGTAACAGAATTGCTCTTCCCTCTCCTACCTTCTATCACATTGAATTGGAAAGGAAAGCAGAGGAAGAGGAATTCTCTCTACCACTGGGATTTTACAGTGCAATATGGGATATTTAGTAAAACACGGCTCAACTTCTTGTTCTTCTTTTATTTTAATTTAGAAAAGGAGGTTTTTCCCGTGCTGCAGTACAAGCAGTGTGGACAGAAACAGGAACATTTTGTTCTGGACTGCACAGATAACTCCCCCCTAATTTCACAGGAGTCGGGCTCCCATCTGAAGCTGCACATTCCTTCCTATCACTTCCAAACATTTCAGGCCTGGGAATGGAACTTTCTGGAATCTCATTAGAATAGATTATGCATGTTTTATACGTTGCCTCCCAGAACTGCATGTTTTAAAATACACACATCTCACCAGGAAATACTTGATCTGCCAGTTTTGCTTTATCTGCCCTTCCTAGATAATTTGCCTTCTGAATAGAACTGAAAAGAGATTTTAAGTGATTTTAATACAGGAGGAAATCCAGCAGCTGGAGCCAACTGTTAAAAAATTTGAAGCCCTATTAATTTTTCATCACATGTCCAAAAGGACACTGCTTTGTGTAGATTATACAGGCATATTCAAATAAATTGGGGAACGAAGCTTCAGAATGATTTTAAGTAATGGAAAATGATGCCCGTGAAAAGATGAGTGAGAAAAAAAGGCTGAGAAAAAAAAATCTATTTTGATCAACCAGCCAAGCACAGGAGCGTGTCAAACACATGCATTTTCATTTCTGTGAGAACAGGCTCAATGAAGCATTAAAGAACATATTCCCACGGAGACAGCTGGATTCCAGCATCCCAAATCAGGACACATCCAGGTTAGTTCCTGATTTATGTATCCCAGAGCATCCTCCTGCCAGGGCTGAGTCCCGTGACAGAGAGAGCAGACTAATTCTAAAGACATATATGCTACACTTCATCTTCTCTCAGAGGCTCCAGCCATTGTGATCAGGGCAGAATTTGACAGAGAAACTGAAAGATTTATAGCTCTCAGCCTTGCCAAGATTTTCAGAGATGACCAAAGCAGCACTTATTTCATGCAATTAATAATTGTATCATAAAAGCCAAATCACTCTGTTTATGGTGACACTTGACAAAAGTGAAATGGCAAAAATCTTTATTCTGGATTTCTGAACTTTCTCTTTGAATTCTTAATGTATAGAACAAAGGACATAAATTTTTCATATTCACACTTCAGCTGGGATCTTCTTTCCCCTCTTTCAAAAAACTCCCTTCCAGAAAACCCAATCCTACCACTTACTACTTGCTTTTATTCAGTGTTCACCAAACTTGAACTGCATCTCAGAAAACAGCATAGCTAAATAGGAAAATTTCTGTCCCTTACCACCTTGCCATGACAGATGGAAGTTCTAGATCCTTTGGTGTATGAACAAAAAGCGGTGCTGATACGGAAATGAAAGAAAATAATGTTAAAATTGTGTTTAAAAATTTTAAACTGTTTGATTCAATGTACAAGAACTTTATTTCCTCCTTGCTCAGTGCTTTTTGGACATCATTCAGACTGGGCAGGCCAGGTTTAGATCCCCTCATGACCAGAGGGAGTTCAGCAGAAAAGCCACAAAGGACACGAGGGGACAGGAGCACAGGAGGTGTGAGGAGAGGAGGATGGGGTTGGATGTGCTCAGCCTGGAGAGCAGAGCTGGGACAAGCAGCAGCTGATCTCAGCCTTTCCAGCTCTGGAGTTACAGAAATAATGGGAATGGGAGTTACAGAAATGACAGAGAAACTTTTCTCTGAGGCGAGAGGAGATGATAACAGGTTAAGAGTCAAGAAGAAGATGGAAATGGCAACAATGAAAGTACTTCCTGGCCATAAAAGTGTAATTGACAACAAGAGCAGTCTCTAACTTGAAATGTTTATGATCTCCAGCTTTGGTGGTACTTGAAACCTGGCTGGGAACAGCCCTGATTTGCTTTGCTGATAATCCTGCTCTGAGCAGAGCTTTCACTGGTGCATTTTCAGAGGCCCCTTCCATCCTGAAGTATTCCATGATTGACCTCCTAACACGCTGAAATAATTTCTGAGCATTTGAAATGTGGATAGGGCAAGGAAATCTCATGTCAATAAACTTGAGGGATTTTTAACAATATGATGAAAAAAAAATCCAAACAAAAAAATGGAATGTGCTGGTTAATCAGCAGATCAAGTCCTCTTTCAGGTAATTCTTTCTGATATTTCACTGCATATTGGAGCTTTGGTTGGTTTGGTTTTGCTAGTAAAAAAGCCTAAATATGAATTGAGAATCTAAATATTGCCTGTTCAAGCCATTTCCAGGTATCAAAGTTGAAAGTTGTTTTTTTTTTGTTTTTTTTTTAAAGCCATTTTAATTCAAAGTCTATTACAAGACAAGCAAACAGTACAAAAATACAACTGGGACAAAAAAATTAATGGAAATATTCCGGTAAAACACATTAGACATCCCCAATATTACGTGATCAGGTACATCTTGGAAAGGATCATAGAAATAGATTAGAAAAAGATGGGAGTCATTCTTCAAAGCTTAAAACGTCTGCAGGGATTAGGGAGAAGCTGCAACTGCTGAGTTTGGACATTTTCACTTATCTGATCCCGAGCTCTTTTGACAAAGCAAGCAAGGCATGGAATGAGCTAAATGGGCCATGTGTCAACCCAAACTCCCCTGACAGGAAGTGCAGAATCTGAGTCTTCATTGACAAATAACAGTGCAGTTATTTGGATGGCAGAGCCCACACCTTGTTCAGTTAAAAAAAAAAAAAAAAAGTAATTATTTCTGGCCTTTTAGTCTGGCTTTGAAATTACCCACAATGAGCACATTTGTGTAGAGTCAGATATGATATAATGAGGGGAGAAGAACAAACAAGAAGTCCCAAACAGCAATTCTTTAGTTATAAATTTTATCTTTCAAGGTATGTCTACAGTGCCTGTATGAAAAATGTAATTATAGTCCAGAATCAGCAGCTTTCCTTTAGTCACTGAAAGTAACAAAAGGAGCTAGAGATAAAGCACAGCATGGAAAGGAAATCCTATGAATACTATGTACTTTATTTTTAAATAGTTCCAATCTATTGAAGTTTCTATACCTGTATCTAACAAACACATGGAGTCATACCCTCAGAATATCTTTTGTTGGAGTGTTTTCATTAAAGAGTCTTCTTCACAGCCTTTTCACTTCTGCATTATTTTAGTAGAGCGAGGAGAAAATATTTATTTCTAATTTTTATTTTCATTATCCTTCAGTGGCATCAGCAGAACTATTGCTTAGAGGCTTTTCTTGTCAGCTTTGTCAGACAACCTTACCTAGGGGATCATTTTTTACTACAGCCACTGAGCTTAGATCTGCACGCATATTCCCATTTCCTTTGCCTTGTGACTGTTCAACAGAACCGTTATTTCAAAAGGTGGAATACTCAGTGCAAGACTCATCTTGAATATTTGTCAGCTTTCCTGAAGGTGTTTGCTGAAAAGAACCCCAAAACAAATAATCTAGATTTTCCCTCCACCCTTTAAGAAGGGTAAAATTTAATTATTTTCAATTACCTTATGTTTTACACAGGTTCTTTAACTCCATTTTACTGAAGCCATAATTGGCATAGAACAAAGTGCTTGAGAAGAGCCCTTTGTTTTTCACCATATCTGAAATAACTGATGTTAAAGAGCTTGTGCATAATAATAAAAGAAAACAAATGGAGTCTTGTGGGCCTACCAGGGAAACATCAATGGCAATGCCCTGGAAGGGTGTACCATAGGGAATACCTTACAACATAGCATGAGGAAAGGGGTTCAGCCACAGTGCTCTGCAGCACCGTGTTAATTAATCCTAGTTCTGTTTTTGTCATTGACATGTTGGCCTCACTTGCCTCTATTATCCATATATGTTCCAGTCCTAGAAAATTCTCCATTCCCTGTTTCCCTATTGGCCCTTGTACCCCTGCCTGTTCACCCTGGCATTCCTTTTGGGTTGTTGTCCTTTGCCCCACCTATGCCCCCAGATTGGCTCCTGATGCTCTGCTCCACCCCCTCTTACCCCATATTTAAACCTGTACCCTCCATTGTTCCTTCTCTTTTATTCCTGGACCCCTTTGGTGTGTGGCCTCAATAAATCCCATCAGAACTCCATATAGAAGACCCTTCCTGCCTCTCATTTGTTGAGCTATCTGTATGATGCCTTGGGAGGGCTGACCTGAAACAGGGATTGGACAGAGCTAGAAAATAAAGTAGGGATTTGTTGAAAGGCCTTTAAGGCAGGACAAGAGCCTGGCCAGGGCTACACCCAAGGTGGACAAAGAATGGTTACAAAATGGACAGCTGGTCATAAGGTCTTATATTTTTACAAGTTTTGGTCCATTTGCAGATTGGGGTTGAATTGTCCAATCCCAGCTCCAGGCTGTGAGCTCCCATCCTTCTTGTTCCTCCCTCCAGCCACCCTTGTTTGTGCTGTTGGGCTGAAAGTTGTGCTTGGTGTGCAGCAGGACAAGGATTTGTTTTGTGTCCCTGCTGTGTGCAGAGAGCTGAGTGACCCTGACTGTGAGCTCAGAGCTGCACCCCAGGCAGCACAGAGCCTGAAATACATGAAAGATGAAACTTGAGGCATCACATGGTGTGTGTGTGTGTGGACTGTGACCATTGTGGTCTTGCCTGAACGCCTTCCTGTGCAGATGCTTTTGGGAAGGCAGCAGCAAATCACCATCCACCCACGCTGCTACAAGTGGCGTCCAACGTGGGGCCTCCCGTGGGCTCCCTGAAAGCGTCTCCAGAGGCTGCTGCCACCAGACAAAAGTCACTTCTCAAAGGGAAAACCCCAATTTTCTGGGGGAAATCCTGAAGGAGCAACCAGCAACCCTCTGCAAAGTTGAGGATTGGTCACGTTGGTAAAATCCCTGCAAGATTCCTTGTTGACCCACCAGAGTGGGGAGTGTGTTGCAGGGCAGGGCACTTTTTGTTTTATTTTTGTGTTTCAATCTCATGGGGCAAAGAGACTCACCATCCCGTGGTGGGAAATTTGTCTCCAAGTTCCTAACATCCTTGCTAATAAACATTTCAAGTTCTCTAAAGGGAATTTAAAGGTTTTGTGTCTGTTGGGTTTCTGTTGGTTTTTATGGGTGTTACGCAGGAATCAGTGCTGTTGGTTGAGTTTTGGGACAGTGTTGGGAAAAGGTTATACTTTTACACACTGAAGGGGCTTTTTGGGTTGGGAAATTTTATCTGATATTTTGTTCCATTTATGAAGTGATTGGGGGTTTGGGGGAGAATTCACGGAATGCTAAAGGTTCAGAACCTCAGTTGATGCCTTGTCCCCCCATGTCTCTGTTCCCTCATCCCCTCAGAAGGGGTCTGGAGATGGAAACAGCAGTGGTCCCTGCCTTCTGCCATCTCCCATCCCCTTATGTCCCCTTCCCAGGATGGCCCTGATCATGACACCCTGGGCTCTAACCTAACTCTCCTCCCTGTGCCCATTTACCTGGTTCCCTCATTAAATGTTATATCTCAAAATGGTGCTGGCCCCGTGAGGGGATCCGCCATTTTGAGTTCTTTGGTGCCAAATTTTCCCGCCTTTGATACACAAAATGGTGCCTGTGATCCTCCTCCCTGATTTCCTTATCAGTTACCTCCCCTTCTCTAGGGAAAAGTTTCTTTTAAAGAGACTTTTTAAAGTCTTTAAAAAAATAAATCTGTTCAGCATTGTTTTAATTCTTACTTCCAATAAAATAATTTTATTCTAAATCTGCTAGTAATCCTTTTTTTGTAAGAAAATGCTTGATGAAACTTTATTTTTAGGTTTATACTCTTAGAGAGTTGTGGCTACTATTATATACCATTGTATTTTATAAATACTGTCATTTTCTTCTGAGGTTGAAACATTACATAACTTTTCAGATGTCAGCAGTAAAATTGCATTCAGTCATGTGCACTGAAATGACAAATCTAGATTAAATCCTATTTCTCTAAGTCTTCCATCAATCATAGATGGAACAAATCCAAACCCTCATTCTTTTAACATCCAAAATTTCCAAATCCATGCTCACAGGAATTATTGAACATTCAAGAAAACCAGCCTTGAACTGTGAATTTAGACCAACACAGAGAAAAGGGATTCAGCAGCAGACTGAAGAGCAACTGAGAAATTACTTTCCTTCCCCCACAGTTTATTTCAGTCTAAGTAAAATGACTTCTGTTTATGTATATTTTTACTAACTTTCATTGCTGATATTAAAGAACTACCTGAGTTCCCCTTCCCACCATTCCTGTGGCATTTTAAATTAAGAGTAAAGCATCATTTCTGCCAAGGACTGCAGCTGTGAAGACAGAGGACCCTGCAAGTCCTGAGTGACAATGAACTGGACAGAAAAATAAAGAATCACCCCAATTTTGTAAAACTGCAGTTGGGTTTGTCTGTCTTTATTCAAGGAAATTAAAAGATGATTTACTGGAAAAGCAGGGCAGCAATAAGTCCACCTGCCTTAATGGTGTTAGTGGATATTATTAGTTATGATCCAGGGAGTTATGTAACAATTTTATACATGTGTACCATAAACATTTTAGTGTCCTTACAGTATCACTCCTAAAGCATCCTCAGAGTGAGTGCTCAGCCTCCCTACCTCATTAAATGCCTAAACCAGGGTTTGAACTATAAGAAATTGCTTTCCTATTACTTTCTAAAGGCAGTCGACTCCATTCACCCTTGCTTTTTTAAGCTTTAAATTGTACAAGGCACATCTTATGCTGTAGCCTCCTTCCTGCATAGCGTTTGACATGAATTTCCTTTTTTATATAGAATGGAATGGAGAGCTTTAATGACTGTTGGGTTTTTCAGCTGCTCTGATGTAGAAAGAGGACAGGGAGCAGGGAGAAAGTGCATATTCTCAATAGGCTTCCTAACAAAATGTAGAATCACATGACTTTTACACACCTTTCTCCCTGTGATTTTGTTCCATCTCCCTCACGCGATTCAATCACCTGTGCTTGTCATCTGATTTCTGACACTTTGATCCTTGCCTGGCTTCTGACAAGCAATTCACTTCTGTGAACTCTGTACATGACTCTGGTGAGGTTTTGTAGGACAAGAAAATCCCTTCAGTTTTACATTCCAATCGTCTGTACATCTTCAATTCCCTTTGCTCTTGCTCTCCCCCTTGCCAGTAATTGTCTGGGTCATTTCCCTGAGGGAAAAGCATCATTACAGGCCAGACTTGCTTGAAAATTACCATCTTTTGCCTTTAATTTGAAATCAAAACTTCATCAAGCTTGTGCTGTAAGCACTGGGTTTTTAAACAGTTATCAATATCTGAGATAATTTCTGTTGGCCTATTGGTATTCCTGTTATGTTACTCAAACCCAGACATGCCAAAATCTGCTCAAAAAGCTGTTCTGGATGTGCCTTCATCTCCTCTCTGCTGGCTGACATGAACCCCAGCTCCTGCAGAACCAGTCTGATGCTTTTTAACCTGTAACTTGCACCGGTGTGGCTTTTGTTCACGGGGTAACTTTGTGAGAGGGGTGTTTGTTCTGCAGTGGGTTTGAGTTTGAAAATGCAGTGTTAGGAAAACACAGCTCCAGCACGCGCTGCAGCTGACAGATGACTCATTTTAATACAATGTACCTCATCTGAACGTTGTTAAACAGCACTGAAATGTTGTTTTTACATGACCTGACACCTTTGCATTTCATTTCCTTCTCCCAGTAGATAAAATGGATGTTAGCATTTTGCCACGGAGATTCCTCTGTGCATTGTCACACTCTATGATAGAAATACTGTGAGAATGGATATGGTGTCACCTTCACTCCCCATATCCAGAATGGGTGGGAGCTCTCTGCCTCCAGTGAATTTCCAGCTATTCTTCTGTAAGATAAAAATATTTTGCTTTGTTTTTTTATGTACCTCTTGTTTTACATTCCAGGTGCTCAATTAAAATTCAGATAAATTGCAGCTCTCCAGGTTGGCTTTGGAGTGGTTGATGCCTAATCAACATCATTTTTATTCTGGGCACCTCGGTGAAAAACCTGAGTACAAATAAAAAGAACCTGGAATTCTGCTGAGAGAATGTGTGTGATGAAGTGCTTGAGAAAACTTGCTGTATTTTTGGGATGTCACAGACTAAAGCAATTTGTTAGGTCTGGAACATGAATTTTAGAAATTAATCAATACACCAGTCAATGCTATAAAACCCACTTCTGTTCATCTACTAATAAATGGGAGAAGAGTTAGACTCTCCACTGAGCAATGCTTTTAAATTAAAATTCTCTTTTTCCAGAGTAATTGAACTGATGCATTTCCTATGTTAAATTGTTTTAAATGCCTAAGTCTTCTATCTACTGCTTACCTCCTCAAAACTCATCAAAAAATCATAAAGAAGTTCTCCTCTGACTTAGTATTTATCTTCTGTTGATGTAGTGTTCAATAAGGATCTTCTAACCAACATTCTATTGACAATCAAATTTGCAAGAAAATCTTCACTAAGTACTTCTGGTTTAAGAATCTCCCTGCAATTTGTAAAAGTTATTACTGTGCTGCATCTTTGCTGAAATGTAAATCTGGATTAGATTTCCTCTCTTCCAAGATCCAAGATCACACGTACTCTACCCTTGACATGAACTTTATACCTCACTCTGTGCTCATTGGCACATTCTGAGTGTTTTAAACATTTGGAAACTGGTATTTACAAAACTGAGCTGGTTCAGCTCAAAGAGAATGAAAATTGAGTTTCCCAAGGAGCTTTTGTGCTCACAAGTTCTCAAACTGTGTGTGTTGAAGGCATTCAGCAGGTAAATGCTATGATAAAGTCCCATTTTATGTGCAATTCTTTGTTCATACTGGGATTTTGGAATTAAAGGTTTAAGGTAATTAAAGGTACTTAAATGTAAATTATTTGCTCAGTTTTAGAGAAAATCCCACCTTCCCAAGTGTGTTTCATTTCTGAAGGATGGAATGACACCAGGAGTGTCCTGTCCAAGGGTGATACTGCCTGGAGTACATTCCTTGTCACCACATGTGCAGTAAAACCTGTCCTGTCCTGCAAAACTTTATTTTCTTGTAAATAGACTAAACAGTGCCTGGGAGCACAGATGTGATACATGGCACACAAAAACAGTGCTTTATTTACTCTGACTGCTGTATTTAATAGGAATACAGCAAATTCCCTTCACCTCCCTTGCACCTTTTTTTCTGCCATCAGTTATTCAGGACTACATTTAATTAGCACAGTTAAAAATATGGGGCTTTAATTGCACGATCCTTGAGTTTCACTGAGGTTGTGGGGCTTCACTGCCAAGGGAATGTGACTATGGGATGAAGATTCCTTTTGTAGCACCCATTAATTATGATGATATGATTCTTGCCTTTGGTTTTGAGGGCTGCTTCTTCTTTCTTCAAAGTGACTTTGCAGCAAGAATCCTAAAAATATAAAGTTTTTTGTCATTATCAATGCATATTCTTTGGTTTTTAGTGTTATATTTTTAACAGCAGAGAAGTCTTGGTTATATCAAGGTGAATTATATTTGTGGCCCTCTCAAATATACTCATTAACTCTGAAAACCTTTTTAGACTTAGTTCTGCTCTATCCTTCTTACTGCAAGGTCTGAAGGCAGATTTCCCCGTTATTAAAATCTGAGTCAAAGTGTATAAAGATAAATATATATATATATTGCATAGTGTATGAAGAACAGGAAGACAAACATCGATTAATATTATTAAATCTGTCTGTGTTCCATCCTCTTTTCCCTGGAACAGAAAAGTCCTAGCTCAGACCGAATTTTATGAGCTCAGTTAAGTGCTGATTATTCTTTTCCTGGTGCCCAAAGCATCCACAGCACACTCATCTGACTCTCCAAGCACCATTAAGCCAAGTCCCTGTTGCTGCTCCGGAGTGTGGATAATTATTTCTGCTCTGTGTTTCTCAGCAGGATCCTCTCTCTCAATGAGGATGCTCAGAAGTGATGGTTCCTGGGGGCTTCCTCGTGAAGATGCAGCCCTGCCTCAGTCAAACTCCTCTCCATCTGTTAGAGGGTGCTCTTAACTACAGATCTGCTTTCACTCTGGAGAGGGGCTGGGTTTTTAATTCACACACCGGTTGGAAATGTAGCATTCCGAGCAGCAAGAAATAAACCATTGACTTTGGGGTGAGCAGTGGAGTAATAAAGAGGACGAGGTAAAGTGCTGGGATGTAAATGTTCACCAAGGAAAAAAAAAATTAATTGCTGAGCTTGGCTGGCAGCTTTTTTTTTTTTCTGATTGGGATCATAAATAGCATTTCTTTCTTGTGAGAAGTTGGGAATGTTAGGTCTCAAAAATAACACCTAAGTTGTGCAATCAGTCCGTATGGATACTTTTGCAACTTTCCTGTTTTACAAACCTCACTGACCTTTGCTATTTCCTTTATTTTTACCATGCCCTAAGAACCTGGCTGATGTTTTCCTGGTGTTGATTTCACTCTGATAACCTTGAGGTGTGTCACACGTGTGTTGATCACCCTGCAGGCTACAGGGGCAGGATAATGAAGCAGGTAAACTCTGAACGTGATACAAAATATTCCTCTTTTTTGATATATATCAAAATTAAATCTTTCAGAGCAATTTGCTGCTCTGTTTTGTTTTTAGCAAAGCCGGAATCCAAGTGTCTGCTCTGCTTAGCAGGACCAACACACGATTTTTGGCAGGGCCAACATATTTTGAAGGACAGTCTGAGAGCTGAAAGCTCTCAGAGCTCTCCAGGGCACCAAAGCTGCTTTCCATGAAATCTGTTGAGAACCAAGAGAATATCTGGCCTCTTGTTGGGTTACAGCCAAATCATATTATAATGCTTTTCCTCTTGGCTCATTTGCCTGATAAGGTAACAAGACTTTAACAGCAGTTTTAGTTCAAGGGTGTGTGTCACTGTGCATTCAGCCTTGTGTGGAACAGTTTCTTCCTGACACAGATTTAATCGTGGCCCGGATCTTGGGTAGTGCCTGTGAACTGTAAGAATTTAACACAGGATAGGCAACTGTCAGTTAACTTTCAGGAAGTGTTGTAAAGTACCTTTGCATTAGAGGTTGTGAGTATATTTAATCTCTGCTGGCTAGCTGGGAAAGCAATGGCAATGTTTCAGAGCAGAATATTCTGTCATTTGCAGTTTTTACATATGATAATCATTAATCAAGATCATGAAAGGTGCTGGAAAATAACTGTGTAGAACAACACACCTAATTCTGGCTTTGAAAACTTGTTTGGACAAAAAAAAAAAAACACACCAAAACAATAAAACCCAAAACTTCAACGAACACACTAGCCCATCAGTTTAATAATATATTTAAATTTTATTTCTGTTAATTCTTTTCCTGCTCAACACTACCTTATTGTGAAATACAGACAATGGGCTTGTTGAGGCTCCCAGAGACGTTCCCCAAAGACCAACTGCTCTCTTTTTTCCTCCTTGTTTTACATTTAACAGGCTGATCAAGTAAATTGTCACTTTGTAAGTGTACAGGGAGGGGACCTGGAGTCACTTGAAGCTGTGTTAAGGTCAGGGTCAGGTGCAGAACCCAAGGGATGTAACTTGCAGATTCCCACTTCAACACTGCAGTTCATTCCCTTTTATTTTATCAGAGCTACAATATCAGTTGATAAGCAGGATGTGTAATTGCTCTTATCAATTAATAATGCCAGCTCCTGTCTTGCTCTCTGTAAAGAGAACTTGAATCCTCTCTGGTGATAGAGGGAATGCTCCTGATGCACGTTCCTTCCACCCCAGCCCCTGTTCCTGGATTTCAGTGCCCTGGACTTGCTTGCCTGCAGGGATTAATCAGCACAAATAAATGCTGTGCACAGTTTTGTTAAGCTTTACACCTAAAATAGGTGCAGATGTTCTGCAGGGCCACAAACCTCGCTCCAGAGAAAGCGAATTGGAGCACCAGCAGCGCTTTTTATTGAGACTGGTTTGTATAAATAGCACTGAGCCTGTAACAGTGATGTCCCCCAGAGGGGTTTTTCCTTGCTGTTTGGTGTTCGGGGTGTGTTCATGTGGCAGGTTCTAGGAATTGCTCAGTGCCAGGGAAATGCTGACTATTACCACTTCTTCCTCTGGTGTTACCCTTTTTAAATCAGGCCCAGTAAAGCCAAAAGCTCCCCCCACTGCTGACTGAACTTCTCAGGGAGTTTTGGCAGAGTAAAGGGGTGTGTGCAGCAGTGATTGGGGGTTTTGTTTGTTTTGTTTGAATAGAGGACCCTCGGATCAAATGCTGAGTGAAAAATTATGGTGCAACAACATCACTGTCTGTGCCTCCCCCACCAACAGTGCCCATGGATGTGAAGAACCAGCTGCAACTTAATTAAACACCAGTTAGACCAACACTTCCACATTTCCATTCAAACCTAGACCTAGTCCAGAAAGGCAAAAGTTTTAGTTCAAAAGCTGCACATGTGCATGAATGTGCACGGACTTAGGGTCCCACTGTGAGTAGTGTGCACAGCATAACCCCAACAGCTCCTTTAAACAGAATTCTGAATATTGCAGGGTGCTGGGGGACCTGACACTCGAAATGTCCACTGGTCACAGAAAAGTAAAAATCAATTTCTAGCTTCACCAGAGCTACATCCTTTATATTGGAAACTATGTGCTGCAGTATGGGGCTGAAGTATATTTTCTTAGACAGAAAGAGCAGGGTAAATAAAGTTTACTGTGCTGAAAAACAACTTTTATTATACAATGTAAATAGGTAACTCATAAAAAGAGCTGGGGAAAATTCAGTGAGGATTTGAAGCTGGAATTTGATTCAGAGACTTCCAATACCAGGTAGTTCATTTCTTAACCCTGTTCCTGGGAGACTGGATATTTTTCTCATGAAGAAAAAAAATACTTAATTTTTTTTTCTTGGAAATAAATATCAAATATTCTCATTAATTTTAATGACTTCTGCATAAGCCAGAGTTTCAGCAATGACTTTTAGTTTTTTTCCTTCAGAACTAGTTATTTCCAAGAAAGTGAGGTTTTAAATAAATCGAGAGTGAATTAACTTTTTTCTTTTCTTTTTTTTTTTTAATTCTCTTTGGGAAAATGTAATTTTAAAAATTCTGCTTGTTTTCATCATCACTTTCTTCTTCCTGCAGATAGATTTGGGTGTTGCAGGCAGTCCATATTTGTTGCTTCCTGGATTTCCATTCATTCAATCTCACACAACTCATACATCACCGAAAGGATCCATTCTCTCAGTCCTTAGATTACAAATGTGAAAATAAATACACAGAGATCTTGAGATTGGTCTGGCACCCTAAAATCTTCCTACTGAGTGCTGACTCATTCCTAGTGTCTAAAACTCTGGTTTTGAGTACAAGTTGTAAATATTTCTCCAGCTTTTTTCTTTCAGATACAACACTATAAATACTTGGAGGAACTGAGAAGTCTAAATGCAAATTTTCCTCATTGTCTTTTGCATTTGACCATTTTGAGGACTTGCACATGGAGTTACTGAATGAGTTAAAGCTGGATGAGTTAAAACATTACCTGAATTGTTCATTAGTTTATTCTTACTTGGTGTAAATCTCCCAACTTTATTAGAAAAAAGGGGCTTTGGCCACAAATTCTGCCTTGCAGTAAATTGCACCTACCCCTAATATGGTTAATACTTTTAAAAGTGCACATTTAACAATGCAATCTCTAATTTTAACGGCCAAAATCTAGGATGTGGAAGAAACTCTGTGCATGTGGAAAACTAACCTCTGTTAGTAGAGGAAGAATAAAGAGCAAATACGTGACACTTCCAAATTTCTTTGCTCTCGCAAGATTTTATTATTAGATTACTTTGGTCTAATTAATTGGACTCTGAACTTCTTATTGGGTGTTTCTGTTCTGTTTCAGACCTAGAGAGCTGATCTTAGATAGACAGTTTATTGGTAATTTCCTCAAGTTTCTCCCCAGTTTTCAAGTGTTGCTTCAGGCAGGGATTGTCTTATATAATAAAAATATATTAATTTTAAATTTCCTTGCTGGAGGGCTGGCTGTTCCTGCTTTTGCTTTCTCCTCCAAGAGTGTTGGTGGTAGTTAAACAGCTCTTAGTGAGAAGCAGCTACTGCTCTTTTGTATTTTGAAGTGACAGAGACTGAACCTTGGGTAGATAAAAACCCCACATAAAATCATTAAAGCACTGAAAATGGTGGGAAGGATTGCAACTTAACAGATGTTGCCTCTGGCTCTGAGTGCAGTATTGTAGTGGCAGTTGTGTGAGGAGAAGTTAAGAGGCTTTTCAGAATGTGGGATCAGTCCTATCTGTGGCTTTACACGGAATGGGATTTTTGTGAGAGATAATTGTTTTTAAGGTGTCAGCAGAAGCTTGAGCGTTTATCATTGCTGAGCAGGCTGAAGTGCTCGAGGGGCTTGTGCTTTGGAGATGTGCAAGATTTCTGAGGCGTGCTCTGCTGAGTGTGCTGTAGATGGAGCACTGTGTTTGGCTTGTAGCTCGAACCATTCCTGACCTTTTCCCCTGCAAAGCGGCGATTAATGTTTCCAGATCTTGCTAGCATAAGAAAATGTGAGATAATTGCTGCATTTTTAAAAAGAAATCACTGTGGGCTGAATTTCCAGACAAGTCCTTTCACCTGGATAAAACCTGGGCTGTGGCTACTACCAGCCTTCAGTGTGCTGGGGTTTCACAGGTGCTGGTGAAAATTGAAGGGGAAATTTGATTTGCAGCTGCTGATTTGTGCTCAGGGGATGAGCTGGTATGGGGGATGAGAGGGTTTGCATGCAGAGGGGATTCACCTGTCTGAAAGCAGGAATGCCAGAAGTGGGATAGTGGAGAGAGAGAGGAGCTGCCTGGGGTGGTGAGATTGGAACAGCTCCAGCATTGCCTTGTGGATATCTCGGAGCTCCAGGGCTCAGGGGCTGCCCTTGGGCAGCAGGATGGATTCGTGTGGTGCTCACAGGAGTGATCTTGCTGTGAGGGTGTGAGGGAACCTGCTTGTGATGCTTCCTTATAGACCCCTTGTAGAACTTGTGGCCACAAGGACACCACCCAAGGCGTTGCTCTTTCATTTATTTACTTTTCCTTTTTCTTTAATGTTCCAACACAAACATGTTTACTTTGCCTCGGGAGGTGCACTAAAATTTTCCCAACAAAAGCAACATCTGGAAGCTGCTGAATTGCTTGTTCTTGCAGTCAGGGGATAACCTGAAGGTTCTTAGCATAATGCAGATCTGGGGACTCTGGTTTGGACAAATTAAAATCTGTCTGGCTCTAGCAGAGTGCTTTTCTTTCTGTCTCCAAGAATTACATGTTTCTGTTTGAGCTTTGAGAGAAGGCTGAGAAATAATGCAGTCTTTTGTCATATGAAGCGTTGCAGCACAGGGTTTATTTTATGGCTAATGGTTTTTGTTATCCTGCCTGTACTTTAGAAGAAGGTTTGGGAAGTATAAAGAGCATATGAGCAACCCTTTTGGAAACTGTCTCTACTCTGAGGTTGGGATGGGGCCAGATGAACTCAGTAGGGTCTTTCCAACCCAAATTGCTTCATGACTTTTGTTACATTTGTCTATGTGGGACATAGGTGTGATGTAATTACAGCAACAGGGAGCTGAAAGTTTAGTTTCCTTTTCTGGGATGACCTTAACAGAAAGTACACAGGCTGTGTTTCCAGTTCTATACAGATTTTGCCTTTTGGTGCTGCAAACATTTATCCCTTGTGCACGTGGACAGATGGGTGGCCTCTGCAGGGAGCCCTGGGAATGCTGTTTCTCAAGACTGCCACAAATAAAATGAATACTTTTGAAAGACAGCCCTGCTTTTATGGAGCCCTTGTGCTGCCTAATTACATATTTAAGGCTAAAACATAAACCAGATGTATTTGTTTTATGGTTGGCATAATCTCAACAGTTTTAATTGCACTTGAGTTTATGGATAAATGCCTTTTTGTATGCATGAGCCATGAGAACTGTGTTTAAAAAGAAATTATAAATATCTCTGGTTTGTTATCCTGTTAGACTGATCTACAGGTTGTTAACAGTTCTCGGTTTGATCAGAAGTTGTCCTGTCCTTGAGAATTTCAACTGAAAGAAATTTTATTCCTTACTAAAATACCAGGTGAAACTTACAGCATCTCATCAGAAACAGGAAATTTCACTTGATGTTGGTCTGAAATGGACAAATACTTACCAGAGACTCAAAAAATAATGCTCAAAGCAAAAAGCCCAGGAAACCCCAAAACAATATTCAGACACACCATACCTGTTCTAATTTTATTTTCTTTAATTTTTATTCTTTAATGCTCAATGTTTTATTTCATCAGAATGCTCTCTATTTATTTCCTTTCTCTTCTCAATGTTAAGTTCTTTTTTAGGGCAACGTGTACTTATTTAAGATTGTGTCTTCAGCTCTGAATTGCACCTTGATGAATCCTACAACTCCACTAGCCCATAATGGTAGATTAAGTTTGGAGATAGGCACCAGTGGGGAGAATTGTGCTGCTCTGGAGACAGGCTTCCTGTCTGTTTTTTCCCTATTATATTGCCTCTTTAAATGAGATGTTACATTTCAGAGGATAAATGTGGTAAAATGTTTCTTTGTGCATTCCCCCAGTTGTTAATAAAATAAATAAGATCGGGCAAGTCAATGCATTTCTTAGCAAAGTCTCATCTGGTTTTTTATTCTGTTGTACTTGTTGGAGAGTGGTTTTGGTTTTAATGCTGCATGAGGCCATAGCTAGACTTGCCTTTTCTATCTTTTATCTATCTTTTAATAAAGTGAGACAAGGGTGTGGTTATTGTCAGAATTTTCTTCTGGAACAGAATAATAAACGAGGTTATAATGGGAAGTTGGAAACACTGATGATTTATGGCTTCCTACAACACTCATTAGACATCTACATCAGCGTGCAACATGCCATAAATTATGGTACATGCTGTAAAAAGCCATAAATTGTCATTTTCAATGCGAGTTATCAGCATTAAAGACTTTTATTCCCTGCTGTTAGTGTGAGTTTCCACGGCTTCCTCAGCAATTCCCTGACTAATGATTTCAGCAGCTGCAGGAAGATGACCCAGAGATGCAGTGGCTGATTAGGCAACACAATTGCCTTAAAGCTGGGGAGTCAGAGGTTAAACTGCTTTATAGAGAAAATATGATCTATTTGCCTGGTAACATCCCCAACACTGAGCATTTCTGAATATCATTTGCACCAACTGCATCATTTTTTCCTGGCTGTTGTTAATATCTGCCTGCTGGAAACCAGAAATGCTTTAAAAATACCAATATCCCTTCGAGATGAGCTCAGCCCTGTGGAGCAGTTCAGTCTCTGCTGTTGATCTGCCTGTCACAGAGATTGCAGCAGAGGAGATAGTCTGATATTGAGGTATTGCTGGAGCAGTTGTGATACTTTGGAAGGATGAGCAATCAAATTTCGGGGTTGTGTGCTTGGTTCTGTATTGCAAATTGACTGGAGTGGGGGTAAATAAGGTGAGAGAATTGCAGGGAATACTGCAGGATTTTTCCTTGTGCAGCACTTGGCTCCAGGGAAGGTGCTGTGTTCCTCCAGGTTGTAGTGGTTTCGTTTCCAGCTCTGTGCAGGAGGAAGGCAAGGAAGGCTGTATCAAAATATACTTCTGATTTTAGCCACCTTTGAGGTTCCTTTTGTTTGAAAAGTGAGTGGTACCTTTTAGGCTGCTGGCTATAAAGTGTCACGATGGAAACTACACACTGCAGCTTGAAAATGCAATACAAACCCCAAATAATTTATCCTGCCTCTTCCAAGAAATTATTTCTGATGAGTCTGTTCTATTCCCTGAACACTTGTTTGTACCAGGGCTCTTGGGGAGTTTTTTTCTCTGCCACACCTTCATTAAACCTTACTTCAGCAAGGATCTTTCCTCATCCAGCCTCTTCCAGTTCAGGGTGCTGAAGAGAGAGAGGGACATCTCTCTGAAAAGCCCGGCTGTAATCTTGTTTTAGGCATGATGAAAAGGATAATTCGGATAAAATGAGTTTTCACATTTTACTAGCCATTTTCGTTGCATTGTGAGAGAAGAGCTTTTTTGTGTTCCTCCATCCCCACACCCCTCTCGCTGCCTACTGAAGCACATTTTTGGCTAAATCGTGCCCTCTAGTGCGCCAGCTCGGCGGGATTCAAATTGCAAACCTTTGCCATGACCGAGGTGGTGTTTCTTACCTTTTCTCTCTCAGGTAGCTTGGAGAATTAATCAAATATAGTTCATATGAAAAGCTATTTTATACCTTTTGCCAGGTGAGAGAAAAGGCAGTGTGTCTGTAGCTGTGATGTGTTCCTAAAGCTGCCAGACTTTGCTGTCAGAGTGTAATTCTGATTTAGCAGTAATTTCACAGCTCTCCATGGCATGGGTGACCTCGAGAGCAGGAAGCTCCCAAGCCAGGAAAGAGGAGGCCAATTAGAAATAAATTCTGATTTTTTTTTTTAATTGGATCTATGACATGCCTAGTTGATTACACTGAAAAGGGTCAGTGAACATTAGGAAATAAATAAAAAAAACCCAAAACCAAACAACCAAAACTTACCTGAATAACTATATAACCTGAATAAAATAACTGTTGACTAAGGTCCAGGAATATCTCTTAGAGTCAGGAACGATGAACAGCCTTTGCTGACTGCTGATTCCAACCGTTGTTTAAATTCACCCTGAGGGCTGCAATATCTTGTGGTTTGGGAACAGCGGAATAGATCACCCTGTGCCTTAAAATGCTCACACGCTTTACATATTCAATTACACTTCACATTTTATAGTCATGGAAACAGTGTCTGTAAAATGAGTTTGCCATTGTTCAATTCATTCAGATTTATTGCAAAACCAGACCTTGTGCCATCAGTTCTCTCTTGCCTTCAGAGAGTATCACCAAGACTTTTATGATCAAATCCTGTGAGACACATTTGAATAGAAATTGTGAGTGAAGGGAAAGAAGTATTTTGTGTTCAGTGTGCATTTCATTAAATAAGCATCTTTCATGAAAAAAAATTGAGGCTTAGTCCTACTGAATTATTTTACAACTTCTAAGATATGGAATTTATTCACATGCTGAAGTTTTTTGTGCTTTTTCAGGTATTCCATGACCCTTAACTTAAAAGGTTATGTAATGAAATAATTTCATTCTCAAATGACCTTTGATTTGTGGCTGTGCTTGATTTACATTGAGGGTTTTTTTAATCTGCTTTAAAAAACTTACAAATCTGAAACTTTAAAGAATGGAATATCTGATAAATTCAGTTTTACTGAGAAACTTTGCTTGTCATTTGCTTTACTGTTGTTTCAAAACAGTGGGGCTTTGTTGTGTTTCCTGCTTGGTTTTGGTTTGTTTTGATTTTTTGAAATGAATTTCTTTGCATTTTGGAAATTGAACTTGTTGGCTTCTTCCTGGTGAACTTTTTTTGGGTGATGGTGAGGAACCACAACTTGTGAAACATTTAGAATTTGGGACAAATTTATTTCTCATCTGTTCAAGAGTGATTTTTAAGCAGTCACATGTACATATCTCAAGATTTTTTACCCCTCTCCTATGATTAGTGAAGAAAAATAATTAAAAGTTTGGAATGTGCAATCTAGTAGTTGAATTTAAGGATGCTGTAATGATATCTGATTTCAGTTAGGCTTTGAAGGTGAGAAGCTTCCTCATCTGTGACAAAGCCTCTTTTATATCCCGGATGAATTTCTGCATCCTCTCAATCCTGGATGAATTTCTGCATCTGCAAGGCCACCTAGAAACAGTAAACATGTGATGACTGAAAGAGTCACATGATTCATGTTTTGCCAAATTAACATCGGGCCAGATTTCGGAACAAAAAAAATACAGGTGTGAATCTGCAGTAAAGCTTTTGCAGTTTACATGAGGAAGTTTTAAATGCAATAAAGGACAGAACTATTAAGTTGGTATTTTGAGCAATAATTTCTGTTTTGGAGACTGCTCAGGAAACTTCACTGTATTGTCCTAGGCAGGATTTATGATTTCTCTCCTGTGTCCCATTCACAGTGATTCCAACTGTGTCAGCATGCTCTAGGTCTGTCTTTCAGTAACAGATGTTTTTTCCACTTCTGCACAAAGTAACTGCAGCTGATACTTAATCATAAATATCTCTAAGAAGATATTTTTAAATTAAAATGATAGAAATTACTTCAAAATTACCGCATGCTTGAAATATACACACTGCATTTATTTGTTTTGAATTGATGAATTGTTTATGGAGCACATACACACATATCCTTTTGTTCTAAAATGAATGGGTAGAAAAATTTGGAAACATTGGCTGAAAAATTTCTTTCCATTTCTAGCTTGCCTCTCCCTAGCTATTAGTCAGCTGTGTATATAAGAGCTCTGTCTGGATGAAAATAAATCAGTTGTGCTGATTAAAAGTAGCTTAATTGTCTTCCAGTTGCAAGGAGATTACAAAGCTTTCTCTTTCCAATGGTTAAAAACCTCTTTCTGATTTCTCACCTAAAATTATTTATGGCCACACTTCATCTGGCTGACTTAAGATCTTGAATGTCCTTTACTAGTACCCAAAGCCAAAGTACAGACTAAACCCAAAACATTTGCTCTTTGGAATTTTTAAGATCCAAATGAAAAATCCTCTATAGAAGAACCTGTGGCAACATCTTGACCTCGAAGAGGAGAGCTGGGTTTTGGAAGAAAATTCTTATATTCTCTTCCCTGATGGATGTTCCACAGTAATTTCCAGTGACTAGATATTAAAAAATACACAACTTCTCTAGCTGGCCTTGATCTCAGATATTAGCAAGTAAGATATTAATGAAGTATTATATAATTGGGCATATTATTTAGACATTTTTGGACATTATATTATATAGTTGGACATTATATAATGTCCAACTTCTTTGCTGACTAAAAGCTGTAAGTAAAAAAAAGATTTGGTCCAAATTCCTTTACCTGGGCCAGAATTGATTTTGTAAATACATTATGGCAAAAGGATGAAATTCATCAGGTGTGCAGTATAAGAGTAGGAACATGGAGATGGAAATTCCATTCACAGAGATGGAAATCCCATTCCTGGATGTGTCCTGAAGCAATTCTGGGTTTGCCTTTGCCAATCAGCTCTTCATTTGCTTCTGTATGAAAAGCAGTTGATATCAGGATTTCAAACTGATATTCATCCATTTAAAAAGATATGAAAAAAGAAACATTATTTCATGTTTAACCTTCAGACTTGAAGATTGTTTTTGGCAGAGATTTTGTTCTTTTGTCCTTCCTGCATTGGCAACAATTTCTGCAGAATATTTGCACGAGTTTGAGGCATCCCAGTTGTCATTCTGCTGCTCCAGAGGAGACTGCAGGAAGGACAGTGTGTCATTACTGCTTGCTGTGGAACAAGTATTTTCATCTGGTAGCTCAGTGGAAAGCAGAAACTGATGATCTTGTGCAGGTGTAGACTTTTTAGATTACAAGACAAAAAAATGCAGCCTGGTGTGAAAACTCAGCTGCTAAACTTATGAAACACTTGCTGATATCCCCAAGGGTTTTCTGAAGCTGTTAGTGTTCAACACTATCAAAGAGGACCCAAAATGACATTTTACTAGAAATTTTTGGAAGTTCTGTCTGTGTAGTAGAAAGGAGAAGTTAAAAATGAGAATCACAGAGTGCAAATTCATTGCTAGTACAGCATGGAATGAATCTTTGTGCTGAGAAAATGAATTGTGTTTGAAAACATGAGTAGAATATTGTTGATTTCTAGGGAAGCCTTACAAAGACAGGATGGTGATGGTTTATGATATGTATGTTCTTGATTAAGTCTCCTTGCTAATTTTCTTTAAATATATTCTTATTGTGCTTATTGGGAAAATTAAACTCATGAAGAAGCACCTGAATGTTTTGGTGACATTCTCTAAATCCCTGAGGTTGTAATAATCCCAAGGTAATATATTTGTGGAACTTTTAATAACAAATGTGGAGGTTAGTACGAATTCCAGCATTAACACTGCACAGAGAAAAGCTGTGAAGGTGTACAATTACTGGAGTACTCCATGGTTCTGCCACTGGGCAAGTAATTATAAAAAAGGGTTGGTGAATGTGCTTCAAGGGAGTAGCAAGGTTGACAAGACTTCATAATTTGCCTTCAGCAAGGTAATTTGCTAACAAAATGCTGTGTGCCAGACTTTTGGGTCTTCTTTTGACCTCTATATGAGGTTTGAAAGAATCAAAATAAATCTTAGCATGGCAGTTAGGAGATGAAAACAGGCTCATGTGAGCCAATAAACCAAATACTGACAGTAGCAGTGATTACTGGGAAGAGAAACAAAAAAAAGAGTGGATGTGCTTTAGGCATTCTGGAAATTTTATTGTACCTTAGTTCCCACTGGCCATAGTCAGCTTTTTGAATGTGGTAGGGAAAAAAGTGGTGAAATTTACTGGTTCATTCTGAATAAATACTTCACAGAGGGTAATGTGTTCAGTGAAAGTATTTTTTTTTTTCTTGCAAATGTTTAATGCAACGTTAGACTTACCTCTAATGTATTGTAAATGATTAGTGGAATAATCTTGAAGAATGACTGAGATCATTACTGACTTAAATGTATTTATTACTGAGAATTCAATTTTGACATACCCGTGGTGTGACATTGTTTTTGGAATTTGCATGACAAAACTTCTGGGTTGCCTACTTTAGCAAGAGTGAAAAATAGGTAAGTGATAGTATATTAAAAAAAAAAGAAAAGAAACACACATTTCCATCAATATTACAGCCAAGCCAGCAGAATTTTATACAGAATTTTTAGTGTTCTAAAGAAGGAGAGCAGATGAGGAGAGTAGATCAGCCAGAATCAAATCTTATTAATGAACACATAAAATTCATCCCGCCGGTGAAAAGAAATAGTGAAACATTTTCTCTCTCCCTTGTACAGCAGTAGCCTGGACAAGCCTGTATCTTAAAAAGCACAGTGAATCCTTGTTCTTCTCCTTTTACATTGTGTGCAAACTCTTTATTTTCATTTTGACCTTCAGATACAGCATATTTTGAATTATTATTAAGACGACTGCTCAGTGAGAGACAGCTCTGTTTATCTTTAAACATCCTTATCTGAGCCTAATAGTTATAATCTTCATCTCTGCCCACCCAGAACTGCAGTGTAACTCTCCAGCCCTGCCTTGTGATTGCTGCAGTGATTCAGGAGACAAAACAATGCTTCAAATGAAGCACAAATGTTTCCACTGACGCTGCTGAGAGGAACTCTGGTTAAATGTCAGGGGGTTGTCACTTCTTGCATGGATGGTTCTGCAGAGAGCTGGGCTTGGATGAGTAACATGAGTGGGACACAATGAAAGTGTTTTAGGAAAGGATGTCTTCATACTTGTCTTTGCCACTGGTTTTCTCTGTCAGCATTTCCTGTGATCATTTCCATTTCATTTCCTGTTTTCATTTCCGTTTTTCTGGTCTCACAGGAATTCTGTCAGTGCCAGTTTGGAATCAACACCCACCTCAATGCTGGGCAGGCACCGAGCTGCTGTGCCACCAACCTTTTACTTTAGAATTGCCAAATTCTAGAGTTGTGTCCAGAGCTGTGGCACTGGCTAAGGGAACAGCTGATGATTTGGGATGTGGGGTTGGCTTTGGGGCTTGGTGTTGGTTGGCTGGTCTGTGGAAAGTGGGTTGTG
The DNA here is from genome assembly GCA_910950805.1 of Acrocephalus scirpaceus scirpaceus. Lineage (NCBI taxonomy): Eukaryota > Metazoa > Chordata > Aves > Passeriformes > Sylviidae > Acrocephalus > Acrocephalus scirpaceus. Next base: position 80,834,198 of record OU383776.1, on the reverse strand, counting down.
ACATTTTTGGGTTGTTTTTGTGAGAAGATGTCCTGGTTTAGGGCAAATTTGGGAAGAAACCTCTGAATGGGGTTCCTCTGGGAAGCAAACCCAAATGGCCCCTTCCCCACAACCCGTCCTGGAAAGACCTTCCTCAGAGAAAAGTGGAAAAAACTATTTATTTAACAAACAAAGCACCCACAAGCACAAAGAATGAATAGTATGAAACAATAAAAGCTCTGGTTGCCCTGCAGTGAGATGGTAAATTCAGACAGTCCCTGCTGTGGCAGCTCAGCTCCCTCAGTCTCTGCTCAGGCCTCCGCAGGCCCAGGCCCCGGTGGGCCGCAGGTGTGAGATCAGATCCCGGGGCTGCTCTGGGTTTGCAGTCCAGAGCAGGGGTAAACTGTCCTGAGAAAAGAGAAAAACTGTCCAGGGAACTTCTCTGCCCTGGCTAGCTAAAAGTGACTAAAACCAAAGAGATCTCTGTCTGCAGTCTGTCCATGCCTCAGATGAACATCCACAGTCCGGAGAAGAGAAGAATGTGTAGGAGTCGGGCAGTTTCTCAAAACAAACTGAGCACTTCTTCTTTCCCTATTTTGCTCTCAGAATCAGTCTGAAAGGTACAGAACACGATATACAGAACAGACGACTAGGGATACAAGCATCATACAGTCACCTTAGGGCAGAAGACAGTCACAGCCATGTCCCTGGGTGATGCTGGGGGTCCTGGCCATGGCAGGGGTGGCTTTAGGGGGGGTGGCACTTTGGCAGCTGCTCTCACACACCTGATACAGCCAAGCCCTTTGTTTCTGGCATTAATAATTGAAATACATCAAGGACAGGCCTGTTCTTCCAAACAGCAAGAGGAATGAACAGCGCTGACTGCACCCACGCCATTGTGATAACTCAGTAGTTCACTCCTTGGGCTTCATGTTTGAGTTCTGCCGTGCTAATAAACAGATTATACCAAGTTTTGATCTCACAAAGAATATTTAAGTCAGCCCAAATCAGCTCATGGTGATCCAGCCCAACGACTGACTGGGGCTCTGTGCAATTCTCAGGAAATTCTCTGGATTTTTAATGAGTGTGACAAAGTGTCACAGGGGTTGTTTTGTGTGTCTTTGAGTACAGCTATCAGTGAGGTTGCCTTCCAGCTTTACACCTTTCTAGACATGTGTTAAAGGATTTGTTAAGAACACTCTTCCTGAGTCTGAGCTCAAAATTGAATATTTGCTGTAGAAAATGTCAAATTCAGAACCAGGTTTTAATTTCATGTGGGTCAATGACCTAGAAATCTGTTTCTAGATATTGATTGTTGAACCGAGTGATAAAAGTTCTGCAGGTGGGATGTTCTTGCTGTGTGTGACCTTATCCACTCTGAATCCCAATTCAGTTCAGATTTTTTCCCCCTTGTTCTTTTTGTTTTATTTTGGGTTTTTCAGAATTTTTAGTCCAAGCCCTGAATTTCACTGAACAACTGAATTTGCTGAAGTAGGTTAGTTGTTTTTTTTTGGCTGCTATTTATTTTATGGAATGCAGGCAAATTGCAGCTGGGATACATATTTGTACACCTTTATTTTAACCTTTTTGCTAAAAAGAAAAGATATATTTGCCTCAAAAAAATCTTGGACTAACTTAAATCAAACACTTTGCTGTCCATTATAAAGTTGGAAGCAAAAACTCGAATTTGTCATGTGCCAGACTGAAAATAGACCTGTCCTGGAAAGCTTGGGGGAGGGAGGAGGAACGGGAGGTCGTGGTGGACAGAGATGCTATGGGAAAAGCAGTCCAAAAATATATTGATTGTTTCTGCACAACTGCTTTAAAGGATTTTACTGCCCAAAATCAATAACAACTGTTCATCAATCTTAATGAATCAAAGTGACAACCCAAACTTTTAAGCATTGGTGATTTTGGCTTGAAAATTATACGCAGATTAGTCTTTTGTATTTGTACATTATAGAAAGAGTAAAATAAAAAGCAAACCAAAACCATCCTTTCTTTAACAAAAATTCAGCTTAATCAGTTTTATCTCATTGGCTTTACCCGACTGAGCTTTGTGAATTTGGAAATGTTACTGCATTTACTGTTTGCTCGTTTGTTCAGAGTAGAATTTTATCACTTCTTCATCTCTTGTGGGTTTTTGTGCATCAATGTTTGGCTGTGCTTTAAACTGTTGACTTAATACGTTGTAAATTGATACATTTTCCACTGGTTTGCAGTAATTAAACTGAATTAATTGAGCTGTTCTGTTGTTTGTAGTAAGTACAATGGTATATTAGTACTTAATAGCTTTACCACTCACTTTTTGTGGTTCTGCAGCTGTAATTGGACTTTACGTAGGCAGTTAAAGCATTTATTTTAATTATTTTTATTTTAATAGCTAATATTTAAGCCATGCTTTCAGCTGAGTACAATTTCCCCTGCTGCCTGGCAGTTGTTAATGATAAATAGGAAGTAAATGATGTATGTGCTTTGTCCATGTGAAAACACTCCCACCATGCCACTGGTACTGATTGGCAGCTGGATTTAGAATATTAATTAAAACCCTTTCATTTCTCAGCCTGGACAATTTTCAGCCCATTTATAGGAGCTTATAGTTCATTTATCTTGTCCAAATCTACAAATTTGGCTACAGGGATGTTAAAGGTAATTCTGTCAGAAGTCTTTCTATTATTGTCATTAAATGATATAGCAATATGCTTCATTGTTTAATAAAAATAAGATTTTGAGGATAAACCCTTAAAATTTTAGATATTAAAATATTTAAATTTTAGATATTTAAAAAAATATCTAAATAATTTTATTTTTATAATATTAAAAATTTAGATATCTAAAAAAATTTTAGATATTAAAAATATAGATATTTTTATCCAGGCAAGCAGCAACAGTTTCTATGTAGACAGGTTGGCTTTCTTAGAAAAGAAAGGGGTTTTATTGTGTAATTATATCTTTGTAAATGGGAAAAAGTCTTTGAAGTATCTGTGGGAATCAATCTCCATAAAAATTTAACATCACCTTGATGTTTTAATTGTGTGGGATCAAATGCAAAAATGCAGAATGCCTGGTAGCTCAACAAGTTCTAATGTATCTCTTCCTGTATTATTGAACTTCTCAGAGTCATTCATCAAATTTGAGAAGAAAAGGGAAAATTAGATGTTAAATGTTTCTCAGGATCCAGCTGTGGTTTGTCAGCTATTTCTGAGCGCTTTAATTGAACATGGAAAATAAGCAATGGGATACTTCTTGCAGCTGCTAAACAGGGAGAGATGTGACTGTGGTTTTATGCCAAGGTATTTCCCAGATTTGGAGTAAGAATTTAAACAGGAGGAGACTTCATGACCAGTGGTTTTTAATCTTTCACTTTTGAACTCAGTTGCAGCTAGGGAGGGTTTTTTTAGCCCAGAAAACCCAGAAGAATTTTTTTCCTGAAAGATGCAAGTGCAACAGGGTTGGTCTAATGTGTGAGAGAAGCATCTGATGGCAAACTGTGAAATTTCGCCTGGCAAAATATCAGTTCCTTGCTCAGGAAGTTATTGGGAATCAACAGGGATGCAGGAAGAAGTCTAATCAGAGAACATGGTGAAAATTTGTCTAGGAAATAAGATTTCCTGTGTATTTAATTACTTTCCAACCTACTGACTTAGGGGCTTGGGAGTAAAGTGTGTTTTTCTTGTAAGTTATTTTTGTTATTGTGAATGGTCTTACACAAGTATGACTCTATCCCATATCTTTCTTTGCCACTTATTGTATTAAATATGATAGAAACACTATTTGAAATGTTTATCTGGGGATTTTAATGATTTACTATATAACAATATATTATAATATATACTAAATGATAATTTACTATAATTTATTATTTCAGAAACTGTGATTTAATGTTGTCATGTTGTGATTTAAAGTAAGTGCAGATTTAAAGATACATCACTAAATGGAGATTTTGAGTTTATGCTCTAAAATCTTCTCCCCCAATTCTATTACTGCCACACAATGTGAAAACTCATTAGATCAGAAACCATTTCTTTTGATTTATTGGTTGTTGGTTTGTATTTTTTTTTCCCAAACATACCCTAGTGGAAATAAATCTCTCTGCCCTGAACAACTGACAAATACAAGCTGTTCTAAAAGGAAGACAATCTTTTATCATCAAATATTTTATGTGCCTATCAATATGGGTCACACCTCTTTAAATGTGTGAAGCAGGTGCAGAGCTTTCATTAGGGCTCAGGTTTTAAGGTATAATCTTTTCTGATTAGGGAGATGAAATGCCCATTGTCCAATGCTGGTGGAGTGGAAAGAATACATTTCAAGCCACATAAAAGTCACCTGGATGCAGTCACTCCCTCATCAGGTACTAAATCTGAGTCCATGGGGGATGAATTCGTGGTTTCAGGAGCTGACACCACTCGGGGTGCACTCTGAGTGCTGCTGGAGAAGGTTTGGCAGAGCAGGTGACTCCGGCACAGATCCCCCATGGAAAACTCCCCACTCCTCCCCAGCCCTGCCCAACTGGGTTTGCTGCCCTCCTGAGTGCCCAGAGCAAGGCTGGACCTGCAGCCTTGTCCCAGAGGGACCAAATTAAATGTCTCAGTCACTTCCACAGGTGTGCTCATGTCGTACAGCCTGTATTTTATAAATTGTAATTTCTTATTGATAACTGATTCTCACCTTCTCGTTGGAATTTCCCTGCATGGGGAACCTTTGTTCTGAAAGGTGGCAGGAGTGGGGACTGGGCCCTTATCCATATCCAGGTGTTACAGAAGGGGATTTACAGCATGTGAATTTCCTTCTTTCAGACAAAACACTCTGTAGGAATGGGGTCTTTATCTGCACAATGATTTTGAGAATTTTTTAACATCATACAGTGTTAAGTTTCTCTGAAGGTATTTTGTATTTGGCTGATATCCATTCTGAGTATGGGATCCTTCTGTAGTTTATATAGAAAGTGAGATAAAAATCAGGTTGTACCCTGCTTTGTGGAAAGATAAATACAAACCCAGGGCTGAGCTTTGAACATTAATACATTATAAATACAAATTGAAAGTGAATAGATTTAATTATTTTCTTCCGTCTGCTAAGTGACTGTCCGGCAAATCAAACATGGGGAGTTTGCTCTTTTGTGTGGCTTTTCAATTGCCTGCTGTGAAAGAAAATGAATATGAAGAGAAGTTAAACATGCCTTAGTGTGTTCTGCCTTTGAATGCATTGAAATATTAGTGCATTGAAGGAGATTACAACATGAACTCAATTACCACATTTTACTTCCACTGCAATTTTTCTCAATTTAGAGGCTGCTTATTCTATTAAAAGAGAAGACTTGAACTAATGGTGATTGGTGATCTGCCCTACTGACTTTTTTTCCCTGATTTAAATCAAGTTTTGCTGTGCCATTGAGGATATCATTTAATATCTATCAGTCCATTTATCCAATTTAGAAACAGAAAAGGTCCTAGAATGCACATTTTCAATAACACAGAGCAAAGCTGAGGGTGAAATAAGTAAAAATGCAAATAAGGGCCTGAAAACATCCTCAGTTCCTAAGAGACATCCTTGGTGCAGGAACCCAACTGTCTGTCCTGGCAGACTGTTAGGAGAGTCCCTGATGTGATTTTGGCATGTTCAAGCTAATGAGCTGTGAAAAGAGGTCCCAGCCGTGGCTTGGCAGTCAGAGGTTCCAGAGAGTGCCTGGAAATGAGGCCGTGTGGGCTCTGCCAGGGTCCCACTTGGATTTTGCAACATCAGCTCCATGCTAAGCCACTGGAAATTGTTTAATCTCTCTTCCCATCCCTGGTGCATTTGGGGTTTTAAGCATTAGAGCATCTTTAATTACCATTATTGAAGGTCTTTCAACTTTGAGAATTGGAAACATATTTCACCAGAGACCCCCACCATGGTAATTGGCATGTTGTTGCAATGTCTGCACAATGTTGTTCCTATTTCAGTCTGCTGCAGAAAAGATTGTTTGCTGATTTTCCCAGAAGTATAAAATTAATTCAATCTAGGCTCTATCAAGTAATTTTTGTTTGTGAAAATGAAATTGCAATTTCTCAAACTGTGAATTATTAAAGTCTGCTTTGCTCAGAAGGCTTTTGAGATCCAGAGCAGCACCCCTTCCTTTTATTAACTTTACACAGAACAGTGAGGTTGTCACAGTGTAGTTTTCTGTGTTGTGATGGGAAAGCACAAACCCCACAATTTTCTGGGCACAACTGTGCCGCCAGCTTTGCTGCTCTGGACACATGACTTGAATGCTGACTTTTGCCCTATGGATTTCTCTGATTCCATGGTAGTTTATGATGTTAATTCCATGTCAATGCTTAGAGGACCCTGTTCTCTTGGACGATGTGCAGGATCTTTTCATTCTTTCCAAGACCAGTAAATAATACACAGGTTTAATCAATTATCTCCTCAAAGTTTGTCATTGACACATTTTAATATCTCATAATGTGCCCCATGCACTCAGAAACAAGAAAAGTATGTGGAGAAGGACTATAAATGACTTAGGTATTGACCATCAGTCATTTTAATTAGCAAATCTCTGAATACACTAGAATCAATTTGTTCAATTAGAAATTAATAGAGGTACCTAGTCAAGGTACAATGTTGGTTTTGAAATGCTAAAATTGGCAGTATTACCAGATGCTAAAGACAAAAAATAATTGGAGCAGCTGGAATAAAAATGGGGATATTGTTAAATATGCTCCTGGTTTTTCATGTTCTCTTTTACAAACGTGTTCTTTGAAGTGAGGTGGCAATGAAATTGGTCACTTACTGGATTTGTCTTGATCATTTCTTTCTGTTGAATAATTACACCCTTAATTTTCATGACTAAAAGCTGGTAATCCAAGACATAATTAATGAAACTTTAATTCACTAATTGTAAGCTGATCACTCACTGATGTAATTAATAATTGAATTGACTTCCTAGAGGCTGCTGTAATAGCAGCACAGATTCTTTGCTGCCAGAAGTGACAAAAAGCAGAAGTGGTGTCAGAGGCTGTCCCAGGAGGGGCAGAACCTCTTCAGAAGGATGATTTCAGTTTCTAGTGCTTTTAGTCTTGTGTCTTTTCTGAGGCAACGAAGAGCATTAAATGGAAGCAATATATTAAATGTAAATATAACTCAATGAAGATGTAAGACGTCTTTATTAAGGAAAACCTGAAACCGAACAACCAGCATCCAAACTAACAACCTCCTCTCTCCCCGAAAAACCCCAAAACCCCAACCCAAGGGGAAAAGCAAAACAAAACAAACAATTCAGAATTAGTTTGTGTTCAGACTTGTGAGTTAAGGTGAGAAAATTCTCCATTGTGAGTTTGAGGGGTTCATTTACACCTCATAGGATGCTTGATATAGAAGTGTAAAGCTGGAGACGCTGCATTTTTTTCCCCCTGCGATCACTCTCCCTAATGATTACTCCCTTCTAGTTACATTTGTTTCGACATTGATAAGATGCAGATTAAAGTGTAGCAGAATATTTTGCTGTTAAGTGTGGTTTTGCAAGTTGATTTTCACTTCCTGCAGGGGGAGATTTTAAGAGTAACGCCTCAGAAATCATGTCTGGAGAAAGAGAAGTTTCTAGGTGCTGGATTGAAGTGCAATTTCTGTGAGCATCTGTGTTAAAAATACAGTTGATTTACATCTGGTTGGGTTTGGTTTTTTTTTTTTGGTGGAGTGTTAGAACCTGGTGCTCATTGCTGTCATTTTTTTCCTGCCGGCTGCCTCGTGAGCCCGTGGTGCTGCTGTCATTAGTGCACTTTTCTGTGACATTTCTGTCAGCACTTTCTTTAGCCCAGGTATTCTCCTCTTCTCTAGCAAAGAAGGATCTTTTTTAACTTTTAACTCTGCTTATGACTCTTTCTTACACCCTTTCTAATTTGTTGCTAAGAATAACAACTGGCTTGAAGTGCATCACCTCCTTCTAGAAAGGTGTGACAGCAGTTAAATTTTCTGGGATTATCTCTTTAACTAGCTAACATTTCTTAAATTTATACTGTTCAAGGCATTCGTTAGTAATTGACAAATTAGAAGGAATGTAAGATAATGCCAGTTCAGTAATTTTAATCAGACTTGGCTCAGGCTCTTGAATTCTTCTATAATATTTTGAGTTTTCATGAAACAGAGCTGGGGAGAAAAGGAGCATCCTTCCATTTCCAGTCTCAAAAATACTTATGGTTGGAAAGTAAATATGTGAGCACTGGGCAGCCACTGTGTTGTGCAAGTCAAGGAGAAAGAGCTGGATAATGTAAGAACTTTCTTGAGTTATTAAAAAGAGCATAAAAATCAAATTTCAGAGTTACCCTTTCATATCTTTTTCCTCCTTGCTGCAGGTCACTCACTGCTCCGCTTTCTTCTTTTCATGTGTGAGTGAATTTATCTTGATGGGGATTTCTACCAAGTGACTTTTTCTCTCCTGGAACTCTCAGTTCCTGCCCTGTATGGTTCTTCTAATGGAAATAAATTCCTAAGGATTGTAGGCTGGCTCAGTAGAAGGCAGGACCACAGGAAAGACCAGGTTTCTAATGAGGAGGGAGTTCACATGATGATACAGACATTTACATAGAGATTACCACAATGATGACTAGAAGGAAGAGTTTCCACCTAAATGAAAATATATGAGTTGATTATGTTCCTAGAATACTCTGTTTCTGCATATTTTGATGCCCAAATATTGTGATTTTTCTGCCTTTATCTAGGCTGATATAGCTGCTGATATTGGCCATCACATTTTCTGAGGAAATGTACTTTTTTTTCTTGGTTGAAAAATGGAGCACTCGGGATATTGTTCTGAAAAATCCTGATTTGAGAATAATTGTGTCTGCAGGCTATGCCAGCCTTTGCTGCAGTTGAATTCATCAATACCTGCATTCTATGGACACTTTATTCCCTGGGATAGGAGCAGTTTGTGTGCTGGTAGCTCAGAGACCACTGGAGTGGGAAAGAGGGCAGGGACAGAATGCAATGATTTTTGAGGTGGATATCTTAAATTTTGAATGTTTAAAAACCTTTCTAGAATTTGGAGTCTCAGCAGGGAAATTTTGCAGTTAATTTTGCAGAGGGGAATAGAATAGGGAGGTTCCATGGTTGGTTTATTTCAGGATTCAGGGGCACTGGGAGTAGGCAGAGGATGTATTGTTTTGCCA